>CM034156.1:7538247-8738247 GCA_019776745.2 Taxus chinensis
GCTCCCAAGTCTGTCCGTAGGAATTATTATAGTCCTTCTCCCCTAGAAGATGAAGAATATTTCCTATCGTAGATGCACTCATTTCAGATGAGTTATTATGTTCCTTTTTCAAAAATTGTTGGCTCTTCCCTTTCTACGAATAAGTTCTCCATTTTGGGGGGTCTCGATTAGGAACTAGAAATGCACCTTGATGGTTCTCAATATTGTGTTCTCTTAGAATGTTCGAGGACTTACTGAATTGACCCGTTGTTACACGGTTCAAGACATTTGTCAAAAATGTAGCCACATGCATGTGCTCTGTCTGCTGGAGGTTAAGTTTCATGGTTTTCTTCTATAGTATCTTTCTCGCACTATCTAGCCATGTGTCATTTTTCAGCATTCCAATCATGAGCCTAGGAAATGGGGAGTTATTACTCTTCTCTCTCCTTCTCTACAAAATTCTCTTATTTCTTGTGGATCTAACCCCCCACATTGGGTTATGTGGTCCTTTTTTTATATGTATGGTCATATTTTTGGCATTGCTAACATTTATGCTTCCAATGATGTTCTTCAATGTTCTTTACTTTGGCGATGACTTGCTGATGAGCTGCCTAACACACACTAGATTTTTTGTGGGATTTCAATATAGTGGATTTTGTTGAGGACAAAGTGGGGCATCTTCCTATGCGATGGTGTGTGGGGGAACACGAGGATTGGTTTTATATATGTAACAAAATTGGAATTGTTGATCCTAATCTTTTTTTTTGGCATGCCACTGATGCTCCTTGGTTCACCTAGTCCAACCTTTGGCAAGGTGATGAAAAATTTCTCAAACAACTTGATCAGGTCTTCATTCTAGAACAACGAGCATTTTATTTTTCTTCAACTTCAGGAAGACTCATTTCTATTTGGGAAGGAACTCTGCTCTTAGATCATCAGCCTATTTTTTAAAAAATTGTGTGGCATCCAACTTCTTCCAAACCCCAGAACTCTCAATTCTATCTTAACACTGCTCACCTGCACCATCAGAAAATTGTGGAGCACATCCTTCATGTTTGGAACCTGGTTGATCGACCTTCTGGTTCAGACAGATGGATTATTTGGTGGCAAGATGCCATTACCAAATTTATGTCTTTTCTCTATTTGTTTGGGAAACATGAAGCTATTTTTAGAAAATGGGTGCATAAGGCCTCTTTCCATGAATATGTTAGAAGTTCTAGAGCCCTGGAATGGTCACCCTTCAACACCCACCTTCAGACTGAGGTGGTACAATGGTGGCACAAACTCAAGATGGAAGAAGTGTCTCAAGCCCGTGGAGCTCAAATTAAAGCTCGGTTACATTGGCTTAAGATAAGACATTGATTTACCAAAGAATTACTTGTTTTCCTTGTCCCTATCATTCCTCTAGTTTAATCTGAGTGATCAAGGGAACCACTAGTCATCTCATTAATCTCCTGGATGTCCTGTAGGATTTTGTGCAACACTATCATTGGGTTTTTTTTGTGCAACATTACACTCCTGAGAGGGATGCTGCTTTGGTTTAAATCCTCCAGGATGTTCCTTGCAAGCTTTCTAAAACCATGTGATCACCCAGGACCTTGTGTACTTGCAATGGCTTTCTAAAACTCAATGTTATAGAATTACTATGTGATCACCCGTTTTGGCTTCAGATCATTTCCAAAGCCTTGCAGGTCCTCCATTCAATGGGCTAAAACTCAATTTTTTTAGTGCAAAATTGAGTTTGAAAAATATTATGATAGGATTGAAATCTATGGATCCTATACTGGTCCTTGGCTTGCAGGATTATGATTAGCAGTGGATTTAACCAATGGTTCAATTGGAGAAGCAATTTTTTGTGCTAAGGGAATTTCTTTTCCTCCCTTTGTTTTAATTAATGGCCAGCCAATGATACTCCTGCTACTTTGTGGTCATATATTGTCCAGCGAGTCGAGAAAAAATTGCTTACTAGATTACCAAGCCCCTTTCTTTGTCTAGCAAGTTCCAAATTCGCTCTAAGGTGCTCATTGCTACCCATGTGTAGTATTCTTCATGTTGGGAACCTTCTAAAGTTATGTATGCTAAGCAAGAAAAATTACTTAGAGATTTCTTATGGGCTAATGCTACTAATCACAATGGCTTCCACAAAGTGGCTTGGGACATATGTTGTTCTCCTAAAGATGTAGGTGGTTTAGGTCTCATTGATATTCAACTTCAAGGCATTATTCTTAGTGTCAAATGGATTATTAGAGGTTTAGAAGGAAAAGAGGCTTGGAAAATTCTACTCCGCCACTGTATTTGTCAAGGGGATCTATTTGAAAAACAATCTTGGAAAAATATGGGTTTGCAAAGTATGTTGCTCTCCCCTATTCCTGTCAGCATTAGAGGATCATTTGTTAAAAAGAGTATCTAGAAATATTGGGACCTAATCAAACCCCACCTAAGTTAGGTGGGGGATGGTTTCAGGACTGGGCTGTCCATTAACTCCCACTTGTTATGGTGGTCTTTTGTTGTCAATTTTCACAATGTTCCTTTTGTTATGGTTCCATGGATTAAAATCCTTCATCTGTTTAAGCATAGAATCACTAAGCTGGGGGATCTGTTTTGTAGATCCACCTGTTATTGGAAGCCTTGGGTCCTTCTTAAAGCTCAATTTTCTCTCAACAATGAAAATAATGAGTCTATTTAGGAAATATAGTCTACCATACCTGATGAGATGCTTCACAAAATTGGTGTTTCCCCCCTGGCTCAATGGTGGCATGATTGGCATTGGCCTACTACGACTTCCTTTAGTTAGTACAAACCCTGCCTCAGTTACCAGCTTCTTAAGCCTCAACACATTCCTTTTGAAAATTTGAACACCACCTGGAAGCTCAAATCTCCACATAGGGTCTAGAAGCACAGATTCACAAACATTTGGAAAGCTCTCTTAGAAGAAAATAAGTCTCATTTCCTTTGGTGATTACTTTACAAGGGTTTTCCAGTTGGAAAGCATCTTCAACATCTTGGGGTTGTTAATCCCTTGGGTCATGCATGTCAGTGTCCTAAAACCCTCGTGCATTTGTTTTGGTTTTGCTAGCTTGCTCAGTCTACCTGGAAGTGGATTCGCTCCCTCTTCCAACCTTTTCTCCTCAAACCCTTCACCTAGAAAATTATTTTATTGGGGGACTCGGCCTTTTTTTCATGCAAAATTTAACAAATTTTGGCAAATTTTTCATGCTGAAATTATTTTTGAAATCTAGAAGATAAGAAATAAATAAATTTTTAATCAAACTTCACTTAGCCTAGAGTTTTCTATTTATGCTAAAATTGGAATTATTTCTCATGTGTTGCTTTGGATCCAAGTACAGGCAAAGAAAGTCTGCTTGGAAGTGGAAAATCTTCAAGATCTTCTCACCCACTGGGATAGTGCTTTGTGCTTTGTCAGAAGGGTTCCCTCTCACTGCCATGGTGTTGGTCCTCACATCCTCCTCATCCTTAGTCTCATTGTTAAGGAGCTTGTCAGCATAAGCATGCCTGAGCTCGGCGTAGTTCCTCCCCTCCTCTTCATCCCCATGATGGTGATGGTTCTAGCTAGGAGGATCCTCCCTTTGGTCAAAACGGTGGTAGTGGTTCTGGTTAGCTATCTTCTTCTCCAACTTCTTGTTCCAGAAGGGTTTTCCCCCTGATAAATTTCCTCACATGGCCGATCCAGAAAACTGATCTAACCCGTGATCAGAGTGATGGGTGGGATCCTCCACCATCTTCTCCAGACACTCTTGCTATGAGTTGGGGGATGCTTCACCTAGGTCACCACTTCCACCTCCTCCTATTTTTGCTATGTTCGATGTTGTTGCGTAGTTCTCTGTGGCTTGTTGCTGTTGTGACTTGTTTCGTTCATCTACTTTTATTTTCCTGTGACACGTGTTTTCCTGGTACATATTTTGGGGGTGTTATTTTCCACCTGGATTTTTGGTTGGAAACTATATGTACTTTTCTTGATCATATCAATATAAAAGTGTGCTTCAATCAAAAAACTTACACAAGAGCCACCTAGGGCACGATTCTACACACACACATAACTATATGGAGACTTAAATGTAGAGCAGTGCTTAGATCATAATTTCACTTAGTTGGTGACCTTCGAGGTCATTTTGACTCCCCATTTGCATATTTTTCTTTTTATTATTTTGTGTTTTGGGGTTTTACATGTTCTCTTTCTCTTTGCAGGTTTCAGGTGAATTCGGAAATCAAGTAGTGAAATACAAGAAACTAAACACTACATTCAGTTAACATCTCACGACCCTGTAAAATTGAGTTTTTGAGGTTTTGAGCCCAGAGGAGGCCTATAGCACCCAGGTGCTACTAACCCTGCACAAGTTTTCTAGTCTTGGCATTCCCCACATTTCTGCAATTTAATGGGCTCATTTGTGGCACTCGGCTTTCCTTTTTCATCAATTTTCCATCTCAACACAACTTCAGATTTATTACGAATCAGCTAAGTATTTTACCCTCTCTTTTGCAACTAGGGTTTCATATTTTTCTAGCTTACTTACTTGTTTCAAAGGTTTTATTTAATTATCTATATTTGCACTATTAATTAATTATAATTTAACATTTATATTTTAATATTAATTAAATCATTTGGTGAATCCAACATGAGATCGCACCAAAAACTCGCAATTGGCGCAGCTGGCGTGAGATCACGCAAAAAACTCAGGCTTAACATGAGATCGCCCAAAAAAATCATTCTTCTACAACATTTTTAGGATCCTTTCTTCTCCTTTCACTCATCATGGATCAGGTGCACATGTTCCTTTTCACATTTTTACATACTTTTTACACGCTTTTTACTCCTTTGGATCAAATAGTTTCATATACACATATTTGACTACTTGTTTGCTCTTCTCTTTTACAGATTCATCCTTATGGGAAGCATCAATCACATCATAAATCATTAGGTGACATCAACAATAGGTACAACATGACATCACACATACGCTTTCACCCCTAGGGTCATTTTCACTTCCTCTTCTTTAGATTCCACGCTTCATTTTTATCACTTCGTGCTTTTTATTTGCTCCTCGGCACACTTTTCACCATCAATCTACATAGTTATCAGGTACACATATATTATCTACTTTATTTTATCAAAAATTCAATCAACAACATTAAGTGGTGGAAAATGTAGACACTAAATCATGCACTTTGGGAATATTTATAGCTTTTGATCACATACCACTATTCATATGATTCCTAAGCAATAAAAATGCTAATTAACTATTGTCTTTTACCTCTTTATTTTTTTTTGTTTTCCTTCTTGGTCTTGCACACATTCTTACCCAGTCTAGCCTTTGAAACTTCAGTTTTTATGAGTCTATACACTAACGCCCAACCCAGACATTAGTGCCCAGGCACCCCCAACCTCTTTGTATCTTGCTCACATCTTTTGTGTCCTTTCTAGTTGTTGGGCATATTATTTTCTTGGTCGTCGGCCATTTAGTGGTTGTAGACACCTAAAATTGATTATCCAATTTGGTGTCCCTCGTGCGCGTTTGCTCTCTCAGGTAACCTGGGGCACGTTTATATCACCACTATCCCCTTGGGATATTATTCAATTTGGGATTCAAACACCTATCCTAAGTTTAATTCACCCTATTATGTTTTACCCATGAGTAATTAATTATTAACTATTTAATTACACCTTTTCACATGTATCCTAACCACTTATCTACCCCATATCTATCCTATCCATATATCCCCCCTATTTCTCCTCCTCCCAAAGTGGTATATTTACCGTATTTGAGGTGGAGGGATCACGCTTATCTTTCCAGAAATCACCCCTTTTGGCCATCTTGGGAGTCTGTTCTGTGATCGGCACTGATCGGTACTCGGTCGACGCCGGTTTTTCAGAGTGGCTCCGATTATAAATAGAGGCCCAGAACTCAGTTCTGGGAGGAACTAGAGTGACAGAGAGAGATAGATTGTGACACAGGGACACAGATTGTAAGAGAGAGAACGAGATATCTTTTAGCATCAAGTGTGAATATTATCTATCGAATGAGAGCGGATCTTGTCTGAATCAATCCCTGAGAGGAGCACCGTTAGTCTGCTCTTATCACATCAACATTGCACGTCTCCATTGATTTTCTAGTGACTCTATTCCTGCATCCAGCATAGGTGCAGTCTTGCCAGTATCTCTCCGGCTCCTGCAGATCCAGCAGACGTTGACGATATTTCCTTCGTTTTCTGATTCCCAAATCTTCTCGCATTTTGTCTCAGGTCGACGCTGATCTGTACCATTCGACGCCGATCTACATCAGTCGACGCCGATCTGAACCTGTCGACACCGACTCTAAATAATCGACGTTGATCATCCAGCAGACAGGTAAAAAGATACAGGTAACACAAATCCATCTTTGTTTTCACAGTTCCCTGTTTTCTGTTGCTTTCTGCCTGCTGTTTAGATTCTGTTTATTACTTTGATCAGAAAATCTAGTCTTGTACGTACATATTTTATCATGTATACTTCTTTACTTAATTGAAAACATGGACTGACATCCATTGAGGGAGCTTACCACTTCCCGGACCCGTTTCTCAGGCAGTCCACCTAAATATCTTTTAACGTGGTCTTTTTCTGTCAAGCATCGGTGTCTCGCAGGTTACTTGGATCTACTGTGTAGAATTACTCGTGTGTGCCTGTCTTATCTACATCGGCTTCCTTATCCATCTACATCTGTCAGATCTTGTCCATCAGGTATCGATTTCATTGGAGTTTTTTAGGGTTTTTGTGTTTAGTTTGGTACATTAACTTGGACAGGTAACAAGCGCGAAATTCTTGATCTACATTCTGGCATGCCCGGTGGGACCCAACCAAAGTCCCTTATTGGTAAGTTCATTTCTCTTTTTTTTTTTTTTAAGTTTTGAGATTTGTTCTTTTTCTTCACTGATTTTTATCAGCTCTGCTTGAGCATTTCCTTTCATTGCTTTAATCTTTCTCTTTATACAAAATTGTTATTTCCTTGAAATTTTTCTAGTTCCTTAAAATAGAAATTTTCATTTCACCATTATCTGGATACATCTTTCTGGATTTTGTTTGGTGTTTGCTTAACCTTTTCCCGCGGAGCACTTTGCTTGTTCGTGGGATTGTTCGAGGGGAAGAGCTCAACAACGCGCTTTTTGAAGTCCACACACCTTGGAGAGCTAAATCTACAGGTATTTCTCTTTTACGATGTTTTCTCCTTTTTAGGAACTAAAAAAAAAATACAAAATAAAAAATTCTTTGTTTGTTGTCTATCACATCCGAACATTTCAATTTTCGGTGCTTAAAAAGAATTTAATCGCATTTGCGAAAGAATCTGTTTGACTTGTCTTCATCGAAATCAAACACTTCGTTTTTAAGTGCTTAAAAAAAAAAAACTTTTTCTTTGTCATTTTTGCTGTATGTTTTTCATCTAGTTTTAATTAGGCTGGAAAATTGATCAAAATCGGTAGTGACACTATTTGATTTTTATTTTTCACCCTTGCACACAAAGCCAAAATCACTAGGTATAAAGCATTTAAACAAAAATTCTTTCCCTAGCCTCACCTACTTGGAAGTGACATCCAAGAGGAAGAGCCTATGCGGTACTCAGGCCGCGCTATAAATTCACGGAAGTTCTGGTATATATTGGCAAAGCACCCAGACTCCCTTATCGCAGTAGTGTGTGAAGTGCGGGGGTAGGCCCCTATATCAAGCCATGTACCGGTCTTTTACTGAAGTGCCTTCAGGACTCCTCACCAAAACACCCCCCAAACCATCCTTAGTTTAGCTATCTGAGTAGTTCCTGTTCTTAAAGGCCTTCCCTAATAATTTCTTTCTTAAAAGCATAAAAACTTAAAAAAGATAATCACCTACGCTGCTTGAATTGTTTGTGCATTAGTTAGGTCAATCTTCTTTTCTGCTTGTTTTTGACGGTCATCACTCGGTTACAATCTAGAAGAATGGCTCAATCAGCCCCTTATTCCTCCGAGATCACCACTAGTGTGGATGTTTCGGCACCCCCCAGGTCTTCCTCGGGACCGCTATTAGTTGGTTCCCCATCCTGGTCATATAATCCTTTCTATCAGGCCAAAGAAACCCCATCACGTCCAGCTTCCCCTAGTCCTTCAGAAATATCATCTGCTTCTGACTCAGAGTCTTTTCCTCGCGGGGATCCTGAATTTCAGGTGCTCCTCGATCGCAATCTGGTAGCCCTCATGGACTACCTAGTACACAAGTCCATTCAAATATTTGATCAGGGACCACCAATCCAACAAGTGTACGATTATTGTCGTGAACCATCCTAGGCTTTTGTAGAACAGTTAGCATCATTTTTCTCACCTCGAGCCACTGAGGAGGGTGGTGCACTTGTGCCTCCTTTTTCTCTTCCACTGACCATATCGACTAGTTCTCAAATAGTCTTACCTATTCGTAACGCCGCAGTTACCTCGAACTATTCCACAACCTACTTCTGAGAGGTCCTCTTCTCTAGCTATAATGAGTGCATCTGTGCACCCGCATATTGCTGTTAATTCATCAATGCCTTCCATTGTGTCCCAGGGTCAGTACCCCTTTATGAGTCAACCCCCTTCGACTAGTCAGTTGGTTCCTACTTCTCGTCCTCCAGTGGGTCTTTCTTCCAATGTTCCGGCAACAGTGACCTTCGCCCATCCTCTAGCATCGGTGCCCTTAATAACTACTCTGGAAGTAGAAAGCCTCTTTCAAGTCTTGTTCCCCAATATGTCCAATCAAATCGGCACCCATGTTCCTCAATCTGTTCTGATTCAGTCAACAAGCATAGGAGTCCACCAATCACAGGCTCCGTCCGTCATCCAACCTTCATTTTGTCAACCACTTACTATCTCACAGCCTGCCTATACACAGGCTCCTTCACAGCAAATACCCCACCAGGCGTCACCCAGAATGCCTGGTTACTCCTCTTATCATCCTATCAATCAACAGATGAATCCCCCATTAACACCTCAACAACATCTACCATTTGCTTCTTATGTAGGACATGCCAGTGTGCCTCCTCCTCAATCTGACGTGGTTCAAAATCTTTTCAAGAAAATCACAGACTTGGAAGCCTCCACCAAAGGGGCTCGTCCTTCATACTCTTTTGAAGAAGTATGTATTGAACCCATTCACCCCTCAGTGGCTTTTAAGCCTTATCCTCCCCAATGGGAACTTCCTAAATTTTCAAATTTTCATAGTCGGGAGGACCCTCAACAAAATTTGCGAGCATTCAAACATGCTTGCTACCTCATAGTCCAGGATCAGGAGCTTATGCTCCGTACTTTTCCTATGTCTCTAGCAAGTCTTGCTTTAGATTGGTACAATAACATTCCTCAACATTCCTTGTTTTCTTTCTCTCAATTGGCCCAGATGTTTGTTAAAAACTTTTCAATAAATATCGTGCATAAGATCTCGATTACATATCTTTATAACATTCGTCAATTCGATGATGATTCTATTGCAGACTTTGTCGCTCGTTGGAGAGGGATAATAAACCAATTGTCTTTCTCCCTTCCTCAATCCCAACAGATCGAGTTGTTTACTCGATCTTGTGCTAATCATATTTCTTCCACTTTAAGGATCCAGACCTTTCATACATTTGAAGAAGCCTTTACGATGGCACGCAAAATTGAATCTCGCGCCATTGAACAAGGGAAGTTAAAACTTCGCTCTAAATCTAAACCAGATTTTTCTCGGTTTACCAAATCAAATCCCTCCACTTCTAAAGACAAGAATCAGGGATCCACCAATGCTATCATATAAAAAACATCACGAGCCGATACCACTTCTAATCAAACGCCATGAAGAGACTCCTCATCTTCTCGAAAAGGGACCTCATCATCTCAATCTTTCACTTCATTGGGGGAATCATATGCTTCTATCTTGAAAAAAATGTTGGAAGTCCACATGATCAAACTTCCCCCCATTAGGGATATTGATGAAAGCCAAGAATGTCCATTCTGGTATAGGGAAAATGACTTCTGTCATTATCATAGAACCAAAGGTCATGACATTGAATGATGCCAGACCTTAAAAAAATCTTGTCCAGAAATTCATTGATAAAGGCGAGCTCATTCTAGATGCTCCCCCAAATCAAGCACTGGATGACTTTAAACAACCTTTTCCCAATCATTCCCCGAACCATGATGCTTCAGAGTCTCAAAAACCAAACACTCATACTATCAGCTTCATCTCTACTGAAGAATCTTCTTCTAAAACTAAGCCATCTGCAAACACATCGACCGAATTAGAGCCTCCTGCTTCGTTAATCGTTGGGATTCCACCATCTTTAGATAGCCCGTCTTTGAATATTCCAACATTGTTAGATATGGATTCACCTCTCTTTGCTTCTTTGTTTGATCTCCCATCCATACCCAAGATCGTATCATCCTCATCTATGTCATCATCAGACATTCTTTCAATGCTCAAGGAAATTACATCCCTTTGAGTTTCCACCGCGGATACATCTACTTCTGTTTCTCCCATTTTTGCTGCGACTATGCCCTTGGTGAACGTACCTATAGTTGTGTCGACTTTGATGGAAGCGTCTTCGATTTTGAATCTTTCTGTTTCCTTTCCTATAGTAGTTTCACCCATAATTACTGCACCAGAAGTAGTTCCCTCGCAAGGAACTGCTTCTTCATCACTCACTTCCTCCATCAGAAATGCTACTTTGCCTATTAAGGGGAAATCTAAAGAAGTAGCACCAACACCTATATGCTTGGTTCCTGAACTTAGACCGAGACAACCGAAATCTAACGTTGTGCCATCAGTACCTCCCCATTTGCTTCCCCCGAAAAGGTTACAATCACCTTATGCGGTTGAAATTGTCACCATACCAGAAAAAGGAAAACCCATATTTCGAACCATCAAGACTCTTGGTGATTTCCCACAAAAATCTCTCTGCACCTCATAAAAGATTGGATTTGTCTACTGAGAAGGCATCTTCTTCTAAAAACTTATCAAAACCATCTTCTTCTACAACACATTCTTCACCAGCACCTCGAAAAGTGGACTTACCTGCTAAAAAGACGTCACCCTCTTTTATCAGAGTCATCATCTTCGTTACCAAAAACCAGGACACCCTCTGTTCCTCCGATTATGCCTACTTTGGAAGCTTCTCCCTCATTGAAATCGACATTATCTAAATCATCATTAGTTTCGACCAAGCAGCCTCCCTTATATTTGAAGAGCACAACACTTGTCACATCCCCATCATCTTCAAAATCTATTTTAGGAGCTCCTCCTCCACCGAAATCAATCATGTCTCACTTACTTCCATCTCAAGTGCCCAAGGATGCTCCTCCAGAGGTCCAAAAAAATAAGATGATCCCTAAAAATACTCTCAAACCTAACATGCAGGTTCTTTTACCTCGGCAGTCTATTACGGTAAAAGAGGTGCCTTCATCATCTCTGTTCCCATCTTTGTCTACCGGGTTCTATACTGAAATCCTTCGCCAGCTTGTCCAATCTTCATCCATATCTCTTCCTTCGATTAAACCCTATAACCCTAAAGGAGTTAAACCTACTTGGTTTAACTTTGATTTGATTTGTGCTTACCACCGTACCTCGGGTCATGATACTGAAGCATGTAAAGCTCTTCGATCTGTTGTCAACAGCCTTTCGGAAGAAAGTGATCTCCTGCTGGAGGAGGAGAAACAAGTATCTCCTGTCATCTTAGCTCCATCTGAGCCCCAACGATCTACTCAGACCTATACTTCTAGTGATTCCACTCCAAATGATCTTCCACCTTCTCAAATCGACACAATTCATATCGCCACTAGAACTCAACAGTATGATAATTCATCCTCATCTACAGCATCTCGACCACGGGTTGTCATTTCTACCGCCCCCGAAGGAGTTCCTCCTTCCTCATTAGCCTCAAGACCTCGGGTCTCTATTCGTGCTGCACCTCGGGCTCAAATTCCCGTGTCAGTTGAGGAGAGTGTTATGAAACAACTCACCCATGCTATGGTCAAAATGTCTCTTTTTGACCTCATTCAATCCTCTTTGCAGCATCGTCAGGATCTGATTAATAATATGCATCGCATCACAGTAAATTTAGATGAGCCCCAGCCCTTCGAGATGGTTTTTGGTTTGAATAGACCATCAACCGCCATTTCTTTTGAAGATTCAGAAATTCCTTCCCTTTCTTCCGAGGATTTGGAAACTCCCCTCTTTATCACAGTCCAAATCGACAACACTACATTAAAACGCATTATGATCGACAGTGGTGCTGCACTCAACGTCATCTCCTCACACACATTCGAGCAAATTAAGTTACCAAAGAACATAGTGTCACCCCCGCCTTTCGCCCTTTGATAATTTAACGATCAGCTAGCAGTTACTTTAGGAACTGTGGTCTTACCCATTCGAGTAGGTAAGAAGCTGCTCCACAAACTCTTTTACATTTTTGAAGGGAAATTCCACTATAATATGATCCTCAAACGCTCTTGGATTCATGCAATGCATTGTGTCCCATCCACCCTCCATCGATGCTTAAAATATCAATATGAGGGCAAAATCTATACTCATCCAGGAGATCCTTTTCCTTCCACACAATGCGACATGACCACAGGGTCTGCCCCTCTAAAGGAAAATGTCTATTCTCCTGATGGGGCCTCATCTTCTTCCATACCTGCAACCAAACTAACAGATGTACAAAATTTAGAAGATACATTGCAGTGTTTCTCACTAGGAGAGCTTCCTCTCGTTTCTTTTGACAACCATCTCAAACCTAATGAGTATGGTAGACTAGAAAAACAACCTGAATATCAGCCAGGTCTTGGTCGCATCATCACCATTGGTCTACCCCATCAACAGACTAATTTCATTTATGGTGGTCTTGATATGCCTCACTATCACCCGGATTCTCCTCCTAGGACCAAACCTTATTTAACAGGGTTCGATTGTCTACAGAATCCTACGTTTGCAAAAACTTATTTATATCGATGCGCGTGGAAGGGCTTTGGCTTAGGTAAATATGAACAAGGTGTGTATGACCTCGCATCCATTCCAACTCTCAAGCCACATCAAAAATTTGGTTTAGGATTTAAACCTCTTTCAAAAGCCACCATCACTGTTCTCGATGAGCCTCTTCCTATTGAGGAACCATCTTCTCCCGCTAAGTCAGAAGCATCACTCGATGTGGATGACACCATTTCCATCCCGTCTAACTTTTTTTTTAGTCAATACCATTTCCTTAGGGCCACTAGACTATAAGACTAATGACAGGTCCACTTCCATACTGTTAATCTTCCCTGAAATAGTTGGAGACGACTCTCCTACTATCAACACTATCCACTGTGCAGATGATGATTCTGTCCTCACCTATTTGGGGGTAGAGGATTCCTATCTTCCTAAAACCATTCCTTCTGACACATCTACGCTTCTCAACAAAGCCACTGTCGACCTTAATATAGGGACTTCTAAAGACCCTCGCATCATTAAGGTTGGCCAATCCCTTAATCCACGGGAGTTAAGAGACTTTACCAATTTTCTTTCCAATCATCGTCAAGCCTTTGCTTGGGCATATGAGGATATGCCAAGACTCGATCCCGATATTGTGGTCCACAATATCGTTACTCTTCCCGACATCAAACCGGTTAAACAAAAATTGCGTAAAATGCACCCTAGAGTAGCCCTTCTTGTTAAAGAAGAATTGCAGTGCTTGCTCTCGTTTAACTTCATCCAACCCATCAATTATCCACAATGGGTTTCCAATGTAGTACCAGTAACTAAAGCTACTGGGAAAATTTGAATTTGTACTAACTTCCGGGATCTTAATCTTGCTTGTCCAAAAGATTATTTTCCTCTACCTAATATTGACCAACTTGTAGATTTAACTGCGAGTCATGAGATGCTTTCTCTTATGGATGGTTTCTCTGGATATAATCAAATTCTCATCGCACCAGAAGACCAACATAAGACTTCTTTCATAAATCCTTGGGTGATATTTTGTTATCGTGTCATGCCTTTCGGTCTTAAGAACGCAGGAGCAACCTATCAGCGAGCAATGACCTACATCTTCCATGATCTCTTACACAAAACTGTGGAAGATTACATCGACGATCTCCTCGGTAAATCCAAACGTCGTCAGGATCATCTTTTCATTCTTGCACCTCTCTTTGAGAGGCTTATTTGCACTTTTGTCTTCGTCTAAATCCATCTAAGTGCGTGTTTGGCATTCTCACTGGTAAACTTTTAGGTTTTATCATTTCCATTAGGGGTATTGAAGTAGACCCCGCAAAAATAAAAGTTATCCTTGAGATGCCTCCCCCTTCTAACTTAAAACAACTCCGCAGTCTCCAAGGACGTCTTCAATCATTGTGTCGTTTTATCTAACAATTGTCAGACCGTTGTCAACCTTTTCATCATCTCCTCCATAAGAATGTTCATTTTGAATGGGATGAACATTTCCAAAAGGACTTCGATGATCTCAAAGCTTATCTTCTTTCTCCACCTGTGCTTACACCTCCACGCGAGGGGGAGCCTTTCTATCTTTATATCTCTGTGAATGACCATGCTCTGGGAGCCATGATCTCGCATCGGGACGCTTGCGGTAAAGAACAAGCTATCTTTTACATCAGTCGCACCCTCCATGAGTATGAAACATGTTATTCCGAAGCTGAAAAGTTGTGTTGTGCTCTCTTCTTCGCAACTTCTAAGCTTCGTCATTAGCTCCTTAATCACAAAACTTACACTGTCACAAGTGTCAATCCACTCAAGACAATTCATGTGAAGCCTTATCACAATGATCGTATCACTCGTTGGCTCATGCTTATGATAGAATTTGATCTCGAGTTTATCCCGCAAAAGTCTATTAAGGGTCAGGTCATTGCAGATCAATTAGCTGATGCTCCTCTTCCAAAAACTCAAGTCCCCCTTTCTCAATTCCCCGATTGAATATATCCAACAAATTGATTTTGGTTTTGTCTCCATTTAAAGTAAAGCTCTTCTTTGATGGATCCAAATGCCAGTAAGGGGGAGATCCAGGTTTCATGATGATTCCTCCTTGGGGTACGCTCTATCCCAGTCGCACACAAATTGAACTTTGAGTGCACCAATAATATGGATAAATATGAAGCTCTTGTCCTGGGTCTTCAAAATTCCATTAATCTTGGCGCTCATCATATTGACATCTTTGGTGATTCTGAACTCATCGTTAATCAAGTCACGGGTGTCTATCAATGCAGGAATGATATCCTTCAAAAATATCGTGATATCATTCTCGTTCAACTCCAATATTTCGATAAATTCACTATCCAAGCTATTCCTCGCACTGCGAATCGATTCACAGATACAATGGCTTCGTTAGCCTCACTTATCCCACCTTTTACCGAGGACTCGTGACTTTATGTGGCTGTGCAATGATTAGATCAACCATCTCATCTTAGGCAATTAACTTCAATCCATGTTGTCACAACCCATACTCAGGATGAGTGGTATCAACAGATCGTTGATTATCTATCTCATTCGATGCTTCCTCTAGATCTGACTTCCAATGGTAGAAGATCTTTTATTCTACGCACTAATCTCTATACTATTCTAGGCGGGATCCTCTACAAACGCGGATTTGATGGTATTTTGCTTTGGTGCCTCAAAACTCTTGAATCATCTAAAAGCTATCCAAGAGGTCCATGACAGTATCTGTGGTGGCCATTTTAGTGGCTTTTCCGTAGCTAAACGCATCTTACGTTTGGGATATTATTGGCCTTCTCTTAATCGAGATTGTTGTGAATACACTAAGAAATGCATCAAGTGTCAACAACATTCCAATCTCACACATATCCCTAGTCAAGCTTTACAACCTACATCGGATTTGTGGCCTTTTTCACAATGGGGTCTTGATCTCATTGGTCTCATCAATCCCCGTTCTTCACAGCGTCATCATTCTATCATTACTGCCACTGAATACTTTACTAAGTGGGTGGAAGCTATCCCTCTTTCTTCAACAAAGCTAAACCCATAGTTGATTTTGTCTATCAGCACATCATTTGTCGCTTCGGTGTTCCACACAAACTCATCACAGATAACGGTAAATATTTCAAGAACGTTGATTTTCAGAACCTCTACAATGCTTTCAATATCAAACTCAGATTTTCTTCTCCATACTATCCTCAAGCTAATGGTCAGGCCGAAGCTTCCAATAAAACTTTACGTAATATCCTCGCAAAGGTAACTAGTCGAGCTGGTAGGGATTGGCATTTACATATCCCTTTTACTCTCTGGGCTTATCGAACTAGCATCTGTACTCCTACTGGTGCTACTCCCTTCTCTCTCGTCTATGGGTTTGAGGTTGTTCTTCCTTTGGAAGTCCAAATCCCATCTCTCTGTGTTTATCTTAGAGAATTTGTCTCTGATGAGGACTATCGTCAAAATCGTCTAGCAGAACTTGAATTATTAGATGAGCGGCGTCTCAACGCTCTTGAACATCATCAAGTCTATCTTGACTGTGTCAAACGTGCTTATAACAAGCACTTGCAGCACCGTGACTTCAAAATTGGTGATCTTGTTCTTAAAGAAAATCAAAATGTCACTACACTCGAAAGGAGTCAGCGTAGTAAGTTTGCTCCCAACTGGATGGGTCCGTACATTTACTCATAAATATGGGTCGGGGGCTTATCGTCTATCTTCCATGGATGGTATACCTGAAGTGGAACCTCTTAATGCCTTGCATCTACGTCCCTTCTAGTGTTAAAATCTATCTTACACAAATCTAGTCGTAAGACAGATCTTTCATCCTTCTAACAACCAGTCATATACTTTCATGGTGATTCAAAATTATGTGATTCTCTGCCTATTGTCTTTTTTTTACCTTAAATATGACTATCGCGGCTCTACTCATAGCATTTTTCTTCTGGATATGTTTCTCCTCATGGTAGGAACACCTTAATCACCATTTCATTTGTCCCAAGTGCCTATCTTAATCGGATCTACTCGGGGCATGAGTGTGTGCTCTTTATACATTTTCTTCCCTCATATCTGATCTATCTAGGTCTAAACTCAGCTTCTTCCAAAAAAAATTTCAAAAAAAAAAAGGATAGACTGATCCCTTGAAGGACAGCTACCCATACAATCAAATGAATCAAAAGGTATAGACCATGCCCTTGAAGGATGACTATCATTAAAATTCAAAATACAGACCACTCCCTTGAAGGACGGTTGTTTCCCAAAGGAATACTCAAGGCTTCTTGCATTGTCTTTCAGTCAGTTTATACACTTTTTAGCATCACTGAAAGACTTCCCATCTTGATCAGTCTTTCCATATCTAGCAAACTTCCCGCATTGATTAGTTTGCTTTTCTGCCAGAAATCATGAAGCTGAGATATAAGACCTTTTGTCGATCATATAGAGAATCCTATTTTCCTAGTATGAACATGTATTCTGTAACTTGTAAATTTTGACAAGATACCTACTTACTGCTCCTTCCATTTCCCTCCTAAATCTAGTTTGCGGCTAGTTAGTGTCAGGTTTATTTTAACCTCATATAGGCCTTGCATGCATGATCTTTTGGTTTCCTATCCAGATTCTATTTATGATCGGTTGGGAGTCCAGCTTATCATTTTTTCTCTTATCTAGGTGTATTTCCTTTATTTCTAATCAAGGTCGTTTTCATTACATCCTTGGCTCTCGTAGAGAGTATTCCCCATTATTTTTTTTGTTTTTTTATTCATCTAGTTAAATTGACATTTCACATGTTAATTTAATCAAAATTTATCATCTATCTAATTTCATCTTATCTATCGAAGCATGTATTGTCAACACACGTGGATCTGTCTATCTATTTTCATCAAAATTAAATTAACATCTCAAACATACCGAATCTATCAATCCCATCTATCCATCTATCCATCAAACCATCTAAAAACTTGTACATCCAAGTTACACTACATCTATCTATATCCATTTTTCATCAAAATTAAATCCATACATCAATCACATCTATCCATCTATCCATCAAAACATCTAAAAATATGTACATCCAAGTTACACTACATCTATCTATATATATTTTTCATCAAAATTAAATCCACATATCAATCACATCAAATTACATCACGTCTATCTATCCTCTATGTCTATGTTCATCCAATCACATCTATTTATCATCTCTCAGCATAAGTCGATATCCATCACAATTACGCTACATCTATCCATGTATATCAAAATTAAAAACAAGAGAACAATCATATGACAAAGGAAATGATGAATCTATATATATACATGAGTGTCTGTACAACAAAAAATGGGTGGCTCTCAATCAAGCCATCTATACAATACCTTCCAATCGAGGCTACATCACTACACTGATACAAAATACATCAATCCCTATATCGTAAAATCTGATGTGTGGAGGACACTATCTCCTCCACCCTCCTCTGGACCAGGCTGTCTCTCCTAGCCACCGCCTATCGAGCTAGACGCACCTGCTGCTGGAGGCCTCTGCACACCTCGGTCTCTCTCGGTGCTCCCTCCCTCTGATGCCCCGCTCGCTGTGGTCATCGTTGATCTCCTCCTCACCTTGTACCGAGGAACATCTGGGGCATGTTGCACTAGGGCATCCTCGTAGTATCTCACCTCAGCGAGGAGAGACTGATATGTGCTCAAGCTCACGATACCAGGTGCTCGTAGTGGTGCTGCTGGTGCTGCTGGTGGTGCCCCTCCTATGGTCGTGCCCTGTGTCCCAGACTCTGACATGGTACCTGTCTCCCCATATTTGGCCCTGAGGGCCTCCCTATGTCGATGGTAGCGATCCCTCTGCTAGATCGTTGTATCTCACTCCTGGTGAGCAGTGTCTCTCTCCAAAATCAGGGCATCCCTCTCCTCTGTCAGAGCTCTGATCTCCTCGAGAGCCACCTTGTGTGTCTGCGTCAGGGTGGCGTGCTCTCCCTCCAGTCTCTCCAGCACTGTAGCCATATCCTCCTCATCGGCATCTATAGATGCCGGAAGGTGTCGTGGTAGCTCTGTTGCATACCATGCAACATAACCATCACCTACTCCGGCGTCATCATCACTGTCTGTAGAGGGTGGGGCCTCTCTCAATGGATCTGCCGGGATCAAAATCGGCAGATCAGTCTCTCTGATGTCTCGCCTATAAGGCCTGTAAGTAGTCAACATTGTCTGTACTAGGCCGAACTATCTCAATACCCGCATAAACGGGACGCGCTCCCACATATCAGGCTTGCGGCCCCTAACCACCCTGCTCCATCTCAATCCCACCAGGTGAGCATCCTGACCGGCCCATGTCGAAAATACCCGATATGGTCTCCAGATGACCTGCTCTGGTGTCAGCGTCCTGAAACACTCGATATACCAATCTGCAGATCTACCTGTATCTCCCGAGGCCATATCGGCCCGCCATCTCCGGAATCCGTAATCAATAGCTCCCACTGCTGCTGGCATCCAAGGAAGCCCGAATGGCCTGATCACTGCTATATGCTCATATGCCTAGCAATGGAGCACAAAACTAACATCGATTCCTGTCCTCTGGCCAGTGGTATACATCCATAACTCATGATATATCTGAGCTATCAAAGCATCAGCAAAAGTAAACACCTGTCTAACTGCAGGATGTCGCAAACGCAATCTAATAATAACAGTGGGAATCTCCCACCTCCTGAATCTAGTAGAGCAAAATAGGATATCGCCATCTAAATCAAAACTATCCGTTTTCTCCTGGGACTATCCTGTCTATACTGCGAGGCTATCCGCACTGCCCCGGACACTATTTTTGAATCATCTGCCCTATCTCCATACAATCGAACTAGGGCCCTCTGTTGCTGCTCTCGTGGTGTAATCTCTATCGTGTCCCCAGTGATCGGCAGTCTCAAAATCCTGTATATATCCTCATGGGTGATGGTCATCTCACCCGTCCTGAACCAAAAAGTGCAAGTCTGGTTATCCCATCGTCACACTAGTGCTCGCATCAACTCTACATCTCGCGGCATTCGTCTATAGTACCGAAAGCCCCCGAGCCCAGATAACTCTAAATGTCGTCAATCTACGTCAGTGACGTCAGGAAGAATGGTCTCTAGTAGCTCAGGAGTCACATCCCTCATATGTAGTACCTCTCGTGCCTGCATCCACGACATCAAGAGCAATATTAGCCTCATATTTACCCAAATCCGAACATCCAAAACAAATTTTGATTTAAGTCTATCTAATCGGCGTCGATTAAATACAATCGGCGTCATTTATATATAGTCGACGCCAATTAATATTAATCGGCGCCGCCTACATAAAATCGGCGTCAATTCTACCAATCGACGCCGATTGCTGCGGTAGATGTTAAACACACCCTGGCCTCCCACCAAGCACAATAGAAACAAAAAACAAAACAAACAAAAAACAAAACAAAAATAAATACGGCAGGTTCAAGAAGAACCACTTACCCCAGGTCGTGTCCTCCTCCGCTTTTGACTGCTTCCAGAGGCTTCCATGGTGCTCAAATCCAATTTTTGACTCTCTCTGAATCAATCGTCACGGTGTAAATAAATCGTTCACGTTTTCCGATCACATATTTATATGTGTTGTGAACGGTCGGCACCGATTTTTTTGGTCGGCACCATTTATTTAGGTCGACGCCAATTATTGTGATTGCTATCGATTTTCCATCTCTTTGCCATAGTGTTGATGCTTGGCTTATTTATCTGGTCATTATTGTGCACTGAATGTTGCCTTTTGGCACATATTTTCGATATCACCGTCCATTTTGAGTTTGTTCCCTTTACATGGGGCACTCGTACTTTTTGGCAGCTTAGAGTTAACGGGTCTGTAGGCACTAACGGCGTCTGCTTTGGAGACCATCTAGTCTGCCCTACCAATGTGATTTCCTTAGGTTGCTGCCTCTTTATTTATTTTTGTGCGTCATTAATGATCCGGTCTACTCTGGACATCTAGCTGGGGCTTCTTGCGTTTTCATCTACCTTTTTCAAACTTAGGATCGTTTGTTCTATCACCCATCCCATCCCTAGTTTGAGGGGGATCGCATCATCACTTTTTCTTCTTTTCTTCCACCTCCTTGTTTTTGTCTCACAACCTTGCTTATCGCAAGTTACTTGACAAAAAGGCGCAAAATGTAGACACCTAAAATTGATTATCCAATTTGGTGTCCCTCGTGCGCGTTTGCTCTCTCAGGTAACCTGGGGCACGTTTATATCACCACTATCCCCTTGGGATATTATTCAATTTGGGATTTAAACACCTATCCTAAGTTTAATTCACCCCATTAGGTTTTACCCATGAGTAATTAAATATTAACTATTTAATTACACCTTTTCACATGTATCCTAACCACTTATCTACCTCATATCTATTCTATCCATATATCCCCCCTATTTCTCCTCCTCCCAAAGCGGGATATTTCCCATATTTGAGGTGGAGGGATCACTCTTATCTTCCCAAAAATCGCTCATTTTGGCCGTCTCGAGAGTCTGTTCCGTGATCTGCGTCGACCGGTACTCGGTCGACGCCGATTTTTCGGAGCGGCGCCGATTATAAATAGAAGCCCAGAACTCAGTTCTAGAGGAACACAGAGAGAGACAGATCATGACACAGACACAAATTGTAAGAGAGAGAATGAGAGATCTTTTAGCATCAAGTGTGAACATTATCTATCGAATGAGATCGGATCTTGTCCAAATCAATCCCTGAGAGGAGCACCGTTACTCTGCTCTTATCACATCAATATCGCACGTCTCCATTGATTTTCTAGTGACTCTGTTCTTGCATCCAGCACAGGTGGAGCCTTGCCAGTATCTCTCTGGCTTCTGCAGATCCAGCAGACGTTGACGATATGGCCTTCGCTTTCCGATTTCCAAATCTTCTCGCACTTTGTCTCGGATCGACGCCAATCTATATCAGTCGACGCTGATTTACATTAGTCGACGCCAATTTTAACCAGTCGACACCGATTCTACATAATCGACGCCGATCATCTTGTAGACAGGTAAAAAGACACGGGTAACACAAATCCAACTTTGTTTTCACAGTTCCCTGTTTTCTGTTGCTTTCTGTCTGCTGTTTAAATTATGTTTACTACTTTGATCAGAAAATCTAGTCTTGTACGTACATCTTTTATCATGTATACTTCTTTACTTAATTGAAAACGTGGACTGACATCCGTCGAGGGAGCTTATTGCTTCCCGGACCCGCTTCTCGGGCAGTGCACCTAAATATCTTTTAACGTGGTATTTTTCTGTCAAGTATCGGTGTCTCGCAGGTTACTTGGATCTACTGTGCAGAATTACTCATGTGTTCCCGTCTTATCTACATCGGCTTCCTTATCCGTCTACATCTTCGGATCTTGTCCATCAGGTATCAATTTCATTGGAGTTTTTCAGGGTTTTTGTGTTTAGTTTGGTGCATTAACTTGGATAGGTAACAAGCGCAAAATTCTTGATCAACAGTGGTTAATTACAAAATTCAAATAAGGGAATCATATAAATACAAAGCTATGTGACTGTCATCCAAAGGAATTACAAGACCATCAAAGCATCCATCTAACATCCATTCAATGGAAAAGGGATTACATTCTTCTGCATACACTTCATATGAGGGGAAGTTCATTTTTCCATGCCCACATCTATCTACATCTACTACATCTAGTTATTGCTCACTATTCAAGTGTGTATGGCATAGAAGCCACCTAGGGCACGATTCTACACACATATAGAGAACTACATGGAGTCTAAAATGTAGCGCAGTGCCCAGATCATAAATTTACTCAGTCGAGTGACCGTCAAGGTCAGTCTAACTCCAAATTTTCATCTTTTTATTTTTAGGATTTGATGTTTTTTGGGGTTTTGCAAGTGTTCTTTCTCTTTGTAGGTTTCAGGTGAATTCAATGATCAAGCAGTGAAGTAATGGTAAGTAAAAGTGACATCCAGCGAACATATTGCAACCCCGTGAAACTAAGTTTCTAATGTTTTAAGCAGTCATAAGTGCCTAGAGGAGGTCTGCAGCACCCCAAGTGACCCTAACCCTATCCATGCACCCTAGTCCCAACATTCCTGAAAATTTTGCATTTTTCTGGGCTCAGTTGTAATAGTGTATTTACCTATTTCATCAGTTTTCCAGCTTGGCACAACTTCGGATTTATTATAAATCAGCTAAGTATCTTACCCTCTCTTTTGCAACTAGGGTTTTATATTTTTATAGCTTGCTTGTGTCAAATCTATACTCTATTATCTATATCTATGTTGATACTTAATTAATATTTAGCATATGTATTTCAATATTTGCTAAATCATTTGGTGTACCCATCACATTCAAACACTCTTATATCCTCATTTCATCATTTTTTAGGCTCCTCTCATCATGGATGTTTCTATTCATGATTTCTTGTTAGCCAATCCTGAGTTTCATGCTAAAATCATTACTCTTTTTTCTACTACTTGTATTCCTTCCATTACTCATCTGGACATTGTTTATCAAACATTCGTAGATGCATTTTCTCAATAGATTACTTTTCCATCTATTATAGCTGACAATATTTCTATGTATGAAAATAATCATCCTTTATATATACGAGTTTGCATTAACAAGTTTGGAGTCAAACATGCTTTATTTAATACTGTATTTGGGATCAATTATTTTCCTTTATCATTCATTCAAGCTATAGGCCTTCTCGCACCTATTCTTAACCCAAAATCTATTTCTATTCAAGCATACAATTCCACTACGTGTCCATGCATGGGACCTATCACCTTGCCACTCACATTTGGACCAAATACTATTCCAGTTATATTTTTTTGTCATTGACATCCCAGTTTCATATAATTTCTTACTTAGTAGGCCATAGCTTCACAGAATGTAAGCAGTTTCTTCTATAGTTCACCGATATGTTAGATTCTTACATGAAGGCTTTGAATATGAAGTTCTTGCTAATAGTACACCATTCCAATATTGCAACCTAGATCCAACCATTGCATTGCCTATTCTGGCTTCTGCCACCATCCATCATACTGCTAATATGCAACATATACACTATCTGTATAACTTTCCTCTGCTCAAGGGAATCATTTGTACACTAAAATTTGTTCCATCCACTTCAAAACCACCCCCTTCTACTAATGCTATGCTAACTAATTGGGAGTCTATTTATACATTAGAAATAATACCACCTTCATTGTCTCCTCATGAGCAACCTACATCTATGACACCTCCTTTCACATGTACTCTTTTCATGAACAATGTTTTATGTTCACACATCCCATTCGATCCCACTTGCTAGGAAACTATTTGCATGCTCTATGGTTTTACATGGCTTGGGTTTACACTCAATGATATATTACCTCCACTACGTCCACCACATTTATATCATGGACATGTTTGTATTATTGTTCCTTATGGCCTTCGAGTATTTCATTCATCATTCTTTGTTTCCCGCAATCCACGCATTTTTCCACTTACTCTTAGACAATCATGGCTCAACTACATTGGTGGCTATACGTACCCAAAATTGTAAGGTATTGTACTGCTAAAATAACATGACATGTGCCCCAATGATGATATAGGTCTCCTCGTAAGGTCTTCGGGATCCAGAAAATATCTCCAAGTGTGTGTTAGCATCCAGCATGCCCCGCTTAGCCCCCGTGTTCTTTGTTTTCCCCTTTTCCCCTCTTTTCTTGGCCTTTTTCTCTTCAGTGACGAAATTGCCGCCTTGCCTGGGTGGCGGTCTCATGACCGCCACCCTAAATAGGGCAGTGGTCCTATAACCGCCGCCCTGCTCAGGGCGGCGGTCCTTTACGTGTTTTCCAGAAAGCTCTTTTAACACGACTCACGTAATTTCAACATTTTACCAGCTTTCTTTCACTGCCATAAGCTTGCATTTATGATTATGGTTCCCTGTAATAGTGTTTTTTCATTGTTTATAGTTTAAGAGTTCTATTTGGCTTTTACCTTAGGTAAATGCAAATGCTATAAATAGTTGGCTTGTGCTCAAGCAAATGGCCCCTTAAATTTGCCTCTGATTTCTCTTTGCAATAGATTTAGTTTTCATTTTGCTTAGAATGCTTAGCTTCTTTCATTGCATGCTTAGTTAGCATTGTTTTACTGTTAGTAAGCCACATATCCATCTTGTGCAAGTGCTGTTGATATTTCATCCAATCCATTGGAGTAGAATAGCTTGTTTTCAATAGGAAGCCATTAAAGTTGCAGGTTTTGTTCTTCAAACAGGATAGTTTCAGGTTTTGGATGCTTTAAGTTGCATGACTCGCAATAAATCCCGCTAGGAATTACATAAGCCAAGCTCTGTACTCTTACGCTATCGCTCTCCTACTCGCACTGTATTCAATCTATATCCTAAGATGCCTTTATCCCAATATCTACTTCTGTTGATGCTAGCATTACACACTTTTCTGGATCCACGTGAACACGAAGGAACGAGGAGATCACACACAACATCAGATTCGCCACTGTTCTACAGAATCCAGGTTCTAGCTTTCAAAGTTCTAGTTAGAAATATATCAAATAAAGTATCCAATCACTTTATTTTAGTTAATTCTACTCTCGATATTGCCAGGGAAGCTGTGGGGATTGATAGTTTCTGAGAAACTATGATTCACTCCTCACTTCTAAGGTAGGATTGAGAATATTGCAAATAGATTAGATCAGTTATTTCATTGTTTAGAGTAGATCTACAAATTACACAGACAAATAGCTATACTCGGTTATCTTGTTTGTTTTAAATTATTATCTTAGCTGTCAATTTCTAGATGTATTAAATTAGTTGCTAAATTCATTCGAATAGTTCATCAGAGAATATAAAAATAGAGAAATCATATATGCTATAAATATATTCAACATAGTTAAATTTTATTTTGCTACAGTTAGTTTTACATTGTTACTTTTGCATGACAATCACGGGACCTAGGGAGCCTAGGCAATATGTATATGAGCCAATCATGCCCCAACCGAATCTCATCACAGCAATAACTGATATAGATCAGAATCTTAGGATTCAAGTCTTCCGCACAACGGTAAGTGTACGTACCCAAAATTGTAAGGTATTGTACTATGGAACAACGTAATAAGTGCCCCAATGATGATACAGGTCTCTTTGCAAGGTGTTCGGGACCCAAAAAATCTCTCTGAATATGTGTTAACATCCCGCATATCCTGCTTAGCCCCTGCGTGCTTTGTTTTCCCCTTTTCCCCTCTTTTCTTGTCCCTTTTCTCTTTAGTAATGAAACCGCCGCCCTGACTGGGCGGCGGTCCTGTAACCGCCGCCCTGAGCAGGGCGGCGGTCCTTTGCGCGTTTTCCAGAATGTTCTTTTGACGTGACTTGCATGAAATATCACGTTTCACCAGCTTTCCTTGCCGACTTGAGCATGCATTTATGTTTTTGGTCCCCTGGAATAGTGTTTTTCCTTTGTTTATTGTTTAGGAGTTCATTTTGGTTTTGATCTTTGGGTGATTGAATTCCTATAAATGCATGGCTTGTGCTCAAACAAAAGAGACTGATCTTTTTCTCTCATCTCCTCATTTTCAGTAGTCCAGCTTGTTATCTTGTTTAGAAGCCATAGTTTCAATTCACTTGCATGTTTAGTTAGTATTATTCAGCTGTTGGTAAGCCACATACCCATCTCGTGTAGGCAGTGCTTTTATTTCACCCAATCCAGTCTGAAGTTTGTCTCTGAATTTCTTTTTGCAAACAGTGTTGTTGTTTTATCCAATCTATTGGAATATAATAGCTTAGGAAGCCATTAAGGTTGCAGGTTTTTCTCTTCAAACAGGATAGTTTCATGTCCTGGTCACTTCATATTGCATGACTTGCAGTAAAATCCCGCTAGGAACTGCATAAGCCAAGCTCTGTACTCTTGCGCTATCCCCTCTCCTACTCGCATTTTCAGTCTGCATTCTGAGCTGTCCTTGTCCCAATATCTACTCCTGTCGATGCTAGTATTACATGCTTTTCTGGATCCACGTGAACATGAAAGAATGAGGATATCATACTGAGGGGAAAAGATCACACACACCATCGTATTTGCCACTATTCTGCGGAATACAGGTTCTAGCTTTCAAAGTTCTAGTTAGAATCATATCAAATAGAGTAGATAATTGCTTCATTTCAGTGAATTCTATTCTCGATATTGCCAGGGAAGCTGTGAGGATTAATAGTTTCTGAGAAACTATGATTCACTCCTCACTTCTGAGGTAGGATCGAGAATCTTGCAGATAGATTAGATGAGCTATTTTATTTAGAATAAATCTACAAATTACACAGGCTGATAACTACACTCGGTTATTTTGTCTATTTTAAATTATTGTTTAGTTGTTATTCCTAGATACATTTAAATAGCTTGCTTTCATTATATTCTTGAAAGATTTCTTAGAAGAATAGAACTTATTTATGTTTTAGGTTTATTCCACGTAGTTAGAGTTTACTTAGTTACAGTTAGATTTACATTTCATTTCGTATGACAATCACGGGACCTCAGGAGCCCAGGGAATATATATATGAGCCAATTGTGCCTCAACCAGACCTCGTCATAGCAATAGTTGACATAGACCAAAATATCAGAATACAAGTATTCCGAACAACAACAGATTTACAACTGATCAGTTCTTAGTTGAGAGGGTTAAACATAGAAGATGACCAAGCACACACGTTTTGGTCAAACCAACCAAATTACAGATTGCCCTAGGTAAACACTCACATGACTGTAGAAGGGTTCGAAAAAGAACAAACCTTTGGTTGTGATCCTTTGGTCCCATAGCCAGGTGCAAGAGACACTCTCACAGATATAGATACCAGTCTAAGGATCCAGGTTGCACAAACGCCTGTGAGATATTTTGAGAAAATCACACAGTTGTTGGTCCTAAACATAGAAGCTGAGAAAGCATATGATTATTGGATACTAGGGATTAGAACTTGATTTTACGCATGACCATAACAGGACTGCAACATCCAAGAGTCCATGGTTGTGACCCACAGATGTCACAGCCCAACGAATCCATAAGTCAATCAGATATAGATGCTGGCTTACGCACACTAGTATTCCAATCCACTCAAATTCCACCCATCATCATCGAACAATTGTCCTTACTGGATATAGCGGCTAACGAAGCTAGAGAATTCTGGACTAGGCCAAAGAATCGTCCATCGAGTCAATTGTTTTCACCATCCACCCTATGACCTTATCTGGAGACATACACGAAACTATCCCAGGTCATTTTCCACGTATTCCACAACCCATAGGTTAAATCACGCCAGAGCTCGATATTGATTGGAGCCTTCGAGTAGTCATCCTTACCGATCGATCTATCACACCAGTCCAAGTTAGAAGGGCCTTCTTTGCCTTAGATTCACAAATTCCACTAGTGCGTGTCGAAGAAATTAGACTGCCTAACTAGTTTGTCTGAATCCAACGCATATTCTACCCCCACCGACTGTCTCGGCATGACCTCGAGAGGTTGGGTACGCAGAAGAGTCACTTGTAGTTTCTCACGCTTGCTTGTCACTTTTTCGGCGTACAAAATTGGTGAACCCGACGTGAAACAAACAACTTTTTCACCTTCTCTTTGAGAAGTTTTATCTCATCTCAATCACCTTCGCTCCTTCCCATTATTCTGCGGGGTATTCATATACCCCCCGAATATGTCAGGATTCGATGAATATGGCAGACCCCTCTTGGGTCTCGAGGCATACTATGCCCAACAGAATTGGCAATCATCACCCTCACTCTTAGTATGGGGCAACAACTATTCAAATAATCAGTTATCAACAAGAAACAGATATAACTCATCTTTTCAGACAGAGGAGTTAGATCAACCCCCTCGAACACAACAAACAGAGCCTTCAGGCTCGAACAATATGACGTTTACCGGAGAATCTGGTTCATCTCCTCAAATGCTACTTAGACCAAAAATCAGTAGACAGTCAGACCCATACCTAGTCTTAGATGATGAATGGTCAATACGTTATCCTAGGAGTGAATAACATTCTCGGGGTATGTACCCACCCATAGGAAGTTTACAAATACAACCCGAGGTCTCTTTTCAAGAAAATACCTCTATGCCACTGCATATAGGAAATACTCTTGGAGAAACTTGGCAAGATAGCAATCAGTTCATGACAGGCTATCACATGCCTATACAACACCAGGGTATACAACAAACACCACTCAAGAAAAGCATCGTGACTTCACCAAATGAAGTCATTTCAACGCTAGTAGAAAAAGTGGGAGGGTTAGAACTTGCTCAAGCAAGTCAAAATTCTTCGTTCATACAAGCAGGAAGTTCCAATCCTCCATACCACTCTGGCCAAGTAGATCTCCTCACAGGCATAGGCATGTTAGGTATGCCTCCTCACTATCCACAACAAACGCCAACAAGGCCTGTCATCTCTAACACTATTCCTCCTGGTCTAGTATCAAGTAACCCATTACTAGACAATACCTCGTCATACTTAAACATGTACTCCAAATCACCGCAAGGAGATATGTTCTCCTCTCCTGGCATGTTTTCTTAAACACAGGGACTTCCCTATGCCCCTACCAATGCATACGTCGCACCGTATCAACAACTCATCCCACCACCACTCCCTTAGCAACCACCATCAATGGTCAAAAACTATGTGATAGGGACTTATTCAGAATATCTGAAGGAGCCCTTAGACTTCTCCATATGAAGCATCATGCTCTCAAGACCCCTTCCCGATTTACCCAAGTAAAAAGGTGAGGGAGATCCAAATGCACATATCAAGGCTTACGCTACAGCCATATGAGAATTACTCCCTTGGGATGGGGTTGTTGCTAAAATATTCCACAAAACATTGGAAGGCATTGCTCTCGACTAGTATTATAGAATACTTGAAGCCTCCATCCATTCATTTAAACAGCTCGTATCAGAATTCATTAAGGCATTCAACATGAACAAATTGTTGAGAACAGCAATCAGGGAATTCTTACACATCAAACAAGAACACAACGAATCTGTCGCCCATTTCATCCAGAGGTGGCGTAAAGTTCTTTATTCTTCGGAAAGTGCTCCAAACATGGATCAGATGGAACTATGCAATTTATTCCTTCATTCTCTTAGCAAAGAGGTGAAGGAAGAAGTCCAGAAGTTCCCACTAAGAACTTACGATGAAGTACTTGAGAGTGCTCTTCGAATAGACCAAGCAGTGATAGATAGTGGTCGTAAGACATATAGAACAAACGGGAGGTTAATCACCTCCACTCAGAACACTACAACTATCACAAATATCAATCAAGGACCCAAAATCCTTAACAAAAATCATGGGGTAACAATGGATGGAGTAACCGACCAGCCCAAAAGGGTAAATGTTGTTAATACTCCGTCAAAAACAAACAACCAATGAAACAAAAAATTTACCCCGACGATCAATACAGTGGATTTTAATCATCCACAACAACAACAACAACGGCAAAATACCATACAAGGGCCAAGCCAAAACTCATTTGGTTATCAAAACCAAAGTCAAAACCAGAAACAACAAATGTAAAATTTTAATCCTAATAGGCAACAGTTTGATCAGAATTTTAGGCCACAATACACACCGAACTAACAAAATAGGAATTACAACCCCAATTCTTATTGTGGTTTCCACAAAATTTGGGGTAACGATACTAGAACGTGTCGTGACTACAATAAATTTATGCAACGTTTGCCAGAAGAACAAAGATAGTTCTTCACAGATTTGTTTTTGGCAGATCCCGTGTCATCATAACCAAATATGCTCGCAGGAGTAGTTTCCCCTCAGAATGCTCCCCTCAAGATCTTTAACGATCCGCTCCCAAATCATGATAGCAATAGGCTGAATCCAACTGGAACAAACAAAAGTGCAATGACAGGAAACAATGATCACGAAGCCTCGACTTCATTAAATCCATTAGTTGCACCACAGTTAGGAAGTCAACCGAGACCCAAGATATTCAGTTTGGTAGAATTAGACGCTGAACTACCTATCAAAGCTATAACAAGAACGCGAGAATATTTCTCTCAACCGAGCTCAATTCATCTACCACAAACAAATAAGAGTCAGCAAATAGTAGAAAAACCCATAGGTGCCTATGATTTAATTAATGACCTAACAAAGACCTTCTCGCACATCTCATTTTTAGATTTACTAAAGAACTCTCCTCCTCATAGAGCTGCTCTTTTAGAAGCATTAGGTCTAGGTCATCTAATTAACATCACTCCACCTCCTGAAACACAAGTAAATCACATAGATTTTGATATCCACCCTCCGGGGCAGCTGGACAAGGATGTCGAATTCATATTCGAAATAAGTAAAATGCCCACAGATGCTGAGATTGCACGCCGAGGTGATCTAGCCTTACACTTACAAGTATGGGTTTATAATAACTATGTAAAATGGGAAATGGTTGACGATGGGGCCGTAGTTAACATAGTCCCTTTCTCTTTCCTCCAAAAACTTGGATATGGGGAAACAAACTATTCCACTCCTCGAAATACATTGAGAGGCTATGATAGCCTTAAAGCCACTTCGATAGGAACTATAATATTGCCGGTCACCTTAGGGCCCAAAACAATCCTGACTGAGTTTTATATTATAGATCGGGAAACTAATTATAATATGATACTCGGCCGACCATGGATACACCAAATGAAGGCAATCCCTTCTACTTTATTTCAAGAGGTAAGATTCTTGCATCTAGGAAAGGTATTTGTAGCCAAAGGTGATCCAAAACCTTTCGATTTGCACCTAGCTGATTTAAAGAAAAGACCAGGGGTGCACTCAGAATTTGAACTTCCAAAAAACCAACTTAATAAACCCACTGACCCAAAACCATAGGAAAATTTGTTACCTACGACGGATCTTGAAACTATCAGCATAGCCAAAACAATTCCAACCCCCAAAGATAAAACTAAAGAAACAGTATCATTAGGGACTACTGCGAAAATTGTTGAGTTGATAGAACAAGATTCACCAATGTTCTTACCATTTGATTCAGTAGGCATAGGATATTCCCTAGGTGTTGGTTCCCTTCCAACAGAGGACCTCTATATGGTAGAAGTAGAGTGTGCAAACGCAGCAAATTCCCCAACATCTATACTCCTGACTAAGTATTGTACTCTCCATTTTGATGGAGCTAAATGCCGTTATGGAGCGGGGCTAGGTATAATTCTTACTTCACTCGAGGAGAAAGTCCTCCCATTCGCCTTTAAGTTAAACTTTGAATGCACAAACAACGACGCTAAGTACGAAGCCCTCCTCCTTGGCCTCACCTTAGCCAAAAGAATTGGTATTGATAACATCAAAGTCTTGGGAGACTCACAATTAGTGAAAAACCAAGTTTTTGAAGTATATGAAACTAAAGCTGAACACTTGTAGCTTTACAAAGAAGCCGTATTAAATTTAAGCAAGGCATTTAACTTCATATCTATTGAAGCAATCCCACAAGAAAAAAATCTTCTCGCCGATTCAATAGCAACTTTAGCATCACAGTTTACTCCAAGTAATGAGTTAGAAGACACCCAGTTCACGGTGTCCATTCGTGATGAACCATTGATAAAAATAACGACAAATCCCCTTTCAAGTGAAAGTAAATCTACTATCTTAGACCGTATTGATAGTGATGTGGCTACCTTGGATTACTTAAATGCCTATGTGGCATTACATCTCTCCTATCATATGCTAGATTTGTCCTTAATTCCACATTTGTCTTCCTATTTCGGGAATCCCATGATGGATCTCCCCTCACAAATAGAACCTAGCATATACGCAGTAGAAAATGGGGATGATTTGGATTTACCTCCAACACCACCTGAGTTAGAAGAGGGTAATGCCTCTTTGATCGAAGAGACAATCGATGTCAACATCGGGACAGAAGATGAACCAAGAATATTGAAACTAGGTTCTTCGTTAACCCCAGAAGAAGTAGAAATACATACTCAGATCCTCAAAGAACATCAGAAGGCATTTGCATTTAATTATAAGGAGATGACAGGAGTCGCACCCCACATTGCGGTGCACAACCTCGTCACTAAATCAGATGCAAAGATAATTAAACAAAAATCAAGACCCATGAAGCCCAAAGTAGCTCTCATGGTAAAAGAGGAGGTAATAAAACTCCTCCAGGTAGGGTTCATCAAACCAGTTGACTACTCCCAATGGGTATCTAATATCATCCCCGTTCTCAAGAAGAATGGAAAGATACGCATCTGCATAGATTTCTGAGATATCAATAAAGCATGTCCTAAGGATGACTTCCCATTACCATCCGTAGATGTTATTGTTGATGTAACAACTGGTTTTGAAATTTTGTCTCTCATGGATGGATTCTCAGGATACAATCAAATCAGAATATCTGAGCAAGATCAAGCTAAAACCATGTTTATAACTCCTTGGGGAACCTATTGCTACGCTGTTATGCCATTCGGTCTCAAAAATGCTGGTGCTACGTACCAGCGGGCCATGACATACATATTTCACGATCTAATTCATAAAATCGTGGAATCTTACGTAGATGACTTATTGGCTAAGGCCAAGAAGTGTTGTGACCATCCCGAAGTACTCCTCGTCATTCTTTCACATCTAATAGAATACGGAGTCACATTAAACCCCGAGAAATGCGTCTTTGGTGTAACGGGAGGGAAGCTCCTAGGTTATATCAGATCGTCACGAGGGATAGATGTTGACCCAACCAAGATTCGGGCTGTCCTCGAAATGGTTCCACCTTCAGATGAATCTGGAATCAGATCATTTCTCAGAAAGCTGGGTGCAATCCAGAGATTTATCCAGGACTTAAGCTTCACCGTTCATCCAATCAACAATTTACTCAAGAAGGACTATAGCATTGATTGGACCGAAGACTGTAATGAAGCCTTTGAAGCAGTTAAGCGTTTTCTATTATCACCACCTACGCTAATGCCACCTAAGCTAGATCACCCGTTAATTCTATATTCACGAGCTACCAATGTCTCGCTGGCCTGTATGTTGGCCCAAGAAGACGATAACAAGAGAGAACGTGTGATTTATTTCATTAGCCGAACGCTGCTCGACTATGAAACATGCTATACACAGGAAGAACGAGAATGCCTTGCCATAGTCTTTGCTACTAAATGCCTAAGACATTATATGCTGAATCAAGAAACGAAGGTCATGGTAAAAACGGACCATCTACGGACTTTCCTCACACAAGGGTCATTGTCTAAAAAGGCTGGACATTTTATAACCTTAATGGGAGAATTCGAATTAACATTTGTAAATCAGAAGTCAGTTAAAGGGCAAATCATCGCGGATTGGTTAGCTGACAACCCATTAGATGGAGGTGATTTGGTAGATTTAGACTTTCCAGATGAATGCGTATACTACATCGAAGCCCGACCCTCTATCTCTGAGTGTCTTTGGTACACTGATATCATTAACTATATCATGGACCATACGTACCTAGAAGGAGCTACACCACAACAAAGAAGATGGTTACGCATAATCATAGCTAAATACGTCATTATAGAGCAGGTGCTCTATCGAAAAGCATTCGATGGAATGCTCCTAAGGTGTGTCGACACAGAAGAGTCCAAGAGAATTCTCCATGAATCCCACAGTGGTATATGTGGAGGCCACTTTAGTGGCCATGCCACCACTCGAAAAATACATCGAATGGGCTATTTCTGGCCCACTCTAGAACATGACGTGATAGAGTTTGCACACAGGTGTCATAAGTGCCAAGAATTCTCCCACAAGATCCACATGCCAGCACAAGCTCTACAACCAATCGCAACTCCATGGCCCTTTTCTACATGGGGTCTAGACTTAATAGGTAAATTCTCTCCCTCATCCACAGATGGCCATAATTTTATAATCATGGCCACTGAATATTTTACCAAATGGGTGGAGGCCATGCCTCTTACTACTGTACCTGGTTCTGTGATCGCCAAGTTCATTTTGAACCAAATCATTTGTAGGTACGGTATCCCGCAAATCATTATCTCCGATAATGGAAACTCTTTTAAAAATGAAGAGGTTCGCGAACTATGCAATAAATTTAAGATAAGCCATCATACGGCTTCCTTGTATTACCCTCAAGCCAACGGACAGGCTGAAGCAAAAAACAAGACACTGAAAGCCATTCTCCTTAAAACGGTGAAAGAAAACAAATGAGATTGGCATTTGAAGTATATCCGGCCTTGTGGGCCCACCGAACCTCAATAAAAACACCAACGGGAGCAACTCCTTTCTCGCTAGTATTTGGGGCAGAAGCTTTTCTCCCACTTGAGGTCGAAATACCTAGTCTCCGCATTTCATTACAAGGGATTTTGGATGAAGATTCTTACAGAGAAGCACGTCTTTCACAACTAGAAAGCCTAGACGAAACTAGGTTAGATGCTGAGCAGTGGCATAGAGCTTATGCTGACCGAATGTGCCGGAAGTATAACAAAAAGGTCTATGAACGCGATATATACGAAGGTGATCTAGTTCTAAGACTAGACAGCCGGATCGACAAGAAGACCGGCGAAGGAAGGAAATTCCGGCCCAAATGGTTGGGCCCATACCGAGTCATTAAGGACTATGGAAATGGTGCTTACCTCTTATGTACGCTAGAAGGTGAGGAATTTGGTGAAACAATCAATTCCCTGCACCTCAAGCGATTCTACGCATAAGCAACTAGCACTACTTGTATAATTATCTACATTGCATCTTTATATAGATTTAGATCATTTTGTCCACTTGTTTCTTACATAAATTGTGATCAAAGAATCTATTCCCAAAGCAATTCATTACAAAATCATGATGTTTTTGGCATTAAGCTCTTTAATCATACCTCTCCATCTTCATATATCATCGAATCATCTCGGAATCTTTTATCAAATAAATCAAACATGACAAAGTCTTAACGGTAACCATACCAAGATCTGCAAGTTGGTTCTCACTTTGATTTCTTCTTAGGATAGGTGTCTTGCCTATGGTCTACTCTAGAAGCTTCATGGTGTCACATCTATCCCATATATACATCTCTTTGGAAATAAGCATATACTGACATTTTACTCAAATAAGCAAGCCAAAAAGTGATTAAATAGAAAATTTTATTTTTACACATTTCCTTGCCCCACCAACCTTCGGTGATGAGCTTGCATCTCTTACTAGTGACATAGGGTTGGGAAAGGATGGAAATGCCCTTACTCACCTATGCCTTTCCCACGGTGATAAACCCACGCTTCTTACTAGTAGCATGGGGCAAAGTATAGGGGGTCCTCTTGAGACAACAAACGTTAAAACATCATAAACAAACAATTCAAACTTTGAGTCAAAAACGAATGAATCAGATGTTCAAAATTCCAAGAGAGTTAAAATCCTAGAAACCCAGATCTTGTCTACTATGTGGCCATCTACGGGTCTAAGTCTAGATAAACTGCAAAGCAAGTGCATTCTAAACTATGAAGTCATTCAGGTAGAGTAAGCTTGTAGCTTCCAATTTGGTTCCGCCAAAGCTTTGTCTATCTTTCATCACTATCATTTCAGATACACCTCATAACTTGCACCCTTCTTGACTCTCGGTGATGAGCCCTCGCATCTTACTAGTTGCGTGGAGTTAGGAGTGGGGAAATTTAATTTGTTCATCATACTGGTTGTTTTCATCACTTTGCCAAAACAAACATGAGGTATCCATATTGCTCATAGAAGCTAAAGATTCAAAATCACAATATATCTACAATATCATGTATCAGCATCATGAAACACAAAAAGAAAGTAAACATTTGCATCATCTGTTATCCATTGCATACATTCTAAAAATCATACAAACATACATCGTAGTATACAAAAAGAAACTAGAAATAGAAAAGAAACCATGAGTACCAAGTTTTGATCCAAAACGAATGCATATATATAAATAATCAATGTTTATATACAATGCCATCATGCTCTAAGCATGGTCAAAATGCTCAAAGAGCCCGTGATATACAAAGAATATATAAAACAAATTACACAAGGGCCAAGAGGCCTCTCAGTCCCTACGCGACCCCTCTGAAGGTGCACGCCCATGCCTAGGACTCCGGCTACGCCGGCGCTCTGAATGTACAGAGGGCTCAGGGTCCCGAGGGGCAGCTGCGGTCTCACCACGAGAATGGCTCCTCATAAGGTGCTCATCCGTCCTGTAGCCCACTAACTCTGTATGGAGGGTCGATACCATCCTGGTCACGTGCCAAACGGAAGTGAAGACATCAGTATGCCTACTAGCTGCTGAGGGCTCCCCGGCATCTACGGATAGCTCCGCACGAGTCTTGTCCATGGAGATCATCAGGGAATTAGTACATACCCTACGGATCAAATCCCGCCACTCGTCAACAGTCTCTGTAAACAAAGGAGAAAAAAAATTAGAAACCAAGCAAGAGGCTAGAAGATACAACAATAGCAACACAAGGAGAGATAGCAATTAAAACAAATCCTAAATTAAACAAATGTTAAAGAAGGGAGAAAAGGTAACTTACTCGAATCTCCAGGCATCCAAGATGGATCACTCGGGCCAGCACCAGCCCTGGATGCCGCTGCTAACTGAGGGGCTGCTCCTGTGGCAGGGGCAACATGTTGCCCTGCAACGGACTCATCCTCTCCACCATGGCCCTGAGAGAGTGGCTCCTCTGAAACTAGAGTGTCCTTCTCTGCGCTCTGCTCAACCCTCTCTGCCTGCATAATATCCTGAGTGTTATGCCACTCAGGATCATTGTCCTCGGTCTCCTCCTCTGTCCCTCCCTCTGAAAAACTCCTCGAAGTTAGAGTCAATATCTATAGGATCATCGCTGCTATGAGCAAGACCCATAGCAATCTGAAGTAAAGGTGCCCGAGGCACACCAGCTCTCCCTCTAGCCCGAACTATCCTCCTGGTTGCAATGGGAATGCCAGGAGTGATCACTGTCCAACCACGACCTCTAGGCCCCCCTCTGGCCTCGCGAACTGATCTGTAAACTGGCGCCACTGGGGGAAGCATGCCCATATATGGAAGACCAAACTGCTGAGGAACCCGGCCAAAAGGATGTACCTCTACTCGTCCCACTCGATCAATGAGCTACCCTGTGGTGGAGCAGGAGATCAGGGTAAGAGTCTCCTCACCCCATATGCCAACCATAAGCCGGTATGGTGTCACCTCCATGTCTACAGTAGTAAGGGAGGTAACTAGCTGAGTGAGGTGCTCTGAGCACCGACATGTCCGTCCATCTGGCTACCCTCACAGCCCCAGGATCTGCCACCTCCACGCCTCTGCCATAAGGGATAAAATGCTCATACACCCAACTCATGACTAAATTCGGGTGGCTCAATGACTGTCCCTGTAAACGGACCACCGTGTATAAATCATGGTAGGTGGTCCCCAGAATATCTGCACCCCAGGCGTATATCCGGCCATGCCCCTCTATCTGCGCAATGATGGGGGCCCAGCAGTATAACAATGTATCGCCTCCCTTGTCCCCGATCAGTCTCGAGGAAAGGATCCCCATGAAGGCCTGACGAAGTACGGGGAAAGGAAAAGAAGGAATGGATCGAACTCTCACTCCCTTCTTCGACCCCGTGGAGATAACTGCATCTCCCATATATACTACCCATTGTGCAATCTGTGCCTGTGAGCCTGTTGTCTCCAATGTAAGTCTCCTCCCGATGATCGAGACCCCCAAAATACGGTAGACATCCTCGAGTGTGATGGTCCACTCACCACGGACACCTGGCAGTCGAAAGGTGTTCCGATCTACATCCCAATAAGAGAATAAGTCAAAAAGGATGTGACTAGATGGTGCAACATGAGGCACACGCGATATACGCAGTATACCAACCCTCTGAAGTGTGTCCTCCTCGTCCTGCGAGAGAGCATCCAGTACTCCTAAGAGCCAATCACACTCTCTCTCTCTGCTCCATCTAATATACTCCTCTCTCGCCTGCATACACCTAAAAACACACAAAATAGAGCAAGTTAATATTTGAACAATACCAAGAAGGTCATAAAAACGTGTAGAAGTGCAAAAAAATACAAACACAATATCAAATATAAGTTCTTTTGCATTCTGTGCAAAACCGCCACCCTGAGCAGGGAGGCGGTTTTGTAACCGCCGCCTTAAGGGCGGTGGTCATGTAACCGTCGTCCTGAACAGGGCAGCAGTCGTGGTCCAAAAACCCACGCGGGTTTTTAATCTTAAAAAGCCTAAAACTAGCAAAAAATGACCATTTGACCTAAAAATGGAGCCTACCCAGTAGGCGCCCCCCTTAGGTGGACCTTTTGAACCTAATATTTTCAAAAATAACCCCCCCATTACGAAAAATTTAGCATTTCAAATTTAAAAGGGGAAAAATGCAAAATTGAAGAAAACCAACCTGTGATCTAGCAAGGCTGTGTTCCGCACATGGAGGCATGATCACGATCTCGCTGTGGACGTTTTGACTCTACTCACACAAGAAACTGTCACCGTGGGTCCCAGAGCTCAAAATCAATCAAATCAACTCGCGCAAATGAATAGGAAAATGGGCCCACTTTCATATATATAACACCCTGATTCATTTTAAAAGACTTTTTCATAGGTTTGGAGCACTGATGGAGGTAAGTCCCTATCCCCGCACGAATGGTACGTTCTCATTCCCTATTTATTTTAGCATTTATTTTCCAATTTATTGTATCTATCTACACTTGAATCCTCTTTTCATTTTGCAGGTAGCGGGAATTTTGGATGGCGTAATTTCAACACATGGATGTGTAAGGTATAACTTCTAACTTCCCATTTTGGGACTGCCATACTCGGACCCACCGTTTTATGCCTCTTCATGGCTAAAACGCTTCTCCGAGGGGGAAATATGTACGTACCCAAAATTTTAAGGTACTGTACTGTGGAACAGCGTAATAAGTGCCCCAATGATTATACAGGTCTCTTCGCAAGGTGTTCGGGACCCAGAAAAGCTCTCCGAATATGCGTTAACATCCCGCATATCCCGCTTAGCCCCTGCGTGCTTTGTTTTCCCCTTTTCCCCTCTTTTCTTACGCCTTTTCTCTTTAGTAATGAAACCGCCACCCTGACTGGGCGACGGTCCTTTGCGCATTTTCCAAAATGTTCTTTTGACACGACTCACGTGAAATATCACGTTTCACCAGCTTTCCTTTCCGACTTGAGCATGCATTTATGTTTTTGGTCCCCTGGAATAGTGTTTTTCCTTTGTTTATTGTTTAGGAGTTCAGTTTGGTTTTGATCTTTGGGTGATTGAATTCCTATAAATGCATGGCTTGTGCTCAAACAAAACAGACTTATCTTTTGCTCTCATCTCCTCATTTTCAGTAGTCCAACTTGTTATCTTGTTTAGAAGCCATAGTTTCAATTCACTTGCATGTTTAGTTAGTATTGTTCAGCTGTTGGTAAGCCACATACCCATCTTGTGGAGGCAGTTCTGTTATTTCACCCAATCTGGTCTGAAGTTTGTCTCTGAATTTCTCTTTGCATTAGATTTAGCTATTATTTTGCTTAGAATACTTGTTTTAGTTCATTTGCATGCTCATTAGCATTGTCCAGCTGTTGGTAAACCACATATCCAACTTGTGCAAACAGTGTTGTTGTTTTATCCAATCCATTGGAATAGAATAGCTTAGGAAGCCATTAAAGTTGCAGGTTTTGCTCTTCGAACAGGATAGTTTTAGGTTCTGGACGCTTTATGTTGCGTGACTCGCAATAAGATCCCGCTAGGAGTCGCATAAGCCAAGCTTTGTACTCTTGCGCTATCCCTCTCCTACTCGCATTATATTCAGTCAGTGCATTCTGAGATGTCCTTTATCCCAATATCTACTTCCTGTTGATGTTAGCATTACATGCTTTTCTGGATTCACGTGAACATGAAAGAACGAGGAGATCACACTAAGGGGACAAGATCACACACATCATCGGATTCGCCAATGTTCTTCAGAATCCAGGTTCTAGCTTTCAAAGTTGTAGTTAGAATCATATCAAATAGAGTAGTTAATTGCTTTATTTCAGTTAATTCTACTCTCGATATTGCCGGGGAAGCTGTAGAGGATTTATATTTTTTGAAAAACTATGATTCACTCTTCACTTCTAAGGTAAGATCGAGACAGTCTTACAAATAGATTAGATAAGTTATTTCATTTATTTAGAATAGATCTACAAATTGCACAGACAAATAGCTACACTCGGTTATTTTATCCGTTTTAAGTTGTTATTTTAGTTGTCAATTCTAGATATGCTTTAAATAGTTTGCTTTCCTTAAATTCTTGAAAGGTTTATCATAAAATAGAAAAATAGAAGTTATATATGTTCTAGATATATTTCATGTAATTAGAATTCACTTAGTTACAGTTAGATTTACATTATTACGTTTCGTATGACAATCACGGGACCTCAGGGAACCTAAAGAATACGTATTTGAGCCAATCGTGCCTCAACCCAATCTCATTACAGTAATAGTGGACATAGATCAGAATCTTAAAATCCAAGTCTTCCGAACAACAATAGATTTACGACTAGATCAGCTCTCAGTTGAGAGGGATTAAACATAGAAGACGACCAAGCACACACATTTTGGTCAAACCAACCAAACTACAAATTACCCTAGGTTCATATTCACATGACTGTAGAAGGGCTTCGAAAGAGAGACAAAAGTTTGGTTGTGATCCTTTGGTCCCATAGCCAGATGCAGGAGACATTCTCACAGATATAGACACTAACCTAAGAATTCAGTTTACAAGAACGCCTCTAAGGTACTCTGAGAAGATCACACAGCTATTAGTTTTGAATATAGATGCTGAGAAAGCATACGATTACTGGATGTTAGGGATTAGGAACTTAACTCTACACATGACCATAGTAGGACTGTAACAAGCAAGAGTCTACATGGTTGTGATCCACAAATACTTACAACACAATGAATCCGTAAGTCAATCAGACATAGACACTGGCCTACACACACAAGTATTCCAGATCTACCCCACTTCCACCTATCATCATCAAACAGTTATCCTCACAAGATATAGTAGACAAACGAAGCTAGAGAGTTCTCAACTAGGCCAGAGAATCATCCATAGAGTCGACTATATTCACTATCCAACAAATGACCTTATCTGCAGACATACACGAAACTATCCCAGGTCATTTTCCACGTATTCCACAATGCATAGATCGAATCACGCCAGAGCTCGATATTGATTGGAGCCTTTGATCAGTCATCTTTGCTGATCGATCTATCACACCAGTTCAAGTTAGGAGGGCCTTCTTTGCCTTAGATTCGTAATTTCCACTAGTACGCGTGTCGAAGACATCATATTGCCTAACTAGTTTATCAGCATCCCACTCATATCCCATGCCCACTGAATGTCTCAGCATGACCTCGGGAGGTCGGGTACGCGGAAGAGTTCACTTGTAAATCCCCATGCTCGCTTGTCGACTTTTCCGACGTACAAAATTGGTGAACCCGATGTGAAATAAACAACTGTTTCACCTTTTATACCTCAGTTGAGCGGGTTAAACATAGAGCTTCACCAAGCACACACGTTGGTGAACTCGATGTAAAACAAACAACTGTTTCACCTTCTCTTTGATAACATTTATCTTACTATCATCCAGGGCTTCGAAAGAGAGAATTATGTTTGTGTTGTGATTCATATACCCCCACAGCCATATGTCAGGAGACATTCGATCACATTCATGGCAGACTAGCTCTTGGGTCTTGAGGTTGCATACTACGCCCAACAGGCAATCTGAGCAGATCATCACAGCTCACTGGTCTCGAATATAGAGGGTGACAACTAGCATACAACTAATCAGTGTTAGGGATTAGGAACAAAAACTACGCAAGACCATCAGATATAATTCATCTTTTCAAACTGAGGAGTCTACAGATGCAGCTCCCTCAAATACCGCAACCAAACAGAATCCTTCAGGATCGAATCAGATATAAAAATTTACCTGACGCACATCTGGTTCATCTCCTCAGATCCACTCCACTTAGACCACAAATTAGTAGACAATCAAACCCAGTTATCCTGGTCAAGTAGATGATGAACAGTCAATACGTTATCCTAGAGAGTTGTGGTACTAGTGCCAGAGAATCGTCCATAGAGTGGACTAAATATAGGGTCCATCCGTATGACATCATATCCGCAAGATAATAACATGAAACTATCCCAGGTCATTGTCCAGGGATTATTAGACAATACATACACTCAAAATTATGCTAGAAATCGATATTAATATGGAGACTTCGTAGTAGTCTAGAATCCTAGTTTCGATCAATCTATCACTACCAGTTTTTGTAAAAAATGGACAAGATTAGCCTTATATTCACAAATTCCACTCAGTGTGTATTCAATGACATTGGTATTACCTAACTAGGTTGTTTAAAAACGCCGATACAGATTCCATCCCCACCAGCTGTCGTCAGCATGACCTCGGGAGGTTTGGTGTGACCAAAAATTTTTTGTATATTCCCATGCTCGCTTTTCACTTTTCCATCATACAAAGTCAGTGATGCCGATGTGAACTTCCTATCTTTCTAGATCGGAGTTTTATTTTGTACGTTTTTTTTGAGTAATTATTTTATTTTTTATGATTTTCTTCCGTGAAAGTGGCTATGAAAACATAAAGAAAATAGAGCGCTTTCCGTTTGCCCGCCATTAACTTCTGCAAAAAATATTGAAATCACCCCCCGAATTTTTTGGAATTCGATGTATATAATGGAAGGCCACGGTTGGGATGGTATAAGTTTTATCTACGCATTTTGATAAGTAGACAATCATCATTTTTCATTCTTAAACGTATGACATGACAACTATTCACAGGAAAAAGTTGTCTTAACACAACCTACTATTAGTAAAAAAATTATAAAATGATCATTTTATCCTAAGGAGTTAGATTCAGCTCGCTAAAATCGGTATTTCTAACAATCTAATAGTCTTCGGGCTACGCAATGGTACCATAATGTTTACCGGACATATTTGGTTTATCTTTTCGGCATGGTACAAGTCCACTGAAGACTAAATTTGATGTTTTGACTGTTTTTAGATGTAAAATTCGAGGATTTAGATGTCCACTGAATTGTCCCCCAACTTGGTGCACGTTATGCCAGTAACGAACAACGCTCTCGGAGTATGTACCCACCTATAGGGAGGTTTACGAATACAACCCGATGCCTATTTTCAAGAAAATACCTCCATACCACTACATATAGGAAGTTCCCTCGAGGAAACTTGGCAAGACAACAATCAGTTCATAATGGTATATCACATGCCTATACAACACCAAGGTATGCAACAAATGCCGCTACAGCAAAGCAACGTGACTTCACCAAATGAAGTCATTTCAACGTTAGTAGAAAAAGTGAGAGGGTTAGAACTTGCCCAGGAAAATCGTCATTCTCAATTCATACAAACAGGAAATTCTAATCCTCCTAGCCAAATAGACCTCCTCACAGGAGTAGGCACGTTAGGCATGACTCCTCAGTATTCACAACAAATGCCAACTAGACCCACCATTTATAACGTTGTTCCTCCCGGTCTAGAAAAAAATAATCCATTCTTGGACAATACCCCTTCATACTTAAACATGTACTCCAAATCACCACAAGGGGTTATGCTCTCCTCTCCTGGTATTTTTACTCAACCACAAGGGTTTCCTTACGCCCCTACCAATGCATATGCAATGCCATATCAACAACCCATTTCACCACCACTCCCTCAACAGGAACCATCAATGGTCAAAACCTATGCGATAGGCACATATTCAGAATACTTGAAAGAGCCCTTAGATTTCACCATACGAAGTTTCATGCTTCCAAGACCTCTTCCTGATTTTCCCAAATACAAAGGTGAGGGAGATCCAAATGCACATATCAAAGCTTACGCTACAGCCATTCGAGAACTACTCCCATGGGATGGGGTTGTTGCTAAGATATTCCCAAAAAATTTGGAGCGCATCGCTCTCGACTGGTATTATAGAATACCTGAGGCTTCCATCCATTAATTCAAACAACTTGTTTCAGAGTTCATTAAGGCATTTGACATGAATAAACTATTAAGGACAGGAATCAGGGAGTTCTTACACATCAAGCAAGAACACAACGAATCTGTCGCCCATTTCATTCAAAGGTGGTGTACAGTTCTTTATTCTTCGGCAAGTGCTCCAAACATGGATCAAATGGAACTATGCGATTTATTCCTTCATTCCCTTAGCAGAGAAGTGAAGGAAGAAGTCCAGAAGTTCCCATTAAGAACTTACGATGAAGTACTTGAGAGTGCTCTTCGAATAGATCAAGCGGCAATTGATAGTGGCTGCAAAACATATGGAGAAAATGGGAGGTTAGTCACCTCCAACTAGAACACTACAGTTTATCCTACTACCACGAATGTCAATCAAGGACCTAAAATCCTTAATAAAAATCAGGGTGTAACAACAGATGGAGTAACTGACCAGCCTAAGAAGGTAAATGTTGTCAATACTCCATCACAAATAAACAACCAACGAAACAACAACTTTACCCCAACAATCAATATAGTGGATTTTAACCATCCACAACAACAACAACAAAAACAACGGCAAAACCCCACACAAGGTCCGAGCCAAAATTCAACTAGATACCAAAACCAGAATTCAAACCAAAGACAACAAACACAAAATTTCAATCCTAGTAGACAACGGTTTGATCAAAATTTTGGACCACAATACGCACCAAACCAACAAACTAGGAATTACAATCCTAATTCATATTGTGGTTTCCACAAAATTTGGGGCCATGACACTAGAACGTGCCATGACTACAACAAATTCATGCAACGCTTTCCAGATGAACAAAGACAACTTTTCATGGATATGTTCTTGGCAGATCCTACGTCATCAGCATCAAATACCTTTTTAGGGGCAGTTTCCCCTCAAAATGCACCCCTCAAGATCTTTAATGATCCACTCCCAAATCACGATAACAACAGACTAAATCTAACTAAGACGAAAAAAAGCGTAATGACAGGAAACAATGATTATGAAGCCTCGACTTCACTAAATCCATTGGTTGCGCCACAACTAGGAGGTCAGCCACGACCTAAGGTATTCAGTTTAGTGGAGTTAGATGCCGAACTACCCATCGAAGTTGTAACAAGGACATGAGAGTATTTCTCTCAACCAAGTCCAAACCACCTGCCGGAGATGGATAACTTCCAAAAAATAGTAGCAAAGCCTGTGGGTGCCTATGATTTAATTAATGACCTAACAAAAACCTTCTCACACATTTCATTTTTAGACTTACTAAAGAACTCTCTTGCCCACAGGGTTGCTCTTTTAGAATCATTAGGTTTAGGCCATTTAATTAACATCACTCCACCTCCTGAAACACAGGTAAATCATATAGACTTCGATGTTCATCCTCCAAGGCAAGCAGATAGGGACGTCGAATTCATATTCGAGATAAATAAAATACTGACAGATGCTAAGATCACACGCCGAGGTGATCCATCCTTACACTTACAAGTACGGGTTTATAATAACTATGTGAAATGAGCAATGGTTGACGATGGGGCAGTAGTTAACATAGTTCCCTTCTCTTTCCTTCAAAAGCTAGGGTATGGAGAAACCAATTGTTCCACAACTCGAAACACACTAAGGGGCTATGATAGCCTTAAAGCCACCTCAGTTGGAACTATAATATTACCGGTCACCTTAGGACCCAAAACCATCTTGACTGAGTTTTATATTATAGATCGGGAAACTAACTATAATATGATCCTTGGCCAGCCATGGATACACCGCATGAAGGCAATCCCTTCTACACTATTTCAAGAAGTAAGGTTTTTACACTTAGGAAAGATATTTGTGGCCAAAGGTGATCCAAAACCATTCAATATACACCTAGCTGACTTAAAGAAAATACCAGGCGTGCACTCAGAATTTGAACTCCCAACTAACCAACTTAATAAACCCACTGACGCAAAACCAGACAAAAAGTTGGTACCTATAACGGATCTTGAGACTATGAATCTAGTCAAGACAATCCCAGCCTCAAAAGATGAGGCTAACATTGTAGAAATGGTATCATTAGGAACTACTGCAAAAATTGTTGAATTACTAGAACATGATCTACCAATGTTCTTACCATTTGATTCTGTGGGCATGGGATATTCCCTAGGTGTTGGATCTCTTCAAGTATAGGATTTCTGTATGGTGGAAGTAGAATGCGCAAACACAACAAATATCCCAGCGTCCATATTCCCAGCTAAATATTAGACACTCCCTTTTGACAAAGCTAGATGCCATTATGGAGTGGGGGCTGGTGTAATCTTTACTTCCCCTAAAGGAAAGGTCCTACCATTTCGCCTTCAAACTCAATTTCGAATGTTCAAACAATGGCATGCTGAGTACAAAGCCCTCCTCCTTGGCCTCATTTTAGCCAAGAGGATAAGTGTTAATAACATCAGAGTGTTAAGAGACTCACAATTGGTAGCAAACCAAGTCTCTGAGATATATGAAACCAAAGCCGAGCACTTACAACTTTACAAAATAGCTCTATTAGATTTAAGCAAGGAATTTGACTTCATATCAATTGAAGCGATCCTGCGAGAACACAATCTTCTCTCCAATTCTATAGCAACCTCGGCATCACACTTTACTCCAAACAGTAAGTTAGAGGATACCTGTTTCGTGGTATCCCTTCGTGATGAACCATTGATAAAAAGAAACGACAAATTCGCTTTTTAAATGGAAATGAAAACAAATCTATTATCCTAGACCACATTGATAGTGAATATGACCACTCTGAATTACTTAAATACCTATGCGGCATTACATCTCTCCTATCATATGATAGATTTGTCCTTAATTCCACATTCATCTTCCTACTTCGGAAATCCCATGATGGATCTTCCATCGGAAATGGAACCTAGCGTATACACAGTAGAAAATGGGGACGATTTCGATTTACCTCCAGCCCCACCTGAGTTTGAAGAGGGAAATGCCTCTTTAATCACAGAAACAATTGATGTTAACATCGGAATGGAGGATGAACCAAAAATCTTAAAATTAGGGTCCTCGTTAACCCCGGAAGAAGTAGAAATACACACTCAGAATCCTCAAGGAACATCAGAAATCTTTTGCATTTAATTAAAAAGAAATAATAGGCGTTTCACCCACACATTGTGGTACATAACCTCGTCACTAAATCAGATGCAAAACCTAGTTAAACAAAAATCAAGACCCATGAAGTCTAAGGTGGCTCTCATGGTAAAAGAGGAAATAATTAAACTCCTCTAAGTAGGATTCATCAAACCAATCGATTACTCTCAATGGGTATCTAACATCGTTCCCATTCTCAAAAAGAATGGGAAGATACGCATCTACATAGATTTCTGAGACATTAAGAAAGCATGTTCCCTAAGGATGACTTCCCATTACCATCCATAGATGTCATTATTGATGCAACAGCTAGATTTGAACTCTTATCTCTCATGGATGGATTCTTGGGATACAATCAAATCAGAATAACAGAACAAGACCAAGCTAAAACCACATTTATAACTCCTTGGGAAACCTATTGCTATGTTGTTATGCCATTCAGACTCAAGAACTGTTGGCGCCACGTACCAACGAGCTATGACGTATATATTTCATGATCTAATTCATAAAATTGTGGAATCCTACGTAGATGACTTTTTGGCTAAAGCCAAGAAGCATTGTGACCATCCGGAAGTACTTCTGCGTCATTCTTTCACGTCTAATATAATACGGAGTCACGGTAAATCCAGAGAAATGTGTCTTTGGTGTAACAGGAGGGAAGCTCCTAGGTTACATCATATCTTCATGAGGAATAGATGTTGACCCAACAAAAATTTGGGTTGTTCTCGAAATGGTCCCACCTTCGAATGAATCTGGAATCAGGTCATTTCTCAGAAAACTTGGTGCAATCCATGGAGATTCATCCTGGACTTAAGTTTCACCATTCATCCAATCAACAATTTGCTCAAGAAGGATTATAGCATTGATTAGATTGAAGACTACAATGAAGCCTTTGATGCAGTTAAACGTGTTACCTGTTATCACAACCTATGCTAATACCACCTAAGCTAGACCGCCCGTTAATTTTATATTCATGAGCTACCAATGTCTCGCTAGCCTGTATGTTGGCCCAAGAGGACGATGACAAGAGGGAGCACGCAATTTATTTCATTAGTCAAATGTTACTTAACTATGAAACATGTTATACACAGGTAGAACAAAAATTCCTTGCAATAGTCTTTGCTACTAAACGCTTAAGAAACTATTTGCTAAATCAAGAAACAAGGGTCATGGTAAAAACGGACCATTTATGAACTTTCCTCACACAAGGGTCCTTGTCTAAGAAGGCTAGACGTTTTATAACATTAATGGGGGAATTAAAATTAACATTTGTAAATCAGAAATCCATTAAGGGACAAATCATCACGGATTGGTTAGCTGATAACCCACTAGACGGAGGCGATCTAGTAAATCTAGACTTTCCCGATGAGTGCGTATACTACATTGAAACTAGACCTCCTATCTTTGAATGTCCCTAGTATACCAACATTATTAGTTATATCATGGACCATATGTATCCAGAAGGGACTACATCACGCAACAAAGAAGGCAGTTACGCATTATTGCAGCCAAATATGTCATCATAGAGCAAGTGCTCTACCAAAAAGCATTGGATGGAATGCTTCTAAGATATGTCAACACAGAAGAATCTAAGAAGATTCTCCACGAATCTCACAGTGGAATATGTGGAGGCCACTTCGGTGGCCATGCCACCGCTCGTAAAATACATCGAATGGGTTATTTCTGGCCCACTCTAGAGCACGACGCAGTAGAGTTTATACGCAGGTGTCATAAGTGTCAAGAATTCTCCCACGAGATTCAAATGCCAGCACAAACACTACAACCAATTGCTACTCCATGGCCCTTTTCTACATGGGGTCTTTATTTGATAGGGAAATTCTCTCCCTCATCTACAGATGGCCATAATTTTATAATCACGGCCACCGAATATTTCACCAAGTGGGTAGAGGCTATGCCTCTTACTACTATACCAGGTTCTGTAATCGCCAAGTTCATCTTAAACCAAATCATTTGTAGATACAGTATCCCACAAGTCATTATCTTAGATAATGGAACTTCTTTTAAAAATGATGAAGTTCGTGAACTATGCAATAAATTTAAAATAAGCCATCATATGGCTTCCTTGTATTATCCACAAGCCAATGGACAGGCTGAAGCAACAAATAAAACACTAAAAGTGTAACGCCTTGATTTTTGTAAGTTATCATGGTAATTACTTTTCATAATGTTGTAATTGCTGAAATGAAGATAAATATGTTAAGACACATCTTTTGATCTTAGAGGAATGTGTTGCTGATCTGGACCCTTGTTTGTTGTAACTTGATACTTGGGATAGAAGTTACTATTGCTTGTGTGATTGCTAATGAGACTTGATATGGAAACTATTTAATTAAATATTAGGGGATTAAACCCTAACCTACCCCTAAGTTTTATCTTATACCCTAACTACTATCCTATATGGATTTTAGATTTCATAAGGGAGAAAATAGATATAAATTCCATTAACCTATGAACTAGGCGAATGACCTAGATATGGACTATTAAAATCCTAAACTAATCCTAACCTAAGGAAGGGGATGCATAGACCCATGTGGATGGAAAGGATAAGAAGGGAAGGTAGGAAATTTAATGGGACAGTAAATGAATTCCTTACAAGTTTCAGCACCAAGTTTGGCGGGAACAAGAAAAAGTTGGAGGCATCCAACTAGCTAAGTGGCTAAAAAGGAATTACATGCAAAATTTGAAAAAGGAAACTCACCAACCTGAGTCGGCGGTGGCGTGAGGAATGAGGAAAAAGCACGGCATTCAATGCATTCAATGACCTTGGTCTTAGTGACCAGCTCACCTTGGAAAGAGGATAGAGGAAAAAAAAATTTGTCATTGTGTGCAATCAGGTTTTTAGTTGCTCTGCATTTTTTTCCATGGTTCTGTCGAACCTACTATTATTTTTGGTTATTGTTACTATTGTTGGAATAGCCACGGCTATTTTTGAGCTTGAGGAAGTTAGTGGACTGTTGGGAAAGCCCTGTTGTGGATGCCGTGGAGAAAAATAGCTCCTGTGGACGCGGTTTTCTTCGAACCACAAAAAGAATTTCAGGCATGTTAAGCCCTTCTCCTTCAACCATTTTCTTTTGTTTAAACATCTCATTAAAACAACCCTGCTTTTACGATGGGTGTTTTAGTTAAATGATGTTGTTGATTTAAATGAAGTAATTTTTGGGTTGAGTTGTTTTTCCCTTGCTGAACACGACTTGGGTAAAAAAAAAATTTAAATGGGTAAATGAAATAATTCTAATCTTGATGTGTGAGTTGTTTGACGATGTTGGGTAATCATTTCTTTACTCAATATGAGTTGAGTTATTGAATGTATTAGCTATGCGTGTATTATTTTATGAGTTATGTGCTCTCTTGTAAAAGTGGAAGAATAAAAGGATTCCGTAGGACCTTATGGTTTGAGCTATCATTACAAAACGAACACGACTTGGGCATACTTGTTGCATTTTAAAAAGAATGATGAGTGTTTTCTTACAGAAATAGTTAATGAAACGAGTTATCTCTTTTGCTGTTATGAATCCTGAAAATAATGATAATAGGATTTCATTGTGTATTATGGGTCGAACTTGCTGTAGTAACAGCAATGTGCAAATTGTTGTTTTGATTTATGTGCAATAATGGTTAAGGAAAGCCGTAAAAATGCTTGACAAGACTCATGTTTAACTGTTCCTCTTGTCGTATTATAGTGTGTGGGGTATGAAACCTCCTTGGGACAGTAAGGTCATAGTAGCATTTTACCTCGTTGTTCTAAATGGATATGGTGTTCTGCCTACTTATTCTTGGTATTCATATATGACTGTTTGGAAAGAAGTTCTGATCTGAATGGGAACAGAAAAGTCAGTCTATAGAATAGACTAGGTAGAGCATATAATTCATACTCTGTGTCTTGTTGAACTCAAGGATATATATATGTATATATAATTTATGGATTGAAAACCTTTCATTGTTTTCATTGAAATGAAATATGAAAAGATTTCTCCTTTGCTGTTGGAAAGTAAATTCTCTCACTATTACAATGAAAGCGTGATATGTTGTTGTTGTACACTCTTACATGTTATATATTGACGTGAATTTCTATAGAGTAAAATATTTAAAAGGAAATGATTGTGTTTAGAGGTTCTTTTGGTACTAATGTTTATTGACCAGTTGCAATGAACTCTGGTCAACTTTTTGGAAAGGTAATAGTAGTTTCAATTACTGAATATACTACTCTGAATGAATTATACTATTGAAGTATGTCTGCTCTAAATAAGAGGTATTTGGATAGACAGTAAGAAGAGGTGATATGATCTTTGTCCCTTTTATTCGATTATTGATTTTTGTTCATTTCTCTTTGGACTGTTATCATTGATTGATATCACATTTGAATTAAAATTTCTAGTACAGTTATGAGGAAAGGAAAGACAGTGTGAATGGATAATTGAATTAATGATCATTTTCTCTCATACAGTTGGAAATCTATAATTATTATGGAACGAATTTCGTACTGCTTGGGTTAAACATTTGTATTTAAATTGTTGTTTACTTTTCTCTTCAGTGTTTGATTGTTTGAGATTAGACAAGTTGTATGAAAGGAAAGGAAAATGGTTCTGCTGGAAGTTTTATTTAAAATCTAATCGTGAATCTTCCTCTAACTAATTTAGGGGAAAGGAATTGATAGAATTATGTTAGAACAGTAGTTGCATAATTGTATTTTCAGTTCTTACGGATGTTTGTAATCTGGAAATGTTTGAAGGAAATTACTTCTTGTTATAAGTATTCAGAAAGAGGACAGTAATCCTTTGACCGATTGGGATGGTAATTAGATGATTAAGTTGATATGTTGTTCATCCTTTTTGGTATTTAATTTTGGAATGATGTTCATATTAACGTTTCATAAAAGCAGGGTTCTTTTATTGAGACAGTTAATTAAAAGCACCTCATTTTAATGACAAGTTCTTAATATGCTCAGTTCAATGAACTGACCCTTGCAAGTAATTTTCCAGATGAAACTTGAGTATAAATGAAGACATGGTTGTTTTCCGATACTTCTTTGATTAACTGAAGATGAATAGTATTGATAGCTATCACTCCTCCATGAGGAAATGAGAAAGGAAGAAGTTACATTCTTCTATTTTTTATGAGTTGTAATGTTGTTTGATATAAACAAAGTCTAGTTGTTTGGACTGGCAAATGTACAAATTGTAAATCTGATGGATGAATACAAGTAAAAGTGTGATATTTTCAATAACTGTATCAGTTTGATATTGTTGAATAAGTTTGAGAATATAACATTATTCCTTGACTTGGAATTATTCAAATGTTAATGGATGAATTTAAAAGGAAATAACATCTATTCTTTACCTGAATGCAAATTTTACGTTGAAATGTGCAATTAGTTCATACTTGGGTTAAGAGGAATTTTGAATTGACATTAAAAAGATTTACATAAACACGAAATCCTAATTGGAAGGTATTCGGGATTAGTTTGAAAACTAAGGGATATCAAATAACTTAGAGGTAGCCGAACCTTGTATTCAGACTCTGTTAATAGCCTCGAATGTTTAAATTCAGAAAATAAAGATATGGGAAATCATATCTATTGATTAACAGACCTTAACTAAGTAAGGTTAAGAAGGATAAATGAATAAATTCATTTAGAATTGGACCTCATTTAAATGACGTCTAATAAGATGGAATTTTGAATTTGTTTTCAGTTGTGGAAAACTTGGTTAAGTTTAATAGGTTAAACTTATTAAGTTTATCGATAATGGACTGATTAGTCCAAATATTAAGAAAGGAACCAAGAAGTGAATATGCAACCCTTCGGTATGAAGGAGGAGATGCGTATTAAGCTAGAAGATGGATTAAGTCTCTCTTAGCTACATACAACTGTAACAAGAACAAGGATAAAGGATCAGCATGGCTGCTGAAAGTTGATCTTAAATACTAAGATTATAACTAAATCACAATTGAGCTGGATGTGTACCCTCGATGAGAGGATTCCGTAGGACATTGACATACGCCAGCTACAATATGGTGTCTTTGTGAAGGCGGGGCCTTCATGAAGACACAATGTTATAGCTGACATATTACAATGCCCTTCCGAATTAAATCATCAAGTTTACATAAGCTGGATAATAAGTTCTTGGCTCGGGATAGAAATGTGATCATGTATACGGAGTGACTTTGGAGGACTAAAGGTAAATAGACACACGAAGTCATCTAGGAACGACACCGTATGTCTGCGTATCTTTAGTTACCATGAGTAACTTCCTATACTCGTTCATATTACTAGTTGAGGTTAGAGTTTGACCTTAAATGGAAGGACTGGTAGAGACCAGGAAAGACCACTCTAGATAACAGACGAAGTAAGGTGAAGGACGTATTCCATTGGTGTGTATCACATCTAGGAATATGATCATGCAAAGCATGTGAAAATATTTGGCCAAAGTATCGCAAGTGATGGTTGCGTTGTCCTAATCACTAGTTTAAGATGCAGGATGTCAAATGAATATTAGTAACAGATATTCAGATAGGCTTCTTAAATGGATCACTTCGATAACCGGAAACAGTAAGAGAACCCTGTATATTCATTATACAATGCACGGATTAACATGAAGGATCGGTAAGTCGCCGAGTCATGAAATGAGAGATCGTTGAAACTCCGAGCCATAAAATGGGAGATCGGTAGTTCTTTGAGTCATTTACAGTAGCATATGGTATATGTTATATGATTGAATGACATTGAATGTGTGTTCCATATTGCAAGTATGTGAATAGATAACATTGGTTTTAAAAAGAAATTGTGTGATCCAAATTGCATTAATTGGACAAAGAGCGATTATTAAAACTTGAACGTGTGTTTGAATTATTTAATTCATAATAGGGAATGTTGTATATATAAAAAAAAATTCCCTTGTTCTAGTATCTTAAAATGGGGATGTTACAAAAATCCATTCTCCTTAAAACGGTAAAAGAAAACAAATGAGATTGGAACTTGAAGTTGTATCCGGCCTTATGGGCCCACCGAACCTCAATAAGAACACCAACGGGAGCAACTCCTTTCTCACTAGTATTCGGGGCAGAGGCAGTTCTCCCACTCGAGGTTGAAATACCCAGTCTCCATATTTCATTACAAGGGATTCTGGATGAAGACGCTTACAGGGAAGCATGTCTCTCCCAATTAGAAAGCCTAGATGAAGCTAGGTTAGATGCTAAACAGGGACACAGACCCTATGCTAACCGAATGTGCCGGCAGTACAAAAAGAAAGTCTATGAACGCGACATATATGAAGGTGATCTAGTTCTAAGGCTAGACAGCAGGATCGACAAGAAGACTAGTGAAGGAAGGAAGTTCCGGCCTAAATGGTTGGGCCCATACCGAGTCATGAAGGACTATGGAAATGGTGCATACCTCTTATGTGCGCTGGAAGGTGAGGAATTTGGTGAAACGGTCAATTCCCTACACCTCAAGCGGTTCTAACGCGTAAGCAACTAGCACTATTTGTAATCATATTTACATTGCATCTTCATATAGATTAAGATCATTTTGTCCGCTTGTTTCGTACACAAATTGTTATCAAGGAATTTTGTTCTCAAAGCAATTCATTACAAACTCATGATGTTGTTGGCATAAACTTTCTAATCATACCTCTCCATTTTCATGATATCATCAAATTATCTCGGAATCATGTCATCAAATAAAGCTAGATATGACAAAGTCTTAACGGTAACCATGCCAAGATCTGCAGGTTTATTCTCACTTGTGTTTCTTCTTAGGATAGGTGTCTTGCCTATGGTCTGTTCTAGAAGCTTCATGGTGTCACATCTATCCCATATATATATATATATATATATATATATATATATATATATATATATATATATATATTTGGAAATAAGCACATACTGGCATTTTACTCAAGAAAACGAGTCAAATATTGATCAAACAGAAAATTTTAATTTTACACATTTCCTTGCCCCACCAACCTTTGGTGATGAGCTTGCGTCTCTTACTAGTGACGTAGGGTTGGGAAAGGATGGAAATGCCCTTACTTGCCTATGCTTTGTCCACGGTGATAAACCCACGCTTCTTACTGGTAGCATGGGGTAAAGTGTAGGGGGTTCTCTTGATCAAACAAATGCAAAAATTCATAAACAAACAATTTAAATATCGAAGTCATTGAGTCAAAAATAAATGAATCAGATGTCCAAGATTCCAAAAGAGTTCAAAATCCTAAAAAACCCAGATTTTTTCTACCATGTGGCCATCTAAGGATCTAAGTCTGGATAAACTGCAAAGCACAGTTGCATCCAAAACTATGAAGTCACTCAAGTGGAGTACGCTTGTAGGTATCCTAATTTGGTTCCACTAAAGCTTTGTCTGTCTTTCATCAATATCATTTCAACACATCTCATAACTTGCGCCCTTCCCAACTCTCGGTGATGAGCCCTCGCATCTTACTAGTTGCGTGGAGTTGGGGGGTAGGGGTAGGTTTATCTGCTCATCATACCGGTTTATATTTATCACTTTTCCAAAACAAATATGAAGTATCCAAAATTGCTTACAGAAACTGAAGATTCAAAATCACATTATATCTACATCATCATATATCAACATCATGAAATACAAAAAGGAAAATAAACACTTGCATCATTTTTTCTCCATTGCATACATTCTAAAAGAATATAAGTATAAACATCATAATCTACATGAGGAAACTAGAAAAGAAGTAGAGCCATAAATGCCAAAGGTTTGATCCAAAAAGAATATATATATATATATATATAAATGATCAACATTTCTGTACAATGCCATCATGCACTAAGCATGGTCAAAATGCTCAAAGAGCCCGGGATATACAAAAGAATGTATCATACAAAATCTAGGAGAGCCAATCGGCTTCTCAATCCCTACGAGACCCCTCTGAAGGCGCACGCCCATGCCTAGGACTCTGGCTACGACGGCACTCTGAGTGCACAGAGGGCTCAGGATCCCGAGGGGCAGCCGCAGTCTCACCACGAGAATGGCTCCTCATCAAGCGCTCAGCCATCCTATACCCCGCTAGCTCCGTGCGGAGAGTCGATACCATCCTGGCCACATGCCAGACTGGGGCAAAGACGTCAGTGTGCCTACTAGCTGCTGAGGGCTCCCCAGCATCTATGGACAGCTCTGCGTGGGTCCTCTCCATGGGGATCATCAGGGTATCAGTACATACCCTGCGAATCAAGTCCTGCCACTCATCGGCAGTCTCTGCAAAAAAAGGAGAAAATAAATTAGAAACCAAACAAGAAATTAGAAATACAAGATAAAACAAGAGGAGAGATAGCAACTAAGGAGATCCTAACTAAAAACAAACATTAAAAGGAGAGAGGGTAACTTACTCGGATCACCAGGCCTCCAGGATGGATCTATAGGATCAGCACCTGCCACGGATGTCACTGCTGACTGAGGGGCTGCTCCTGTGACTGGAGCAACGTAGCGCCCCGCAACGGACTCATCCTCCCCACCATGGCCCTGGGAGAGTGGCTCCTCTGAAACAAGAGTCACTCTCTCTGCACTCTGCTCAGCCCTCTCTGCCTGCATGATATCCTGAGTGTCATGCCACTCAGGATCACTGTCCTCCTCGGTCTCCTCCTCTGTCTCTCCCCCTGTAAACTCCTCAGACTCAGAGTCTACCTCAATGGGGTCATCGCTGCTATGGGCAAGACCCGCAGAAATCTGAAGCAAGGGTTCCTGAGGTGCACCGGCTCTCCCTCTGGCACGTACTATCCTCCTGGCTGTAATAGGAATGCCAGGAGTAACCACTGTCCAACCCCGGCCTCTAGGCCCCCCTCTGGCCTCTCGGATTGATCTGTATACTTGCACCACTAGGGGGAAGCATACCCATGTATGGTAGGCCAAACTGCTGAGGAACTCGGCCAAAGGGGTGCATCTCCACTCGCCCCACTCTATCAATAAGCTGCCCTGTCGTGGAGTAGGAGATCAAAGTAAGAGCCTCCTCGCCCCATATACCTGCCATAGTCTGGTATGGTGTGGCCTCCATGTTGGCAGTAGTCAGAGAAGCAACTGGCTGATGAGGTGCTCAGAGCACCGACATATCTGTCCATCTGGCTGCCCTCACAGCTCCGGGATCTGCCACCTCTACACCTCTGCCGTAGGGGATGAAGTGCTCATAGACCCAACTCATGACTAGGGTTGGGTGGCTCAAGGACTGCCCCTGTAAACGGACTACCCTATATAGATCATGGTAGGTGGTCCCAAGTATGTCTGCTCCCCAGGCATATATCCAACCATGTCCCTCTATCTGTGTAATAATGGGGGACCAGCAGTATAACAATGTATCTCCTCCTTTGTCTAGGATCAGTCTCGAGACAAGGATCCCCATGATGGCCTGGCAAAGTAAGGGGATGGGAAAACTAGGAATGGATCGAACTCTAACCCCCTTCTTCAACCCCGTGGAGATGACTGCATCTCCCATGTATGTGGCCCACTGTGCTATCTGGGCCCGCGAACCTGCTGTCTCAAGGGTGAGACGTCTCCCAATAATCGGGACCCCCAGAATGCAATAGACATCCTCCAATGTAATAGTCCACTCACCGCGGACCCCTGGCAATCGGAAGGTGTTCCGATATGCATCCCAATATGAGAACAGGTCACAAAGAATGTGACTGGAAGGAGCAACGTGGGGCACGCGTGAAATGCGTAGTATCCCAGCCTGCTGAAGAGTGTCCTCCTCATCCTGTGAGAGGGCATCTAGTACCCCTGGGAGCCAATCACACTCCCTCTCTCTACTCCACCGGATATACTCCTCTCTCGCCTACATACACCCAAAAACACACAAAACAGAGCAAGTTAGCATCCGAAGTAATACTGGAAAAATCATGAAAACACATAGAAATGCTAGAAATGCAAAAAAAATTTCAAATAGATGTTCTTTTGGCATTCTGTGCAAAACCACCGCCCTGAGCAGGGAGGTGGTTTTGTAACCACCACCTTAAGGGTGGCGGTCATGTAACCGCCACCCTGAATAGGGCGGCGGTCATGTAACCGCCGCCCTGGGCAGGCAGGCAGTCGTGGTCCGAAAACCCACGTGGGTTTTTAAACTTAAAAAGCCTAAAAAAAGACAAAAAAGGACCATTTTACCTAAAAAAAAATCCTACCCAGTAGGCGCCCCCCCCTAGATGGACCTTTTAACACTAACATTTTCAAAAATTACCCCCCCATGACAAAGATTTTAGCATTTCAAAATTAAGGGGGTAAAAAGGATAAATTGAAGAAAACTAACCTGTGATCTTGTGGGTCGATGTTCCGCTCATGGAGGCATGATCACTATCCCGTCACGGATGTTTTGACTCTACTCACGCAAGAAACCGTCACCATGGGTTCCAGAGCTCAAAATCAATCAAATCAACTCGCACAAATGAATAGGAAAATGGGCCCACTTTCATATATATAGCACCCTGATTCATTTTAAATGCCTTTTTCACAGGTTTGGAGCGCCGACGGAGGTAAGTTCTTATCCCCACACAAATGGTACGTTCTCATTTCCTATTGTTTTAGTGTTTATTTTCCAAACTATTGTGTCTATCTGCACTTGAGTTCTCTTTTTGTTTTACAGGTAGCGGGAATTTTGGACGGCGTCATTTCAACACACGGACGTATCAGGTATAACTTTTAACTTCCCATTTTGGGACCGCCATACTCAGACCCACCATTTTACGCCTCTTCATGGCTAAAACGCTTCTCCGAGGGGGCAATATGTACGTACCCAAAATTGTAAGGTATTGTACTGCCAAAATAACGTGACATGTGCCCCAATGATGATACAGGTCTCCTCGCAAGGTGTTCGGGATCCGAAAAAGATCTCCAAGTGTGTGTTAACATCCCACATGCCCCGCTTAGCCCCCACGTGCTTTGTTTTTCCCTTTTCCCCTCTTTTCTTGGCCTTTTTCTCTTCAGTGATGAAACCACCGCCCTGCCTGGGTGACGATCTCGTGACCGCCGCCCTGAACAGGGTGGCGGTCCTGTAACCACCACCCTGCTTAGGGCGGCGGTCCTTTACGCATTTTCCAGAAAGCTCTTTTAACATGACTCACGTAATTTCAACATTTTACCAGCTTTCTTTCATCGCCATAAGCTTACATTTATGATTCTGGTTCCCTGGAATAGTGTTTTGCCATTGTTTATAGTTTAAGAGTTCTATTTGGTTTTTACCTTGGGTAAATGCAAATGCTATAAATAGTTGGCTTGTGCTCAAGCAAATGGCCCCTCAAATTTTCCTCTGATTTCTCTTTGCAATAGATTTAGTTTTCATTTTTCTTAGAATGCTTAGTTTCTTTCATTGCATGCTTAGTTAGCATTGTTTTACTGTTAGTAAGCCACATATCCATCTTGTGCAAGTACTGTTGTTATTTTATCCAATCCATTGGAATAGAATAGTCTTGTTTACCAATAGGAAGCCATTAAAGTTATAGGTTTTGTTCTTCAAACAAGATAGTTTCAGGTTCTGGATGTTTCATGTTGCATGACTCGCAATAAATCCCGCTAGGAATTGCATAAGCCAAGCTCTGTACTCTTGCGCTATCCCTCTCCTACTCGCATTGTATTCAGTCTGTATCTTGAGCTACCTTTGTCCCAATATATACTTCTGTTGATGCTAGCATTACACACTTTTCTGGATCCACGTGAACACGAAGGAACGAGGAGATCACACTGAGGGGACAAGATCACACACACCATTGGATTCACCACTGTTCTATAGAATCCAGGTTCTAGCTTTCAAAGTTATAGTTAGAAACATATCAAATAAAGTAGCCAATCACTTTATTTCAGTTAATTCTACTCTCGATATTACCAGGGAAGCTGTGGGGATTGATAGTTTCTGAGAAACTATGATTCACTCCTCACTTCTGAGGTAGGATCGAGAATCTTGCAAATAGATTAGATCAGTTATTTCATTGTTTAGAATAGATCTACAAATTGCACAGACAAATAGCTATACTCGGTTATCTTGTTTGTTTTAAATTGTTATCTTAGCTGTCAATTTCTAGATGTATTAAATTAGTTGTTAAATTCATTCAAATAGTTCGTCAGAAAATACAAAAATAGAGAAATCATATATGCTATAGATATATTCAAAGTAGTTAAATTTCACTTTTTCGTAGTTAATTTACATTGTTACTTTTGTATGACAATCACGGGACCTAGGGAGCCCAGGGAATACGTATTCGAGCCAATCATGCCCCAACCCAATCTCACCACAGCAATAACTGATATAGATCAGAATCTTAGGATCCAAGTCTTCCGAACAACGGTACGCTTGCAACAAATCATTCCCAGTTAAGCGGGTTAAACATAGAAGACGACCAAGCGCACACATTTTGGTCAAATCAACCAAACTACAGATTACCCTAGGTAACATCCATATGACTGTAGAAGGGCTTGAAAGAGAGCAAACGTTTGGTTGTGATCCTTTGGTCCCACAGCAAGACGTAGGAGACATTCTCATAGATATAGATACCAGCCTAAGAATTCAGGTTGCAAGAACACCTGTGAGGCACTCTGAGAAGATCACACAGCTATTAGTTTTGAATATAGAGGCTGAGAAAGCATACGATTACTGGGTGTTAGGGATTAGGAACTAATTCTACGCATGACCATAGCAGGACCACAACAACCAAGAGTCTACGGTTGCGATCCACAAATCCCGCAACCCAACGAATCCGTAAGTCAATCAGACATAGACACTGGCCTACGCACACTAGTATTCAGATCCACTCCACTTCCACCTATCATCATCGAACAGTTATCCTTACTAGATACAATAGCTAACAAAGCTAGAGAGTTCTGGACTAGGCCAGAGAATCGTCCATAGAATCGACTATATTTACCATCCACCATATGACCTTATCTGGAGACATACACAAAACTATCCCAGGTCATTTTCCACGTATTCCACAACCCATAGATCGAATCACGCCAGAGCTCGATATTGATTGGAGCCTTCGAGTAGTCATCCTTGCCGATCGATCTATCACACCAGTTCAGGTTAGGAGGGCCTTCTTTGCCTTAGATTCACAAATTCCACTAGTGCGTATTGAAGACATTAGATTGCCTAACTAGTTTGTCTACATCCCATACATATTCCATCCCCACCGGCTGTCTCGGCATGACCTCGGGAGGTCAGGTGCGAGGAAGAGTTGCTTGTAGATTCCCACGCTCGCTTGTCACTTTTCCATCGTACAGTTACCTTTTATAAAGTAACTTTATCAACATTCCTAATCTTGTTTTACCTTTTATCCCACATGCAAAGGGATGAAGTGTTTCCTTTATCCATTTTGCTATAGAAGGATCCCTCCTTCTACCTTTACACCTACACCTAAACTTCTTGAGAAGACAAAAGTAAAGCATAAAACAAAATAGACTAAAAGCTTTCCTTTGTTTTCTTGAGAGTTCACCACTTGAAGAGCTAATCCTCCTATTCTTGCATTCTTCAAGGATCAATCAAGCAATTTTGATTGCCATTGGAGCTACATAGGTCCATTCATTTTTTTTGGTAATCTAGAAGAGTAGAGATTTTGAATAGCATGTTAGTTTTGATCTTATGTTTCAAAGTTACGATGTCTAGTATAGATCTTGTTTAGCTCTTTATCTTGATGGTGCTTAGGCTTTCTCTTAACTAGGTTATAAAACTATTTAGGTGGTAGTTCTTATTTCATCTAATTTAGCTTAAGCAAAATATACATGCCACATTTGGCATTCCCAGTGGGACTTAGTCCCTTGGCATTTTAGTTTAAATTTCATTGTTTTGGCTAACTTTTGATATGCACATGTAGTAATTAATGTCCATTTTCTTGGAATGTTTTGCTAATTTTATATTGTACCGTTCTTGTTCATAGCCATCATGCTTAATGGGTTGACGATCATGTCATTTCTAAAACTAACTTGCTAACTGTTTCCCTATGACACACTCTTGTTCTATGGTTCATTCTTGACTGTTTTTGTCCTGTGTTTTTACATGGGAAAAAATGCACTGTAAAACAGAACAACAATACCACAGGAGTGTCAAGCACTTTTCAAATTGGTGGCATCCCAGGACACCTCTCAGGTTAGTTCACCCCCACACTGTCAATCATATCCTGAATCATTGTCTATTGATCCTTGGCATAGTGGTTGTCATCTAATCCCCCTAGGTGATTTAGGAAATCAAAATTAGCCCCCCTAGGTGATTTAGCGCATCTTCTAGAATACTCAATCCTGGGCACAGACACCTTTTCGTAGGGCTATACTATCACCTATCAAATGCATACACCCTAACCTAGGACTGGCACAGACACAGTGCACCACCCCCATAGCAGATCATAGGAACAAAATTCATTTTGGAATATTTTTCAAGTTCTATCAAAATTTGAGAACTAATTTTACAATTTTTGGTGGTGGCACACACACTTTTTCGGTAGCGCACATGCAGGTTTTCTGGCTGGCAGGAGAATGCTTTTTTGAAAGTAGCGACCTAAGCGCTCTAAAGCAAATATTCTAATACCTATGATGATTTATCGAAGGTAGTCCATACATCCTATCTAGTGGCACACATAAGCTCTTGGGTGGTGTACATGGTGGACATGAAAAGGGGCCTCTTAGAAACAACACAGCATTAGTTCTGGCATACGTTCATTTTTGGTGGCACAGATACTTCTCGAGTGGCGCATGTACACAAAAATCTAGAAATTTTACACAGAGTTTCTGACAGATTCATGGCCTGATACCCTCACGTGCAAGACACTCAAAATTATGTAGGTTTCCATTTTTTTTTCTTGATATTAATGTGTTGAGGTCACTAACATTCTTGCAATTTATCTGGCAGCTCAAGATATGGTCTTCGTAAGTTGGTCCCACGGTACACTCTTCCATACTTAGCCAAATTTAAAGCTAGACACGTGGCAGCCTGAGGTGAAGGATAAGTTTCTTGTCCCCTTCATCCCTTTTCAAAGGGATTAATGGGAATCATCAAATCTACTCTTAGGTCCTTTTGCATCCTTGGAGGTCACTGATGAATAGGAACCATGATGATTGGACTCTACTTGATAGAAAACTACTAATGTAATTGAATACAAGAAAATACACCACACTTTCAAATAAAGGAGGAATAACTTGTTGCTTCAAATTTTACTACATGTATAGTCTGCTATACAGGTTAGCCAAAAGGTCTTCAAGGAAACCACATCCTTGGGCATGGTCTGGAGAATAAGACAACCTAGTCGTTTACTATTTTACGGGTCTAGAAAACTAAGTTTCACTAAATCATCATCTGAGGTGCTCCAAAACACCACACTTGTTACATCATAATATTAGGATTTACTACAAAATCTTCAATGTCGCTAATCAACCCATATAGTTGTTATATAACTCACCTATAAAAGGTGTTCAAGAAAATGAGTATCAAAACCCTATGGGCAACTAAGATATGCAAATGAATTAGCACCCTAGTCTGTACTAAGCACCCATTGACTCAGTTTCACCAGTGCACTCAATAACCCTGCTGCCAAAAGCCTTTTTGTTTGTCACATAAGATTCAGGCTACACTTCTTCACATTTCATGTCCCAAGATGTATTGTAATAGTGTGATGAAAGTGTGACATGAAAATGAGTGCCAAAACCCTAAAAAATGTGTGCAAATGAATTTTTCTCAACTGACCTCAAGCTACTCACAGGTGCTCAAATGAGCTTACTAACTAAGTTACTTATCGACTACATTTCATGCCAAAGTAGTGTGTGCCTGTGTGTGTGTGTGAATGTTGTGTGTTTGTGTGATTTGCAACTAGATGTAAAATGTAGTAGAATGGTACATGGAATAGAATATAATCCCTCCCCCTATGCTTGTGTGATGCAAATGAACCAGCCTTGTCCTTGTGATGGAGCTAATGATGCCAATGACTCTGCCAAATGGATCTCCAGAATGGGATAGTAGTGAAGTGCTCGGTCCCTCATTATGGCCTCATAACTTTATATTTATAGTAGTTTTTCTTGATCTAATTTCATAATTAACCCTTAAATGCCAATCCCAAAAAGATAAAGCATTCATCTCATAACATTTACAAAATTTATATAACGGATCAAAATGAATCTAATTGAATATTTTTAACCCTTAAATGGCATGAAGTCTCACCAAAAAGATAAAGATCTTCAAATCTCACTATAACTACCCCAAAAAGTAACAGAGATAAAAAGGATCGGGGCACCCCTGGTGGGAATATGGCACCCACGGGCGCCCCCAACCCCAATCAAGGCTAAAATAATGCAAAATGACAAAAGATGACTAGTGCATGTGGGTGTAAGATATTGGGAATGATGAAAGAAAATAAAATAATATAGCCAAAAGATGGGGGTTAATTTGTGTTTTATCCACTCAAAAGCATTCTAAATAGTTGTCTGAGATTGAGACTAAATAATGTTTAGTGCATGATTTTGTTGTCTACATTTTCCCCCAATTAATGTTAGTGAGTGAAAATCTCAGTAACATAAAGTTAGATAGAGATGTGTACCTAATAATCCATGTACGAGTGATGTAGAAATGTGCTAAAGGACTAGATAAAGCATGAAATGACAAAATCATGGAGCATGGAAACTATACATGAATACACAAAAAAAAATGATGCGATGGAAAACTATATATGAGGATACACAAAAAAAAATGATGAGAATGTAACCTAGGATGGAAATGTGTGTGCAGTTGTTGATGTGTGTGATGTACCTACATGGTTAGTATGATGTGTATTGCAGTGAAGTGTTGTTGTTGCCCCCATTTGACTACTTGTTTCTCATATGGCCAGACCTATAAGGAGAAAATGATCAAGTGGTCAAATATATATGTATGTATGTGTAAAAATGCAATGTAAAATATGCGTGTAAAATTATGTAGATGAAAAATACATAAATGAAAAATGTAAATGGAACATGTGCATCTGATCCATGTCAAGAAAGAGAGTGTAGAAGGATATCTTATACATCCTGGGTTTTGTGGGAGATCCGATGCCATAGGCCAAAAAAGTATAGGGAGGAATTCGTTGTATCCTCCAACCTTTAACTATTTCCCTAACTGTGTGTGAAGAGATCTTTGTACGTCATGGTTTTTTAGGTGATCCAATGTCACTAGTTGAACTAGTGTAGGGAGGCACACCCATTGTAACCTCTGAGCCTGTAGCTGACTTCCCAGAATGCTAAGGATACTCATGTCCTATAAAATCCACTACATACATGGGTTCGTAGACTGGTCTGAACCCACTCACTGTATATAATCCACAATGCCAAGGGAGGAATGTGCACTAAACTAAACCAATGTAAATGTGTTGTGTTAGTATGTAAAACCCCAAATGATTCCCCCCTCTTTAGGGGCGTATAAAAAGTCATTGATAGGAGAATGCAGACCCAAAAGAGGACCAACCGCATGTAATTTGAAACTCTGCCCTGTAAGAGGAAGGGAATGCGATTGGTAGAAACCAAGGTGCTCACAAACAAGAGGCTAGCCAAAGAAAAGTGTTAATATGAAAAAGAATGTATATAGAAACCAATGTAGAAACTACATAAATAGTGTATAAGCTACCAAGAGAAGCAGTAATGTAAACAGGAAAAAAATACAAAGTAAGTCGCACAAAGTGGGTTGCAAACATGGGACATCACTCACGATGTCTTGTAAGACAAAAAAGGCCATCATGGCCATATACAAGAGAAAACAATAGACAGAAATATAACAAACAAGTATGGAAGCAAATATCCCTGCATAACAAATGATGTACATGAATCACCCGTTAGCATGTTAGAAAGATAACCAATATGAAAAAGTCATGTAGAACCAAGTAATGGAAAGTTATAAGTACAAAATGAAACAATAACACCTGTGAGAGACAAATGTGGATGCCCCCAGTGACTGGTGTAGGAAGGGTAGAAGGGGAGCCTCCATGTTGCATGTAAGAGAATGTATCTATGATCACAACTAGAAAAAGATGTGAATGCGTATGTGTGGATTATATAGATAAATGACATATAAGTAATCTAACTAGCATGCGTAATAAAGCAATCATGAACAAGAAAAAGTAATCTCTAGCAAGCGATTGCTAGTTTTTCCTCGGGGTTAGTGGAGTACCCTTGTGTGATCCCCATCCGCAAGAAAACTGGGAAAAACCTACCTTTTCACATGCGTGTAAATATGGAAGCTGCACCATCTAAGTAGAGAGACTTCGATTCCAGGAGTGTTGGAAAGAAACCCAGAAATTTGTCCACACGACAAATTTTATCACCAACAACTGCCAAGGGGTCACTTATAAATGAACCTCATCTCATGCATACTCATTCACATTCACTCGGGGGGCATGCTAATCCTATCACACTCACACTGCATTCCATCCCATTTCACACTCACATCATACTGCATATCTTGGTCACATTTATTCTTACTTATATTTTCATGTACACTTTTCTTACTATGCTAGAAAGATACATTATATGTCATTATCTTTTCTATATACACATGAGTGTTCACTTGCCTTCTAGTTGTGAATGTAGAATTTACATAGATCATTACATGTAGCATGAATGTTTGGCATTGTACCTCTTACCAATTCCACAATAGGCTCATGGGGGCATCCACTTTTATACACATCACGGATGCTATTTTTTAAATTTATATTACTTCATATTCATATTAGCACACTACATCATATCAGATCATACACGTTTTAACATACTTTTTATCTTTCTAACATGCTAATGGGTGCTTCATGTACAACATTTGTATTACAAGAACTATTTTCTGCCATGCTTGTTTGTTAATTTTCTTTCTATTGTTTTCCATTGTTTGCGAGCTTTGCCCTGTGTCTTGCTTATTCTCTCATTTTTTGTATGCTTTTGGCCACTTTCACCTCAATTGTCTTGCAACATCATGAGTGATGTCCCATGTTTGAGACCCACTTTTCATGGTCTAAATTGTCTTCTTGCGTACCAGATTACATATGTCTTATTGTTTGTTGGCTTACATATTTCTGTATATATTCGTATTTGTCTTGTTTTCACTTACACTTGTTTTCAACCACTTTTTTTGTGTGTGCCCTAGTTTCTACAAAGCACATTCCCTCCCCTCTGCAAGGCATCAGTTTCAACACAGTTTTTGGTCCTCCTTTGGGCCACATACTCCTCACGACATCGTATGCACCCAAACAAGCAGGGCCATCCATCGGGTGAATCATTCACCCCATAAAATAGTTCACAATCACAGTACAACATAGTTCAATACCAATAAAACATGGTCTTTAGTCTCATAAATGGCTCATAATCTGACTTGGGTCTTCAGCACAATACATACACAAGCTCCCAAACACATAATTTAGGTGCCCCTGAACCTTCCTAGGTGCCTATGAACAAGGGTGAGTTACAAATTTTTTCTCATTTTAGCATAGTTTACAGAAGTTTACACAGCTGCTTTTACAAGAAAGGCATAGTCCTTCAGCACTCACCTTGCATGCATTCTATTGTCTTTTCTATTTTCACGTTGGATTGAATTTGAACACACCATCTACGGTGGTTTTTTGCACTTCAGGAAGCATTCAAAGGTTGGAGAATAACACTAGACCTTTCTCCCTACACATCTTCTGCACTTGGCATGAGATCACCCAAAAAACACACACTTGGCATGAGATCGCCCAAAAAATGCGTACTTGGCATAGCTAGTGTGAGATCACCCAAAAAACTCGATCTTGGCGTGATATCACCCAAAAAACTTGTTCTTATATAGAATTTGTAGGAACCTTTCTTCTCCTTTCACTCATCACAGATTAGGTGCACATGTTCCTTTTCACATTTTTACGCACTTTTTACTCATTTGGATCAAATTTTTCATATACACATATTTGACTACTCATTTTCTCTTCTCTTTTGTAATTCCATCCTTATGGGAAGAAAAAATCACATCATTAAGCATCAAGCGATATATACAATAGGTACAACATGATATCACAAATACACTTTCACCCTTAGGATAGTTTTTACTTCCTCTTCTCTATCTTCCACGCTTCATTTTTATCACTACATCATTTTTCTTGTCTCCTCGGCACAATTTTCACCATCGATCTACATGATTATCAAGTACACATATCTTATCTACTTTATTTTATTAATCACTCACTCAATAACATAAAATGGTGGAAAATATAGACACTAAATCACACACTTTGGGTATATTTTAAGGTCTTCATCACATACCACTTTTCATATGATTCATAAGAGAGAAAAGTACTAATTGAACACTATTTTTGGCCTCTTTGTTTTCTTTCTAGTTTCCTTCTTAGTCTTACACACATTCTTTCCCAGTCTGAATTTCGACACTTCAATTTTTATGAGTCTAGACACTAGCGCCCAGCCAGGACACCAGCACCCAGGTGCTTCAGACCTCTTTGTTTCTTGCTCACATCTTTTGGGTCCTTTCTAGCTGTTGGGCATCTTATTTTCTTAGTGATCTTACTTTTAGTGGTTAATTATGAAATTAAAACAAGGGAGTCATATAGATACAATGTTATGTGACCATAATAAAGTACCAAGTACTAAGCATCTACTACTATCACCTAAGGTTGCATCCAAAGGCATTACAAGAGCATCAAAGCATCCATCTAGCATCCATTCAAGGTACAAGGGATTACATTCTTCTACATAAAATTCATAGGAGGGGAAGTTCATTTTTCTATGCACACATCTATCTCTTGCTTGCTATCAAGTGCAACTTGTGTAAGAGCCACTTAGGGCACGATTCTACACACAAACACACAGAATTGCATGGAGTCTGAAATGTAGTGTAGCACCCAGTTCATAAGTTCACTCAGTTAGGTGACTATCGGGGTCAGTTCAACTCCCCATTTACATCTTTTTCTTTATAGGATTTGATGTATTTTAGGGTTTTGCAGATTCTCTTTCTCTTTGTAGGTTTCAGGAGAATTCGGTGATCAAGCAGCAAAATACATGTAACTAAAGGTAACATCCAATGAACATCTCACGACCTTGTAAAATTTATTTTCTGAGGTCCTAAGCACTCACAAGTGCCTAGAGGAGGTTTGCAGAACCCCTAACCCTACACAGAAACCCTAATCCCGACATTCCTGACATTTATGAATTTTTCCGGGCTTAGTTGCTAAACTTTTCTTTCTTGTTTCATCAATTTTCCATCTCGTCATATATTTGGATTTATTACAAATCAACTATGTATTTTACACTTTCTTTTGTAACTAGGGTTTTATATTTTTCTAGCTTACTTGTTTATGTCAAATTTTATATTTTATTGTCTATATCTACAATGGTACTTAATTAGAATTCAACATTTATATTTAAATATTTGTTAAATCAATTACTCATAATTTACGGTCATCAAAAATTCAATCACCTAGTTATACTAAAAAGAGAATATGGAAAATAAGTAAAGTGAAAACACATCTAACCCTAATCTAAAGTGGGGGTGAAGACATTTAAAAATTATTAACCAGTATGAAAGATTATCTACCTACAGGAGAGGCGCAACTAAATTCATTGGTATACTTATTAAAGGGAACTAACGCGAGATGGTGGGAAACACATATAAACATTAACATAGTTGAAAAAAGTATCAGAGGCCATGTGAGCCAATTTATATTACAACAAGGCTCAATAGTATCCAAGTTACAATGGGATCACTAAGCTAAAAGAACATCTACAAGAATGTGTGGAACTTTAGACAAATGAAAAAATTAAACCTGAACTATAGACTCATATATTCTACCATACACTCCATGTATCAGAACATGCATGGTATATAGGGTTTAAATTGTGCAGAGAATCAAGTTTTTGGGAATCACTAACTAGAGGGTTTTTACATAATTTTTCTTTCACTTCATCAGTCTCTTGCCTAAATTATTCTCTTCAATGTATAAAATAAATAGTTCTAGGAAACGATGATGTAATGGAAGATAGGATTCTAAAGTATATGACAATGAGGGGCCAAAGTTAAAGGAAACCTTTATAAAATAGGTTGGAAATAGTTCTGATGAAGACAATGGTGGATTATGGAGGTATAATCAAGTAAGTAAAGGAAAAAAAGACGTGCACCTAATAAAAAATAAAAGGGCTAATTATCACCTAGATATGGACATTTCATGTGGGTTTTGAGAGGTCTTGGACAAGAAGGAACAAGGGGACTGACCACAAGATAAACCTTTCAAATCATTGCAGTTTAACATAAGTAGTAATAGAGAACCCAAAATGGAAACAATTGGTAACTATTAGATTCAAGCAAAAATCACAAAGACTATAGAGGTACTACATGAATATGAGGGTATATTCCCTAAAGGTTATATGGAGATGAAGGTTATTCATCCATCCTTAGGAACTATGAAAATAAAGCTACTTGAAGGATCCAAACCAGTTCACAAGAGGCCATATCGAATGAATCCAAACATGTGTGCCAAAGTTAAATAATAAATTGATAACATGTTAGCCATATGTTTCATAATTCCCATGGAAGAGTCTAAATGGGTGATTCTACTAATAGTCAGCATAAAGAAATATGGATGCATACGAATTTGTGTGGATTATCGCACCCTCAATTCATTATGCATAATTTATCCCTTCCCTACCCAATTTACTTAATATATTCTAAAAGGCATAGCAGGAAAATAAATATACACATTCAAAGATGGATTTTCCAAGTATCAACAGGTGAAGATTACAGAAGAAGATAGATAAAATGAAACTTTCATGAATGAATAGGGGATTTTCTTACACCATCATATCGTTTGGACTTAAGAATGTGTATTTTATTTTCTCACACATTATTCTAAAAAAAATTAAATATTTTACAAGCATACCTAGATGATTGGATAGTTTGTGGCTTAATATGTAATCATTAAGATAATTTACGACTAATTTTTTAAGTGATAAAGGTAATTACATATTTCAATCAACATCAAGAAGTGTGTGTTTGCAACACCATTTGGCACCTTGTTAGGACATGCCACATGTAAGGATGGATTGTTAGTAGATCCCACCAAGATTAAGTCATCTAGAACCACCAAAAATGAAAAAATAATTCTGGGCCTTTCTAGGTCATTACAAATATTACTGAAATTTCATCAAATATTATGCTAAAATCGGTGAACCCTTGGAAAATTTAATGAGAAAAACTAGTGACTATGAGTGGGACATGGAATAGCAAAAAATGTTTGAGAAGTTAAAGTAGAAGTTAACACGAGCACCTATTTTACTATTACTTGAATGGAATACACCATTACATGTGCATGTGGATACATCAAGCACAACTGTTGGCATAATTTTATCACAACTAAGGCAACGAACAATCAATCATCTTATTTACTTTGCGACTCAAAAATTGACACGTGCCAAAAGAAATTATACAATAACAAAAAGGGAAGGACTATCAATGGTCTATGTACTTCAAAAATTTCAAAACTATCTTCTCTCAACACAATTTATATTCTATACTAACGATATGACTCTAAATCACCTGGTTAATAAAGTAATGTTGCATGGGAGAATATGTATATGGATCATCCTTTTCCAAGCATTCCAATTCTTAGTAATTGTTAAACTTGGGAAAAATAATGTGAGACCTGATCATTTATCACACATCAAAACATGTGAAAAGGTAGACACAATAGAGGATGGCATGTAAGATGTGATTTTATTTTCATATAATGGGGTGGCTCCATAAAATTACAAGGTCATTAGGCACAAGAAATTAGTCTTCAAAGTCGTCAACTCTATAAAATAGGACGTGACGAAATTTTATGGCAATATGTCCTACAACATGAAAAAAAGGATATCCTAAGTGAAGCACACGAAGGAATTGTATGGGGCACTATGCAAGTGATGTTACAGCTCAAAAAACCCTAAATGTAGGAATCTAGTAGCAGATTTTATTTAAAGATTAAAAATAATATGCTAAGGTAAGCGACCAATGTAAAAGATTCAATATACCTAAAATACATGATAGTGTGCCTTTAATCCTAGTAATCACCCTAGAACCATTTGAAAAATAGGCACTTTATTTTGTTGGACCAATAAATCCTTCAGCATGTAGAACGGGCACAAGATACATTATTACAACAGATTATCTCACATTATGGGCATAAGTTGCAGCAACAAGATATCATACGTAATCCATGACAATGAGATTCATTTGGGAAAATATTATAAGCATATTTGGTTTCCCATTTAACCTAACAAACAATAGAGGAACACATTTCTTGAATAACACAATTTGTATTTTTTTGTGAGAATTTATGGTCACCATCATAAGGAACCCCCTTATCATTTGTAGGTTGATGGTGCCATGGATGCATTTAACAATATATTAATGTATATACTAACAAAGATTTATGATGTCAGAAGTAAGGACTAGGATGGAAAGGTATTAGCAGTACTTTGGGTATATCGGATAATGTACAAGCACTTAAATAAAGTTACTCCCTTTCAACTTATCTATAGGACAGAAGCAATACTACCAATCAAATTTTTAGAACCATCATTGATAATTTCATGCATTGAAAATATGGAAGATGAGGCTTCAATACATGAAAGGTTAACAAGGTTGCTACAGTTGGATGAAACAAGATTACCAGCAAAGGTGGTCACAGAATATTGAAAAAGTGTGACAGAAGGCATGGTATTATTGGAACCTCAAAAGAAAAACTCTTAAGGAAGGCACCAAGGTTTTACTATATGAATTCAAATTTTCATGACATCTAGCAAAGCTAAAGACTCGTTAGCTAGGTCTGTATGAGATAGTATGTATATTTCCAACCAGGTCATGCAAGCTAATAGACCTTAGCGTAAAATTACTTACATGTTACTTCAATGGAATTAGGTTGAAACCAAGTTTCTAGTAACATTGGAATGTAATGAATAAGGAGTATGCCATTATATTAAATGTTATTTCATTTCATAGATTAGATTTCTTTTTATGTATTGTAATAAGTGCAGGATAAGTGTATTTTTCTTTAATGTGTTGGGCCAAAGCATTTCATAGTAACAATTTTCTATAGTAACGCGTGGAGGACCGTTCAACATTTTTTGTTGGAGGGAAAAATAAAAACTAGTACAAGGACATAAATATCACTACCATAGCACTTTGGAAAAGGAGAAGCCTAAACATTTTAGAAAAAGGATCACCAAAAAAAAGTTGTGTGTATACAAAGACATGATTGATAGAAATTTCCCAAGAGAATAAAAAGTGGAATGACTGGAAGAAGTGAATATTCCTTAAGGGGTGAGCTTTAAAGGGCCTATGGGACAAGGAAGTGCACAAAATAAAGATAATGTATAAGTTAAAGAGACGTGGCCTAAGAACGTAAGCTACCAAATGAAATGGAAGCGCAAAAGAAAAAGTAGTAACAAGAAAACCCAATAAACACACTTAAATGGGCATTAATGGCCAAGAAAGTAAAGGAAGGCTATGGAAAATTTTCATTCATTAGGTATTAATGGAAGTTATGGGGAAATTAAAGGTTCACACATGCAAGGATTAAATGGAAGGATTGTTTATCACCAAAAGAGGAGGGTATAAAAAGGATGTCGGGTAATTCATTTTTACCATAAAGTGAGAATAGGAGATCTAATGACAAAAAATGATCCAGTGCCCTGAAATTTCTACAAATAAAAATTGCCATTGACGAATATTCAAGATCTTGGGAAGGAAGGAAATTTGTAGGGTGTCACAATAATAAGGGAAAACCTACAACTTCAACCGCTATTAACGTGGAGGTCGAGTATCGGGAAGCAAGGAGAAAAATTTTGGGCCAATTAACCACCCTAAGGTAAAATAGAGTGGCTTTAGGACCAGAAAAAACCCGTAACCAACTAAGCCAAGAGAAGGAGGCTATGTAAAAATATGTGTCAAAATTTGTAAGCATGTCTAACTCTTTTTCAACATCTAAATCTAAAGGTACATTCATCGAGCAAGCTTCAGATGATGAAGTACAAATTATGGAAGAAGTAAAGGTAGAAACAGTAGGTGTAAGTTCCTAAGTGCCTAATAAGGGAAAAAGGAAGGAACCAAAAATAAAAAGGAGTCAAGCTCAATTACATTAAACCTTAGTTTTGAATTTCAATACCCTGAGGAGGCGGAAAGGATTTGCTAGTGGAATAACATTGTTTCTTCAACAAAAATATTAGACTGCAACCATCTCATGCATGGGCTTGATGGAATTATTTAAAAATAAATGGTGCACCCTACAGGATAGAAGGATAGCCAAGGGAATTATTTCTACAATAATAACATTAGAAAGAAGTTGGAAAAGATAGGATTATTACAGCTACTTGACTTTCCCTTCTTTAATAAACTAGTTTAATTATAACGATATGTTATCTCACATGTTAGAGAATGGTATTTCTATTTTACGGGAAGATGCATAAGACTATCACGCCACCTGATCAACAACAAAATAAAGCTAAAAAATCAAGGGGAATATTTAGCACAAACTCTGTAAGATGAAGCAGTAGAAGACAACATTGGAGACCACCTAAAATACAAACAAGGAGGGAATTTCATGTCCCTCAATGAACTTAAAGACCCTGGGACAAGATTCATTGCACTACTAATTACTGCCAAATTAGCAAGGGCTGAGAGGTGGATAGAGATCAATAAAATGTTCTTAAGCATTGTGTATAGAGTAGCACAAGGGAAAATTTTCAACTTCTCCCAATTCATCGTGCAGACTATAGTGGAATATATCAACCTAACATAGGAAAAACAAGGAATCAAGTTTCATTGGGGTACGATTTTACTTCCAATAGATGTTTTATGAAATTAGAGTGCCAGACGGGGATAATGACCTAAAATGGATATTCCCACATGAGGATACATCACTAGAAATAATTTACAAAAAATTTATGGCACCCACAACAGTGAATATTTTGTACAAGGAAATATTTTTGAACTAGTTGAATAACTTGCGTGAAGTATTTAAATAGGATTAGCATATCCCGAGCTAATTACCAAAAGAGTTTTCCGTAGAAGCATAGTTTTTTTTACTACGCATTATTCAGTGGCACGATTCAATAATATTAGCGAAATATTTTGGGTGAATCGTCAAATGGATTAAAGAAGCCAAGAAGCTTAACATTGATGCACAAAAATAGATGTAGATATACATACACTATATGCCACTTATAAGCACCTCGAAAAGAAAGTCTACTACGAGAAGAAAGTAGCATATATTTGTACGCTTACTCATTAGGAGACCATTTTTGTGAAAAATGTCGCGCATAAATTAATGTTATATCTAAGGCCAAAGAAGATAGGAGCAAAATAAAAATAGCTCAAGGAACCAGATGAAGAATTAGTGATTTAGAAGCTAAGACAGAGTGTGCAAGAACATGTGTAGGGCGTTAAATGGTTACAAAGAGAAAACTAGGCCATGCACACATAACCAACCCAACAACAAAAGAGATCGTAGCTCAAACCCATATATGAGTCTACTGAGGAAGGAGGGGATGAAAATAGAGTGGAGCAGTAACAATGAAACCTGCCCAACCATGGATGTCACCAAAAATCTCACGATCACTAAATATCAACATATAATAGTCCACAATTCAGGTTAGTCCTAAAAAGTAAAATAATGAAAGCATGAGTGGATGGAAACTGGTGATCATGTTATATCAGGACACAGGCCAGTGCAAGAAGAGGTCAAAAACAACCCTAAGGAAGTAAGACACGCAATCGACAAAGAAATGGGGCAGAAAAGGGATAAATAACCACTTCAAGAGAAAGAATTTGGAATATTATGAGATGAATTCCCACCCATATATAAACATATGGCTAAGAAATCAATACACAAAAAAATTTAAGAGGGGAAATTTGTTCATGAAATTTTCCAAGGGGAAAGTTTGAATAATATCATGGCAACAGAGTGCATAAAAAGGGCTCTATAATTCTCATTATATGCTTATACAAAAGATCCCATAATTAAATTGCAAAGTGAGAGCATTATGAGTGTCCCCACAAATACGGAGATCATGTTCTACTCGCTACAACATATAACTTGTTAGAAACACAAGTGGGAGAAGCCTTACTAAAGATTGTTAAGGAGGTAGTATAAAAAAACTTACATAACAACAATGAAGAAAGGGTATATAGGGCTAAGGAAAGGAATTCGGAGGAGGAGCTAAGGGAGACAAAGCAGGAGTTGCATGAATTCTAACAAAAGAATAAAAGTCTCTGAGAAAAATGTGTGCATAGAGTCGAAGGTAGAGACCATGAAGGAGAAAATAGTATGCAATAAGCCTAAGCTTATAAGAGATAATCTTCTCGTACCAGGTGAAACTATATATGAGCTTGAGATATTGGTGAATATGTCATTTAAGGAAATAGAGGAGAGAGATAGAGTAAAGTGAAAAGTGGGAGAAAGATAAAATATTTGTGTCATTTATGCCAATAAACTAGAGAAATGTAAGGAGAGTGCTAGATTATTGTTTCCTTTCTAGTCACCATGGTCTCTGTCACTAAGTACAAACCTAGTACTCACAAGAGGAAGATGATCTTGGAAGTATTTTACAAATTGTGGTCACCTAACATGTAGAATCTTGAAATTTCAGAGGTCATGGGAAAAATTTCTATGTTCTAGTCATTCCTCCCTCTTTTGTTAAGCTTCTCTAGAAAAAGAGTTAGTCAATTTTGCAATTTCAATCCAAATTTGGGAAAAATCAGACAAATTAGACTGTTGAGGAATAGGAGAAAATGTTCCTCTATTCCACTTATGACCCACATCCCCACCATGGCCACATTGCACTTGCAAGTTGGAAAAATTAGTATTTTTAGAAACAGGTGGAACTGTTCTAGACTTCCTTACGTTCCCCACATCCTTTCCATAACCATTTTTTATATGGGAAGTTAATTGGTAAATTCAATATTTTAAGGCCCAAGAGGAATTGTTCCATCATTCTGCTAGCTATCCACTTAATCAATTTGGCCATTTGAAGGGCATTTAAGTCATATTTTTATGACCTAAACGTAACAGTTCCATCATTCCCTTAGTTCCCTGCTTAACCGATTCGCTTGATTAAAGGAACAAAAGAAACAAGCTAATAAATTGGCTCTAGAGGGAACAGAGGGAAGAATCGGTTAAGTCACCCTTTGGAGGAACAGTTCCTCAGTTCCTCCAATTCCTTGATTATCTACTTAAAAGTGATAATCAGGTTGAAAATGGAAAAAATCCCAAAATATTGTGTTGAGAAGCTACAGAACTTACCCTTGCAACTCCAAACTTGGAGTAAAACCCCATTTTTTTCATTTTGGTCAAATTCAGAATACATATCAAGTTAGAGTGAAGAGGAATTCAAGTATGCAAGAGAAAAATGAAGGAGATTTGAATATAATGTTAAGATAACATGCAACAGGGCCTATTGGATAACATTAACTCTACACTTAGTTTCAGTTTGTGAACTATTTGATGTCATAGCTTTGGCATTGATGAAACCTTGCATTTTCTTTCCTTTCTACAGTTCATTTCTCATAGATATGTGTGTTTGTTTATGTGTGTGTTTGTGTGTGTGTGTGTGTGTGTATGTATGTATACATGTGTGTGTATAATCTACACACACACACACATACACACACCTGCACGCACACGCACACACACACACAATGTGTGTGTATATATTAGTGCAGTTAAATTGGTTCTATGTAGTTATCTTAAGCTATTGGTATAGGATATACTGGAGATAATGTCATTGAAAGGGGGAATAAGCTTCTTATGGATGCTACTGCTAGACCATGCCCAATATGGTCAGTACTCTTATATGGTAAATAAATGATTTTATTTTTTCCTTCTTAATTTCTTGTAATTTTTGTAAGTTTTATGTTTTTAAGATGATTTTGATCTGGTGTAAAAAGTACTAGTACAATAACTATACAAGTTTAAGTACAAAAAGACATATAGAGGGAAGAAAGATGTCCCCATAAAAAGCTTGAGAAATGAATAAAAATAAGAAGATTCCATTATGAATGATAAAAAAATGGCTAGATAGGAAAATCAAAAGTAGGCTTCTCAATGATTTGATAAATGTCCAGACCTGACTCAAAAACACATTGTCCATTAGTTGAGAACTAGGAAACGGTGTATAGAATCTCCACCTGATCCACATGTAGACATGAGGTCAAACAAGATGTGAGGATCCTCAAATTTATCAAGGAGCTCCTCCTTATATGCAATAAACAAAGGATACTTACCACTTTTCCTAACTCATGTAAAAGTAGAGTAAAACAAAGCATGCCTAACTTTAGGTGTTACACTTGGCCCAACTAAGGAATGCATCGCCCTCTCTATTAGAGTCACTCCATAGAAAAAACTTTAGGTAACCCACAGCCTTGAATGTTTCAATTTGGTAAGTTAGACAGGGGAATCATCACACCACTCCCCGAAGGGTTTTGCACAGTTCCTATACATACCAATTCATTGAGGGTCAGTGAAGCCTGCCATAGAAAAAGAGATCTTTTGCTTGTAGTCTAATCAATATTTGATTTGTCTACTTCTCTAAGTTTCATGGTTAGACACATATATCTGGCATCATGGAGAATGGCCTGCACAAGTCCCATACATACCTTTCTTGAGAGGTCCTGAAGCCTCGGTAAAATTTTTATCTCAAGTGGGTGTTGAGAAACAGATCATCTAAAGAATATCTCCATGTGATTTGGTCTAGCTTCTTATAGGGAATTCAACAGATAGGGAAAGAGATTACTAGATCCGTATGAACCCTCGTATATTAAGAAATTAGAGCATACCAAAAGTTCCTCCATATCAAGGAAATCCCAGTATTTGGTGAATCCTTAGACAGACTTGGTTTTCCTCCCCTTTGAACTGCTCCACAAATTGGAGAGGGATGACTGTATCTTCCCATGTGTGGATGATATCCTTGTCTTTTACTCCTTTACAGGGAATTCAATATTTAAGGAGAAATCATAATTCTTTGCCCCTATGCATGTTGCACATTCAAGGATGGGATGACAGCGAAGGAAATAGTTATGCAAGGGATCAAATGTCACTTAAGATCAATTGTGCACCATCCAAGTTGGAAGTATCTTATTTTGACAGATGCCACTTTAGTTGTAGATGGTGATTAACTGTGATACTCCACAGCACTTGGATCAGCCTGGATGAACTATATCTTGTAGAATAATTGGTGATGAATTTACCATATCACTAACTCCTTTACATGGAAACAATTTACCTTCATAAAGAGCAACATCATAATGTCTGATTTCAATTTTAATGCATGTAACATGGTGACAAAATCCCTCAATTGGTAAATGGTTCGCAACATGTTGAAAGAGAATTTTATGTATTATGAAGAGCATAGAATGTATCTGATATTTCAGTAATTATTCAATCATATTAGAAGAATGAACACTACCTAATGCATATGGAAGTAATTATTTTCTTGCCTAAAACTTGTATTTTTTTTATAGTTCCTATATTGTGATGGCACTAGCATTGGACCAACTACATGATATGCAACTATATCTTTCACAAATCCAACTTGGTGTCAATAGACCATCAGACATTCCTACTAACTAACTATTCCAAATAACAATTTACATTCAATACTAATACATGCAATCCAATATCTGTCTCAAAGAGAATAGGTGAATTAATTCAATTGGTTTTTTTAAAATGGCCTTTTTTACACAACTCACCATATTGAATGAATTATTTCTATTAAGAGGCAACATAATCTCCATTATCTGATTTACATAGGATTGTCACACATATTAATCCACTCATGGTTCCAACCTAGTTTTCCTGGGGGAAATCGATAGTACACTAATAGCTTTCCTATTCACATAGATACTAACCCCAATGAGTCATGTTTCATTTTTTTATAAATGTTTTTCAAAATTCCATATATTGGATGGTCTACTTGTACATCCATTATCTCATTCACAACCATAGAATTTATCAAATGTTGTATCCTTCTACAAATCACTAATGGCTATAAAATGTCTCAATTTCTTTTAATACCATTTTAGAAACAAAATTGGCAAATAATAGGCTTTACATTATACTAGTTATGAATTTACACTTCTTCAATTTTGGTACAGGGGACTTAGTTTTATGACAGTATATATTTCTTACTATGGTTATGAATCAGGTTTTTCTGTTGTTGCAGCCAATACAAGGTCACCATCACCCCCTATGGATATCTATCAACTGATAAAGGTCACACATTTTACTTCTCACTTAAACATAGGATTTTCAAGATGTTTGACTTGGTCTCTGGTTCCACATCCCTACTCATGGATGTGAGAAATTCAAAATAATTACACTAATAGCTCTTCCATACACATAGATCCTATAGATCATCATAGAGTCATGTTTCATTATAGGCTTTACGTACAATAATTAGCTTTCTTAGGTTAATTCCCCATATATTAAGTTGAATCATACTTTAAGAATCTTACATCCAATATGAGTCTGATTTTCACCCTTATTGTGGGACCTAATTTCTCACTATATAATGTAACCTCCTATGCAAGGGATACTTTTGCTATGATTGGCTTGTCTGAATTGAAGAGTTTTTTTCTTTCAAACAGTGTTTTTGGATCCACTAGTCCACACAGATTTCTACGCATTATGCATTCAATAAACCTCAATGTTATGAATTTACCAATAAAATAAAATTTTGGACCACTCCTTATGACATGTATCAAATATTATCTTATATAGTCGAATGAATTTTCCATAATTGTTGCAAGATAGCATTCACTAGCTTCATATCTAGTTCAATCCTGCCTAAACATTTTGGTTAACAAGCTTGGTATTGGTTGTGAAACTTTTTCCTAGAAGGATTTGTACAACTATATGGGATTCATCAGAGATTGGTTGTACATCATAGGAACCAGACTCTTTCATGTATCTTCTTACCCTGGTCTCAATTCCTATAGGTTCACATTGTATAACTTGATTGCTCAGTATAGGTGATTTCAACCTGTTTTTGTAGGTTTTACGTACAAGGTCTAATTAGCTTTCTTAGGTTAATCATAGGTTATTAAGGATGGAATGTACTTCAAACTCATTTTCTAATTATGAGTTGATTTGGTTACCTTTTTGGGTGACCTAATTTCTCACTATATAATCATAACCTCCTATGTATATTTTTGTAGTTAATTGGCTTGTGCCTGAATGAATGAAGAGTTTTTTCTTCTCTTGAGTGTTTTTGGATCTCACTAGTCCACACAAATTTCTACTTTGTGCATTCAATCCTATCCAGTCCCAATCCTCAATTTTGGACCACTCCGACATGGTATCAGATCTGATATGATAGTTGAATGCCATTACCTCTGTTAGAAGATATATTATTCTAGCTCATTCAATGTTTTTTTTTCATAGATTTTTGTTTTCAAGGGTTTGGTGGGATTTTAAGAAAATATGTGCAAATATATTCTTCAGAGTCTCTACATGAAAAATAGACAGTCGTCATTGTATTCAGAAGTGGTCATAACCTTAGGTTCAATTGTAAACTTGACCTAGCTCAGTGATAGGTGATTTCAACCTTTTTTGGAGGACTTCAAAAGGCTTTTTTCTTTAAATCTTAGTAAATTCATGGTCAAAATTGGGCTCCAAACTAAAATCAAAAATCCATTTCTGGGTCTTTCTAGGTTTTTCAAATACATTTGATGGGTATTGTTATGTTTTTACTAGAAGACACTTATAATTTTCTTGACAGATCTAGGTTTTTTCCTTGCATTTTTCTCACTAGTCGTAGTGTTTCGGGTTTTTACATGGTGATCTTGACAAGTCCAAAACTCCTGCCCTAGTCTCATTTCAGGATTTTGAGGGTGTTCAACAAGTCAAAAAATCCTCCCCAAGTGCATTTCAAGGTTTTCAAGGTGTTTGGAACATGTTATAAGTTCGCATGCAACATGTCAGGTTTTCGGGAAACATCTAAGCACACAACTTGTAAAGTGTGGTCAAACCTCTGAACCCCAGTCAACAACTATTGTTTCAAGTTTTTGGGACTTCAAAAAATCTCTGCATCTCAACATGTTCTTGTAAATTATGGTCAAAATTCCGACTCCTGGCCAACGCTCAGTGTTTCAGGTTTTTCAACTTATTTGACATGTGTTGGGTTCCAATACTTTCTTGACACACTCTGGGCTCCGATACTTTTTGAACACGTTTCGGGTTCTAAAATTTGATCGACAACTTCAAAACCCTGATAGCTATTTCGGGATTTGTGACTTGTTCAACAAGGCTAAAACCCTGACGAACCTATTTTGGGTTTCCTTGAGGTGTTTGGAACTCGATGCAACATGTCAGGATTCGGAAGGTGTTCAACACCCCGATATCAGGATTCTATAGGAACTCAGGCCCTAGAAGTCTAAAGTGTGTGTACACTATTTGCGAAGGTTTTTCAAATCAGAAGGTATTTCGATGGGACTTGTACATCATGCAAGGCCCAACGAATAGAGAATACTCATGTAATGTGTATGCGCACATAAAATTTAGGCATGAACTAAGTGACACTATTTATTTTCAAAAGAAGGTATTTTTGGGAGTGACATCATCAAATGGGAGAGGTAGTCTTCCTATCCCTTAACCCTTGGTCATATGGGAGTTAAGCCCTTGGTCATGCCAACCCAAGGGGGCTTAAGTTTTCTTCATAAAGTGGGCAAATTTTTGAAACCCAATTTTTAAATCAAATAGGAGAATATTTGTGGCAAGTAAGAAATTTCAAAATTCCATAGTTTGCAGCTGACAACTTCATTTTAGGCATTGTTTTTTGAAAATGCGAGTTTTTTCAAGCTCTACACATTGGTAATATTCTCTTTCCTTGTAAATTTTTCACCTCTATAGTTTTAGGGGGGTTGCATAATTAAGTATTTTCAGCACACTCTGTTCAACATATAGCCACTTGCTACAATGGATTTGTCCCTTGTTCCACTTCTTACGCTGTTCAACTATCACAAGTGGAAAGTCAAAATATAAATCCTCTTAAGGGGTAAAGGTTTACACTAGATCACCATGGGTATAGAAACAGAACTGACACTAGATGTAGAGAAGGTGAAGTGGTATAACAAAAGTGATGAATCCTATGCTCTATTATGTTGTAGACACCAAAATTGGGTCACACTCCCCTTGGTCCCTCAACAAATAACCAAATCAAACACACTCACATAACCATGGCCCCTTTCACCCCACTCTAATATTAACTTAATTAATTAAATTAAATTAATTCATGATCTCATAATATCTATTATTTAAATATCCTAATTAGATAATGCCCATACCACCACCTCACCTATACACCTTATCTATCCACCTCACCCTAAGACCTATTCTTAGTATGTTGTCATAACTAACTAAGACCTACCTAAACCCTAAAAATCAAAGCCTCCATTCCCTCTAACCGCATTCCCACCTGTTAGAAAGGAATCTTCCATTCTAATCCGCAGAAGGAAACGAACAAGATCTAAGAAAATAAAGGGGATCTGCCCATTTTAGTAAACCTAGGAAATCCCACCCTAACCGATGTCGGTTACCCTAAACTACTGCCGGTCAGCCCGGAACCACTGTCGATTACCATTTAATCCCTAAAACAACCTTATTTCGAGGTTAGCACATTTTTTTAGAGTAAAGGATGAAACCAGAGCTGCATGCAAGCAGAACCGGCATTCGTACACGCATCAGAGCATCCAAAACCTGCACCAGAAGCAATCACAGAGCCATTTGAATTCACAGAAGCATCCCGGGAAGCGCCAGCACCACACAAAATTTCTTCCATTTGATCACCTACCATTTCCAACAAGACATCAAGCTCGTACAATAGTAAGTTTTTTGTTAACCATCATTCATCCATTTTCATTTTAGTAGGTTTTGTTATATCTATTATCAGTTTCTACTCCCATTCCCATTCTCCCACCATTTACCTCCATGCAAACTTGACCATTCCTTCACCCATGCCATTGAACAGCCCATACCCAGTATTTAGAGATACCTGAGTATACCTAAGACCTACATGGACCTTGTCATTTCCTTTCCATTTCCATTTAACCTCAGATCTGTCACCACACCAAGTTTTTGATAAGTTTCCTGTACCCTGACCATACCAATGCCGGTTACCCATAACCATCACCGGTTAACCTAAACTGACATCGGTCTCTGTGTTTTTACCCTCAGACCAAGAATAGAACTTAAAATCTCCACCAAATACCCAAAACAGCCCAAAAACAGACCCTGACCAATACTAGTACTTTGACAGAGACCTTAACCTTTAGATTCAATCATAGCTTAGCCTGTTGTGAATGAACTTGTTTATTGTAGTCAAATGAGATACCTAAATCATTTTAACTATAGTAGGATTTCCTTTATTGTTAACATTGAGTTGTTTTAAACAGTGGATTGACAACAGTCTAGGGAGTATCACACTTCCCGGACCTAGCATACGCTAGGCAGTCCAATGTATATACTATTTAACTTCTATTTGGTGTTCTTTTTTTCTATTTCAGGTAGTTCCTCCTAGCCAAAAGGAATCTCTCACGATCAGTTGTGGATCAAGAAGTCATACACGTGCAACAACCTTTAACCAACTCTAATAGGTATTCCTCCTAGCCCATTTACCCTTATCTATTTCGTCCATATTCAAAGAAACACTCTAGAATCAGGGGAAACATTTTGGCATGCCTGGTGGGACCCATTCGAGGTTCTTTGCATCTCTTCATTTCTAGGTGAAAAGTTACATGTTTGTTTCCTTTCTAAAAGGTTCTCACATTAAATTTTTCCCCTGGAATCTTCTCTTCTTCTATTGTCTAAAAGCAATCGTATTTTGGTGCTTTAAAATGAAAATTTCTTCCCTTTCATTAGTATCGCATTAGTGAAAAAGCATCCCTTCTCCTGTTCATCTTCTTGTGTCATCAAATTCAATATTTTGATTTGGGCTTAAAATCAACTTTATTTCATTCTACTTTTCTGCATTAGTTCACATTAATTGAGGGCAACCTATACATTGGAAGTCATTCCTAGCTTATGGTTGAGAAACGAATCGTAGAAAGAACTCTCTCTCTCTCTCTCTGAGTCTTACCAAACTGCACAAATTCAAAAATATACACATTCTTAACTGACATGTTTCCTGAGAATGCCTGTCAATGATCACACTAATCAAAGGATTGGCATGTACTCCCCAACTCGCTACTTCTGTCGATTCATACTTCAAAAGATGGCCCACCCCCACCATAACATACATGAAACCTCTCCTTGTATGTCTACTTCTTTGTAGGAAGCCATCCTCACCAAAAATTCTATTCTAAAGTTCATGAGTCAGTCCTTAATAGCATAAGATGAACAAACATAATAGAAAAATCACTCTTAGGATCATATTTTTCTTAGTGTTTCTACTTGGCTTGCATTTTGAGGTGAGAGGACACATTCTTCATTTTTTTATTTCCCCTTGTACACTCCTCATCATAGTTGGTGTATTCCAACTTCATCTGAGTGTGCCTGGACCTTATTTTCCTCATTCTTAGAATTTTGGGTTTGATTCCATATTTGATTTTAACTCACAACCACCTTTTCTTCATCTCTATTTTAATTTCACAATAACTGGTGTCGGTCCAGTGACTGTCGTCAGTTACCCTTTGACCGTCATCGGTTTTACCCAACCGGTGTCAGTTTACTATTCTTTTGGTTAACATTCCCGAAAGGATACCTGCTTCACCTTATTTTTTGTTTAGAGTCTCTTTCACTCTCATCATATTCTTTGTCCTGATAAATTTCATCAACATCTTATCTACTTGGTAGATTATTAGTCTTTTGCCTTATTTTAGCAAACTGTATATTTCCCATAGTGACCAACCGCGGTTACCTGTGACCGGCGTTGGTTTACCCTAATCAGCATCGGCTAGCCTATTCAAATTTCTAGCTGACATTTTGTACCTAATCCACCTACCACTACCTATTTCTCCTATCTTTGTTGTATTTCTATGTCATTTATAGAAAACCATCCCACCTGATCAACACCTATTCACATGGTGATGACTCATTTCCAATCAAACACCCTCATATTTCATGCTATTCATCAACCACTTCCACCTAGTCCTTTACCACCTTCCATTATATCACCCATGGAGCCTATCCAACCTATCTCTATCGCTACAGGTGATGAGGAGTTCACACGACTCCTTGACCAGAACCCTACTGCCTTACAGTTTTATCTCTCCCACTCATCCACTCGAGATGCCTCATGTTAGTTGATATACGACATGCTTGTATCTATCCCCCTGATGCTCATTCCTTCTTCTATGTTAACCCCATCTGGATCTGTGCTACCCACACCTACCTTGCCCCTAGTCGTTTCACAGCTAGGCCTTATACCTGCTATGACCGCCATGTTTACCACATCCGTTGCACCCACCACATCCACTATACCTTCGCCAACCACCCAGAACATAACCTCATCCACGCCTATTGTCTCACATACACCCGTAGCTACACAACCACCCCCAGTGTCGGTTACCTCTACCCCTTTTCAAAACATTGTCCTTTCTATTCCATAGTCCTTAACCCCCATTGCTACTAGAGTCACCTCGACCCTTCCACCTCCATATACGTACTATCAGCAACCTCATGTTTCATCTATCAGTCATTCTGGGTATGTACCCCCTATCTCACTCCCTCCTTCTCAATCTACCTATATGACATTGCCATATACTGGAATGCCACATCCATCATATGTCCAACACCAACCTCCTTACACTATAGGAGGCACCCAACCATCACAACCTACCAATGACCTAATCAAGTTAATGATGGACAAGATGCAAACATTGGAGGCATCAGTTTCTAGCTCCCGCAACACTCTCACCTATGATGAAATTTGCAGTGAGCCCATACACACATTTATTCCTATCCGTCCATATCCCATGCATTGGGAAATGACTACATTTAATCATTTCAATAGCAAAGAGGACCCGCAAAAGCACTTGTGGTATTTCAAACATGGGTGTTATCTGATCTCCCATGATGACGCTTTTCTTATAAGGACCTTTCCCATGTCTCTGACCGTGCCCGCATTAGAATGGTATAGTGGGTTACCTAGAAATTCTATCTTCTCATTTAAGCAGGTAGCCCAGGCCTTCTTGGATCACTTCTCCATCAATTTTGTTAATAAGTTTACCATGACTAACCTCTACTCTATGCACCAATATGAGGACGAGTCTATCGTAGATTGTGTTGCTCATTGGCATAGCCTGATCAATTAACTCACATTCCAACTACCACAAATCAAACTCATAGATATCTTCAGGTGGGCTTATGCTAGATATATCTCACTGACCCTACAAGTCCAGACTTTTCGAACCTTCAATGAGGCATTCACCATGGCACAAAAGCTAGAGATTTGGGCCATCGAAGAAAAGAAAATTCAACTACGCAATAAGAACTTGACATTTAAGTTAAATGATACCTCTTCTTCTTCGAAACCATAGAATAATTATTCAAAAGAAAATGGAACCGCTAATGTAGTGGTACTCAAGGCCGACCCAGCTCATCCATTAAATCAGGCTAACCCCTTTAATCTTTCTCCTGTCCAGACCTTTCAATTCAGACGAGAACAATGGAAATACACCCCAATTGGGGAGCTTTATTCTTCTGTCTTAAAAAATCTCATTAAAGTTTGGGCCATCAACCTTCCTCCTGTAAAACCACATACTGGTTTTGATCCCGCTCACCCCACACCTACATGGTACAAAGAGCATAAATTTTATAACTATCATCGGGTAAAAGGTCATAGTGACAGAAATTACATCACTTTTAAGAACATTATCTAGGAAATGCTCAAGAAAGGTGAGTTAACCTTGGATAATCCTAATGCACTTGTCAATCAAAACCTACACATCTTGAAGAAACCATTTCCTAATCACGTTCCTTCTTCTGATAACACTGGAGAGACCTCAACTAATGATAGCCATACCCGCGAGGTCCATGCTATTTTCAGTGACGCACCAGTTGCTTCCCAATTACCTCATATCCCTTCCATAGAGGAAATCCTACCCCGAAGTCCTCCACTTACACATGAACCCACTTCACCTATTCCTCCACCCATAGAGGAACACCCTTCATCTCCTCCCTCACCTATGAAGGAGCCTTCTGTTAACATCGAGACCATTTCACCTTTGGCTTCTCCACGTAGAGATCCATCACTTGCAATACCTCTCCAACCCATGGAAGACACTTGTTTATCTCCTCCACCCACAGAGGAGCACCCATCATCTCCTCCACCTGTCAAAGATTCAGTAGAAATGTTGTTGCCTCTAGGTGACCATTCTCCATCAGCTACCCAAGATCATGTGGACTTACTTTCAGCTCTCTTACCCACAGAAGTTGAAGCTAGAAAATTCCCCAGTTCTAAGACACATTTATGGGAATCACCATTGGATCCTCATCAACCTCACCCACTACAGTGTCATTCTCATGTTTAGCTAACCACATGGATTATGTCGATAGAGCCTTAATTTGTGGGCATCTGCTACTTCCTATCTCAACACAAATTCAAATGTCACTTGCTGACACTTCCACTATCTATTCAAAAATATTTTAGCTGATTGAACCAAACACAACCACAACTATCAAAATCTGTCGTGAGAGCAGATCTATGGATAGATGAGCCAACAGTGTGTAGGGCATAGCCCCTCTTTGAGACAGCAAAGTGAAACTGGTTTATTGCTATTCTACCAGTAGGAACCTGTGCAAGTCTTACAGTATTCTACCTTCAGGGGGTTTGGGATCTCATCCCAGTAGAGTAGTTCGACGAAGAACAGAAAGGAATGAAGGAAGGAAAGGAAGGAAGATGGATCTGAAGGGAGAAAAGAAATGAATTCCAAAGTAGAAAGGTCAGAGGGTCTATGTTTTGGGCTGGTAGTAAACAGAGCCAAACCTACTTGCATAGACGAACAAAGCAATACTGATGAACAAATGACAAAAAATTAGAGATAGATCCAACAGAATAAACATAGATCTGACATAAGAAAGATCAGATGCCCATAACACACATATTCAGCACAAAGTCTAAATATTGTATTAATGTTTTCTTCTGTTACAAAAAGCTCAAAGTCTTTTCTTCTCACTTCTATTTTTCATCTAAAAAGTGTCCACCCTTGAATACAACAAGTATTCAAGTATTTATAGAAGAAGAGAAGGAAAGAAGGCAAAAGCAAACCAACCACTTACAAAATATCTAGAAAATATCTAAAAAGTCAACAGTTGACTTGGGCAAGTTTTTGGATGGCAACATCCCATGGTGCAACATGGATGAAGTCATCGTGTATGCCAACATGCTTTTTAAATATTTTACAAAAATGATCAATGGATCCCAGGAAGAAACTACTCTTCAGTGTAAAAGGGTGCACTTTTCAGCATGTCGACAGGAACTTCTCAGCGCCTTAGCGCACTTTTCAACATGTCGACAGGAACTTATCAGCACCCTTAGCGCACTTTTCAGCATGTCGACAAGAACTTATCAGCACTTCCTCAGCACCTTCGTGCACCTTTCAACATGTCGAACTTATCAGCGCCCTTGGCGCACCTTTCAGCATGTCGAACTTATCAGCGCCCTTGGCGCACTTCAACATGAATCAGTGCACCATGTGAACTTATCAGTGCCCTTGGCGCACTTTTCAGCATGTCAACATGAACTTCTCAGCGCCCTTGGTGCACTTTTCAGCATGTCGACAGGAACTTATCAGTGCCCTTGGTGCACCTTTTAGCATGTCAACAGGAACTTATTAGCACCCTTGGTGTACCTTTCAGCATGTCAAAAGGAAGTTATCAGTGCCCTTGGTGTACTTTTCAGCATGTCGACCGGAACTTCCTCAGCGCCCTTGGCACACTTTTCAGCATGTCGACAGGAACTTATCAGCACCCTTTGGCGCACTTTTCATCGTGTCAACATGAACTTCCTTGCGCCTTGGGCGCACTTTTCAGCATGTCGACAGGAACTTATCAGCGCCCTTGGCGCACTTTTCAGCATGTCGACAGGAACTTATCAGTGCCCTTAGCACACTTTTCAGCATGTCGACAGGAACTTATCAGCACCCTTGGTGAAAAAGACTGAAAAATGGCTAAGTCCTTAAAACTTGATTTTTGGAAGAGAATTTTGGGCTTCTTTCGAACGTTGTCAAACTTCCTTGGGGCCAAAACAAAATTTTTTGGGTATGGTTACCTGCAAATTGCCCTTGACAATTTTGTAGGATAACAGCTGGCTCTTTCTGGGGACTATCTTTGAGTGAAACTTAAGGGTAGAGAATCCCAGATTTTCATGTGCCTATCCATTGGGTTGGAGAGAGTCAAAAACAAGGGCGACCGAAGGGCGAACAAAAAGGAACAAAAAAAGGGAACATGCAACAGAAAGCAAACACACAACGAAAGCAAACTATACAAAGAAGAGAGCAAGCTCTACTTCCTGAAGATCTTCAGATGCTGCCCACTATAGGGAAGTGGGAGCTCGGTTCCATCCAGATATGAGAGATAGAAACTATTCTCTCCATTGAGCTGCTTGATCTTGAAAGGCCCTCTCCAAAGACAGTCAAATTTCATGTGCATGCCTTTGAACGGGAATTCCATTGCTTGGTGAAAGGTGGCACCAGCGTTGGTCAAACCAAAAGGCATTCTGCTATAGGAAAATGTGCCCCAAGGGGTAGTGAATGTTGTTTTAAATTGGTCTTCAGGTGAGACTTCAATCTGATTGTAGCCTGAAAAACCATCAAGCATGGATAGCATTTCTGATCCAGTTACTGCCTGCAGAACCTGATCCATTATGGGAAGCGGGTAGTTATCCTTCAAGGATGCTTGATTCAGGTTGTGAAAATATACGCAGATGCGTATCTCACCATTCTTCTTACATACTGGCACAATGTTTGCCACCCAAGTACTGTGATGGATAGGAAAAATGATCCTTGCATCCAACATCTTCTGTATTTCAGCCTGGATAGTACCTGAGATCTTAGGATTATAGTGCCTCTGTTTCTGGCGAAAGGGTTTGACATCCTCTTTCAATGGGATGTCATGCTGGACGTCCTTTGGCTTGAAAGACTTTAGATCGGCATAGGACCATGCCAATACATCCATGTATTTCTTCAGCAGTTTGACAAACTTCCGCTTTTCTTCAGGTGTGCAACATTTTCCAATGTTCACAAACTGCGGATGTTCTACCGAACCTAAATTGACCGGTTCGGTTTCTGGGGAGGAGTTAGGATCATCTCACCTTTTCTTTTTCACAAAACGATCATGCCTGTCAAACAAACACTCTAGAGAAACCAAACCTTTTGGAATTTTATTTCCTTTGAGCTGACATATGCCATCACTTCCTTTTGATTCACCATCTTGATCAGTAACAGATTCACGACATGTAGAAGTGGATCCTTCAAAATGAAGCTCACTGAAATTCTCTACCTTTTCTAGGAAGGCAATGAGTTGATTGTCATCGTTGAATACCTACCAGTGCTGAGAATTGTCTGGCACGCTTGGGCGGAAAACCACCTCAATGGTATATTTGTCTGTTTTCAAACCTGGGTGAGGGAGCATGAGGGATGCTGAGACGGCTAATGAGTCGGCCATGTCATTCTGAGCTCTTGGGATAGCTTCTATTGAAAAAGTGTCAAACTCCTCGATGCTATCCCATACCGTGTTGCGGTAATGTCTGAGCCTTTCATTCTTCACTTGGTATATCCTTTTAACTTGATTTACGACCAGCTCTGCATCACCTTGTACTTTCAGATTCTTGATCCCTCTTTCCTTTGCGGCTTGCATGCCAAGTAGCAAAGATTCATACTCAGCAGTATTATTTGTGTTGAAAAATTGTAACTTGAAAGAGAGAGGAATAATCTCCTCTTTGGGAGATATTAGCACAGCTCCGACGCCACATCCACTGGTTACGCATCTGCCATCAAACTGTAAAGTCCAGATCTTATTAAGGTCTTCTTGCTTGGATGAGGACATCCATTTGTCAGACTCAGTAGACAAGAAATAGTTTCCCATCCCTGATGATTCGAAGAGAATTTGGGCTTTGGGGTCATCGGAGTTAGTAACCAGGTACTTCTTTTGCGATTCAGGCTCCAAAGTTTGCATTACACCTTTGACGGGGATTCTAGCCTTAGACCAGTCCATATGAATCTCCCCACCAACTTCACTACAAAGCTCCTTCCTAGTAGAATTACATATGCTGCCAGAATATCGGCAACAAGGATAGTCATCTTTACTCTTTTCTCTGGGAATGCTGCAAACACAAATTGCGTGTCCTTGATTTGACCGATCAGCAGAACTTGCTTGGTTTCCAAGGAATAACATCTGCCAAAAGGCTTGGTAAGGGTGAGGCCCAGAGCATGGGTGACTTTTTCTGGCATGACATTATCAGAAGCCCCAGAATCAATTATACAGTTGCTTAGTTTGTGGCCATTGATTAGGAGGGAGAGGTAGAAAGGTTCTATCTTGCCTGATGCGGAAGTCGAGGCAACATTTATGCGGGATGAAGGAGGGGTGGAAAGGATTCCTTTTGGGGAAACCTGATTAGTTATGACAGCCTGACTTTGGATGTATTCGGTCAACCTTACAAGTTGTTCGGGGTTTGACTGAAGATACTCGGCTTCAGACATTTGGATCTTGGTCTTTTTAGCGTGGTCAATTATGTCAAACATGGCCAAGGGTTGCGTTGATGAAGGAATGAGTCCTTCATTTCGCGATGGTAGGGTAGGATTACTGGTCTTGATAGGAATATGAGAGGGCTGATTTGGAGGGGAGATAGGGGAAAAATATTTCTTCGAAAAAGACTTAATAACAGGTTGAGCAGGAAGGGGATTACCTCTTTTAGCGATGGTTGGAGGCGTGTTTGACACGGCCTTCTCTTTCTGCATCCTGACAGCAACTTCTACTTCTTTTCCTTGGGAGCGGGTGAAAACAACATATGACTGTCCGCTTGCATATCCTTGGGTACCCTCTTCTTCATCAGATTCTTCCTCATCAAATTCCATATACCCGATAGTAGAGTCGCCAGTCGGTTCACCGACATCTTGATCATCTTCACCTAGCGATGAAGGTTCTTCATAAATTTGCTCCTCTTCTTCGATCTCGACTAGAGCATTGACCGGAGGAGCCTCAAGCGCCAGCCGCGGAGCAGTTACAGGAAAACGCGGCCTTTGTGGAACATTGTTGGAAATGAAATTCCTCCGTGGGATATCCCGGTATGAGGTGCTTGGAGAAGCCTGAGCTAGCTGTTTCTTTAATGCGAGCAAGTCATTTGCCATCTTCTGGAATGCCGGATCTGACGAAGTGGCCTGAGAAGGATTTGTAGCTTTGAACTTGGATGACTCTCGTTTCAATTCGCCAGATATAAGCAAGTTGTCCTCTATCCGAATGGCAGCAGCCTGGGCAAGAGGCAAGGTAGTTATTTGTTCATGTAGAAGCAAAAAACTTATTTTTGAGCTCATTGCATTCACAAAGAAACACTTTTGATTTTCTAGTGTTGGCAACATGGCAACAGGCACACGGTTGATTAATGCATTGAACCTGGCGATAAAATCACGCATGGTCTCATTGGCCTCCTTCTTCAGGTGAGTGATTTGTGATAACAATGCAAATGCATCTTCTGAAGGCTTGTATCTTTCTTCAAATGCAGTTCGCAACGTGGCCCAACTAGTGATAGATCCGGCCGGCAAATGTTGGAACCATTCTGCTGCGGGTCCTTGCAAGGTCTCTAAAAAGAGGTGAACTGACACATCTTCATGGGTCACATCCAGGATGCTGCATGACATGATGAATGCAGATATATGCACATCCCTAATTTGGTTCCCACTCCCATCAAATCTTGGGAAATTCTTTCGGTTTCCATGAGGGAGCGCGTGAACTGGATGTGGTAATGCGAGAGGGCCCATAGCATTTCCCCACGACACTGTTATTTGAACAGCTGGAAAAAGGACGCGAGCTGGAAGCACAATTCCACTGAGTAGCAAGGCACTGCAAAGTGATGTAGATGTTCCTGTGAGAGATGCTTCCTTCGTGGAGGTGAGACACTCTTGGATGACCGGTCAGCTGAACTCAGTGACGAGAAGCGTGCTGGTGTAACACTGAAGTTGTGCCTTTGAAGTAGATCGAAAGTAAGATCAACTTCTCCACGAGCTCTCCTGCTACGAGTAAATGGTTCACCCGCCAGTGTACCTTCCAGATCTGTAATATTTTGGAGCAGATTTAAAAACTCTTTTTGGTTGTACTTGCTGATTTTCTGATTTTTCTGACAAAAATCAGCAGCATGTACTTTTCTAAATATTTAATTTTATCCCTCTTTTGAAAACCGATTGCGGTTTAATGAAAAAGAACGAGGATAAAACGATGGTAAAGCTTAGTAAGCTAATTTTCAGATCTAGAGTTGACTTTTTAAAGAGTTTGAAAATTTTGGTAAACTGTCAAAAACTCAGATCTACGGAAAAATACAGATTTTTGTAAAAACTCAGCGAACTAAAGATCTCTAACTAGCCCCGATCTATGGACCTCTGAAGAAAATTTTCAGTTTGGGTCACTTTTGCAAAAAATTTGGATTTTGAACAAAAGTTAAAATTTGCAAACAGGTAGTGATTTTTTGATTTTCACTGATTTTCAAACATACCACTATCATAGATCTGTTAGATCTGTTCGATCCCCAGCGGAGTCACCAAAAACTGTTGGTTTGAAAATCTGTCGTGAGAGCAGATCTATGGATAGACGAGCCAACAGTGTGCAGGGCATAGCCCCTCTTTGAGACAGCAAAGCGAAACTGGTTTATTGCTATTCTACCAGCAGGAACCTGTGCAAGTCTTACAGTATTCTACCTTCAGGGGGTTTGGGATCTCATCCCAGTAGAGTAGTTCTGACGAAGAACAGAAAGGAATGAAGGAAGGAAAGGAAGGAAGATGGATCTGAAGGGAGAAAAGAAATGAATTCCAAAGTAGAAAGGTCAGAGGGTCTATGTTTTGGGCTGGTAGTAAACAGAGCCGAACCTACTTGCATAGACGAACAAAGCAATACTGATGAACAAATGACAAAAAAGTAGAGATAGATCCAACAGAATAAACATACAGATCTGACATAAGAAAGATCAGATGCCCATAACACACATATTCAGCACAAAGTCTAAATATTGTATTAATGTTTCCTTCTGTTACAAAAAGCTCAAAGTCTTTTCTTCTCACTTCTATTTTTCATCTAAAAAGTGTCCACCCTTGAATACAACAAGTATTCAAGTATTTATAGAAGAAGAGAAGGAAAGAAGGCAAAAGCAAACCAACCACTTACAAAATATCTAGAAAATATCTAAAAAGTCAACAGTTGACTTGGGCAAGTTTTTGGATGGCAACATCCCATGGTGCAACATGGATGAAGTCATCGTGTATGCCAACATGCTTTTTAAATATTTTACAAAAATGATCAATGGATCCCAGGAAGAAACTACTCTTCAGTGTAAAAGGGCGCACTTTTCAGCATGTCGACAGGAACTTCTCAGCGCCTTGGCACACTTTTCAGCATGTCGACAGGAACTTATCAGTGCCCTTGGCGCACTTTTCAGCATGTCGACAGGAACTTATCAGCCTTGGCGCACCTTTTTTGGCATGTCGACACAGGAACTTATCAGCGCCCTTGGCGCTTTCTTGTCAACACGAACTTCCTCAGCGCCTTCGCACCTTTCAGCAACATGAACTTATCAGCGCCCTTGGCGCACTTTTCAGCATGTCGACAGGAACTTATCAGCGCCCTTGGGCACACTTTTCAGCATGTCGACAGGAACTTATCAGTGCCCTTGGGCACTTTTTAGCATGTGAACACTCAGTGCCCTTGGCGCACCTTTTAGCATGTCGACAAGAACTTATCATCACCCTTGGCACACTTTTCAGCATGTCGACAGGAACTTATCAGCGCCCTTGGTGCACTTTTCAGCATGTCAACATGAACTTCTCAGCGCCTTGGCGCACTTTTCAGTCGTGTCAACATGAACTTCCTTTGCACCTTGGGCACACTTTTTAGCATGTGAACTTCTCAGCGCCCTTGGCGCACCTTTCATCGTGTCGTCACATGAACTTCCTTGCGCCTTGGCGCACTTTCAGCATGTCGACAGGAACTTATCAGCCCTTGGCGCACTTTTCAGCATGTCGACAGGAACTTATCAGTGCCCTTGGTGCACTTTTTAGCATGTCGACAGGAACTTATCAGCGCCCTTGGCACACTTTTCAGCATGTCGACAGGAACTTATCAGCGCCCTTGGCGAAAAAGACTGAAAAATGGCTAAGTCCTTAAAACTTGATTTTTGGAAGAGAATTTTGGGCTTCTTTCGAACGTTGTCAAACTTCCTTGGGGCCAAAACAAAAAATTTTGGGTATGGTTACGCTCGTATCACCTTTACCCAAGAAAGTGCAACCTAAAGACAAAAATCCACTACCCTTCAATAAGGTAGTCAAATCAACCACACACTCTATTGTCATTTCATCTACCATGCCCCTACCCAAGCAAACATGACCAACTCCTAAAACCATGCCAACAACTAAAACCATAGCTCAACCCACTCCCCCTCTTACAAAGACCCTTCCTATATAGTCATCCGCACCTACAACCAAACCCACATTCACTTCCCATTGTGATCCACTAGCGGGATCCTATGCTAGAATCTTAACCAACCTCCTTAAAACTTTTGTCATCACATTACCACCTCTTAAACCTTATGACCCACTCAAACCCAAACCAAAGGGGTTTGAAGACACCAAAATTTGCACCTACCATCGTGTACTAGGACACGATGTAGATAATTGTAAGGCTTTGAAAACTGTTCTTATCCAGTTGTGTCCTCCTAAAGAAAACTTTGATGATGATGACCTTTTTGATGAGGACCCCATTTCGCCAACACCCATTTCCATTTTTTTCCCTCATTTCCTCCTTAGCAACCAAGACCTCCACCCCCACAACTCTTAGATCCACCCCCAAGATTCAAAATTAACATGGTTTGCATTATAGAACTTGCCAAACCTTCACCTAAATATCGGTGTGCCCAACTCATCTCACAAGGTTCCTTACTGCCACTTAGTTTTTTCCCTTCCTGTCGCTATACCTTTCATGGTTCACCTACTTCACCTTCCTCCCTACCTCAAATAAACATGATCCATGTTGCTACCCATGCTCAGAAGGATAAAGAAAAGGAAAAGGAAACCGACCCACTAACCAACCCTATACCCAACATACCATCTGCACCCACACCTAAAGTCACTATCCGCGGCCATACATATTATATTTCTAATGGGGTTACACATCGCACAATGCTCAAACAATTACACAAATCTTCCCTCAAAATGTCCCTATATGACCTCATCCAAACCTCGAAATCCCATCGTCAAGCTCTCATGGAGGTTCTTCAGTCTATTGAAGTTTTACCCAATGACCCTACACCCGTGGCCTCCATTATTACACCTCATCATGTAGCCTCTCTCACCAAATTACCACCTTCTTCTACACCTCCACCTACCAAATAGCTGCCCTTAGCTTCTCAAATGAAGAGATCACACCTCACCAAATTGATGACCCAGATCCAGCTCTCCTCATCTTTGTCCACATCGATGATATATGTGTACGACATGTTATTATCAATGGGGGCACTAGCATTAACATCATCTCTCCCATGCATTCACCCAAATGTGCATACCTAATAATTGCATGCATAAACATCCCGTCATGTTACATTCATTTAATGATGTTATCACCTCTACACTTGGCACCATCATCCTCCATGTTAGCGTGGGCCCCTGCACTATTCTAGAGTTATTTTACATCTTGGAGGTGGAATTTCAATATAACTTGTTGCTTGGGTAGACCCTGGATTCATGTCATGGGTTGTGTTCCTTCCACTTTGCATCATGGTGTAAAGTTTGAGCATGAAGGACACAACCTATACCATTTCAACTAACCCATCACCTTTCAAAACCTACAACATACTTTACCGACCCAATGATGTGCTTATACTCATTAAAGCATCTACCTCCATGACCACTACGTCTTCACCTACACCTCCATTAACCAATGTCGTCCCTACCTCAACTGCACCTACATACTCCATTCATAATGCTACCAAAACCTCCACTGCCAAATCTTTAGCCTCCCAATCCGTTAGCTCTACCTCCAATCTGACCTCCTACACATCGTCTATTCCAACTACCCATATATCAACTACCGATCCCTTGGAAGGCATTTTTCAATGCCTCACTTTGGGGGAGTATCACCTATATAGTGTCAACATATTCATTACTCCACAAGAGTACAGAAGTCTTCACCAACAACCTCGCTATGATCACTGCATAGGAGAGAACCTTCTTTATGGTCCTCCCCACCTTTGTACCAATCTCACCTATGGGGGACTTGATACTACCACTTAACCACCCATTTTTTGCAGACCTCCAGTCACTCACCAATTTTCATTTTTCCCACACCTTCCTGCACCGATGTGCATGGAAGGGTTTTGGTTTTGGATTTTATGAGCAAGGCCATCACACTGTTATTCCATGTACTACCCACAAACATAACGACCATAGTGGTATCGTCTTTGCTAAACCACCTACCAAGAAGGCCCGTATTGAACTCATTGAGGACATCAGCCCTTCTCCACCTTATTCACCTGCTCCACCTGCTTCACCACCTTCACTGACATAATCAATGGATCTAGAATCCATTCCTCCTAACTTTTTTTTCATAAACACAATTTCCTTGGGGCCTCTGACGTATCGACTCGAGGGTGAGGCTCCATCTTCTCTTCCCTTCCTGTATCCTAGAATGATTGATGATGATACACCTTTGATTAATGTTGTTTAATGTCAAGATGATGAGTCTATACTCACCTACCTTGGTGCAGAAGATGCATATATTTATCAGTCATTACCATCTGAGACACAAACCAAGTTGAATCAACATTCATACTTAGGATGACCTGGACATTCTAAAGATTGGTCAATCTTTAGATACTTCTGAACAGGAAGCCATCACTTCTTTTCTCAAAAACCATAACCATGATTTCACTTGGTCTTATGTAGACATGCTCGATATTGACCCCACCATAGTGGTCCACAATATCATAACCATTCCCGATGCCAAACCCATAAAACAAAAGCTGAGGAAAATGCACCTTCGCATTGCTCTTCTAGTCAAATAAGAACTTCAGTGCCTTCTTTCCATTTCCTTCATCTTACCCATTGATTATCTTTGATGGATTTCTAACATTTTCCCTGTCACTAAGGTGACAGGGGCACTCCGCATTTGCACAGATTTTTGTGACCTGAACCTAGCTTGCCCGAAAGATGAATTTTCTTTACTCGGTATTGACCAACTGGTTGACCTTACCACTGGTCACAAGATGCTATCACTCATGGATGATTTCTTGGGTTATAACCAAATCTTACTTGCCCCAGAGGATTAGCACAAAACTAAATTCATCACCCCTTGAGGGACCTTTTGCTATCGATTCATGCCTTTTGGCCTTAAAAACATTAGTGCCACATATCAGCAGCCTATGACTTACATCTTCCATGACATCATGCATCATATATTAGAAGATTACATGGATGATCTCATTACCAAATCTAAATTCTACTCTGAGCTTCTCACTGTCCAAAAAACCATCTTTGACCACCTCATTAAGTATTGTGTTCGCCTTCAGCCCAAGAAGTGTGTCTTCGAGGTTCTCTCGGGAGAGCACCTGGGATTCATTATCTATTTACATGGTATAGAGGTTGACCCTTCTAAAGTAAGGGCCATTCTTGAGATGCCTCCACCCATTAATCTGAGGAAACTCCGTAGCCTATAAGGTAAGTTGTAGTTTATTCACCATTTCATTTCGCAATTGTCTGATCAATGTCAACCATTTCATCATCTTCTCAAAAAGGATGTCTCCTTTAAATGGGATGATGACTACCACAAATATTTTGAGGCCTTGAAACAATACCTTCTCCAACCACCCGTACTCATTCCACCTAAAGATGATCAACCCTTCTACCTATACATCTCTGCTACTGATCACTCCTTAGGGGCCATGATCGCTCATCACGATGAACAACATAGGGAGCAGGAAGTTTATTACATAAGTTGTAATCTTTTGGACTACGAAAACCAATACACCCCTGCCAAAAAATTTTACTTAACCTTAGTTTTCATTGCCACAAAACTTCACCATTACCTACTCAACCACAAGACCTATGTCGTGACCAACACCGACCCGTTACACTTCATGTATGCCAAACCTTACCAAAATCAATGAGATGCACGTTGGCTTATGCTTTTGGCTGACCTCGACCTTGAATTCACCCATAAAAATTCCATCAAGGGAAAAGCTATCATCGACCAATTTTCCGACACACCTATTTCTAAGGACCAACCCTCTAACTTTGACTTTCCAGATGAGTCAATTACTACCCTTTCCCTGGATGAACCCACTTACCGAATGACACTCTTCTTCGATGGTTCTAAGTGTCAATGTGGGGGTGGGGCTAGTGGTATCCTCATTCTACTTGATGGGAAACCCATTCCTTTATCTTTCAAAATCAATTTTTATTGTACAAACAATATTGCCAAATACGAAGCACTCGTATTGGGTCTCTAGGCTTCATATGCCTTAGATGTTAAGTCAATCAACATCTTTGGTGATTCTCAATTGGTCATAAACCAAGTCAATGGTGTATACCAATGTCATAATGAGACACTTCAAAAGTATAAACATCATGTGGACATACTTTTGACCACATTCGACCGTTACACCCTTCAAATCGTCCCCTATTCCACTAACAAATTTGCAGATACCATGGCCTTCTTGGCTTCTCAAATACCCACTTCACCCACCGACTCTAAAATATTTATCACCATACAAAGACTCCATTCACCCTCTTATTTACCTCATGAATTTTACTCTATCAGAATTGTTGCCCCCGACTAGAGTGACCTTTGGTATAAACAATACTCAGACTATCTTTCCCTCTCCATCTTACCTCCTGACCTCACTCATAATGGAAAATGTGCCTTTCTTAAAAAGGTCTCTCATTACATCATCATGGATGGCCTCCTCTATAAGTGTGACTTCAATGGTATTCTCTTAAAGTGCCTTACGACTTCTGAAATTCCTTATACCATTAAGGAAGTTCATGATGGCATATGTGGAGGTCACTTCAGTGGCCTTGCGGTTGCTAAGCATATTCTTCGCCTAGGCTATTACCGGCCAATCCTTAACCATGATTGTTGTGACTATGTTAAACATTATGTAAAATGCCAACAACATGCCAACCTTCATCATACACCTAGTCATGCCTTACAGGTCGCCCGTGACCTTTGGCCCTCCTCTAAGTGGGGTTTAGATCTTGTCACAAAAATCAATCCCAATTCTTCCTAGTGACATCAATGGATAATCACCGCTATCGAATACTACACAAAATGGGTTGAAGCCATTCCTCTCATCTCCAAAAAAGCCTATAAAATATGTGAATTCATCAATCATCGCATCATTTGTCACTTTGGTGTCCCACATCACCTCATTAGTGATTTCCAAAATAAAACCTCGTGGAAACTTTACGACACCTTAGGTATTCAGCTAAGTTTCTTGTCACCATATTACCCATAAACCAACAGGTCGAATCCACTAGTAAAACCTTGAATAAAATTCTCATGAAAGTGGTTGATGTGCAGAATAATCAACCAATGATATTAGGTCTCATACTCTGCTATTCATTAAATGTCAACCCAGGGGCATAAGATTTTCAAATGGCCTATAAAATATATGCTACAGTACTTTAGAGTGAGGTCTTTGTAGGCTAGAAATTCATCAAAGAGTATAAAGTAATGCTTGTGTAAATTGGAAAGTAAACTATAGATGTTACTGATCTACAAATCTAAAACTCAACACATTATGCACTCATTAGCTTTTAGAAATGAAATGAATAACTGGCAATCAACCCACACAACATAAATAGGAAATGGAGGAATAGGATCTTCCCTGTAATTCCTTCCAAGGGGGCCCTTCCTCATGCAGAAGTGAGTTCCGATCCTACCCTAGAAACTCATAGAACTTCTTAAGAAGATAAACGATTCATCTATTAAGTTGTAGCAATTAAAGATTGCTACAGCAAAGAGATTACAATGAACTTAAGAACACAAACTGACATTAATATATTCTGTCTTCACACATTCACAATTCTGCTTCTCTCATACAGCTATCACTTCATTCCTTAATCTATTACTCTCTATCCATTACATTTCTATCTGAATATATATATAGAAATATCACTAACTTATTCTATTCTAGGAATATGATCAAAAAACCACTCAAATAGATTATAGTTGTTCTGTTTCATATTTGTTAAGTGGAGACAGCTAATTCCTATCTTATTTACATGATAAGAACTGATTACAAAACTACTTAACAAATTAACCATAACATTACATATGATGTGTTAGGACAGCTGCCACTTGGTTAACTCATTTCCCAGCTTCATATACTCAGCTCCATATACTTCATGATGCTTCATTATTGTTGGATGTCATTATTCTCTTTTATCATTGCCCAGTCAATGGCTACGGGCTACTGTAGGAGCACAACCAGAGTGCTACAGGCTAGGGCCTACTACTTCAAAAGCTTATGGCATCTTATAATTTGTTTATTGAGACATCAGAAACATCAGTTTGCATAAAAGACAAGATTCACCATAGTAAATAAGTATATTAGATCTAAATGAACATACAAAACTAAATATATGCAAAATTATAACTTTATCTCATATCAACCATCAAGAGGAGATCAAAGTCTCAAAACTATATGTGTAATAGGCTTCAAAAAGGATTTAGATGGGGCCAAAACATGTCAATATATGGCCTCATCACACACCCCAACTTAGCTTCTTTCTCGTCCCTGAGAAAGCTGGCTCATCTTGAGGGCACAATATTTTTTATAGTTATAGGGGTCCTGATTACCTACCTGGCCATATCCATAGAGACCTCCCCTTATCCCAAGTTCATGCCATAAGGCTGCTTCTTTTTCTTTATCCAAAGGTATTATTTCACTCCAATCTAGAATGGGATACCAAAATATGGGAGGATGAAACCTCAATCCTAACCATCCTTCATGTTTCATTCTTATCAGTTATATGTAAACATGAATCCTTTTTAAGGCCTGTTTAAAATTTACAGGTGAGTTTGGCTCTCTATTTCTCAATATAGTGTGTAACTCATCCCATCTTGATTTGTAGGATACAAAAGTTGTTTTACCTTATTTTTCTAGGAATATCAAATATCGGTTCTGGACAGCTATCCGCCTTTGCCTAACCCATGTATCCAATCTATCCTCTGATATAAACTTTTCCCCTTCCTCTACAATTTCCTCAGGGTAACCACTTTCTCCCCTTATCATTAAGGTAGACTGTTTTTCCATTTCCAGATACTCATCTACCTCTTCTTTTCTTCTCTTCTCATTTTTCAGGTAGGATGTGAAGGCATCTAGAAGTATGTCACCCAGGTACATGTTAGAATTTCACTTTACATTAGAAGGAACAAAAAAGTTATGGATATAAAACTCACTCAGCTATGCCTGAGTGTCAGGATTAGATTCTTTATACATGTTAAAGAATTTTTTTGGGTCATCCACCGCATAGGGAAGGTTATTGTATAATTTCTCATATCTGAAATGAAACCATTTCTCCTGTAGATATAGAGCATATACTCTTGGTGGAGGTCTGCATTCTAAAATCCTAGTAGAAAGATCATACATATTTTTTACTTTCATCTTAAGTCCCTCTATTTCTGCTTCCTATTTTTCCACCTTCTCCACCAATGTGTCATGTTTCTACCTTGCTTCAACATGCCCTTTAAATATTTATACTAGCCTTTGAAAAACATTATAATCTTCAAGAAAAATTTCTTTTAAGAATGTATATAGGTCATCCTTAGGGCTGGCTGAATAGGTATTTTTAGAAGTGAGGTCAAAGTGTATTACCGCAGGCTCTGCTGCAGGCTATTTTTTTGCTCTATATGGGACCATTTGGAGTAAGGACTCATCCTTTCCTCCCTTGTATTTACCTTCATATTTTGGTTCAGGTTCTTCTTCTTTTTCTTCTTTCATGGGAACCTTTTCCAAAGCTTCTATTGCTCCTATCAGGGCATCCAATCCTCTTGTTCCCTCTAGGTTTCTTATAATGCTTCTCAAAATGTTGATTTCCTTCACTGTTTGCTCCAAAGTTTGGAATTCAGGTTCTTGTTTCCCTTCACTTTTCTCCTCTTCAATTTCTACCTGTTGTGGTATCTCAGGAGGTATTTGTTCTTTCTTCTCCTCTTCTTTTGAACTGTCCATCTCTCTTACTATCTCAAAACCTTCTTTTTTGATAAAGACTTCTTCCTTCTTCTTCTTTTGAGGTGCTTCTTCACTGATTTCTATGGTCTCTGTTTGTGTTGTTATTTTCCTCCTTATCCTATGAGATCTTCTTACAACTATTATTTTTCTCTTTTTTCTTTCTTAGGGGTAACTTCCTCTACTACCTTTTCTTTTCATTTTTCCTTAGGTGCTGAGGTAGTCTCAGTTTCTTCAGGTGCCTCCTATACTATAGGTGTAGGGGGTTTTTCTTCCTTTTCCTACAGGCTATGCTCCCTAGCAGGTGATGTTTCCTCTGCACCTTTCATCTTCTCAGAGATAGAGCCCCTTGATTCTGTAGATAGAGAGGCATGAAGGCTACTTTTCTTACTCCCTACCTCTTCTGTAGTTTCCTTTTCTGAGGAAATGATGAGCCTCCTTCTTCTACTTGTAGTAGTAGAGCTCCTAGTATTTCTTGCTATGGGTATGCTAAACTCCTCTTCTCTCTCCCTAGGGACCCTTATGATATGCTTTCTTTTTTACCTCCTTTCTTGTTGTGGCTATTTCTCAAGGGTTTCTTCTTTTTCCACTCTTTCTTAAATTTTTTCTTAACTCTTCTCTTCTTCAGGTGTTGCAGGTTGCTGGTTTGGATTCCCTATTACCTAGTTTAAATCAATCCCAGGTTGGATGTTTTGGAGGCCTTGCTTGGTGATTAGCCAGATCAGACACTAATGAGACAAGGTGTTCTTCACCCCTTTCTAATATTCTTTTGTCATTTTCTTTAGGTTATTCAACAAGTGGTTTGGGACATTTATTACTATTCCATGCCTCAAGTGATTTAAGTATTTAAATTGCATTATATAGAGTAGGGAATACCTTCCTTCGCATGTGAAGTACTTGATGATGAATGTAACAATTCCTCTCCAGGCCTCAGGTAGGTTTCTTGTCTCAATACCCCCTTTTGTCTGATTATATTGCTCCCCTTGGAAGAATTGTTGTCTGATTTTCTGTGCATTGGGTTTCTCCTCCCAATTTTCTCCATTTTGAGGGAGTCATGTCACTTGCCAAATCAAGTCTTCTGTTACTAGAAATGATATGCCAGCTACTATGGCTTGTTGTCCATTGAATGTTCTTACGAATTTCTCTGCTCTCTCATTTGAGTATTCAGTTAGTAGTTGGAAGTAATTTGTCCATGCAGCCCGTTCAAATATATCCTAGCAATGAGGTTTATTTCTTAAGGGTGTGACATCGGTGGGCTCTCTGTGAACAACTGTTCCTCCCATAGCTTCTACAGACAGGTTTTTTCTCTTTGCGTTGATTTTTTCCCCTTTTTTTGCTTAATCACATCTCAGGGGCAATCTTTAATTGTCCCCTGTAATCGAGGTGTGTGTCATTATTCCCTAGGTCCTCATGTTGTGGCTAATTAAATCTGCCCGTAGCGAGATCCAATCCTTTTTCCTCCCCCGAACAGATGTCACTCATCCCGAGTGAAAAAAACACTTCATGCTGAAGGGGCTTATTAATGTCCCCTCATGATGGTGATTGAAAAAAAGTAAATGATTAAGGCATATATTTAATTTTAACATGTATTTTCAAGAAATAAATACTTACTACTTGTAGATATTACCTTTTTACCTCAGTGCCACCTATTTTTCCTTCACATGACACCCTTTTTATGGGAATATGCTTTGTCCAAGGGTTTGGCGTGTAACACTTTTTCCAATGAGTAATTTGATTTCAAGGATCATCTTGAAAAATGATTACTCTTCTAGGATTTGTTTATGCAATTTTTATGCATAGGTAGATCTAACATGAGGTTCCTCTTAGACTCGACTAGAGGTCCTTGTTTCTATTTGTGCATCTACAACATGTGAAAACCTACAAAAATGATACCTCCTTGCATGATGCTTGTGATTTTTAGAAACTTACATTCCTTCTTCTTTTGTTGTATGATGCCTGCAAGTTCTAGAGTGGATTTGTGCATCTCTTTTCTTGACTACCCATAACACTGCTTTGCTACATCACTCTAAAATTGTGCCCGTAGTGACCATGAGGTGGACCGTATCACTGAAAAGGTATCCTGATTTGACCAAGGGATTACCTGTAGTAAGCAAGGAATTTTCGTAGGAAGGGAAAGAGTACCTACAGCATGAATTCTACTTTGTGCGATTGTTTGTGATTCAGTTTTTACCTTACCTTCTTTTGAATATGCCTATAGCTGACCAAAAATCTACCCATAGCAACTGTTTGAGGAGCCCGCAACAACTGGAAATTTTCCCGTAACAACTATTTGAGGAGCCCACAGCAACTAGAAGGTTGCTCATATCAACTATTTGAGGAGCCCGCAACAACTAGAAGGTTGCTCATATCAACTATTTAAGGAGCCCGCAATAACTGGAAAGTTACCCATAACAACTGGAAGTGGCAAAAGCAATGTGTTAAGCAGGTTTGGCTGAGGTGTTTTTCTTTCCATCCTTCTTGAAAAATACACATTTTTTCTTCTCCTTCTTTTGTGGATTTTTTTTTCAGTTTTTGCCCCTGAATGGCCAGCGCACTGGTTTTCCATTCAGGCCCTTTTTCACAGTTTTGAGCATCCAGCAAGTTGTTTTTCTACCCAAAATCTGCCAACAATGCCCAAAAAGGGTTTTCATTGTTTCTCTCTCTCTCTCTCTCTCTCTCTCTCTCTCTCTCTGATCCTGCTACTGCTTGTAGTAGAATGTTTATTATAGCCCTATTAAGGTCCATATACAGCATTTCAATCTTCTTCCCATGGGAGATAGAGATCATCCTCCCTTCCTTCCTCATCAATCTCCTTTTCCTTTGAACTTGGTGGGTCAATATGAGGGTTTTTCTGCATGGATTGTTGCACTTGTTGTGAAAATTGTTCCTTTGATAAGGGTTTCTTGTATACTTTAAGTTTGTGACCGTTAACCAAGAGTTTGAATATTACTGGATCAATTGTTTGTAGTTAGACTGCACCATTGTCATAGACATGTTTGATCTTGTATAGCCCAAGCCATCTTGTTTGTAATTTTCATTTGTGGTATTTGTATTTTGAATTGAATAGTAGGGCCCAATCTCCATGTGTGAACTACCTAGGCTTGATGTATATGTCATACCATCCTATTCGTTGTTGTTGTATCAATTATGTGTTTTGAAGTGCTTGTTGTCTGTACTCATCCAAAGCATTGAGATGCATCAATATTTGCTTGTGTGCTTTGGAAATATCAATTCCTAGCTCTACTACAGTCCTCAGATTTTTGTGTTCAAATTCTATTGGCAGCATTGGTTTTTTCCCATATACTAGCTCATATGGTGTGAAGCCAGTAATTGTTTTCCATGTGATTTTGTATGCCCATATAGCCTCGTGGTGTCTGTACTTCCAATCCTTTCTTGATAGATTAACTGTTTTGGTCAGGATATTTTCTAATTCTTTGTTCATGACTTCAACCTAGCCATTGGACTGTGGATGGTATGGTGTGAACTTCTTGTGTCTTATCGTATATTCTTCCACTAGGTCAGCAATGAGATCAGCAGTAAACTGAGGCCCTTGATCTATAACTATTTCCCTTGGTACATTGTATCTTGTGAATATCTCTTCGTATAAGAAGGTTGTTACTTTCTCATCTCGAGCATATGTCAGTGCTTTTACTTCAACCCTGTTGTCGCCAAATCACTGCACCCTCTGAATGGCCAGGATGTGAATAGGACGTTTGATGTGATTGGGACACATGGGATCACCTCTCAAGCTGTGGGACTTGGGCTCGAGGTGAACCTCCGGAGAAGGCCAGCTTCCTCTTCCTAAACTAAGTGTTGTACTACTCCTAGTGTAACAAAAATGATTATCTAATCCTATGCTAACATTTTCATGGGGTTTTAGGGAAAGAGATTTACAAAAATGAAAATATACTAGGGATGGTGATGCACCAGATAAAGGGTTTCTTCAGACTCAAGAAGGGTTAATTTGAAGAGGGTGTGTGCACCATAGGTCAACTTCACCCTACTGCAACTTAGAGAGGGTAAAAGATACCACAAACTAAGAGGCACGCATTCCCTTTGTTAAACTTTATCAGACTGAGAAATATACCAGTTTCCCAGTGAAGAAGGATGAACTCAAGAAGGGTGAATAAACACCACAACTCAATTGAATGTAATACTTCACCACTCGATAAGCATAGAACTCCAAGAACCTACAATAGAACTTAAACTTGCATAGTGTACCTGCAAGTATGAGAAAGGCACAAAGAAGCACAGAAGGATGAAAGGATCAAGATTAGTCACAAAACACACACTTTTATTGCTTCAATAACATGCACAATGCGTCAGACATTCAGAAGAGGCAATAGTTTCCATTACAGTCTTGAAGAGGAGACTTGAAAGTTCTCTCAACGCGTAAGAACAACTTGCAGAAGAGAGAGGATTCTTGAAAAGTATACACTTTCCTGAGATATCTAACTGTCCAACTTGACTGAACTGTCGGAACACTTTGAAATGAGCTTCCAACTTACATTTATAGAAGAATATGTGAGAAAGAAGAGGAAAGGACATAATTACATTCCTAAATTGAAGGCCCATGATGTATTTATTACAGTTAGTTGAACCACCTGAGAAGGTTCCATCATGGGTTATTAATTGCCTGATGACCTCGTCTTCTCAATTAATTAAAAGAATATTTAAATAAAATATTTTAATAATAATAATAAATATTATTATTAAAATATTTAAATAAAAATATTAATTTAATTAACATAATGTTGGGACCCCCCCATTGACCCGTTTGACTTGAAGAGGAGGGGGGTCCACATGGATAGAGTCTGCACAAATATCAACTCGGTGAGCTTCGAATCCTCTAACTCGGTGTTGCAATTGATTTTGAACCCCACACCAACTCTTTCCTCGTCTTGGCAAATGGGCTCTTTTGCATTGAGTCCTTCGAATGGTGAGCTATCAAACTCGTTTCTTATCATTTTCCTCTGTTAACTTGAAGCCATTTATACATTCCATGTTCAAACTTCATGAAACATCACCACGAACTCCCTGCAAAGTAACCGAGCTCTTCATCCAGCAAACGATCTTACCTTTCCTGGGCTCAAACTCACTTAAATGTCGAGCTTAACCCAACATTTCTAAAAAGAATGGTTTTACCACAATGCTCACGGTTCTTCCTTATCATATAACACTTGCAGTAAGAATGTTTTAGCTTGGCCATAATAACCACAATTGTACCTTCCAAACGATGAGAAAATGCCATTACCAATAAAGACCTAATGCTGCCATGATGATGACCCAGGCTCATGCCCATAACATGTCGATAGACACCCTTAAGACTGATTTTTTAGCCTAAAAGCCCTTCGGTATTCTGGTAGTGCACTCATAAATCTCGGCTCCAATCAACAATTATGCCACTATTGGGATCTTAGTATGGCATAGGTAGCTGTGAGCTAAACCATATACTCATTTTTCCTAGAAACTAAAAAGATCCTTTATGTTACAATTTGCAACACATAAAATAAGCCCTTCAAAAAATACGTTGAACAACTGGGGCAACCAAAAGGACCTTGGAAAAATGTACAGGTAACAACCATATGAATTCTTCCTTAGTCGTGGATAAAAGCTAATAGAAATAAGCTAGCTAAAATTAGCTTGAAACTACAGTATAATCGTTCATTGTTAAAAACAAGTTTCTCTGAACCTGGTAAAAGAATATTTTTATTGTCTGATTGGACGTACATAATGGAAGGGTATAAATATTGCTTCTGCCCTCAGATTTTCTCAAAGAGACAATTTACAAGTAACAAGGATGTAGCATGCAAAACGGGCCGACCAGGTATTTCAGAGTTGACCTTCACATTCAATTCGTTTCTAGGAGAAAACATGCTGAGCAATATGAATCATTTCATTCTACACCGTTTTAAACTTCCATCTCCTGACTCGGGAAAATTTTATGAAGCCTTGAATAGTGTGACTCCAATCCATCGTATACGAAAGTGAATATTTGTTTCCTAGCTGTCTGCTTGAAGCACTAAAAACAGGCTAAGCCTACTATACTGCAACATGCCTGTGCCTGAATGCGTGGACAATTTTTCTATGCGACCACCGAATGCTTAGAACTGTACAGAGGATGAGGAGAAGTATGCTGTCAAATCGCGACCACTGATCAGGTCGAGTTCATCTGCTGCTTTGCTGTCAAAGTCTGAAACTTGTGTCTTCTGACCGAATCCTAACGCATTACCGGTATTGGCTGAGAAAGAAGCCACTTTCTTTCCTTGTGAGCCTGAGTGATCTTCAGGATAGATTCCAAAATGTTCTCCAATGTCCACCCATCTCCAACTGCAAGCACGACCCCCATCATCCTCCGTTATCGATATCATTTGACAAGATTACTCATAATGAGACGAGCGCTGTAGCCACCGCTGAAATCCAGTTTGCGCGTTGTTTCCTCCATGACCCACTGGCAATTCTATCTTTTAACTCCTGCACAAAGACTCGGATCATGTTCAAGCTGCGTGAAATTCTGTTTGCATGGCCCATGCGGAAGTCTCATAATGGATAGCCATCGTAATTTTTCCACTTGGCAATCTGATCCAATTTCTCCCCTACGCGGAGTGAACAACATGGTTTTCCATCCCAAAATTTCCACTTGGCGGTGCTGCTCCGAATCTCCCCCGCGTGGAATTTCTTCCTTGGCTTGCCATCCACGAAAACCCACTTGGCATTGCTCGCCTTATTTCCCACGTCCGGGATTGGAGTGCGGGGTTTTGTTATCATTTGGCCATATTTCATTTTGGACAGATGGCCACCGATTTCCACTTTTCCGCTCAGCGTGAGGAGACATCATTTTCTCGGTGCAAACATTTCAGCTGTAGCTTGTAAGGTGTGATAATTTCGACAGAATCCTTTATGCTCGCCAACTTAGTGACTCGTTGAAGATGCTCATATAATTGCAAAGCAAATTATGCTCCATGAATATTCTGATATGAAACAGTTCCACCTCTATGAGATCCACTTCCATGAGTTACATCGCAAAACAAGTAAGATCTCGATAGAGAATCTTTGTAATAAATTTCATCAAGTCTCCCGGGTAACACTCTCACTGTCACTTAATCAATTTTCATAAAAATATCTTGAAGGAAAATCCTGAATTTGAGGATGCATTTGATGCTGAATAGATAAACACATAGTTGGACAACCTACTTGTTGGAAGCATTCAAAAGGCTTCTGCTATACTGCAACATGCCTGTGCATCGAATGCTTGGCCGCTTTGAGCGTAGAACTGAAATTCTCCTAGGAAAGTGCCGTGAGGAAGTAATTGGCTATACGTAGTAGCTACAGGGTAGAGAAGTAAACTTATCTCAGAAAATGAGTGGCCTCCAGAGAGAGTTGATTACGACAGCTGCCACAGGGTGATCCCAAGGAACTGTTGGTGTTGATCCTGATGTTCTGGTTGCATGCGACCACAGTCGTGATCAGTTGTTGTAAAATCTTGCCGCTGTAGTAGAAGAACGAGATAAAGTTTTAGTTGAGTTGTCTCGACTTTTCATTTTGGAAACTCTCTTCCATGGAAGAAGCTCGACCAAATCTTGAGGCAGCTATTGTCTCCGTCGAGTCATTAAAACTGAATTCATATTCCAACAAGGAAGCATCAATCTCTCCATGTTGAATTAAACCGAGTCGAGCTCATCATTTCTCTACCTCAATGAGCCAACCATCGAAACATCCTCCGCTCCTATCGAGACTCTTTTATGACAAGCCAAACTCGGTTACTGAACTTACATTTCCTACTCATGAACTCGTCTAAGGCTTGTGATCTGAGTTATGACCGAGTTAGGACAAGGCACGAACTCCTCTGATGACTCGTCTCTTTATTCCTGATTTGACACTTTTTTAGCTCGACCGAGCGAGATAAGCTTATCAAACTCCTCGATGGCTCACATACCAAAAAAAATGAGCGATCTCACCTTATGACCAGAAGTGGGTCCCTGGGACCAATGTCATGATTTGATAGTAATAAGGCCCTGTTTTCCAATTTTTCCATGTGCGTAAAATTGGATAACAAGCCCATTTGGTGACATAATCTGTACATGTAAGGATGTACTCTTTGTTTTTTGATTTGGGGTCTATGGGCCCAACAAAGTCCAGCCCCCATTTATTAAAAGGTTCTAGTTACAGCTGAGGCTGTAATGGCATCTCATATGACATTGTAGGCCTCCCCATACGTTGGCATTTATGACAATGGGATGTATATCTATTTGCATCCTTATGCAAAGTAGGCCAGTAGTATCTTGCAGTCAGGATTTTGATTGTTGTTATTTTGGCTACAAAGTGTCCTCTACATGGCTTGTCATGAAATGCTTTGAGAATGTCAACTACTTCATATTATTGTAGACATCTTCATATTACACAATCAGTTCTAGTATAGAAGAGAAAACTAGAAATCCAAGAGTACTTACTACTTTTCCGTATCAAGGCATGCTTCTCTTTTGAGGAAAAGTGATGTGGCAGTTGTCAAGAAACGAGGTAGTTTGCTACATCAGCAAACCAAGGTGTAGAGATAGTGAGGGTGAAGAGGTGCTCATCGAGAAATGAGTCATCCACTATGCCATCCTCTTGATTGCTTTGTAATCTTAAAAGGAATTCAGCTACAATGTTGTCCTTCCCTATTTTATTTAGTATGGTAATGTCAAATTCTTGCAACAAGAGAAGCCATCTTACCACTCTTCCAGATACCGATGGTTTATTTATGAGGTACCTGATGGAAGCATGATCTATGTGTATGAAATTTTGATATCCTGTGATGTAATGTTTGAAATTATTGATTGCATATACAACTGCCAATAATTCTTTCTCTATCACCATGTAGTTCAGCTCTGCTGCTTGCATATTTTTTCTTACAAAGTAAATAGCATAGCTGAGATGGCCTTATTTCTATCCTAGTATTGCACCTAGGGTAGTATCAAATGCATCTATGTGTATGTGAAAAGGAAATGCCCAGTCTATTCCACGTAATATGGGGGTTGATATGAGCAACTGTTTCAGTAGATTGAATGCTTCATTACATGCGAGAGTCCATACAAACTCAGCATCTTTATCTAGCAAGGTGAACAATGCGACTGCCATTTTACTAAAATTGTTGATGAACCTTTTATAGTAACCAGCATGACCTAAGAATTTGTGTACATCTTTTTCTTTTTATGGTACCGGAAGGTCCTTAATGATAGCAATCTTGGTTAGGTCCACTCTAATCCCCTTTTCAGAGACATGGTGTCCTAGCACTATCCCTTCCTCCATGAGCATGAAACATTTCTTATGACTTATGGATAGATGATTTTCTTGACAACGTATTAATACTTTTTCCAAGTTATTCAGACATACCTCAAATGTGTCTCTGTAGATGGTGAAGTCATCCATATATATCTCTACTCAGTCATCTGAGAGATCTGAAAATATGCTAAGGACTACCCACTGAAATGTGGCAGGTGCATTGCATAATCTAAATGGTAGGACAGCATATGCGAATGTTCCCCGTGGGCATGTGAATGTGGTCTTTTCTTGATCCTCAGGGGCAATTCGAATCTAATTGTATCCACTGAAACCATTTAAGAATGCAAAGTACTTCTTCCTTGCAAGTGTATCTAGCACTTGATCAATAAATGGTAGCGGGAAATGGTCCTTCCTTGTAGTTGCATTCAATTCTCTATAGTCTATACATATATGCCACTCACCTCCTTTCTTGGGTACAATGACTAACGAAGAAACCCAATGGCTTTCAAAGATTGGATAAATGAATCCCGCATCTAAGAGTTTCTGTATTTCAGCCTTGACTATTTCTTTCACTATTGGGTTCATCCACCTTTGGTTGGCATATGGGTTTGCATTCCTCTTTGATGTAAATGTGGTGTGTACACTTTTCTAGGATGATGCCTTGCATGTCTTCATAGTCCCATGCAAAGGCTCCTTTGTTTGCATGTAATATGGCTATCAATTTTCTTTATTCTTCCACACTTAATTTGTTATTTATGCAGAGTGTCTTGCCTGGCATTATTTCTATGGCTTTTGTGGCTTTCATCATTTTCTCTATGATGTTGATTGATTATGTTTGGCTGCAGCTGTGTGGTAGCAGCTGATGGAAGATCCTTTGATCACTTTCAACTAGTTCTTGTTTTGATCATAGATTAGAAAAAGGACAATGAATACAAGGAAATTCTTCAAGAGTGGGTTGTTCTACCTGATAGTTGTTTTGCAGCATATTGGAGATGATGGTATCCTCTTCTAGATCTTCCAGTGTGCATGCATGATCTATTGTTAAAGCAGGGCAGAGGGGTACCTCTTCTTCTTCTTTAATCCAGAAAGGTTTGTCCTTGTCTTGTGATACCTATGTCAGTGGGTACAAAACTAGTTGCTTAGTGATGTTCCCATTTGAAATCTGCATATTGCCAGAAATACAGCTGATTAATGCATCTACAGTTGCCAACCATGGTCTTCCTAAGATCAGAGGATATCCTCCAAGTTTTTTTTGGCTATAATACAAGAAAATCTATAGGGTAGTCCCATGAATCTACTGAAATGACTAGATCTTCTATGATTCCTTCTAGTCGTACTGTGGATCTATCTGCCATTGGCAACATTGTAGATGTGGGATGAATATTTTGCAGTTCTAATTTATGCATTGTTTCCATTGTAATGACATTAATGGCAACTCCCAGGTCGATCAAGGTATTATGGAATTGTTATCCATTGATATGAACAATGATAACTGGATAACCTAGGTCTACATATTTCTATGGTAGCGTTCTTCTCAGCATGATTTCCGCCAATTGTCCAATGACATGGACTGTATTAGGATCCTTCTTCTTCCTTCCAGGTTTTCGAAGGCACAAATCTCTGAATACCTTGGACTAAATGGGGACATCTTTAATGGCCTAAAACAAAGGGATCCTTACACAAACATTCTTCATCTACAGTAGGATATCAAACTCAGGTTCAGAAGGAATGCGTTGAACGTTCAGACGTTCTGGAAAGGGTGGTAATATTGTTTCTGCATTCTCTTTATTGGTTTGTTCAAGATCCTCCTGTGGTTGTGGTGTAGACTGTGGAATGGATATTGTGGGGTTTTTCATTATGGGAGGACTTAGAGGTGGTAAAGTTCTTCCTGAACGCAGGTGGACTTCATTGATGCCCACTGTATAAGCGGGTACTGTCTTATTTTAGTAAACATGTTGGTTGAGCCAACTTATTAGCAAGATTTGGCACAGGTTGAGCAGGTATTTGAGCTAGTATTGTTAGTTGTGTGTTTGGCATTATTGCAGGATTTTTTGGTTGTTGTAGGAACCCACCTTGCTAATTTCCCCAAGATTGTTTCCCTCTCCATGGTTGCTACCATGGATTTGCAAGATTTTTTGGACCTTGGGTTGGATGGTTTTTCCATTGATTGTGTGGGGGCTTCCATGGTTGATTTTGCTAGGGTGGAGTAGGATACTTCTGCCATTGATTGGGATTATATGGTTTTTGCATAGGCCAATGTGGGTTGGGAGGGGCTGGGGGCATCCAGGGATTACTCCAGCTAGGCATGTTATTTGCATTTTGATTGAAAAATGATGATTGTGAAAATGGTGAATTTGATCCCATACCTAGATAGTTTGTCCTTGGCTACCAAGGTTTCCTTTGTGCCACGTAGAACACTTGGTCTTCATTTCCTCCTATGGCATGCAGCGCTACGAAATCTAGTTCTTCAAATGTAATTCTTGCTACCTTCATCTTTATAACTTGACACTTGTAATTAGCTTGCTTCTTCTGAGAATATGGGCAATAGACCATAAGGGCTATGTACATTACTTGTTGTTTCTGTCTGGTGTGCAGCGTATCCAACTATGTGGCCATGTGGCTGATTATATCCATCTTCATCTCCCATAGCATATTACTTACATCATCTTTAAAGATCCCATTGACTGATGCTGGCAGCATCTTGTTATTCCAAAGTTTTACCCAACGTTGATCTCGAATAATTCTTCCCTATTTGTTGCATCTCCTCGAAGGTTAGCTGAGATGCATCTCCTCCACTCATGAGGTCTAAGGCTTCCAAGAATTCATCTCAAATTCCTTTCAGAAATACTAGCTTAAGCATGTTTGGGCTGAGATTAGTTTGTTTATGCTTCTGCAGAGTGAAGGTGAACCTCTCCGTGTAGTCTTCCAAAGATTCATCCTCATCTTGAGTCATGCGGAATATGTCATTTCTTCTAAAGTTTCTGCCTTTGCCATATTCCTGATATCTTGATCAGAAACTCTTTTCTTCATCTCGTCCCAACTACTGATTTTTTTCCCCCAAGTCCCATGAACCATCTTAGTGTTGCATCCTTTAGGGTGGCTGGAAAGAGCTTGAGCTTTTGTTCATCCATTCGGTAGTCATAGCTTTGGCATAACACATCATACTAAAATAGGAATGTATTTGGATCCTCATTGGACATCCCCCTGAAGTGTGGGAGTTTTGAGGGTGGAATATTCTTCATAGGAGTATCTTCTGTGGTTTCTATAATTGGGAATTCAAAAGTGGAGGCAGCATGTTCTCTACCTTCAACTTCATTTCTTCATACTTGATCCATAGCTTATTTCCTTGTTATACGAATCCCAAGAGATATCAGAATAATGTCGTCGAATTCCTAATCAACCTCCCTCTCGGTATGATAATGTACAGATACTTGAGGTGTTGTAAGGTGGGTGGTAGTAGTTGTAACAAAACTTACTGAATTGAGTAGGTATTCTGGTTTTCTTTCTCCTCGTGGAGTATGGGATTTGTTCAAATCCTCCTCTTGTATTTCTTTCACTAGCACGGCCAAGGTCTTCTCTGCTTCTTCTTAAATATGTTTCAGCTCCTCTACCACTCTTCTTCTTTGTGTGGAAGCATACTCCTTGTCTTAGGAGATAAGTAGCTCCTCTGTTGTAGCAGTTTGTTTTTGCTTTGGCAAAAATCTTCCAAACGAGTCTCGTTCTCTATGCATAAATTTTCTAGCTCTCTCTCTCTTGCTTTTTCTTGTATATGTTCCCATTTTTTCTTTTTCTTTTAATTTTTTTTCTTTTTTTTCAAATATATGAGGGGGTTGATTCTTAATGCTACTTGCAGAAATTGAGCAATACGGTAATGACAAATTTATCCTAGAAAGCAGGAATTCTAGCTTCTAGAAAGCTTTTGAAATAACATAAAGGAAAGCTAATCTAAAAAGCATAATGGCTATTCTAGAAAGCATGAACGGTTATTCTAGAAAGTGGGAAATGAAAGCATGAATTAACTGAAAGCGGGAAATTGAATCACTTCTATGTTATTGTCTAGACACCTTCCCCGGCAACGGCACCAAAATGATGTGCAAAATAATCAACCAATGATATTAGGTCTCATACTCTGCTATTCATTAAATGTCAACCCAGGGGAGTAAGATTTTCAAAGGGCCTACAAAATATATGCTATAGTACTTTGGAGTGAGGTCTTTGTAGGCTAGAAATTCATCAAAGAGTATAAAGTAATGCTTGTGCAAATTAGAAAGTAAACTATGGATGTTGATGATCTGTAGATCTAAAAATCAGCACACTATGCACTCCTTAGCTTTTAGAAATGAAATGAATAACTGATAATCAATCCACACAACATAAATAGGAAATGGAGGAATAAGATCTTCCCTGCAATTCCTTCCAAGGGGGCCCTTCCTCGTGCAGAAGTGAGTTTCAATCCTACCCTAGAAACTCATAGAACTTCTTAAGAAGATAAACGATTCATCTATTAAGTTGTAGCAATTAAAGATTACTACAACAAAGAGATTACAATGATCTTGAGAGCACAAACTCACATTAATATATTATGTCTTCACACATTCACAATTCTACTTCTCTCATACAGTTATCACTTCATTCCTTAATCTATTACTCTTTATCCATTACATTTATATATCTATATATATATATAGACAGATCACTAACTTATTCTATTCTATGAATACGATCAAAAAACCACTCAAATAGATTATAGTTGTTTTGTTTCATATTTGTTGAGTGGAGAAACCTAATTCGTCTTATTTACATGATAAGAACTGATTAAAAAACTACTTAACAAAGTAACCATAACATTACATATGATGCATTAGGATAGCTGGTACTTTTTGTCTTATACTTCGGTGTGAGCTGGATAAGTTCTCTTTGGCTATGGGCAGTTGGAGGTGCATACTGCTATGTTGCTACAGGTAGTTCTAGAAGATGCTACGGGCAGGTCTGGAGCTTGCTACGGGTAAGATAAATCACCCAAAGACTTCTCAGACTTGTCCAAACAATGTTGCCACTTGGTTAACTCATTTCCCAGCTTCATATACTCAGCTCCATATACTTCATGATGCCTCATTATTTTTGGATTTCATGATTATCTTTTACCATTTCCCAGTCAATCACTACAGGTCGCTATAGGAGCACAACCAGAGTGCTACGGGCTAGGGCATACTACTTAAAAAGCTTATGGAATCTTGTAATTTGTTCATGGAGACATCAGAAACATCAGTTTGCATAAAAGACAAGATTCACCACAGTAAATAAGTATATTAGATCTTAATGAACATACAAAACTAAATATATGCAAAATCATAACTTTATCTCATATCAACCATCAAGAGGAGATCAAAGTCTCAAAATTGTATGTGTAAGAGGCTTCAAAAAGGATTTAGATGGGGCCAAAACATGCCAATATGTGGCCTCATCAGTGGTTAATGATACTGGGAAGGACTGGCATACACACATTCCTTTTGCCCTATGGGCATACCGCACTAGTATTCACACTTCCACTGCTGCCACACCTTTTTCTCTGGTCTACGATACAGAGGTTGTTCTACCTCTCAAAGTCTAGATTCCCTCACTTCGCATTTCTCTCCATGACATGCTCAATGATGATGACTTTTGCCATGACCATTTAGCACAAATTGAGTTATTAGACGAACCTCTTCTTAATGCTCTTGACCATCTTCAAGTTTACCAAAAATTTATCAAACGTGCCTATGAAAAATGTGTCCTTGAATGAGCCTTCCAAGTCGGTGACCTTGTCCTAAAAGAAAATCAACATGTAACCAAAGTGGAAAAAAGTAAATGGGGAAAATTTGCTCCTAATTGGCTTGGACCATACATCGTGACTCATGCTTATGGATCAGGTGCTTATCATTTATCTTCACTCGATGGTAAACCCGAACCTAAACCCCTCAACGCCTTGCATCTTTGACCATTCTACTGTTGAATTTCAGTCCTACCTCGCCTTCTGAATCTTTTCATGCTTGTCTGTTGTGTGCTTTTCACTTCCCTCCTTTCACTATGCCACCCCCAATGATTAAACAAGAATCATGTGTGTACCTGTCACTCTTTTATCTTCTCTGAAATATGTGTACCACGGCACTGCACATGGCATGATTCTCATAAATAATTTTCATCTGCTTTTAGATGAGATCGCATGGTTGTTTCACCTTGATTTCTAAACAAGAATCTGATTCTTCACCTTAGTCTTGTCCTCGACTTAAAATTCCTCACATGGGATTCAACTCCTTGAGTCAAACTTCCAATAAAAAGATAATTCCCTAAAAATGGACATCTTTCTCTCTACACCTCTGCTATAAATAGACTGATACCTCGAAGGAAAACTATGTAAAGCCTACTTAAAAGAGAGAGAGAGAGAGAGAGAGAATTCGAATCTTCCCGCATCAATCAGCTTCGCGAATACCTCAAGGAGTAAATTTTCTCATCCCATATAGACTTCCCACATTGATCAGTCTATCTCAAATACAAGTCAAAACAGAACACTCTTTCGTTATGGACTTGCTCATTGTGATCTTGGATCTCTTGCCAAAAGGAATGCTACCAAATACCATATAAACTAACCACTTTTCACCCTCTCACCATTCACACTTTCATTTCCTACCGCCTCAAGGGACCTACTGGAACCGAGACATTTGGTGATCATGTGACTACTCTTCACCTTTAGAATAATCCATCATGCAATGTCTTTAGGGTCTTATGTTCACTAGCCTATCTAAGGTATGATCCAATCGTTATGATCCTTTCCAATCAGGTGGCTCTCTTCCCTCCTCTTATCTTTTAACTTCTTCATTACATATTGATCATCTTATACAAGACTAGATCCTTGACACTTATATTTGGGGGTTTTTTTTTCCTCTTTCGCCACAATCAATTCCAAGTCACCCATACCAATATGCCCACAATTCACCCATACCTAAAATACCTAGACCCAATCATGCCTATAACCTACCAACTCATTCTTATACCTCCTCGCATTCTTCCCTAGCTTATGGGAGAACTACATCGGCCTGAGGTCCCTTTTCACCGTGACTATGTAGGCAACACTCTGAGGGTATAGGACCCTTGGAGGTTAGCTCGGCCACTTTCTACCCTAATCACTTCACCTTTCATTTTTCATAAATCACATTCTACCCTAGTTAGTTTCCTTTTTATATCAATAATTTGAAATTAAACCAAACAAACAACAGATTGCTTCACATTTTTATCATCATCATTCATACATTCATTATGTCTACCATTTCTTTACCATTATCATGCATGTTACTATAAAACATCTCAAACGTGACCCATATCATCATTAATTGCACAAATTAATGAATTACATACTCAACTCATTTCAACTCAACCATCTATAAACCAAAAACCTGACTCAATCCATGCCTATGACCTGACTCAATCCATGCCTATGACCTGACTCAATCCATGCCTAACCCACAACCTAACTCAGCCATGCCTAAAACCTAACTCCACCATGCCTAACACACATATCATGAATCCATCTATGCATAATAATAAAATTCTATCAACAAAGATACATCGTCACCAAATCATACATCTCATCATATAAATTTGTGTATCCATACAATATACACTGATATCAAATAGTATGCATCTCTAACAAACTCTCATGTACAGCCTCACCATCTTCAACACACAGGTTGGTATATGATCAAAAATAAACCAAACTCTTGCACATCCTCACTCTCTTTGGCATGTAGGATGGTATATATCAAAAACGAATAAATACATCAAAATGGAGAGACATACATCAGGCATCACCCTATCAGACATCCGCCATATATGTCTCACCCATCTCCTCCTCCCCCTTGGCTCCCATCCAGCGGCCTGATAACATCTCACCACCTGTCATGGGTCGTGGTTGAGTCCTTGTGTAACATCCCAAAAATTTCTTGTAAGTTAAATTAACTACGGATAAGTCTAATTAAGATTAGACGAGATCATCATTGTGTGTAAAATTCATTTGGTTAATCATGTCATGACCCACAACTTCTATTGCAGGGCATGACACTGTGGAACGAATAACCATGCACCCACCTTGATGATCCTTCCTAAAACGTGATTAGGTCTTAATCATAGGTAAAACGGTTCATAAATGATTGTGGATCTTTCGGTTATTTGTATTTTAGTTACTTTATTTTATTCGGTTTGGTCGTCTTTTTTTTTGTTTGAATTTTTCATGACCACGATGATAATTGCCTCTGTTTTATTTGACTAAGCTATATTAAGCCAGCTTTATGAGAATATTTAAATTATGATTTACGGACTTGGTGATTTTTGTTATTGGAATGTTTTATATAAACCTGGAAATTCAACTAATTATTATGGTAATATATCGTGGGAGATATGTGGAATTGTATTATGAAGGTTAATTTTTACTTAACCATAAAGTTGGGTAACAACTAAAGTAAAAAAAATGTGTATAATTAATATATATATTTTAGAGGGATTTGGCATGTAAGCCAAAAAAATTTATTTAGACATTGAAATTTATGGGTTTCATAAAAGTGAAACACCTTCACATGGCACAAGTGTGTGTGGAATGCACTAGTACACGTACCAACATTGCGAAGCCTGAAATTCTTCAATATGTTGCCCAACTATAGTTCTTTCATTATATTCTTTTCTATTATTTCTCCTTTGCTTATTTTGATTCTCCCCTTCTGGAATACATGTGTGAGTTTTGGAGGAAAGAAGGATTCAACTTGTTAGAGCTAGAAGAGTAAAAGGTTTCCAATTCTGGGTTCATTTCAGGCATGAATATCTTCTCCTTTCCTTGCTGCATTATTGGTAAAAAATAAGGAAATACACATTCTATTTTTAATGGCAATAAAGGAAAATGTGGACAACTTTTGATTTAATCGTTTGGAGATGCAGTTTGAAAAGGAAATTGATGGATTTTGTATTCTTTTTAGTTTCTTTGTGTGCTTTTAACTAAACCTAGAAAAAACGCAGATGGGGTTTTGGGTTTTGATCTGCAAAAATAAAGTAGAAGAAAGGTTAAAAATTCCTTCGTTGCATTATGATAAATTGTACCTGAAAGGAAAAGAGTTGGGTTTTTCCTGTACAAGAAGAAGGAAAAACATTTTGTGAATTTGTGTGTTTAAAATCAATTTGTGTTTGTGGTTTTTCATTTTGGTTTACTGGAATTTAGTTGCGTGCTTTCTGTAAAAAAATTGATTTGAGTATATAAATTGATTTGCATAAATGAATCGATTTGGGTAACTCCATCGATATGGGTATGTAACTAGTTGGGGTTTTGTATTTTTCTTTTTTTTGTTGTTATATGCAAGTCTGATTGTTAACTTATTGTGATCTCTTGAATGATAATTGTGGATGTCAAAGCTCTTGCATGGGGCTATTTTTCTATAAATTTTATCTGTATGGACATCTAAATCAGATCATGTATAGATGAGGGTGTGTTGTTATGTGTAAAAAAAAGGCACTCAACCTGTAACTTCAAGCCTAGCAATATGACTTGGATTTTTGTAAAACTGTGAAAAATAAATTGTTTATCTTGGTAAGGGCATGAAAGCCAGGACAGCTTGACCCAGATGCACTAAGGAGTAATTGGTGGCATGATTGGGATTTATATAATGATATCTTATGAAAGAAATAATTAGTTGTTCTTTTACTAAACAGAGTATATTTACATGATGTAATCAAGGTGCTTCTATATTGTTTTCTTGGGGTTGTTCGTTTACCAAATATAACATGTTAAAGTGATGTAAATTTGGTGATAATTGTGCAAATTTGTAGAGCTTCTCATTGACTGAAAAGAAGTAAGTTTTATTTCCTTGGTAATGATGTTCTTGGACAATATGATGAGCTGCTCATTAACTAGAAAGAATATGTTTGATTAGTTTTTGGTAATGATGATTTTTGGACAGTTTTGTTAATTTGCTCATTGATTTGGAAGATAAGAGAAATAGTATTAAAATCTATACCAAATAAAGTATGATTTTCTTGTCATCATAATTTGAATTCAGAGGTTAAGTGATTATGGTTTGAATATGTTAAAATAGAGATTGGTTGATCTATTTGTATGCATCCATAGTTGTATCTTTATAGAAACTAGGGGTAAATCATTTTCAGTTGTATTACCATATGCTTGTTGATAAAACAACATGTATATCCTTTCTTATTTTACTAATTAATTGCATCAAAAATGGAGTTAATATTCATGCCAGTTCATTTTGAATTGACATCATACCACTACTCTAGTCTTACAGGACCATTAGCTGTTACTTTCGAATGTGCGGAAACTCATGTTTTGTGAAGTTTTATCATAGCATGGATCAAAATGAGATACTTGGATTTCAATTTGTAGAAGGATGAAATCCTAGAATTTTGACTAAATTTATTGGGATCTTGGACCCATTGTAAATATTTAAACCTCACTATGTGAGAGTTATTATACCAGTTATATAATTCACCTTAACGGCATATGTAATTTATGATTTTAATAAAGAGATAACTACTTTGTGTGTAATAATGTCTCAAAATGAGTAAATGATGAATACTTGAGTTGAGAAATCTTACTTTTCAAAAACTATTAAATATATTTATTTGATAGTAATCAATGTATGAAGCCGATAATTGGACAATTATTGTAACAATCATTTGTCTTTTAATTTCTAAATTTAATAGATATTTAGTGGCGTAGCTAATCAAGGGAGTAATTAATATATAATATATATATTAATGTACATATTTAATTTAGCCTTTCAGTAAACTTGGTATTATTATGATAAGATTGTAAATCCTATTGTATAGAGAATGGAAGAGCATCGTTGTAAAGAGGTAATTTAAGGTTAAGGAATCAAACGTCAAGAATAGAGAGACTAAATGATCTGGTAAATAGATGAAATGATCTGTTAGGCATATTAAGGGATAAGTACATGTGAAATGTTGATATAGTTACATTTCAGCATAATGAATGTACTTATCTCATAATGATCATAGTTGGCCTTTGGCATCTATTCTAATATAAACTCTTGCAAGATAGGTTAAATTGGAAATAAAATAAAAACAAACTATAAAAATCTAGATAATTTTGAAAGGGATAGTTCTGAGGTGGCGGAAGACTTAAAACTCATAAGACTAGTGTATTGTCTTGAGTTTAGCTGTAACCAAGCACGGCGGATAACTTTGGCCAAAGTAATGCATTGATGGTTGTGCATTGTCTGATCACCTAAGTCCTCCAATTAAAATAAAAATTATCTGTAACCTGATCATGGGAAGTTGAACACTGAACATGAGGTAGAAAATGTTCAGATACCAGAATACGAAGTCAGGAAATTAGCTTCATGGTAGACCCAAGGACTTTCACTTAGTTCCCATGACCTTTAAAAGGTTGAGCCGAAGTGCTAGTAAGCATTGTCACTCGAAGTAGTGACGAAGGGAGATCGTGGAGATTTGGATACACCCTTCTCATCCACACATGGCTTACATGGATGTTATCAGATAGATCAAAAGAACAAATTTGATTTAATGAATTTGATTAAATAAATTTGTACGATTGTAGCTGTGTAATTTGTTTTTATGTTTAAAAAAACAATCCTCATTTTCCAGCTCTTGTAATTTTGAGTGTTACATTTTGGTATTAGAGCCAGAGGGTCAGACACTTAGACATTAATGGGACACGCGTTCTAATAAAAGTATCTTTTCTTATAAAACATGAAACTATGGCTAGGCCAGCAATAAGATCTAGTATGGCAAGTGAAAGTGGGGTAAATATTGATGACGTGTCGGATAATACGGCTGCTAAGTTAGAAGAAATCCTCAACCTTTTGAATGACACCCAAAATTGAGTTGTTTCCTTAGAACAACAAGGTCATGATGGTGAAGAAAATGAGGATCGTAGGGATGAGAATCAGGGTGATGAGTAATATGATGATCAACTCGAGCACATGAATGAAAGGGAAAATAACAAATTAAGGATGGCTGTTGAGTTAGCAAGGGACATTAAAAGAATATCCCCACCTAAATTGGATGGTATAGCTCTTGGGGATGGTGTTGAAACTTGGCTCTCTGAAATGGAAAAGTATTTTGAGATTAGGGACTTTTCTGAGGAGACAAAAGCAGTATGGGGAGCCTACCAATTGTCCCGTGAAGCATCTTCCTAGTGGGATAACCAGAAAATGGAACTAGGAATTAATTCTGGTATGATCACATGGGAGCAGTTCAAGGCCTACTTCCATCAAAGATGGCTACCTAAGCTATATTTTGACCAAAAGATGGCAAAATTCCAAAATTTGATTCAAGGAAAGCACTCAGTTATAGAATATTGGAAACATTTCACTCGATTGTTGAAATATGTTCCTATATATCAAAAGGATGAGAAGTTTAGAGTGAGAAAAATTATAATGGGATAAAATCCTAGTATTGGCGGTGAGGTAGATTTTCATGGACCTACCTCAATGGAAGTTGTGTTTGAAAAATATATCAAGTAATAACAAAAGCTATGAAGTATTTATACCTCTAAAGAGGAAACTAGAAGGAAAAATAGAAAGTTTCAAGCACCAACCGCAAGTAAACCAACATGGAAAAGGGGAAACAACAAGTTCAAGCCTGTCAAAAAAAGAGAAATAATGGCTAGAACTGTTGTGAATAATAATAAAAATGGGCAAGGAATAATTTTCAGCCAGAATAAGATTGAGAGAAAAGGACCACTAGGTGGATGTTTTAAATATGGTGGTGATCATTTTGCTAACTATCTGCAAGGAGGACAATGGAATAACCAGCAGAAGGGGTTTACTGCAGCAAATAAAGAGGGGCAACAACATAAGATTTATGTTGTAGTCCGTAATAAGAAAGCGGAAAAGTAAGTGACTCCAATAGAAACTTCATGTAAGCTTTTTAGAGAACCTGTTTCTGTTTTATTTAATTCCGGTTTAACAGAATGTTTTGTTTCATCTAAAGTAGCTAATAAAATCAAGATAAGAGTTGGGTACATAGAACACACTTGGACTGTACAGTATGGAAATAATGTTATACATAGAGTGAATCAGTGTTTGTTTGAGGTACCACTAGAATTACCTAAGTTCACGAAAAGATTAAACTTGTATGAGGCACCTCTTGGATCCTATGATATTGTCATAGGTACAAATTGGTTAAGTCAGCATAATGTAACTTTGGATTGCTTAGGAAAATGTGTAACATGTTGCGATGATCTACAGAAAATAACAAGTGTTCAGGGTGTTAAAAGAGAGTTTGTCACTAGGTAGATTTCTACCATGTAGCTAAAAAGGCAAAGCGAAAGGGCTGCCATCTATATGCTGTAAAAATAACAAATTCAGGATAGGAAATTGAGCCTGAAATTGAAGCATTTCCCATCTTAAGGGAATTTAGAGATGTGTTTCCAAATGAGTTTCCTGTACTTCCACCTAAGCGTGAATTTGACTTCACCATAGAGGTCAAACCAGCAATGGAACCAATCTCCAAGGCACCGTACAAAATGAAAACAACTGAATTAGTTAAGTTGAAAGCTCAATTACATGAATTGTTGTCCTTGGGTCTAATTAGACCAAGTATATCACCATGGGGTGCATCGGTTATCTTCGTGAAAAAGAAGGATGGGACCCTCAAACTTTGTATTGATTATCGAATGCTCAACAAAGTAATAGTGAAGAATTGGTACCCGCTGCCTCAAATTGATGATCTTTTTAATCAAATGGGGGGCGCAAAAGTGTTTTCCAAGATTGATCTTAGATCCAGTTATCATCAACTATGAATCAAGGATGAAGATATCCATAAAACCGTATGGGCATTACGAGTTTACAGTTTTACCCTTTTGTCTAACAAATTCACCTGCCGCTTTCATGAACTTAATGAACTACGTGTTTAGGGAATACTTAGACCAATTTGTACTCATCTTTCTCGATGATATATTAATATACTCCAAGAATGAAGAAGAACATGATGAACATTTAAGGATTGTGCTGGGAATTCTCAGAAAACATAAATTAATGGAAAATTATCTAAGTGTGCTTTCTATCAATATGAAGTAAAATATTTAGGCCACTTAATAAATAAATAAGAAATTTTGGTGGACCCCTTGAAGATCAGTGCCATCATGGAATGGCTAGCACCAAAGGATTTGCATGAAGTGAGAAGTTTTATGGGTCTAGTAGGCTTCTATCGGAGGTTCATAAAGGACTTCTCTAAGTTAGCAGAACCTATCACTTCTTTGTAAAAGAAGGGTAAGAAATTTTTTTGGGACAACAAGTGTGAAGAAGCCTTGAAGGAGTTAAAAGGTAGACTCACAAGTGCTACGGTGTTGAATATTTCAGATCCAAATGGGAACATCTTGGTGGTAACCAATGCTTCAGAGGAAGGTTTGGGTGGAGTACTACTTCAAGATGGGCATGTGGTAGCTTTTGGAAGTAGAAAATTGAGTGTGCATGAAGTAAATTACACACCACATGATCTTGAGCTTACTGCGATTGTTCATGCGCTGTAGGTATAGAGGCACTATTTTCCAGGGAAACCTTTTGAACTCAAAACAGATCATCTTGGGCTCAAATACATCTTTATGCAGCCGAATCTAAATTTAAGCAGTGAAGATGGTTGGAGTTCCTAGTAAATTATGAATTTTATAGAAATTACATTAAGGGAAAAGAGAATAGAGTGGTTGATGCTTTAAGTCGCTGAAAACATATTGCAGCTATAATTACATTAAGAACTTAGTTTAAAGATGAGGTTAAAAATGAGTTAACCAATGACCCCGACTACAATCATGTTAAAACAACTCTAGAAAAATATCCAAGGGACAAAAGGTATGATGGTTTCAAGGTGGAAATAGATGGGATTCTGTGTTATAATAGCAGAATATATGTACCAGAAGGTAAAGAACTCATAAATAAAGTCATGAGATAATTTCATGATGCTCCTTCCTCGGGACACCCAAGAGTAACAAAGATGATGGCGGACATCAAAAATCAATTCTTCTGGAAAAAGATGAAAAATGATGTGATTATTTATGTCTCACAATGCCTGGAATGTCAGCAAGTAAAGGCTGAACATTTATATCTAGCAGGATTATTATATCCTCAAAATGTGCCAAAATATAAGTGGCAAGTTATAAGTATGGATTTTATCCAAGGTCTACCTATGTCCCAAAATAAACATGATGTTATACTTGTAGTTGTAGACAAGTTAACTAAAGTGGCACATTTTATAGCAGTTAATTTAACGGATAATTCACCCATACTAGAAAAAATATTTGTGCAAGAAGTTTTCCGATTGCATGGAGTTCCAGAAGTAATAATTTCAGACAGGGACTCTAGGATAACTTTCATATTTTGGCAAACTTTGTACGCTGCCTTAGGGACAAAACTGAACATAAGTTCTGCCTACCATCCTGAAACTGATGGTCAAACTGAAAGAGTAAATCAAGTGTTAGAATATTTACAAGGAATGTATTGCATGGATCAGCAATACAAATGGGAAGAGTATCTTCCCTTGGTTGAATTTGCCTATAATAATACTTACCATTCTTCCATTCAGATGGCTCCTTTTGAGGCCTTATATGGTCATAGGTGTAGAACACCTATAAGTTGGGATAATCCTGAAGATAGAGTACTGATTGGACTAGAAATGATTTTAGAAATGGAAAAATAGGTTAAATTAATCCAAGAAAGATTGAAAGAAGCAGCAAATAGACAGAAAAGCTATACAGATTTTAAAAGAATTGACATAAAGTTTAACATGGGAGATAAAGTTTTTCTTAGGGTCAAACCTAAAAAGAGTTCTATTTCGTTTGGCAAGTCAACCAAACTATCTCCTAGGTTTGGAGGACCATTTGAAGTCCTAGAGGTTGTTGGACCAGTAGCCTACAAGCTAGCACTACCTCCCGCTCTATCCATGCTACATAATGTATTTCATGTATCCTTGCTTAAGAAATATGTACCTGATTTAACACATGTACTTAATTGGGATTCATTACAGGTTTTGGATCCAGGGGTAATCGCGGTTGATCCTATAAGGATACTAGAAACCTAGAAGTTGCACTTGAGGAACTATGAAATTTTACAATGTAAGGTCTAGTGGGACCAATATTCTGAAGAAAGTGCCACTTGGGAGAATCTAGAAGATATCCAGACTACTTTTCCGCATCTTTTTGACTGATTTTTATGAACATGCTTTGTTAAAGTACTAAATTCAGTTTTTCTATAAAGTGGTAGATAAGAAAATCCTATAGATAATCCTACAACTAAATATTGGGACTAAGATACTTTTTGATTAATAGTTACTGTTGAAGTTTTTGTTAATTAAGCCAGAAAATTTTTCGTTTAGGTAGTAATGTGTTATGTCTACAGATTATAAGACTGATTTTCTATATGAACAAGGGTTGTTGTGACCTTTATGATTCAGCTAAAATAATATTGCTACAAATTCTAAGATGATTTGAAATATATTTATGTAGCAAATGAATAATGGGTTAGTTTATCTATTTATCCTGAAATCATCGAGACGATGATTATTCTAAGGGGTGGAGTATGTAACATCCCAAAAAATTCTTGTAAGTTAAATTAACTACGGATAAGTCTAATCAGGATTAGACGAGATCATCATTGTGTGTAAAATTCATTTGGTTTGTTGTGTCATGACCCATAGATTTTGTTGCGGGGCATGACACTGTGGAACGAATAACCTCGCACCCACCTTGATGATCCTTCGTAAAACATGATTAGGCCTTAATCGTAGGTAAAATGGTTCATAAATGATTGTGGATATTTCAGTTACTTTATTTTATTCGGTTTGGTCTTCTTTTGTTTTGTTCGAATTTTGCATGACCGCGTTGATAATCACCTCTGTTTTATTTGACTAAGCTATACTAAGCTAGCTTTATGAGAATATTTAAATTATGATTTATGGACTTGGTGATTTTCGTATTGGAATGTTTTATATAAACCTAGAAATTCAACTAATTATTATGGTAATATATTGTGGGAGATATGTGGACTTGTATTATGAAGGTTAATTTTTACTTAACCATTAAGTTGGGTAACAACTAAAGTAAAAAAAAATGTGTATGAAATATTAATTAATATATATATATTAGAGGGATTTGGCATGTAAGCCAAAAGTTTTTATTTAGACATTGAAAGTTATGGGTATCATAAACGTGAAACACCTTCACATGGCACAAGTGTGTGTGGCATGCACTAGTACACGTACCAACATTAGGAAGCCTGAAATTCTTCAATATGCTGCCCAACTATAGTTCTTTCATTATATATTTTTTCTATTATTTCTCCATTGTTTATTTTGATTCTCCCCTTATGGAATACCTGCATGAGTTTTGGATGAAAGAAGGATTCAACTTGTTGAAGCTAGAAGAGTAGAAGGTTTCCGATTGTGGGTTCATTTTAGGCATGAATATCTTCTCTTTTCTCTGCTTCATTATTGGTAAAAAATGAAGAAATACACATTCTATTTTTAATGGCAATTAAGGAATTTGTGGACAGCTTTTGATTTAATCATTTGGAGATGCAGTTTGAAAAGGAAATTGATGGATTTTTTATTCTTTTTATTTTCTTTGTGTGATTTTAACGAAACCCAAAAAAAATGCATATGGGGTTTTGGATTTTGATTTACAAAAATAAAATAGAAGAAAGGTTTAAAATTCCTTCATTGCATTATGATAAATTATACTTGAAAGGAAAAGAGTTGGGTTTTTCCTGTACAAGAAGAAGGAAAAATGTTTTGTGAATTTGTGTGTTTAAAATTGATTTGTGCTTGTGGGTCTTCATTTTGGTTTACTGGAATTTAGTTGTGTGTTTTTTGTAAACAAATCAATTTTGGTATACAAATCGATTTGCATAATTGAATCGATTTGGGTATACAAATCAATTTGCATAAATGAATCGATTTGGGTAACTCCATTGATATGGGTATGTAACCCGTTGGGGTTATGTATTTTTCTTTTTTTTTGTTGTTATATGCAGGTTTGATTGTTAACTTATTGTGATCTCTTGAATGATAATTGTGGATGTCAAAGCTCTTGCATGGGACTGTTTTTCCAGAAATTTTATCTTTATCGACATCTAAATCAGATCATGTATAAATTAGGGTGTGTTGTTATGTGTTAAAAAAATGCATTTAACCTGTAACTTCCATCCTGGCAATATGACTTGAATTTTTGTAAAATTTTGAAAAAGAAATTGCTTGTCTTGGTAAGGGCATGAAAGCTGGGACAGCTTGACCCAAATGCACTAAGGAGTAATTGGTGGCATGATTGGGATTTATATAATGATATCTTATGAAAGAAATAATTAGTTGTTCTTTTACTAAACAGAGTATATTTCCATGATGTAATTAGGGTGCTTCTATATTGTTTTCTTGGGGTTGTTCGTTTACCAGATAGAACATGTTAAAGTGATGTAAATTTGGTGATATTTGTGCTAAATTGTAGAGTTCCTCATTGACTGAAAAGAAGTAAGTTTTAGTTTTCCTTGATTAATGATGTTCTTGGACAATATGATGAGTTGTTCATTAACTAGAAATAATATGTTTGATTAGTTTTTGGTAATAATGATTTTTGGACAGTTTTGTTAAGTTGCTTATTGATTTGGAAGATAAGAAAAATAATATTAAAATCTATACCAAATAAAGTATGATTTTCTTGTGGTCATAATTTGAATTCAGAGGTTAAGTGATTATGGTTTGAATATGCTGAAATAGAGATTGGTTGATCTATTTGTATGCATCCATAGTTGTATCTTTATAGAAACTAGGGGGTAAATCATTTTCAGCCGTATTACCATATGCTTGTTGATAAAACAACATGTATATCCTTTCTTATTTTACTAATTAATTGCATCAAAAAATGGAGTTAATATTCATGCCAGTTCATTTTGAATTGACATCATACCACTACTCCAGTCTTACAGGACCATTAGCCGTTACTTTCGGATGTGCGGAAACTCATGTTTTGTGAAGTTTTATCGTAGCATGGATCAAAATGAGATACTTGGATTTCAATTTGTAGAAGGATGAAATCCTAGAATTTTGACTGAATTTATTGGGATCTTGGACCCATTGTAAATATTTAAACCTCACTATGTGAAAGTTATTATACTGGTTATATAATTTGCTTTAACAACGTATGTAATTTATGATTTTAATAAAGAGATAACTACTTTGTGTGTAATAATGTCTCAAAATGAGTAAATGATGAATACTTGAGTTGAGAAATCTTACTTTTCACAAATTGTTAAATATATTTATTTGATAATAATCAATGTATGAAGCTGATAATTAGACAATTATTGTAACAATCATTTGTCTTTTAATTTCTAAATTTAATAGCTATTTAGTGGCGTAGCTAATCAAGGGAATAATTAATATCTATATTAATGTATATATTTAATTTAGCCTTTCGGTAAACTTGGTATTATTATGATAAGATTGTAAATCATGTTATATAGAGAATGGAAGAGCATCGTTGTAAAGAGGTAATTTAAGGTTAAGGAATCAAACGTCAGGAATAGAGAGACTAAATGGGATGGTAAATAGATGAAATGATCTGTTAGGCATATTAAGGGATAAGTACATGTGAAATGTTGATATAGTTACATTTCAGCATAATGAATGTACTTATCTTATAATGATCATAGTTGGCCTTTGGCATCTATTTTAATATAAACTCTTGCAAGATAGGTTAAATTAGAAATAAAATAAAAACAAACTATAAAGATCTAAATAACTGTGAAAGGGATAGTTCTGAGGTGGCGAAAGACTTAAAACTCATAAGACTAGTGTGTTGTCTTGAGTTTAGCTGTAACCAGGCACGGCAGATAACTTTGGCCAAAGTAATGCATTGATGGTTGTGCATTGTCTGATCACCTAAGTCCTCCAATTAAAATAAAAATTATCTGTAACCTAATCATGGGAAGTTGAACACTGAACATGAGGTAGACAATGGTCGGATACCAGAATACGAAGTCGGGAAATTAGCTTCATGGTAGACCCAAGGACTTTCACTTAGTTCCCATGACCTTTAAAAGGTTGAGCCGAAATGCTAGTAAGCATTGTCACTCAAAGTAGTGACGAAGGGAGATCGTGGAGATCTGGATACACCATTCTTAGCCACACATGGCTTACATGGATGTTATCAGATAGATCAAAAGAACTAATTTGATTTAATGAATTTGATTAAATAAATATGTACGATTGCAACTGTGTAATTTGTTTTTATGTTTAAAAAAAACAATCCTCATTTTCTAGCTCGTGTAATTTTGAGTGTTACACCATATTAGTACATCACATGGAGCTAGCCTCCATGAACTGGTAGCCTCACCTTGATCCTATCTTGGGGCTCAACAGCCCCTTGTGCTCTCCATGTTGTGGGTATGGGATCTGGTCCTCTCACGTGAGGCCTTTTGTGCCCTGTAGTCTCCATAGGATAGAAAATATATCCCCGCCACCATCAACTAATCCTGATAATATTTGGCCTCACCTAGGGCATCCCGTAACCTAGATACGGGTATTGTCTATGGTGGCCCCATCGGCCTCTGGCCCTTTGCCTATCTTGTGGGACCCTATCCTGCCCCTGCCTGTGAACTGGGACCCTTTCCCAGTGCCTATGGTGGCTCCATCTTCCTCACACCTTGTGCCTATATCTGGGCCTGTAATGCCTCAATTTGTGCCTGTGCAGTGGCCAACTGGCCCTGTAAACCTGTAACCTACAGCTGTAGGGCGTCTACCTGATCATCATCACCATCTCCACCCTGGGCCATCTGGGCCTATAGACTAGCCACTTGTGCATGCAACATGGCCACCTCTGCCTCTGAACCGACCAACTACCCCTGTACCATACCCAACTATGTAATCAGGGTCACCACCTACCCCTATAGGGTGTCTCTCTAAACGGTGATGGTGGAAAAATTTGGCTACCTCGACCTGGGAGGTACTACTTGTAAATGTGCCTCCCACCCCTGTTTATACCTGTCAGTTATCCCGGCATCATCAATCCACCGGTCTATCACTTGCTCCTCCTGCCTTGTAGGTACTATCGGTTGTGGTAGCAATAGTGGTCTCTCCACATCATCTCTCATGTACTATGGGAAGGGTGGGGGTATGTCTTGAGGTAGCCCAAACTATCATCTAACCCTATCTACTAGGATCATCTCGTACTCCCCTACACGGTGCCCCTCAATCCATCTGAGTAGATGTAAGTCGTCTAACTCATTGGCTATTTGTCTGTATGAGGGATAACCCACATACGGTCTCCAAATAATGTCCACACCGGACAATCCCTCCAATAACTTCCTATAATAGGCTACATCATATGTAACCCTTCTTGCTCGATGCTCTCCCATCACTGTAACCCATCGCCTATAGCCCACTCACACAAAACCTAGCTCAAATGCATCTGTAGGGGGCATACCAATCAGATGAACACACACAATGTGCTCGTAGGTCCAACAGTGAAGAATAAATGTGCAGCATAAACTGAACCTGCGGAGCCACCCATACACCCATAGCTCTCTATATAACTACACCAGAAATGTTGGTGCCCATGTAAAGCAAGTCATGTCCATCATCATATCATGCAACACCCCCGTAAGTGATCATGGGAATCTCCCACCCTCTACAACCGGTAGTACAAAACAGCAAACTACCTCCATCAATAATACTACTAAACTTGTCTCCTATGGATGGGCTAGGTACATCTCTCCATAGCTCAGGCTGGTGTTATGAAATTTCATCTCCACCAATCCCTCACTAAATATTGTCAGCATCAACTTCCTTTGAGGAGATCAAGTATACATGTGTCCCTAATATAGGTAACCACAGGATCCTGTACACGTCCTCCAGGGTGACTTTCATCTCCCCCATCGGTAGGTGGAACATGTTAGTCGCTGAATCCCATCTATCAATGAGAGCAACCATCAAACTCGGTTTCCAAACTACATGCTGGTAGCGTCGGACCCCAATCAGGCCCACATCTGTGATATGCCTCCACTCCTTGACTATCGCTTTGCCTTGAACCCTCAAGATTAGGGGTGGCACCTTATCTCGCATCCTCAGCTGATCTCTCACCTACACCTAGCAAAAAAAATCACATTAATACACCCTCATCATACCCATAATCACCCTTGACACCTCACCTATACTTACCACCCTACCTCTCTTTCCCTAGATATCCTTACCTTCGTATCACATCTTCTACCCACCTCAACCCTAACCCACTATCATTCACCCTTACCTATTTTTACCCCTTACCTATGTTATTATTTTCCACAAAACATCTCCTACTTCCCACTACATATCTCACCCACCTAACCTAGGTCACTTTTGGCCCTTTTCCCCTATATCATGACCTATCTCGGTTACCCCTAACTAACCCGATCCCCCATAAACTGGCATCGGTCACCTATTTCGCAACCGATACCAATTCACTATCACCAACGTTGGCTAACCCTCAACTGGCACCGGTCACTATTGCCGCAAGAACCGCGACTCCCAAACCCCCCTTCTTCCTAAAAATTTCCTTTCTCTCCCTTCTACCGACCCAATCCTACCCAAATCCCCCATCCACCCTTCCCCACCCCTCCTTCACCCAATCACCTCCCCCCATGCCTATTTTACCTTATTTTCCCTCCCACCAATTCAAAGTCCATTTTTCCCCTCCACACCCATTTTTTTCCCCACCCAACCTCTAAATCACTCTAACACACAAAACAAAGAAAGGGATTGACTCTTACCTCATCACGCTACCATCGCCATGGTGGCACATCAGGCCACTGCACCGATGGTCCACCTGATCCCTCTCCAGCCTCTATCATCACCCAATCAATTGTCTCACCTCTAACCGACTGAATCAATCAATCTGATCTCATGGACCTACCTATCAACTACCAATCACCTGCTACACCACTTGTTAACTTAGCTTTCCATTCTGCGCGGGCACTTATAACCTTTCTTTTTCTCACCTGTCATTTTCTCCAATTCGGTAAATGAAAAATGATTTGAAAAACACGGCCATTTGATCACCTACCATTTCCAACTAGACATCAAGCTTGTACAACAATAAGTGTTTTGTTAACCAGCATTCATCCATTTTCATTTTAGTAGGTTATGTTATATCTATTATCAGTTTCTACTCCCATTCCCATTCTCCCACCATTTACCTCCATGCAAACTTGACCATTCCTTCACCCACACCATTGAACGGACCATACCCAATTTTTAGAGATCCATGAGTATACCTAAGACCCACACAGACCTTGCAATTTCCCTTTCCATTTCCATTTAACCTCATATCTATCACCACACCAAGTTTTTGATAAGTTTCCTATACCCCGACCATAGTGATGCCTGTTACCCACAACCGTCACCAGTTAACCTAAACTGACATCGTTCATACTAGACCGATGTTGGTCTCTGTGTTTTTATCCTCAGACCAAGAACAGAGCTTAAAATCTCCACCAAATACCCAAAAAAGCCCAAAACCAAACCCTGACCAATACCAGTACTCTGACAGAGACCTTCACCTTCATATTCAATCATAGCTTAGCCTGTTGTGAATTAATTTTTTTATTGTAGTCGAATGAGATACCTAAATCATTTTAACTACAATAGGATTTCCTTTATTGTTAACATTGAGTTGTTTTAAACAGTGGATTGACAGCCGTCTAGGGAGTATAACACTTCCCAGACCTAGCATACACTAGGCAATCCACTGCATATACTGTTTAAATTCTATTTGGTGGTCTTGTTTTCTATTTCAGGTAGTTCTACCTAGCCAAAAGGAAGCTCTCATGATCAGTTGTGGATCAAGAAGTCATACGCACACAACAACCTTTAACCATCTCTAACAGGTATTCCTCCTAGCACATTCACCCTTATCTGTTTCATCCATATTCAAAGAAACGCTTTAGAATTAGGTAAAACATATGTATGTTCATGTCTCCTGATTTTTTCTTTCATATTTAATCTGTAAATACTCCTAATGATGTATGGATCACTTTGAAAGGAATTTTGGAGGACATAATGAGAGGTCGTGAGTTAGAGAGTGAGCCCATCAGTTTGAGCCTAGACAACTTTGACACGATACAGGACTTCTTAACCAAATTCAAATCACTAAGGTTGTAGTTGAAACTATGTGGCATAGACAAAATAGATGATCACTTGGTTCTTTCCATCCTTGCCAAATTGGGTTCTAACTATTTTATCTTTGTCTCTACATTTCATGCCACTAGAAACACCATGGGAGCTACATGGACCATGCCTTGGATAATTTTGTTGCTGACTTAACTCGGGAGCAAGAAAAGCTTATTCAAATGGGTACATTAAAGTCCTCTAAACCCCATGCTCTACTTGCTGGACATAAGAAACTGAAGGCTTCAAACAAAGAGAAGAAACATAATAATAAGGATCGTGAGAACAAGAATGATCAATACAATCCCACTTCCAAACAAAACTCTAGAACTTCCTCTTCCAATGTTAATTCCAAGAGAGAGAGGATCAAATGTTGGTATTCCACAGGAAATCATGATGAAAGAAAATGTATGAAGAAGTAGATTGACCACCTCACAAGTCTTCTTGAGAAGAAAGAAAACTTCAGAACTTCCTCTAAATAAAACTCCAAAACATCATCTTCCAGTGTTAAGTCCAAGAAAGAGAGGATCAAATGTGGGTATTGCACAGGAAATCATGATGAAAGAAATGTATGAAGAATCAGATTAACCACCTCATAAGTCTTCTTGAGAAGAATAATATAGGTGTTCTTGAGTCTTTCAAACCATCTTTATTAACCCATGAATCCTCTAATGTAAATGACCATGGAAAAGAGAAACAGAAAGAATCATGAAAGCAAAAAAAAAAGGGGAGAGCCCTAATTACTATTGTACCACCAACTCCTACATGGGTAATTGATTCTAGTGAATCACATCATATGGCCTCTTCACAAGTGCAGTTTAATTATTGGATCCATGTGGCATATCCTCTATATGATTGGGTGATAACTCTTCTACATAATTTTTTAAGATAAGTTATGTTGAAGTGAGTGGAGGAACATTCAACAATGTTCTCAATATTCCCTTATTGTCAACTAATCTCCTATTAGTCTACTAGATTAATCATTTTGGTCAGGGATTACATATTGTGTTCACTCCAGATTTAGTGTATGTTAGAGAATTTCATAATAATGCTTTCATTAAAATTGGTGTATTCAATCATCAAACTCGGTTATGTTCCTTCTCTCACTTTGTCCCTCTATATTCTTCTTTAGATTCGCCTGCACTTGATGTCATTTCTAATCCTGAGCACATTTTTGATGATGAGAACTTCTCTTCTAGCATAAATGAGTATAGTTGTGATGGGGAATCATTGTCATAGTTTAAATCTTGAGGAGTTATTTCTTGATCCAACTACTTTCGGTCCTCCGTTGACTTTTCAGGGAGCATGCACCCTGATTGAAGACTTATTAAACATTGTGTAGTCTAGTAAATAGTTGTAGGACCTTCCATGTTCCTTATTCGTTGTTGCCTCAGATACAACATCCCTTCATGGATTAGTTGGCTCTTCTACTTTGCATGAGGAGCATACTTCCTTTTCTAGGAACCATACTATGGACAGAGCTCCATTAGCCATTTGGCACACTCATTCACTTTTCTTTAGTGATCCACTCCTCACTGCATCTAATTAATATCCTTGTACCTCTCAACAAACATATCAATGTTGTCTCGAAATGCATCATGATCCAAAATATAGTGATGTTATGTCTTGGAACATAATTCTAGGCTTTGGGAAATCTAACACACTCTTCACTACTCATCAATCTGATCCAAATTCACTTTAGGAAGCTCATTTTTCATATATAGGGTGGCTACATGTTGTTGTAGCTTTAAGTGGGGATTTCTAGTCCTACCTTATTTTCCTTTATCTCTTTTGGGGAGGAGTTTTTTCCCACTAGGTTTTCTCCTTTTCTCCACTTTATGAGATATTTCATTTTTTTTAGATACCTCGTCAGGCCTTGTTGTCAAGACCCACCTTTATTTTCAACCCACGTAACATATGCTTAAGGAAAGGTATTGGTGTAGGCTTTAACCACCTTGTGGTTTTACCTATATGGTATAATTAGCTTGCTTAGGTTAATCATAGGTTATTAGGGGAATGTACTTTAAGTCATTTTATAATTGTGAGTTAATTTGGTTACCTTTCTGGGTGACCTAATTTCTCATTATATAATGTAACCTCCTATGCTTCTTTTTGGCCAATTGGTTTATGCATGAATGAATGAAGAGTTTTTTATTCTCTAGAGTGTTTTTTGATCTCACCTCTCCAGACATATTTCTACTTTGTGCATTCAATCCTATCCAAGTTTTGACAAAAAATAATGCACTTAGGTACATTTCTAGGTCCTAAAAACATATTTGTATTTTCATGATTCCTAAGCAAGAAAATTAGTAATTGACTGCTATCATTTGCTTCTTTTATGTCTTTCTCGATTTCTCTTTGGTCTTACACACCCTATAAACTAGTATAAACTTGATTACTTTATATTTCATGACTTCATACACAAGCGCCTAGCCATGACACCAGCGCCCAGGTGCCCTCGTCCCCTCTGGGCGCCCCTCACCTCTTTCTATCTTACTCACTCTTTTTGGGCATCTTATTTTCTTATGGGTCAGCCTTCTAGTTGTCAAATACAAAATACAAATAAGGGAATCATCTGAATACAAATTTATCTGACCAAAATAAAGGACCAAGCTCTAAGAATCTATTATCATCACCTAAGGTTACATACAAAGGAATCTAAGAGAATCAAATACATCCATCTAGATTTTATTCAAGGGACAAGGTACTACATTTTTTGCATACAATTCATAGGAAGGGGAACTTCACTTTTCCATCCACACATCTATTTACATTCATACATCTATTTATTTCCCGTTATCAAGTGCACTTGGACAAGGGATTCCTAGGGCATGATTCTATCACACACACGCAAGAACTACATGGAGTCTGAGATGTAGTGTAGTGCTTGGTCATAAGTTAACTCAATCAGGTGACCATCGAGGTCAATCCAACTACCCATATTACATCTATTATTTTTAGGATTTGGTGTAGTTTGATGGTTTTACAAGTCATCATCTCTTTGTAGGTTACAAGTGACATCTATGATCATAGTGCAACATACAGGAAACCAACAGTGACTGCCAATGACCATCTTGTGACACAATAAAAATCAAGTTTTGAGCTCTTGTGTAATCACAGGCACCCAAAATCAAACTATAGCAACTAAGCATCCTTGACCTAATCTAGGAACCTTGATCTGGCCTTATCTGACAACTCAAGAATTTATTGTGCACAGTTGTGACAGTCTACTCTTCATGTTCATTAATTTTCAAGTCCATACTAGTTCTAGCATCAGGCGTAGATCAATTAAGTCATTTTTTCCCTATCTTGCACTTAGGGTTTTATATTTATCTAGCTTATTGCTTATGTCATCTATATTCCAGAAGTTTCTTATCATAGTTTACATCAGTTACTCTGCAATATTAGGTTTTATCATAAAACCTATTTTTGTTAAATAATTTGGTGAACCCGACTTTGAATACTCTAGGATCCTCCTTTTTATTCTCTCATGGATCCTAAAATTCCTCAAATTTATTTGCATGATTTAATTTAAATACATCCCAATTGTAAGGATGTTCTCTAAAAAATCCTAGACATTGTGTATCTCCCTCGCAATAATTCACCTGCTCAAATAAATTCCATTTTGGATCATCTATCTGATGACTTTATCCCTTCTAATCCTTCATCTAATTAACCCATCTTAGGGTCAATTCAAGCTTTACATTTTTTATTTCAAGATAAAATTCAGGCTATGGAATCCACAATTACATCTCTTAGAGCTGAAATCTAAGATCTCAAGGATGTTTCTCAATCCCATGCTTTTTCTTCTTCTACATCTCATCCCACTTCTATGTCTTCTACATATGTTCATGTCAATGAATCCCAAATCTTACCACTCCCTGTGCCTCTCAAGTTTAATTTCAATGCTAAGCAACAAGATATTCTTCCGCATCTACTCACTCGACAATTGATCAACTTGCCATCTACTCATTTTTATCCTCCTTTTCGGCTTGAAAAATATCAAGGTCATCATATTGCCTTTACCATCAAATCAATGGACATAATGTCAATGATTTCTATTCTCTTAAGTGAAAAATTTTCCACCTCAAGCAATATGGTCTCATCTCATTTTCTACATAAAATGTTGCTACATGTCCATCTCTGATTGCTACATCCTATTGGGTTCCTAAATTTGATTCATCTATGGCCAATGAGCATCATGCCATTGTTACTCATGTTCCTTCTATAGTAAGTCAATATATGTCTAATAAAATTCCTCTCAAAATTGGTCCAACCCCTCTTCCTCTCAATTCTTCTACAACATTACCAAGTCAAAATAAGCAACCTCCTCTCAAAATCAACCCATCCTCATCTCCTCTCAAGTCTTATACAACGTTATCAATCCTACATAGGATACAACCAATTCATTTTTTCAAGCAAACTATTCCTTACATTGATGGATGGGACACATTTCAAACATTGCCATATATCTTCATCTCTTACACACTTAAGGGCATTACACTTCTCCCCCCCCCCCTTCTAGCTCTATCAATTGTTTCTAGCTTAATTCTCTGCACTTAATGATTCATTTTTATAAGAATTTTCAAACCACTTGATACACATCTTGTACCCTATAATGCACTCTTGTGCTAAGGTTCACACTTGACATTTGAGGGCATACTACATCCATGAACCCCACACACTACACATTCTATGCTCCACACTTCATGATACATCTTTATAGCATTCCATTCTGACACATCATAATACCTTATAACATACTCTAGTTTCACGGTTCATAATCAACTGCTAAGGGTCTAAATCTGAAATGAACCTTACCTCTTCTACACTCTACGTTGTGTGCTTCATGATCTATCTTTCTTGCATCTATTTCCAAACCATTTCCCAATGACACACTCTTGTTCTATGGTTCATTCTTGATTGTTAAGGTGTATTTTTTAAATGAACCTCATCTCATACTCATCCACATCCACCGGGGGTAACCCTTCTCCTATCACATTCACATTACATACCATCCCATCTCATTCATACACAACATACGGCATATATTGGTTAAACTTATTCTTGCTTGCTTATACTTACATGTAAACTTTGTTTCCTATGCTAGAGGGATACTTAGTATGTTAATATATTTTCTATGTACTCATGCGTGATCACTTGGTATTTAGTTATGAATTCAGACTTCCTATAGATCTTTACATGCAGCAATGATGATTGACAATGTACCTCTTACCAGTCCCACCGAGGCTCCTAGCGGAAACTAAATTTGCACATCACAAGTGTTATTGTTTCATTATTTACTACTTCTTACTAGCATATTATTGTCCATTGATCTATACACAATTTGACATACTCTTTATCTTTATAACATGTTAATGGGTGCTTCATGTGCAGCATTTTCCTTGTAGGAACTATTTTCCACCATGGTTGTGTGGTACTTTGTTGTACACTATTTTTCATTACTTTTTACTTATATGTTATTGTTTGTGGGCTATGCCCTATGTCTTGTTTGATCACTTCTTGTATTTTTTTGGCCGTTGCGGCCCTAATTGGATTTTCACATTATGAGCAATGTCCCATGTTTGAAACCTACTTTTTGCGATCTATCTTGTATGCACCTTTGTTTGTTACATTATTTTTATATGATTTGTTTGCTAGTTTTTTCTACTAACACATGTATCTAGCCACTTTGTTTTCATGTGCCTTGGTTTCTACCATGCACATCCCCTCCCCCTGTAGGGTTACAGTTCAGATCAGCATCAATTCCTCTATTTGGGCCAAACTCTCCTAACGACATCGCATGCACCCCAAACAAGGGGGGAATACATTGGGTGAATCAAACACCCTATACAACAACTCAGAGATACAGTACAGAAATCAGCACATACTATAGTTACAGAAACAACCCAGAATTTGAATTAGGTCCTCAATTCAGTACAGAATCTAGTGCCTTACTATAGACACTAGTGCATGGGCACTCTTGACCTCTCCTAAGCACCTATGTCCAAGGGGAAGATACAACTACTTTATTATATTAGCATAGTTCACATATCAGTTTTCGTAGTACATGCATAGTCTAGTAACCAGAATGTATTCTATCTCCATTTTATACACGGAACTAAATATGATACAACTGGGACAAAATAGGATCACACCATCTGTAGTGGTGTATAATTAGGAATCAGACGTGGAAGGAGAGTAACACTAGACCTCTCTCCCTAACACTATTTTACTATGGCGTGATATCACCCAAAAAACTCACACTTGGCATGATATGGCCCAAAAAACTCACTCTTGATGTGAGATAACACAAAAAACTAGCTCTTCTATAGCAGTTCAAGAAATTTTCTATCCTTTCACTCTTCACAGATCAAGTGCACACTTTCCTTTTACTACTTTTTACACACATTTACATACTTTTGCATACGTTTGCAAGAGTTTTCATAATACATGAATTTGACTACTCTTTCACTTTTCTTTTACAGGTTTATCCTTAATACGCAACAAGAAGTAGCCCTACATCAAGCACATCAATAGGTATAACACAATGCACTTCACCCCTAGGGTCACTTCCTCTTTCTTAGCTTCCACGCTTCATTTTTTATCACTTCACGCTTTCATTTGTCTCCTCAGCACACTATTTCCATCACACTCTACATGGTTATCAGGTATGCATATCTTATCTACTTTGTGTTATCGAGTATTCACTCAACAACATAAATTGGGGGCAAATGGAGACACAAAATCATGCACTTCGGTACATTTCTAGGTCCTAAAAACATACTTGCATTTACATGATTCCTAAGTGAGAAATTAGTAATTGACTGCTATCTTTGGCCTCTTTTTTGTCTTTCTTGATGTCTCTTTGGTTTTGCACACACTACAGCCTAGTATGAACTTTATTGTTTCATTTTTCATGACTTCGGACACCAGCACCCAGGCATCCCTGACCCCTTTGGGCGCCCCTGACCTCTTTCTATCTTACTCACTCTTTTTGGGCCTCTTTTATCTTTTGGGAATCTTATTTTCTTATGGGTCAGCTTTCCAGTTGTCAATTACTATATTCAACCAGGTAAATCATATAAATACAAAGCTATGTGACTAAAATAAAGTACCAAGCTCTAAGCATCCCTAAGGTTGCATCCAAAGGAATCTAAGAGCATCAAAGGCATCCATCTAGCTTTCATTCAAGGAACAAGGGACTGTATTTTCTACATACACTTCATAGGAAGGGGAAGTTCATTTTTCCATCCATACATCTATTTACATTAGTACATCTAGCTATTTCTCACTATCAAGTGCACTTGCACAAGGGCTTACTAGGGCATGATTCCATCACACACGCACAAGAACTACATGGAGTCTCAGATATAGTGTAGCACTCAGTCGTAAGTTAACTCAATCGTGTGACCGGTGAGGTCAATTCGACTCCCCATATTTTATCTTTTCTTTTTGGGATTTGATGTAGTTTGAGGGTTTTAAATGTCATCATCTCTTTGTAGGTTATAGTTAAATTCTATTATCATAGTGTGACATAAATTTTACCAACATTGAATACCAGTGACCATCTTGCAACACTAGAAAAATCAGGTTCTGAGCTCCTGCACAGTCACATGTGCCCAAAATAAAACTCAGTAGTCTAAGTGTCCTTGACCTAGTACAAGCACCCTGGTCTGTCCTTTTTTGACAGCTCCAAAATTTAGTGTGTATAGTTGTGATAGTCTACTCTTCTTGTTCATCAGTTTTTTAGTCCATATCAGTTCCAGCATCATGCGTAAATCAACTAAGTCATTCTTTCCCTTTCTTACACTTAGAGTTTTATATGTATCTAGCTTATTACTTGTGTCATCTATATTCCAACATTTTATTATCATAGTTTACATCAGTTACTTTGTAATATTAGGGTTTAGCATAAAACCTATTATTGTTAAATCGTCACTCTCAATCTTTGATTGTGGCTCACTCTGACATTAACCTCCCTCCATAATTTGTTTTATGCTTATCTAAGGGTTTCACAACAAATATTCAGGGATATTTTTCATCAAATTGGTCTCACAAGTTATTTAGAACCAGGTATGGCACTATAGTCACCATAAGGCCTAAACCTATTACATATAATCATATAGAACCTCATGTTTTAGGTGGCATAAATACCAATTACATAATCATGGATGAAGAAGATCAACTAGTTAACAAAGAGCCATATACTCTTTTTGAAGGTATACCTGATTTATTTCTTGATGAATGGGGGACTAGAATTCATGAGTTTGATCCTTATAAGAACATTGAAGAAGTTGGTATTGGTACTTACTATTTGCATGAGGAGGAATCTTTCATTCCCAATCTTGTAAAGACAAATGATCAAGATGATGGTGTTTGGAAAATATAATTTTATGGGTCTAAGAATAGGAATGGGGAATGAGGAGGTATTATGTTCGTGTCTCTATCAAATGAAAAATACTATTCTTCCCTTAGGTTTCAGTTCATCTGTAAAAACAATTCAGCTAAATATGAAGCTCTTAGACATGGTCTCCAATGGCCTAGAAGGAAAGGGATAAAACAATTACAAGTCTTTGGTGACAATGAGTTGGTTATAAATCACGTAAAAGGGGAAAATGTAACTTAAAAATAACTTGTTAAGGTCCTTTAATAATAGGGTATGGGACCTCGTTGAGGAGTTTAAAGCTTTCAACTCGCAATCCATTCCTAGGGGAGAACAAACATGTTGATAGACTAGATGCCATAGGTGCACAAATTGACATTCCCAAAGACATAACAAACAAAGTATTACAATATGTTAAGATGTTTGTAAGGCCAACTATACCTGATAATAACATCAATTGGAATGACCAACTGATAATCAATTTTCTACAAGAAGAAGTTGAGTTCTCAACTAAAAATTAGGAAAAACTACAACATAAATATAAGGAGCATATCATTCAATTAAAGACGAACAAACTACCTCAAGGTTTTGTCACTCTGGAGTCCATCTTCAATACTGATGATCAAATGAGAGGGGAGAAATCAAAGATGATGATTAACCATGAATACTATGAATAGATTGTCATTGGCGAGGATAAGTTCCTCAAGCTTGGAAAGGTATGTACTCTAGAGGAAAGCCATACATTTGTCTAGATTTATCAAGAGTTTGGTGATGTTTCTTATGGGGATATGATGATCTTAAAGTTTTTAATACAGAATTACCACAACACACTATAGATTTGGATCTAAATTCCAATCATGTTAGGCAAAAGCAAAGGCCTATAAATCCAAAGATATAACCTCTCATGAAGTAGGATTTGAATAAGTTGATAGAGGCTAACCTAATATTTCTTATCAAACACTCATCTTGTGTTAGAATTTTGGTCCCTGTAAGGAAAAAGAATGGAGAGATAGGGTTACGTGTTGAATTTAGAGATCTAAAAATAGCTTCATTGAAGGACCACTACCCATTACCTTCCATGGAACAAAAAAATGGTGACAAGTTTAGAGCATTTTTCACTTCTTTATGGATATTCTGGCTATAATCAGATATTGGTACAAGAAGAGGATCATTTTAAGACAACCTTCAATACAAAATGGGGAACCTATCCATACAGGAAGATGCCTTTTGGTTTTTCCAATGTAGGAGATAATTTTTAGAGAGCCATGGATATGGAATTTTAGGGGTTAATCAAAGATATTGTATTTGTCTATCTTGATGATATTACAATATTTTCCAAGCAAACTGATGATCATTTGTCTCATCTTATGTAAGTGTTTAAAAATTGTAGACAAAATGGAGTTTCACTCAATCCCAAGAAATGCATATTTTTAGTTCATGAACCCAAATATTTAGGCTATATTATCTCCAAAAAGGGACTTGTTATTGATCTTGAAAGAGTAAGTGTTATTCTTGCATTGTCTTTGCCCAATCACAAAATAATATTGCAAAGTTTCTTTGGAAGAATCAATTTTTTTTGGAGATTTATCCCTAACTTTGCTAATTTTGTGAAGCCACTAACCTCTATGTTAAAGAACAATATGGTTTTGAAGTAATTAAGAAAGCTATATCACAAGCTCCTACCCTCATAAGCCCTTCTTTTACTAAATACTTCACCTTATATTCCTTTAGAGGAATTGATACTATTTCATCCATATTAGTGCAACAAAATAAAAAAAGGTATGGAGAAACCAATAACATTCTTTAGTCAAATATTGGAGGATTATGAGGTAAGATATTCCTTTGTAGATAAACAAGTACTCTCTGTTAGAAGGAGTCTCGAGAAGTTCAAGCACTTGCTTTCTAACAATAAATTTTATTTGATGGTTTCACACCCAAGTGTAAAATAACCTCTTGATCAAGGACTTAAATGAGAAAAGGGAATATTGGATCATAAAAGTAGCTAGCTTCATATTTGATTAAGGTCAAAAATTTGATTAGAGGAAGAGGTTTATGTGAGTAGCTAGCTTCATATTTGCATGATGAGAAAGATATTATCTTAGTGTTTTAGGATGGCCAACAATAAATTATGACTTCGTTGCCTATTAGTTGGACTCGTGACATGGTCCATTTTTTTCAAACAGGTGAGTGCCAAAAAGGTTTGGATAGAGCTAAAAGGGGATATTCCAAACTACAATCTATTCCTTACGTTCTAGTGAATGGCATGTTGTTTAGAACAGATATCAATGGCATTCTATTGAGATTTATTGAGACAAATCAGATTGAGAGTGATTTAGAAGAGTTCCATGAGGGGATATCAGGTGGACATTTATCTACGACAACTACCACTTTGAAGATAATCCAACCCATACATGTTGAGAAACATTTCATGCAATGGGGCTTAGGATTCATAGGGATGATTAACCCACCTCAAATTTTAGGTCATAGGTGGATTCTAATAGATATTGATTACTTTACAAGGTGCATAAAAGTAGTGGCCCTTAAGGAAGCAAATGAAACTTCATTTTTGGATTTGTATGAAAACATAGTAGATAGGTTTTGAGTTCGTGCTTCAATAATTTCTGATAATGCAATGGCATTTCTCGGCACTAGGACAAGTGAATGGGTATTCAAACTTATTATCCATTTGAGGACATCCTCTAACTACTATCCTTAAGGGAATGGATTGACATAATCCACTAATAAGAGTCTTTTTAGGATTATTAAAAGAACCATGGAGGATAACCATATGTCATGGCATACAAACCTTAAGAAAACTTTATGGGTTGATAGAATCACTCCTAAAATTTCTATTGGTAACTCACCTTATATGTTTGTCTGTGGTAGATAATCAATGTTGCCTATGTCACTCAAACTACTAGCCCTAAAGATCATTAACCAACTGAAAATGATGGAAGAAGATACAATGGCAGTTAGGTTTATAGAATTAATGGAGTTGGGAGAGATTATAAACTGGGCAATGCATATAATGGAGCTTCATCAAGCCCACATAATTAACTCATTTGACAAGAAGGTAGTTTTAAGAACATTCAAGGAAGGAGACCTTGTTCTCAAATGGGACGAGGAAAGGAAAAATTTAGGAAGTCATACCAAGTTTGACTCTATGTGGATTAGACCATATACGATTTTTGGTTGCAAGAACCACAATACCTTTCAACTCTCCAAGTTGAGTGGTGAGAAGTTACATATCCCAGTTAATGGGATATACCTTAATCATTGTTACTAAAGGTCATGATTCACCCTTGTACATAGTAAGTAGTTGTAATACTTTCTTCCAAGTGTTTCACACACATTTTTTCTTTAGTTTCATTTCTCTGTGTGCCTTGGGCATCTGATTTAATATAAATAGCATTAAATCTAATTTCAAAGTAACTACTGTCATGAATGATGTACAATTGCTAATATATAGTAAGACGCAAAAAAATAAACATATAAATGTGAAACCCTAAGTAAGAAAGGGAATTAAAGAAACTAGTTGATTCATGACAAATATGAAAGTGATCTGGGTAGGTGAATATATGAAACAGGATGGGCATAGTGTTGTAAATGCTTGCTGAGGGTTTTGGACTCTGAAATTGCATAGGATAGAAGCACCTAGGAGAGGACAGGATCCCCTAGTGCTAGTGTCTAGATATGGGTGTTGGTTTCCATGTAGATGTTGTGGTTCTGGTTCTTTCATGGCTAGATGATTTTCATTGTCCTTTTTTGTCTATCGTTATGGATTCATTATCTAATCTACGAATATATGTATAACCTGCAAGAAATAATTTCACCTACACATACCCACAAACCGCATCAAACCTAAAAATAAAAATATAAAATGGGGTGTAAGAATAACCCTGGCAGTCACCCAAAGAGTGAAATTACAACCAAGAGTTGTACTACATCTCAAACTCCATGTAGATCTTTGTGTAAGTGTGTGTAATGATGCCCTTGTGTAAGTTACACAAATGGTAGTGAGCTAGATCTAGGATGTAATAGATGTATAGAATAAGTGGGATGAAATAAAATAAAGTTCGCCTCCTATGTTGTGTATGTAGAGTGATGTAGTTTTTCCCTTTAATGAGTGCACAAGATGGATGCTTTGGACTACTTTTTTGTCTTTGGATGTAATCTTAGGTGATACTATTAAAAATAATCAGATTATTACTACCTGATCTCGGACCCTTGTAGGCTTTAATTATTCACCGATAATTTACTCCTTTTAAGTAATCAATTTTAAAATAATGCAAGACAAAAATGACAATTGCACACAGATTGATTACGGAGTTCGGCAATTGCCTACGTCTCCGGGTTCATGGTCGAACCGTTCCACTAGTCAAAACTTGTAAGTTACAATAGTACTTTCACAAGAAAACCTAATGGAATTTTTACTTGCCTACTAGTACACCAAACCTTCAGACGACAAGGGTGAAAAATAGCACCCGAATTCCACCTTCTTGATGCACAATCTCCTTTGGCTATGATTGGCATTCCCGACGCAAACAATGCGAAGCTAGCACTCCGGTCGACAATCAGGATTTGCAAGTAATTGGTGTGGTGCTATTGGCCAACTAGGTAGTTTGAATAACTCCTAGCCACAAATATTTCATTTATTATTGCCCAATAAATAATAGGTCAATAATATAAAAAATATACAATGCCTAAAAAATTTAGGTCTTCACACAACAATTTCTCATTCTCCTCTTGGCTCGGACTTCACCTCCAGCGCTCTAGGAATGAGCTTCTCTCCAAGTTTGTGTGTGTGTAATGTGTGTCCCCCTTACAATGAAATAGTTACCCTATTTATACATTTTGAGGGTCCTCAAATATTGCAATACATATTATCCATAGGCTAATATTAGCCTAATCCCGTAGCATAGTTGATGGGATTACATATAATCCTAAGGCTATTTTTAACGTTAGCCTTACCCGTGCATATTTAGGGGGATTTAATCCCATATGGAGCGGTCAACAATTTATGTGGGTTTATCCCACATGGGGCGGCATTAGAAATCTTCAAAGGTTTTTAAACCTTTGATTATCCCTTACCTTACGTGGACTCCTCCACACATGGGCTTAGGCCCCTCCACCGCTCCACATTTGATTGCATGGGTGGTACGTGGCTGCTTTGGCTAATAAATGGGTCGCATAAATGGGTAAGGCTGGGGGTGTTGACCGCTTCACGTGCATGCTTGAATTGGTAAATGTGGTCTATTGACTCTGTTTGTTTATTGACTCCGTTTATTTATACGTGGTCCGACTCAATGAATAGAATTTGATCCATTCGATGATGTGTAATTCGAACGACATGGCCCCCACTTGTCGAGTTGCAATTAGAAGATCGAACTTGTGGTGGCAAGCCACGTGGTGGCTTGTGGACCCACCATGTCGGTGAAGACCAATTAGTCCACACAGCGGCCTGGCCTCCCCTCCATTATAAAAGTTGAGCCTCTTACTCCCACGCATAATTTTTACGACCATCAAAGACCGGTGATAAAAAACCAACAAACAACTCCCCTTTGCATTTTGCCACGTGTCACAATGCAATTGGTCCAATGTTGACTAGTTTACCATAGTTGACTTTCCTGTTGACTGAACTTTGACCTAACATATCGAGAGCTCCCGATGTCCGTTTGTCGCGTTCTTACAGTCGTTGGAAAGCTCTCGAGATGATCTTCTACACTGACACCATTTAGGGATGTTTAGGAAACTTTCAGAAATGATCCCCTGATCATACTATGTAATGATTAGTGCTTGGTCCTTTATTTTGAAAACATAACTATGTATTTATATGATTCCCTTGTTTGAATTTTGTAATTAACAACTGGAAGGCTGACCCAAAGTAGTAAAAAGTAATCAAGAAGTGAAAGGGGTTCAAAAGGATAAGAAAAATGTAAAGGTGGATAGGAACACCCAAGAGGACAGGAGCATCTGGGGCTAGTGTCCCAACCAAGCGCTAGTGTCCAAGGCCATAGGAAAAATAAAATATTCAAATTTTGGTAAGAGTACAAGATGTATAAAGCCAGTAAAAGTGAAAAATCCAAATAAAAATGCTAAAGGGAGTTGTCAATTACCATTTTTCTTGCTTAGGAATCATGTAAATGCTAGCATTCTCCCTTATAAAATAAATTGCAAACATTTTTGTTGGATCTTATCACATAGAGTGATGTTGTTGGTCCCTAATTCCTAAAAATGAAATTAAAAAAAAAAAAATCTCAAAAATACAAAAAAAATGAGAAAACATTAAAATATTACAAAAAAGTCAAAGGTACAAAGATCAAACATTGCAATCAGGTATTGCATACACATGGATGATCTTTCTTCCCTTTCTTTCCATTCCTTTACAAGCCATCCACCATGTTCATTCCCTTCGATGATCTTTTGGTTAGTCTATTTGTGCTCCTTGTGCGGCATTGATCTCTATTGTATCTGTTTGATCCTGGTCTTTCATCACCTTAGTAAATTAAATAACGATTGGCCTCTTAGAGATCCTATCACTATCTACATTTAATAAACTTGTTACGAAGAAATTTTGGACGTATTTGTTGACACTAGCCAATGTCATCATCAAAATCACTTCCACATCCTTCCATCAAGCCATCAGTGGTTCTTAGCCCCTCATCAAAATAATCGAGAGCACTGAAATAATTTTCAGAAAGTAAAAAATCAATCAAAAAATTAAAAATCAAAAGAAAAACAATATATAACTCTCTCTTGGGGTATTTCCAATATCTCTATCGGGGCTATGGATGCCTAGCTGGCAGTAGAGAAATGTTGCAACTAGAATCAAATACATCTCTATGAGGGCTATGGTCGTCTGGCTGGCAGTGGAGCAATGTGAGGCTCTCCTTCCACCCTCCATTCACAAATCACCTATCAAAATAAATCATTCCTACACATTGGCTGGTTTTTCTTCACTTGTTTTCTATCAAATCTTCCCTTCAAGAAGTAATTAATTTCCATGTGCACGCACTGGATCTCTATGAGAAAACAGGATTAATATGTTACCACGTGTCTTTTTTTGGACCTTGTTCAAACTCTTGCTTTAGTCTGTATTTTGTCTCATGATTTATACCTTTGGCTAATCACCTTTTCATCACCAATCTTCTAGCTACATTTTACATATCATTTCATAAAAAAAAAAATCTTTTTCTTCATTTGGAACATCCATGTGTATAAGATTTCCTTTTTACCATGTTTACAGGAACCTTTGTCCCCTTTTAATAAAAAAATCTTCTACTTCTTTTCTATCATATGTTTCTTGGCTAACTTGCACTGGGGGCACACTTTATCCTGCTTGGAAATTCATTATTTTGAGTTCATCATGATGTTAAACCTATCCTTCATGGCATTGATCCAACATATCTTCTTCTTTTATCTACGTGCGAGATTTACCCTTGTACATTCTCACCTCTCGTTGGGGGCATCTTCACTTTCTTGCACATATGTATGGTATTCTGCCCTTGTACATTCCCATCTATCATTGGGAGAATCCACATTCCTTCATTTTCCTATATATAGCTTCGGAAATTTTTTATAAAACCCTAAAAAATTCAAAAATTGTTTAAAAATCCAAAAAAATTGTAAAATTCAAAAACTTTCAAAAATTGATAACAAGCATGCATGCAGCTGAGGCCTGTATCAGATGCATTATGCTCAAACATATAAAATTATCCTACAAAATATATTTCTTTGAATCTCACATGTTCTTGTGCACGACTTATGAATCATTTGGATTTACCCTCCATCAATAAAAGTTGGTTTTCTTACTATGTCTATACTCCCTTATGCAATGAGTTGTTTGGTACTATTTCGTAGTGCATGATTTCTTTTTCATAGGAATACTACATCTTATATTCCCCTCACATGTATCCTTGTTTGGCGCACCATCATTAACCCTTGTCGTTAACTCAAACATTTAGGAACCAAAGCTCGATAACAAAAACATTGGTGCAACTGTCTTGAATGTTGTTTGTTTGAGTATGTGTGTTTGTACTTGTTTCCCTGTCAGGTTAGCTTTTTTACTTTATCTTATTGCATTATGTTATGTATGTTACATGGAGTTAGTGTTTTAGTAATGAACAAATGTTTGTATTATGGCTTTTCATGTCATCTTACACTTTTTTTGTATGCATATATTTTAATAAAGACCGATGATGTAGATTAATTACAATATGATGACATAATGTGGGTTTTCCATTAGCTAGATGCAAGATATTTCCATCCCATTCTTCTTCATTTTTCTTCCATCTTATTCTCTTCTATCGACACTATTCTTTCAACTCACTTGGGATAATAGAGATCACCTGTTAGCAATCATTTCCTACAAATCTATTAAGAAAATCATATCTTGCACTTTATAATGATACCCCCAATGAAATTTTCAACAAAAGAGTTCGTATTGGTATTATGTGGGGATCGATGCATGCATCTCTACTCTATATCGATTATTAGTATATCGTCGTTTGTCTCCCACTGCAACGGGATTTTCCCCCACTTCAGTCTTTTCTCTTCATCATTTCGATCATTGATCGACCTCTTTCATCACCCCATCAACACTTGAGGGGGCATCCTTCACTCTACTAATTTTTCTTCTATCCCTTCAAAAAATTCACTTGTTTGTACTTGTCTACTATATTTGAAGTGGCGTCGTTTATGTCACCCCAAAGAGGGGAAAATGTAGACACCTACAATTTGGTCAAGAAATTTTAATACCTAAATTTCACTAACTATCCTCTTTTCTGTAAATTGACAACACTTCATTAATAAGCCACCAGTATCCCTCTATTATTAGTAATTAATTACATTTCTCTAATTAATTATCCCTCATATCACTCAGGATGTCGATTAATGACCTTTCGTTAATTAACGTCCACTGCTACCTAGGTCAATTAATTATTCTTAATTAATTACGACCACTACTCTAAATCAATAAATTGTCATTTATTGAACCATTTCCTCTCTTAAAGTCCCACACATCATACTAAAGTTCTTCTAAATCCTCTATAGGCATCACCCCTTCTATTAATTAATCACGTTTGATTAATTAAAACCCCTTTCAACTCCCACAAAGTGCACATGCTTTATTAAACATACATGGCCTTCGTATTTCCTCTTTGAGGTTTATCCCACATTCATCAATTTGCTAGCCTTGCCTGAACTAGAAAGCTATATAAGGAACCATCCTCCTTACCTTTCTTCTTACACCTCATTTTCTCTACTGAAAACTATAGGCATTTTGATCTTGAGCCGTTCTCCTTTGTTAGAAATAGTTTCTCCATCTTGTATCCATTTACTCAAATTGAGTAGTATGGGAAAATCCAAAAATGGCCTTGTATCCATTTCTTGGTGAGATTCCATCCTCACTTCTTGAGGTCACCAACATCAACTATGATTGCTAAATGATCTAACTAGGTTCATGTTTAGTTAGAAATCTATAGAGTAGGAAAGAACTTAGCATTTAGTTTTGTATGTATTGAAGAAGTTAGTTTCTATAAGCTCTTATCATGATGGTTCCATGGTAGATTTGATTTTTCTTTGAAGTTATTAGGTTTTATCTTCTTTTCATTAGCAATGCAAGTTTATTATAAACACATGACCTAGAAATTTACCCAAGTGCATATATTTTATGTTCACATTTTCCCCCACTTTAGGATGTTGAGTGAATAATCGATAGCATAAAGTAGATAGAAGATGCGTACCTTATGATCATGTAGAGAAGATCATTGTTGATAGTGTTTCAAGTGGACAAGTGAAGCGTGGAGTGATCACAATGTGTAGCGCAGAGACTAGGAACTGGAGGTAGACCATAAGGGTGAAGCGTATGTATAGTAGTATGTTGTGTTTGCTGATGTGTTCTACTCCTTGTTACGTATTAAGGACAGTCATGCAAAATAAGAGTGAAAAAGTAGTCAAAGTTATGTATATGAGGAATCAAAGTAACATGTGTATAAGTAAGTAAGAGTGTGAAAGTATGTAAAAGGAAATTTTTCACCTAATATGTAAGAGACTATGAGATAGAAAATTGTCCTAATTTTCTTGGAGATGTCACTAAATTTATTGCCGAATGGTGAGGTTTTTGGGAGATCTCATGCCAAGAATGAATTTTTTTGGGTGATATCACACCAAGTGTGAGTTTTTTGGGAAATCTCAAGCCAATAGAAGAGTGTTGGGGAGAGAGGTCTAGTTTTTCTCTCCTTTTATGGTATTTCCCGAATAAGCACCACTGCAGATGGTACATCCCGATTTGTTCTAATTACTTCTCATTAGTCTTTATTGTAACTGAAATGTACTGATAAAGTGAATTCTATAACTGAAGGAAAGTGCTTACTACTGTAGAATTGTTCTGAAAGCTATAGGATATCATATTGAACTGTGAAATTGAATGTTTCTTCCCCCAGGAAACAGGGGCCATGGGAGGACACAAACACCAAGAATTATTGTCTACTACTGGGTGCTAGTTTTTGTTGTGTGTGAGGTCGAAGTCTAATTCTATAATGTTCTATGACTATATTCCTATGCTGATTTTATACTGTGTTGATTTATCATGTAACTCTGAGCTGTTGTAAGGGTGATTTGTTCACCCAATAGATGCCCCCTGGTCTGGGGTGTGTGTAGTGACTATAGGAGAATGTAGTCCAAAGGAGAGGACCCTGATTTGATATGCATATTTGAAATGGATATACCTGTAGGGGGTAGAGGATGTGCATGGTAGAAACAACAGCACATGAGAACAAGAGAGGATAGTAACATGTGTTAGTGTAAATACAGCTAACATGTAATAGAAGATAATTTAACAAGCAACTAATAAGACAAGATGAACCACGAAAATTAGGTTTCAAACATGGGACATTTCTCACAATGTCACAAGACATTCAGGTACGAAGCGGCCAAAAGCATATAATGATCAAACAAGACATAGGACATAGCATGTAAACAATAACATACAATAGCAAACAATAGCAAGCAAAATTTATCATATAATCATGGTTGTATGTAATCCTACAAAGTAAATGCTACACATGCAACACCCATTAGCATGTTATAAAGATAAATAGTATGTCAAAGTGTGTTTATATCAGCAAAAATAAAGTGCTAGTAAGAAGTAGTAAATGATGAAACAATAGAACATGTAGTGTGTGAGAGTAGTCAAGGTAGATGTCGTCAGAAGTCTCGGTGGGATTGGAAATGGATTCAATGTCGAGCATCATACATCATGTAAGGAGCAGTAAGAGATCTACATTCACTTCCAGAGACTGAGTGAACGTGCATGTAGTATTTTTATTACCACCAATATAGCTATGCATGTTGGCACTTCATCCAAACAAGAATAGAATCTCACCCGAAGCACAAGCATCATATATTGTGTGAGTTGTAAGAGATTTATATTCACTTCCAGAGACCAAGTGAACATGCATGTAGTCTTTTTAGTACCACCAATATAGCTATGCGTGTTGGCACTTCATCCAAACAAGTATGGAAGCTCACCTAAAGCACACGCAGCTGTTAGGTTCCTCTTTTTTTATGTTTATCAGGATGTTAGTGTGCATGTTCAATAGCCATACAATCACTCATACAAGAAGATAGATTATTTCATGCGAATTTAGTAACACATATAATAAGGAATTTCACTCAACATAAAGAATAATAAAAAATATTTGAATCCCCATTATACTAGGCTCAGATCTAGTCATTTTGGAAACCCATATATAATTATCCATTGCAAACCATAATCAATTACATAACATAAAAGCTATATCCATTAAAATCTATTATATCAATGTGTTAGACATGCGTGCTCTCATACAGACTTCAAAACCATATAACTATTGAGCTCTTTCCAAACTAGAACTAGTCAAAAAAAAGGATGCACTACCTATGTATATACTCGGTGGGGACTTTCCCTTCACCATTTACATGAACTTTTATAATAATAGGTGTGCTTACAATAGCTTGCATGCTTTTTACAATCTATTCCAATAATAAATTAAGCTAAATATACATCATTCTTTAATTCACTTTAATTGTTTTATTGTCTTGATCCATGTGTGTTCTTTATCTTTGACCTGCATGTGATTTTTCCAATTCTAGATCCTTTGTGTGCATCCCAAGTTATCATAATTTTCCCTTTTTTTATACCTTTTTTGGAAACCACTCTAACCCTGCTCTATTATTTTTATATGCACCTTGGAAAATTGGCTAATTCCTAATTTGTGTCTTCTCATGCACAAATCTTTACACATTGATCATTCCTACATGTTTGTGCCTCTTCTTTCACCCCTTGTGTGCAGTCCCTAACCTTTGTGTGTGGCTAGTACTTAGCCATTTTCTCTTCTCAACATCACCCCACACTAAATTTATTTCCCATCATTGGAAATATTCCATCATACTTATTCCCCCAATGAATGAATCATGGAATTTAAAGAATAAATAATAAGGGCCAATTTTGTTTATGAATCAAAGAATAAGATTGCACCAATTTACGCACAATTGTAATCATGCCTCGGGATGCTCGAGAAGCTCTTAGAATTCCTTGCTCAATAGTTTTTCTAATTCTTCCCATTTTGTGATCTCCGTTGTGGCTTTCCTTGGCACTACCTCAACAATACCTAAAATATGATCAGGCATGAGCTCATCAATTTTCTCCTTAATCTCTTTTACCACCACATCTAGCTTTGTGACCACTCCTTCCATAACATCCATTCTCTACATGATCATGAGTTGAACCTCCTTGATTCTCAACTCAATAGTTTCTTTCATGAATTTAATTAGATCCCTTTGCGTTGATGTCTCCACTATTAAGTATGCTCACTCAATCTTATTGTAGACACAAAATCATACACTTTAGACATTATTTAGTCCTAGTCTTATACTACTATTCATATGGTTTTTGAGTGAAGAAATTACTAATTAATCCCTATCTCTTTGTCATTTTTATTTACTTTCTGTCATAATTCCTGACCTTCACCACATATATGACCAATCTATTTTGGACACTTTCCATCATTTTAGCCTTGACTATGGTGCTCAGGATAGTACTAGGGCACTTGTCAATGCCCTAGTCATTATTGGGGCACCCTGATCCTTTTACACTTTCCTACCACTTTTTGGGCACTTTCTAGGCATTTGAGCTTCTTATCCTTTTCGTGGTTATCCTTTGTAGGGTTAATTATGAAATTAGAACAAGAGAACCATATAAATATAAAGTTATGAGACCATAATGAGGGACCAAGCACTATGCACTATTATCATCATCTAAGGTTGCATCCATCTAGCTCCATCACAAAGGCACAAGGGTTATTCATATGCATCATACTACATAGCAGGGAAGTTTATTCTATTCCATCCACCATTCTATTACATTTTCTACACATAGTTATTATTCACTACTTTCAAAAAGTGTGACTGGCACAAGAGCAACCTTGGGCATGATCACACACACTCACATAGAACTACATCGGTTCTAATATGTAGTGCAGTGCTCAGTTAGTAAGTCCAACATTTTGGCCGTTAGGACAATCTAACCCCTTCATTTGGATTTTTCTTTTTTAGTGTTTGATGCTTGTTTTGGGGTCTTCCAAGTCTATTCTTCATCACTAATCATTGGTGACATTCAGAAAAGAGGATCGAATTACATGCAGCACACAACAAGGGTTTTGCATCATCTTACAACCCTATAGAGTTGGTTCCTAGACCTCCTGCACAAACCAAGGCACCCAGAACTCAAACTAGAGCACCCACATGCACCCTGATCCTCTCGTAGGTACCCCATTCCAGCCAAACAGCTCAAATTTTTCCTTTTCAAGACCTCTACATGTTTTCTCCTCCATCCAGAATATTTAGTTGATTTTACGACATAGTCGAGATCAACTTCTGAATTAGCTAAGCTCTTTCCAACCCTACTTATCAATTAGGGTTTCACATTTTCATTAGTTTAGTTGTTAGGGTCACTCTCTATATTTATTTACTACATTTATTTATTATTATTTATTGTTATTTATTGTTGTTCCTAGTTAGATTTAACTATTCCAATATCCACATTTTAGTTAATCACATATTACTTGGTGTTTTCAATGGTCTCCTTGACCCTGGTGATAAGTGCATCATACTCAACTATCTTGGCCTCCATGGCCTCTTTATCTCTCTTCTTGGCCTCATCCAATTATTCTTTTGATGGCCCCATGCTACCCTTTATATTGAGAAGTAGCATCTCAACCAATTCCTTAAGATACTCCTTCTCTGTAGTGTAGTCTTTCCAGGCTTGGCTTACCAACATGGGGCATGCAGTTGTAATTTGCTTCACTAGCCCTCCAACCCTGCCATATACCTCCTTGGTTTACTTTTTCTCCCACTCAAAATCCTCCTTTAGCTGTTGGATCTTGTGCTCCTTATCATTTTTATCATCTACCATTATCCTTATGGTAACCCCCTTATCCAGGTTCCTACACGTGACTTCAGTTATACACTTATTCAAAGCATTATAGGCTTGTTCATCAATTAACCTCATGGGGTGAATGATATTAAATTATTTTCCAAGTTTAATCTTTAATGTAAAAATGGAATGTGACTTTTTACTTATCTCATATTCTGGCTCTTCCACATGTGTGGGCATGTTCCATGATAAAATATTTCTGGTGTGTGAGATCCCTCCTTATTCATTCAGCAAGTCCTAGCCAAACAACCTTTCCTTAGGCACCATGCTCTGAAACATAGCCTTCAAGACATTCGTAGGATCATCAATAAATGACATATGGGGTGATTAGGGAGGCCGTCACTTCTTTACCACCTTGGCCTTTGTGTGTGCCTTATGTGGTGTGAATGGTTTGGTGTTTGAGTCCCCAGGATCACCCTTACCCTCCTTGATGACATAAGCATCATCTCCTTCTCCCTTGTCTTCCTAGGGATTTTCTTGTGTAGTGCACTTCTCCTCTTTCCGCACTTGTATTTCTTCCCCGCATGGGATTTTATTCTACCCACCTTCCTCCCTTTCCTCCACGTTCTTCTTTGGGATTGATTATACATGAACTGGTTGTTCCAAACCCCCTTCATCCTAGTGCATAGAATCCTTGCACTTTGCTTCCTCATACTTCTCTTCCTCCTCATCATCAGAAACAACTCTCTTGCACCCCTTATTAGTCCTTAATGGACTTACCTTGGCTATTGTTGCTAAAGAATACCCCTTGTCTGGTTGAGAAGAACATGTTCCCTTACTTTCCTTCCTTCTCTTATCCTACATTTCTTTCCTCTGGCTTTGATCCAAGGAAACATCCTCCTCCTCCTCTTCTTCTTCTTCTTGCCGAGATGGATTTTTTTCTTGCTTCCTTTTGGGATCCTTCACCACATTCTTCTTTGGTTGTTAAGGCATGTGTGAGTCATATACCTCAATTTCATTCTCATCCATTATCTTTAGCCATATATTGACAAATACCCTGTGAATCATGTTGTCGAATGTCACGTTCATGATGGAACTTAGATCCAAGGCATCTGACTCCATGGTCTCCAAGTACATAGGCTTGAAAACGTATCCAAAAGTCTTGCACAATGTGTGCCAATTTGAGTCAACCTTTTCTGCATCAAAGGTCATCTTCTATATATCTTTTATTTATTTAACTACACACATGAAATATATATCGATGAATGTAAATGGAAGTTTGCACCACGACCCCATCTCACCATTGGGCATCATGAACCTAGTAAGGCTAAAGTGTTACATAACTGCAAAATTTTCTAGCTCGGCCACTTCTCTAGGAAACTCCCTTGGCACACGCCATTCATTCTTAAAGGCCACACACATCCTCTTGTACCACTTATCTAATATTACCTTGTAGGAATTGGTGATTGTGCCCTCACATGTCCAGTCTGCAAATTATACCACAGGGGACTTGTCATATGCGATATGAATTCATATGTTATCTTCTGGCCCATCTGGGACACAAAACTCCCAGAAGACTATCAATAACAAGATGGACCCCCATGTTATCTTGTCTCCCTTATCATTTTTTGCCTTGGATTCTTCTATGATCCCATCAAAAATTAATTGTGCAATGTTATATTGTGTTTTGTGAACCATCTTGTGCACAATGTAGATGAACTTCCTTTTCACCTATCCCTATTGTTTAGAGGCACCAAGCTTAAAACTTATTATTCAGGATACTATCCTAGTTTCAGGGTTCGCAATCTTCTTGACACTCATCACCTTGTGTCCTCTATCATATTGTAATTTGGTGGTCAGTTACTCAAACTTCAAATCATCATGTGAGTCCAAGTCCAAGTCTTCCCTAGTTTTTCATAATCCAGTCACTCTCCTAATCAGATGGGTTATGATTCTCATCTTTTGACCCGTGATACCAGCACAACAAGAGAAGTGTGGGCCTTTTAAATAAGGGTAGCTCAAATAGTTGGAGTACCCCTACCTTATCGAGACTCTTCCTTTCTGATTCATCCATCACTGTTTAGTCCTTAGGGCTCCTCGTAGGAAACTCCCACAACATGTCCTTGTTTAAAGTGGCCTCGTGCCTTGGTGCCCTATGATTATACTCACTAATCTTAAAGTTTGTAAGCTATGAGGTCCATTGTTATGCCACAACCACCTCTGGTGGGTATTACATTTTTTAGAACCAATTATCAGAAAATTCCTCTACATCTTTTCTCTTTCCCTTAAGTTCCCTTCATGGTTTCATTTCTATTTTCCCAAATTTACATCGCAACCTATGTTGTAAGTTTTTTTTATTCCATACTTCTTGTTCTCGAACCCTTTTTGTCATGTGTCAAATCTTTTGTCTACTTTTGCATACCCTACTCTCCTACCCTAGCTAATTAATTTTCCATCTTTGTAGCCCTATGTCCACAATTCTTAATCTTCTACGAACCCTAACTCCTCAACTTCCAACTCTGTAAACCATATATCCACTCTCCCTTCCTATAATTCCACTTCCTCTATTGAAGGATCTCACGAACTTGAGGGTCATGTACTCTATTGTGGTATACTTTATCACTCGAATTCTTTCTCCACACTCTTCTCTCTAGCACTTAGTCATTCAGTTTCTCAATCGTTCCAATCACTTCGAATGCAAGGTAGAAAATGACTTGATTTCCCTGTCTTATAGATTTTTCACACTTAATACTCCACCAACTGAATTTTTGGATTTAAAGCACCTTTTTCCACTTTTATGTCTTAAAGTTATTTTTCATTTTAAAACACATTTTTCCATCTTAAAGGCACTTTTTTCTTTTCTCAGTGTTTTCTTCCATGTGCAGCAGTCGTAACCTTCTTATGCACTACTACTCTCCAAGCTATATACATCCTTACATGCTCTTTCATGTGCTGCAAACCCTCTTCCTCTGGACCACATACCAAGTAGTCCATCCTAGTGTTTCATTACTTGTGTTACACTACGCAACCTCTTTCTCACATGGGTTCTCAATCTAGGAAATTCCTTTTAAGAACCGTCATTCCCAAACACCTGCAACAATTTCCTTTTACTTTTTCACATACCCCATTCATATCCATCAAGAACATTTCTTTTTGTATTATCACAACTTTGGACCAACTTTACTACAAGTACTAGTATCACAGTCTCTCTTTTACATGCAGTCATACATGCTCCACCCCACACTAAAAGTATGTGCAGTCCTCTACACATAAAATCACTAGATAGTAATCAACTCTTTCACGCAAACACACTTATTACAATAAAACAAACACAACATGAAAGGGAAATCTAAGCTAAGTGGAAATACTACCTTATTACAAGACACAAAGGAATCTTATTTATAGTAGGGCTTCAACCTACTTCTATTCAAGTAACTGGGAAATATGGTGTCATCCAGCGCTTGCAATTAACATAAGCCTAATTCTAGTATCTTGGTTACTAAAAAGGGTCACAACCAATGGAATTTCTACTTCCCTGGATGGCGCACAAACTTAGAGTCATATAGAAGTACCATATTTCTAACTGCAAAATACTTGTTTTTGATGTTCCTGTCATGCCAAGACTTATGTCTTCTAACTCCAACATGCAATGGCACACCTCTCATATAATTGCATCAACTTGGAAATACACTCATCTACATCATATTCATCATACAATCCTCTTGTGTGTGCAATACGCAGGGATGGTAACAAAAATTCCACAAGCAGTACAATCTCCGCTCCAAAAACCAATTGAAAGGGTGTGGCCTTGTTCAACCATTTATAGGTAATCCTATATGCCCAAAGTATGGATGATACCTTGTCATCCCAATCATTTCTTCCAACATAATATATCTTCATTAGTGTTTGTCCCAGCATCTTGTTGAAAGCTTCAGTTGTTTCATTATCTTGTGGGTGATAAGGGGTAGTCTTATGGTGTGCTACCATAAAATCTACCAACAAAATTCTAATGCTTTCATTTAGGAAGTGAGTTCCCCTATCACTCGTTAGACTCAATGGACATCCATACCTACTGATAATGTTTTCCTAAGTGAACCTTAATGTTGTTGTTGTTGTGCAATATTTTTTAGGAATAGCCTCTACCCACTTGGTCAAGTAATCAATGCATGTGATAATGTAGCACACATTTTTCCTACATGTGGGTGGTGCAATAGGTCCTATAAAATCAATTGTCCATTTTTCAAAAGGTTCCACAGTTGATATAGGACTTAATGGAATCTTATCTCAGATTGTAGGCTTCCCAAGTCTCTGGAAGTGATCACATGTATTTACAAAAGAGTTATGTTTCTTATATAGTGTCTCCCACCATAAAAGAGCTGATAAGATCATACGTGGGGTTTATTCCCCTACATAATGTCCTCCTGCAATTCCTTTATGTGCTTCCTCCATAATGGCTTTGCACTCATATTCCATAACACATATGCGCAAGACCTCATATCTACCCATTTTATATGGATCTCCTCTAATGATTTGATATGGCACAACATGAATAGCAAGTTTTTTCTTTTCCAAGGTTTTCATTCCTTCTAGCGCAAGTCCAGTGTGCAAGAATATTGCAATACATTCCAAATTAGTTGGCGTGTGGTTTAATCTAAACAATTGGGCATCTAACATAGTGTCTTTAATTATCTGTGTGTCCTCTCTAGAGTTTATCCTTAACAAATTATCAGGTCCCGGATTGCTCTTTCCTGGATTTACTACGAATGTAAAATCAAATTCCTGAAAAAAAGTAGTATTCAATGGCATTTGTTCCCTTGTAAAACAAGTTTGTTGATTAAGCACTTCAGTGCCATGTGATCTATGTAAAATATAAATCGTGTGGCCAATAAGTATTGTCTAAATTTATGAAGCACATAGATCATATAGAATGCCTCGTGCTCCGTCATTTTATAGTTCTGTTCAGAAGGTGTCAACTTATTTCTTTCAAATCATATGGGATGATCCACATTAATGTATCTTGGTTGCACCAAGACTCCACCAATAGCCATGTCTGAGGCATCTACATGTTCCATGAAACCATGAAGGGAAGTGCAAGATCAGTGCATTGGTAAGTTTCTCCTTCAATGTCTTGAACACTTGCTATTGTGTATCACCCCAATAAAACTTTCCTTTGGCATTGAGTAATTCCTATAGGGGCACAACAATCTTTGCATAACCTTTGATGGACTTCCTTTAGTATCCAGTGTGCCCCAAGAAATCATGCACTTCACTTTGATTAATAGGTTCTTCCAATCCCAAAATTACTACAATCTTATCAGGGTCTACCAACAATCCATCCTTACAGATGATGTGCCTAAGTAGAGTGCAAAAGGGTGTGGAAAATATGCACTTCTTAATGTTAAGAGAGATGTTTAGCTTCCTGCATATCTCAAACATGAGCCTTAAGGTATCATGGTGATCTTTCACTAGTCTATAAAAGCTCTAATCATCTAGATAGACATGTAAAAACTTGTGAATAAAGTCCTTAAATGCCTACATGACAATGCACAAGAATACTACTAGTGCATTTTTCAATCCAAATGACATGACAGTGTACGTAAAAATGCCCCATTCAACAGTGAAGGTGATGTTTTCCTATTCCTCGCATGAAATGCACACTTGGTGGTCCCCTAAAAATCCATCAGTGAATGAATAGAGTTTGTGCCCTGTAACTCCTTCAAGGATATCCTCTATAAATTACATAGGAAAAGGATCTATGACACATGAAGCATTGAGTACCCTATATTCCAGATAGATCCTAATCCAACCATCCTTATTGATACTTATCACCATGGGGTTGACCCACTTAGATTCCTAAATAGGCTTTATGATCCCTGACTTAAGCATCTTGTCAATTTCTTCTTTCACCTTCTCGCATAGGTTTAGGTTCATCCTATAAGGCCTCTACCAAACCGTACACACGTCATCTTTCAGCTTAATCTTCATCTGTCCCGATGAGGGATGGACACATTTCAACTCATGAAAACCATTGGGGAACAAATATTAGAAGTCACAAAATAGCTCAATGATCTTCGTAACCTCTAATTTTGACCAATAATACCCTCCTTAGGTGCATCCTCAGTTCCAATATTCACCTTATTATTCTTCATAGGTACATGGTATGTGCATACTTACTCATCTACACACTCCATCACCTCACACGCACCCTCAGTATGCTTGATATCCAAATATTTGACTTGCTCATCATCTATAAGGTACAAAAAATTTCCTTTTTCCTTATCTCTCCATCCGTGCCCCATATGGATTTTGTCTATTTCCACTACATTTTGTCATGCCTTAGTCTCAGGCTCTCCCAAGAGTTGAACCATGAGTTCCTTTGTTTTTATGCTATCACCTAAAGTGATGTGCTTCATGATCTACAAGGCCTCATATACTAGTGGATTATTAGAAAAATAATCAACAGTGTGAGCCATACCTTCAGTCATGTCTCTCCAACTGTAAGTCTCTTGTTTGTGCTCACCATGCACATAACATGCCCACGTGTATCCACGTAGAGTAGAGTAGAACTTTTTCACCCAAAGATATAGTGGTATAGCCTTCTAACCTTGTGCTCATTGTCTCTCACAGTTGTGTATGTGTATCAAAGTAGGAGTATTTCCATCATACTCATGTATAAGAGATAGACCATTACTCTAGGTATGTATACACATATATTACACATTAGACAATATTTAGCCCAGTCTTATACTACTATTTAGAAGGTTCTCAAGTGTAAAAAGTAATAATTAATCCCCCCTTTTAGACAACTTTTTCTTATCTTTTATTTTGTCTTTTCCACATATTTCTTAATACCTATCAACCCATTTCATGACATTTTTAACATTCTATCCTGAAATCATGGCGCCCCATCTTGTACTGGGGTTCACCCTGAGGCACCCTAGTCCCATTTCTAGAGCCCTAGTCTATGCACAACCTTCTTCTACTTATGTTTGGATCACTTCTAGTTGTTAGTCATCCTTATTTTCTTCTCATTCGACCTTGTCAGGATTAATTACAAATTAAACTTGAGAGCCCTATAAATATAAATTTATAAGACCATAATAAGGGTCCTAGGTCATTGCATCTTATCACTACTATCACTCCATCTAGGGCTGCATCCATTACATCACTTGCATCCACATAGTGTCATGCATTCAAGCTAGGATATCTGCATCACACACACTTCATAGGGGGAGGGATTCCATTATATTCCATGCACACATGCTACTTACATTTCTATAGCTACTATTGCTTGCTACTTCACAAAGTGTGACTATCACGAGAGCACCTAGGGAACGACATGCACACACACACACACACACACACACACACACACACACACACACACACACACACACACACACACTCACTAGAATTACATCAAGGTCCATAATGTAGTGTAACACTTGGTGATAAGTCCACTAGTTTAGCAACTGAGGTTAATCTAACCCATTCATATGCATCTTTCATTGTGCTAGGGTTTGATACTTCTCCTTACATAACGGGTCATTCTCCAGTTCATCCGATGAATCTACTACGATAGGCAGGGTACTTAGATCTCCTTAAGTGACACTAATGAACATTCAGATCCTAAGGCTTTGTTCATAGTTCCCAAGTGCCTATAATTCAGACCAAGTCACCCTGGGGTGCACCCCAAGTACACTTCCAGGCATACCTGTGGCACTCTTAGAAATTCCATATATGCCCTTTGTAGGTCCCTAATTGGTCGTCTGCATTCTCAGGTTATAGGTTCCAAATCCGCAACACTATGCGATAGTCTACCTGTTATCATGTAAGTCATTTCCATTACTCTTCTCTTGCATATTGGGGTTTTATTTCCTCTAGAATAGTTTCTTTACATTTATTCTCATGCTGCTTTAGTTCATTTACAGTGTTTTAGTCCTATTAACTACATTAACATTAATACCCTAGATATCCCTTAGGCCATCTAGGTAAAATCCATATTTTTGTTAATCATTTTGGTGAACCCAATGTCTCTTTCCATAGCTTTTTAGGGCTTTTTCATTCCACCATCATGAATATCTCTATCACTGAATACTTGTTTACCCACCCTGATTTGCTTCATCCTGTTCAAACCCTCTTTGCTACTACAGATGTTTCTACTAATATGCATTTGGATTCCCTGTATGACACATTTGCTGAGGCCTTTTCTCAACATATAGCATTCTGGGGCAATCCTGTCACTGACATTCACCCTTTTGAAAATGACCCACCACTTTACATCATGTCCCACATCTACAATGTTGTTGTCAAGCGTACTCTTATCGATAATGGCTCTGAGCTTAATTTGTGCCCTATGTCCTTTCTCCAAGCCATAGGTTTGTCTTCTCATGACATTATCCCTTCTTCTATTTCACTCTATGCTTATGATGGTTATATTTGTCCATGTCTAGGCCACATTACCTTGCCTTTAACTGTAGGTCCTAAGACCCTCCCTACTATTTTCTTCGTCATTGATTTCCCTGTCTCATATAATTGCTTGTTAGGTAGACCATGGCTCCATGCCATGCAAGTTGTTTCTTCTACCATCCACTATTATGTAAAATTATTACATGAGCGTGTTGAGTATACCATCTTCTGATATCATGATCCATTCCAATATTTTGTCCATGACCCTCATACTAGCATTGTTATTACTCACATTGACACTACTAATGAACCTCATCCTTTAGATGATCAGCCACATTTACCGCCACTTGAGGGAGCTATTTGTTTACTAGATGCAATTCCCCCTCCATCACCCATTCCTACTGTCGTAGTTCCATATCAGCCACCCCCTCCCTCCATGAACACTATCATCCCAAATCTTTGCCATTATCACCCACACACCCACCCTTCACATGGACACTCTTTATCTGTGACTCATTTTGGGACCATGTTCCATTTGATCCCACCCATGATGAAACCATATGTTCCCTTACTGGTCTCTCTTGTTTTGGTTTCCCTTTTAAGGAACTTCATCCTTCCACCCATGCTCCACCCTTATACTATAGCTTTATCACTATTACATATGCTTACAACTTACGTGTCTTCCATTTCCTTGTTTGCTTACCATGTACACCTTGTTCTTTTCCACTCACATTAGGAGATTCTTAGCTTACCTACATTGGCTAGAACTTTGGACCCTAGTCACATTGAAATTTCATTCCCTATGCCTTTCCGGTCATGTCCTAATCTACAATAGTTCCTTACTTGGCTACTCACCTAACTACACTCACTGGTATGCCCACGGTTTCCCACATCCCCCTTTCACTGATGAAGAATATGCTATGGGCATGTATATTCTATGCCTTACCATATCATTACATGATCAACCTCACACTATAGCCTACCATGTTCCTAATCCTGAGACATTTAAATTTGACCTGGAGGACGATGATCTTATTGATGAGTTCACATAGCCTCTTCTCACACTACTATTAGGGGGGCATATCACATGACATACTACCCCCCTCGCTTTTCATACTTGTACCCTTTTACATCCTACACTTCATCTCTATCACTTATCATCATCTGCATATCCACATATCCCTTCACGTATTATCACACCCTCATTACTCGATGACACACCCTAGTGCTTCGGTTCACACTGGACTATTGAGGGATTACCATTACACTAAACCCCACACACTGCACTACAGGACCTACACATTTACATTCCATCATACACCTACATTATATCTTCATCATAGCATACATACTACACTAGCTGTTATTATCGTATATGAGCCTAGTTTTGAATTTGATCCTATCATTCTACATTTATTCTAGGTCACATTGTATATGAATCTAACTTTATATTTTACCATCACATATTCTACCTACACCTATCATTATATCTTCCACACTACATATACATCCTACACACCCACATTGCATTCATACATCCTATCTATTCTACATGCTACACTATATTTCCTTATACATGGGTCTAGTTTCACTTATCATCATTACACATTCTATCTTCTACACTTATTGCACAAATTCATTACATTACATTCCATACACACTGTGCATTCTACACCACACATTCACATACCTTGGTCCTTTACACTACATTGTCTTACTAGGCACTGGCACTCACCACCCTATGACACACTTTATTTCCTTAGTTCATACTTGACTACCAAGGGTTTCACATGGACCTAACCTACATGCAACATGTCATCACACCACATTCATTGGACTAGTGACTAATGCTCTAGGATATATTGTCACCCATACTTGTCATCATATCATGTAGTGGTATACACCTTAGGTTAAATCACCACTCTTTTCATCACCTACATCATACTATTACGTTCTATCATCTCCTATTATATCATCCTATTACATTTCATGGTTTTCTCAATTCCACACTAGTCCATTACATTATCACACCTTCGATCATCACATAGTGGTATACACCTAGGCTTAAATCACCACTCTCTCTCATCAATTTCTTCCTTATCCTCCTACATCTTATCATCACATATTCTATTATCTATTTTATGTCATTCACATCAGTCATTTATCCTACTATCACTTAGTGCTATACACTTTAGACTAAATCACCTCCTTCATCATTGGTCCATGCTTAGTGCTAAAATCACCACCTTCCATTATCCACCACCTACTTATCTATGCTTCATATTCTCCATCACCCATTTCATAGTGAAATATGCTACAGGATAAATTATCACCTTCTTCTACCATCATGTAGTGATATACACTTAGGGCTAAATAATCACTCCTCTATTCAACCAAGTCATGGTATACACTTATGTTATAGGGTCCATGCAAATCTTTTCATATGTCTCATTCCCATCTATTCATCTTATACTGATATATGCGTAGGGATAAATCATCACTCACTCATAAGCAAGACATGGTATACGCTTAGGCTATAGGTTCTATGTGCTTCTTTCCATATATCTCATTCCCATACACTCATTCTATAGTGATATATGCTTAGGGATAAATCATCACTCCTCCAATCAACAACGTCATGATATACACTTCAGCTATAGGGTTCACACACATCTTCTCCCCATGTCACATTTCATCACCATCCCATACACATACTCATCACAGTGTGCTAGATACAACCAACACTACTCGACCATTTCCCGATGATACACTCTCGTTTATGGTTCATTCTTGACTGCTGAGGGGGAAAACAAAATGAACCTCACTGCATACACATTCCATCCACTTGGGGGGCATGTTGCTCCTATCATTCCATATTGCATTCCATTCCATCCATCCATAGCATATTGCATTATCTTGGTAGCATTTACTCTTGCTTACTAGTGTTTTTCTTGCTCATTCTACTACACATTTTAGATTGATTTCCTATATGTCATTAGCATACACACATGCGCATTCACACCTTTTGTTTAGTGTGATTGTAGATACAAGATATTTATACACATGGAATGGATGCTTGTTCTTCTACCCTTACTATACTGGTCACTAGGGGCATCCACATTCATCTCATATAGGTGTTATTGTTTCATTTTGTACTTAGCATCTTTTACTACTTGTTCATACATGCTTTGACATATTGGTTATCACTCTGACATGCTAACGGGTGTTCCATGTGCAGCACTTGTTTTGCAGGACTACATGTTTTCCATGACTACCTGATTTATTTCTACTTGTATTGCTTTTTTTTCCATTGTATGCAAGCTTTGCCATTTTGTTTGTGTGCACACTTGTCTGTTGTTTACGGCCATGATGGCCTCACGTGTCTTGCGACATCGTGAGTGATATCCCATGTTTGTAACCCACTTTTTACGGTCAGTCTTTTTGTTTCTTGTGTGTTTGCACTACTTTGCTTAGTAGTTTTTTACATTTTCTGCATATTTTACACTTATTGCATGACATGTGTTTTCAAACTAACACTTGTATTTACTAGTCATCCCCTTTTATGTGTGCACCTTGGTATCTACCAAGCACTTTCCCTTTCCCCCTGTAGGGCAGATTTCTACAAGTTAGAGTGTGGTTGGTCCTCTTTTGGGGTTGCATTCTCCTTCTAGGGTCATCACATGCGCCCCCAAAGAGGGGGGGACATCATTAATGGTTTTCTACTAACAAAAAATATTTACACCAGCTCAGATAAAGTGAGTGATCTTAGACCAGTCTACAAACTCCATACACAGGGGCCTTAACAGGACATTGTGTCCTTCAGATAATTTTATGGATCTGTTATAGACTTAGGGGTTATAGCGAGTATTCCTATCTACACTTCTTCCGTCTAGTAGCATCAGATATACCCAAAAAACTAACGAAAATACATATATCTCTTCAACAAAATTTAGAAGAAGTAGTTAGATTTAGTGAACACTGAACATTTCCTCCCTACACTTCTTCAGCCAAGGTGGCATGAGATCACCCAAAAAACTCATGACACTATAGAATATCCTTCTAAACCCTTTTTCTCAACATGGATTAGGTGCACATGTTACATTTACACTTTCTGTTCTAGTGTATTTTACATTTGCGTACTTTACATAGCATTTTTACATACATACATATTTGACTACTTGATCATTTTCTCCTTACAAGTCCGCCATATGAGAAACAAGTAGTCAAATTGGGGGAAAGAATAGTGACAATGAAAATGACAACACACTGTGGTGCTACTTGTCATACTAACCATATAGGTACACTACACACAGCAGTAGCTACACATGTGTTCCACCCTCTCATCACTTTTTATACACATTTTTCATCTTTAGAATCCACGCTCCTCCACATTTTTCTTTTTGTCATTCCATGCTTGAGTCTAGTCCATTGGCACGTCTTCTTCTATACTCTACATGGTTATCAGGTATACATCTCTATCTACTTTCTATTACCGAGCTTTCCTCTCACCAACATAAAGTGGGAGAAAATATACACACAAATATTACACATTAGACAATATTTAGCCCGATCTTATACTACTATTGAGAATGTTTTCAAGTGTACAAAGTAATAATTAATCCCATCTTTTGGCCACCTTTTTCTTATATTTTATTTCATCTTTCCCGTGTATTTCCTGATACCTATTAGCCCATTTCATGACCTTTCTGACATTCTAGCCTGAAATCAGGGCGCTCCAGCCTGTACTGGGGCACCCCAAGGTGCCTTGGTCCCATTATGGGTGCCCCGGTCTATGCCAAACCTCTTCCGCTTCTTTTTGGGTCACTTCTAGTTGTTGGTCATCCTTATCTTCTTCTCAGCCGACCTTGTCAAGATTAATTATGAAATTAAGCTTGAGAGCCCTATAAATATAAAGTTATAAGACCATAATAAGGGTCCTAGGTCATTACATCTTATCACTCCTATCAATCCATCTAGGGCTTTATCCATTGCATCACTTGCATCCACATATGGCCATGCATTCAAGCTAGGAGATCTACATCACACACACTTCATAGGGAGAGGGATTCCATTCTATTCCATGCATACATGCTACTTACATTTCTATAGCTACTATTTCTCACTACTTCATAAAGTATGTCTGACATGAGAGAACCTAGGGTATGACATTCACACACACACAAGAACTACATTAGGGTCTGTAATGTATTGTAGTGCTCAGTGATAATTCCACTAGCTTGGCAGCTGAGGTTAGTCTGATGCATTCATATGCATATTTCATTTTTCTAGGGTTTGATACTTCTCCTTGCATTACAAGTCATCCTCCAATTCATCTGAAGAATCCATCACGGAAGACTAGAAGTACTCAAAGACATTTAGTGACCATACAAGATTGAGGTTTTGAAAATTTACGCTTCTCTGAGCACCTAAATTATAGACCAGGGCACCCCGGGGCACCCTAGTACACTCCTAGGAGCTTGTGTCATCTCAAACAGTCCAGATCCACCCTTTACAGGGTCCCTGAGGGTTCTCTTGCACTTCCATATTATATTTCCAGATCTGTGACACTGCATGATAGTATCTTGCTATCAATTGAGTCTTCTCTTTACTCTTCTCTTACACATTAGGGTCTCATTTCATCTATATGTCGGGCCAACCCAATAATTTTTCTTTGTGTGTCGCCCACCAATGTGCTACTATTCCTCGTAACATATAAACCATCATATTCCCTCAATCTCCCTCATTATTCCACTGGTCTTCCATGACATGAAGGAAAGAGTCACATTTTTCCTCTCCAGTATACTTAGGTAACTGAGTTTTTCCCAAATGCCTAATCATGCGCGTCCTGATCATTTGAATGACTCTTCCCTTAACTTCAATTCTGACCATTTCATACGTGTTATGGGCCCAATTGTCACAAGAAACACTGGTAATGTCACTTACAGATTACACATTTTCCCACTGAATTACACCTTCTTTATATGGTTCCATGCTCTCAAGGTCACACACTATTTGTGCATAAATCCTATTAAGTTCCTCTTCACTCACAGGCCCAATATAGTATGTAGTCTTCACATCATCCAAGGGTATGATAATGCACTCCTTTTTTTCTCAAAACCGATATATCTCTTGTTGAAGAATGGGTATGCATTGTTGGAATAACACCAAAGATGCCTAAGTAGTGCTTGGAAATTATCTACCTCATCAAGTTACAATACCTTAAAATCACCTGTGAACCTTTCTCCTTGAATAGTGATTAAAGCATCCTTTATTACGCCAATAGACACGGCCCTTGTTTTTTTTCCATATACAACACATTAGAGGATGTTGTAATTATGGCCTTCCCATTTGATTCTAAGCATCAAAATTTAGAACATTGACCTCTACACCTATGTCAATCAGAATATTACTCACCATCCAACCATCTATCATTGTATCCAGTGTAATATCCATCTCATACTCATGGTCCTGAGGTGGTAAATTAGTATGTATGATCTAACACTCTCATTTAAGTCCAGCGTGTGGTAGCTTCTCACGTAGCCATTCTCCTAGAAATGGGATGATTCTCTCCTGGTGCAACATCCTACACACTTATTTCAAATCATCTACATCCCTCTGCGAAAGCTCAATGTTCTTTACATGTTCCCTTTCGTGTGCTTATTCCTTCAAGCAATGGATCTCACCCTATGAATATCTTATGACCCCCATGGTCTCCTAATAGACCTCTTTCTGATGAGCTACATCTAGATACTTAACATGTATGATCTCTTATCTTTTAATAATAGGCTTTGCTTTAAGAGGCTCATGCACGCACACTGATTTTACACACATAATGACTAACAAAGGCTATATTTTTGGATCATTTTTCTTCTTAGGTGTCCATTTTTCCTTGTTTGCATGCTCTACCTTGATCATCCATACGTTATTGTCCTTATTGTTGTTTTTGCACATATAAGCATAAAGATCAAGGTGGTCTTTAACCTTATGTGGCTTCCCACAGTACGTGCATACCTGCTTTTTGGGACTTGCACTAGTGATGATCTAGGGACCCATAAGTATAATAAGTATGACACGCGAACCTTACTCTACCACCATGGCCTCTACTCCTATATCCACTAGATAACCCACCATATCCATTGTTGTGTCCTTCATTAGGTTGGGCTTCCTACGCCTAAGAACTATTAGCCATATAGTCTATCACAATCCAATCGCACATACCTCATGAATGTGGTTGATCAAGAGGAAATCAGTTGTATCGTGGGTATGTGCATCACAAATCTTATAGTACAGAGAGACATTTTTCATTGTTGTGCGTTGCAAGAGAGGGAAATTCTAGACATCATGATTCTTATGGAAAATCTCACAAGATTGTAACAGTGCATGCACATTCTTGCGCAGACAACTATCCTTAGTATGCCCTTCCATGTCATAATCGATGCACCATAACCCATTGTGCATCTCATTTGCTGAATTAGTAGATAACTTATCTATTTTTTTACCCATTACTATCATTTGCACCTCAAGAAAAGGGCACAGTCCAGTACTAGCACTCCTAACTACTTCATCTCATAGAGCTGCTTCCAAAGCCTCACGCAGATCAATAAATGTTTTATGTGATAAGGCCCTTCAAAATGGATTCAACAATCCTCCAAAAAACCAATGTGCATGTTGGCTTTGATTAACATCATAAGATAACTTGGAAAAAAAAATTTAAATCATGCATCATACTCCCTCACACTTTCAAATAAGCCCTTCTTGATGTCCTTTAGTGCATTAACACTCTGTTTCTCAAACTCATGAATGTGAAATTTAGCCAAGAAGGCAGTATGCGGTGCATCATAATCCACCACAATCTGGTGTGGATCATACTTTACTAGTTTTGTGCGTACCCTTAAAGTGTGGTATTAGACTGACTTTCCTTCCTATTAGAAGCGGTTATGCCCTTATCTCTCCATAACAATTCACACTTGTACACATGCTCAGTCACATCCTCCAACCCTCTATACTCTGGAAAGTGAAGAGACATATCAAATAAAATTTGAGGTGTCATCTGCTATGATTTTTGAGGTGGTGTTTGTGATGGCTGTTGTGGTGGTTGCAGCCCTTGTCTTAGGATGGGCCCAGATCCTGATCGTGAACCTCCACTAGGATTCCCTTCATGTGGTGGTTCTCTTGAACTGAATGAGCCTCCTGTCATGACCTATGGTCCAATAGATGAGCTTCCTTATGTCTCAGTTGTTATGCTAAACTGGACACAACCTGTTTATGTTATAGTAGCACCTATGGGATTGCTTCCAATAGGTTACATGTTAATGCTTTGTCCTGATGAAGCGCCTGTAAAAATATCTCCAAAATTATTCGTCCCAAAAATGGGTGTCTACTGGGCTGCCATGTGTGCATCCTTAATATGTCATGCCTCTTGAGCAATAATTAAAATATGTCTACATATGTCTCTTACCCAACATGGAGATTCTATTTTCTCACCTTCATTATGATTCTCTTTAACAACTACCTTTGGATTTGGAACACCTTACACAAGGGCTAGGAGACAAGGCTGGATTAGATGTGTGCATGTGGTTCTCATTCTTTCCTTAGAATCATTCTCATTAGATGTCGATAGGGTCTCTCTACTAAGTTTTACCAATGTCAGGAGGACATGATATTTTTTTCCCTCACCTTTTGCAGGTCCTCATCATGTCTTTCAGTCATCATTCCTCTTCACCTCAACACTATGTATGCCACCCTCTGTTGTGCATCATTATACCTGAGTCATCTTTCTCCCCTCTATATTTTTTCTTCTAGGGCCACTGCCATCCTTTCCAAATATGCTTATGCCCCTTTGCGCAGTGGGGTTTTAGCTCGTCATAGGTAATCTCTCCATTCTTAATTCCACCATCAAGATCTTGATAGCTAAAGGTGTTATGCTAAATAATATCCTCTGAGCTCACGTAAAAACCATAAATTTATTTCCTCTGGGAAATAATATGTTGAAATTACATATTCCAAGGTATATCTATGCAGCACACCTTCCCACCAACAATCTATAGCTTTATTTCATGGATCGTCTAAATCAAAGAGTGTTTGATAGTATTCCTACATCCAAGATTTTTTTCCTGGGTGGACACCTATGTTCATTACGTAAGCTTCCAACCACTAGTACAATTCTACTTGGAAGAATCTAAAGAACATCTCATACAAGTAGTCATATAGATTATCTTTTACCTACTTTCGCGTGTTAAAGTCAAGTCCAATGTTATATCTTTGGAGCTTTCAATATTCTCCAAAGATAGTCGAAATGCCATCTAAATGAAACATCCTGGTAGATAAATTGAAAAGAGATCCCGGTAATGGAACCAAAATTTAGTCTTTTTATTACCACCAATATAGTTATGCACACTGGTAATTCATCCAAACAATTTTAGAAGCTCACCCAAAGCACACATAGCCGCCAAGTCCCTCCTTTGTTATGCTTATTAGGACGTTATCATGCATGTTTAATAACCATACAATCACTCATAAAATAAGATATATTATTCCAAGTTAATTCAGCAACACATATAAGAAGGAAATTCACTCAACATAAAGAATAATCAACAAGATTAGAATCCCCATTATACCATTCTCAGATCTAGTCCATTTGGAAACCCATATATAATTATCCATTACAAACCATAATCAATTACATAACATAGAATCTATATCCATTGCAATCTATTACATCAATATGTTAGACTTGCGCGCTCTCATATAGATTTCAAAACCCTAGAACTGTTGAGCTCTCTCCGAAGTAGAACTATTCAAAATAAAGATGCACTACCTATATATATATATATACTCAGTGGGGAGTTTCCCTTTATCGTTTACATGAAATTTTCTAATAATAGGCATGCTTATGATAGCTTGCATGTTTTTTATAAGTTGTGTCAATAATAGATTAAGCTAAATATACAACATACTTTATCTGCTTTAATCCTTTTATTGGCTTGATCCATACGTGTTCTTTATCTTTGACCCGCATGTGCTTTTTCCAATTATAGCTCCTTTTTGTGAATCGTAAGATATCCATATTTTGCCTATTTTTTATATATTTCTTGACCTTGCTCTGCTATTTTTAGTTACAACTCAGAAAATTTACTTAAGTCCTAATTTATGCCTACTCATGCATGAACCTTTACGTGTTGATCCTTCATGCATGTGTGTACCCCTTCACACACCCCTTACATGTAGTCCCTAACCTCTGCACATGGCTAGTACTTAGCCATTTTCTCCACTCAATAACACATGTGTATATGATAAAGATAATGAAATATTGAGTATCTATCTACCATATTAAGTGAAGTGCAAGATGTAAGAATAATAAGCTAGCGAGAATAAATGTAACCAAGATATGAAAATGTTGTACGAGTGTGATGGTTTGGTATGCAAGGTGTGCGGATGATAGGTTAAACATTTCCCCCCAGTGGATGTGTGTGAGATGAGATTAACTTATAATTTCTCCCTCAACAGTCAAAAATGAATCATAAAACAAGAGTTTGTCATCAGGAAATGAGTGTGTTGCAAGAGAGTAGATGCTAGAAAATATGTATAGTGAAGCACAGGACGTGAAAAATATGTGATGTGAGGTTCATTGATGAAGTATAATGTGTGTACCAAATATGTAGGAGTGTTGAGAAATATTAATCATAAAGCACAGAGCGTGAAGTGTGGTAGTATATACTAGAGACAACTTGATAGTGATGGAAGGGGGAGAAAGTGTGATTCCCCCAAGTGTGTGATGGTTAGAATACTATCTAATGATAGTGAAAGGCGAGGTCCTCCCACCCAATATCTGTGGAGATAAAGGAATGTGATCATGTTCTAAAGGCGGTAGTGTGGGGGAGTAACTGTGTACACGTGAAGGAGACTGATGTGGTGAAAGAGGTGGAGAATACATATAATAAGGGGTCACCTAAGTTGGGGACTTAGGCCAACAAGGTGGACTAATGGGCCGATGAGGTGAAGAAGATGAATAATTATTATGAGCATGGATTTCCCCAATATGAGACTTAGGCCGACAAGGTGGACTAATGGATTGTTGATGAAAACAAGGTGGGGATATAAGTCATTTGTGAATAGGAGAGATAGGTGCGGAAGTAGCTTTAGAATTGAGAGGCGTAGGATACCTAGATGTCATGACTAGTCTATAAACATCAGCAAGAGTGGGCTGAGGCAATGGTGTGCATGGTGGGATACCTTTGATAGTGAAAATTTTTTTTTATGGATGAACTTGAGACATAAGTGATTCATGGAGGGGATGGCCTGAGTAGGGTAGAACCAAGGGAGACCTAATATCATGTCATAGTCATTAATTTCATAGGTAACCAGTAAGGGTGTAAAAATAGTAAGAGACCCCACTATGATAGGAATTACGACATGACCATAAGAATTAGGAACTGGAAATGTGATTAGAGATCTTGGACATTTTATATATAAAAGAAGTGCCATAGAGCATGCATTAGTAACAGTCGATGGATAGACCATAGTATTGTTGATGATATAAGGACCAATAGAGGAATTGATATGAAATGAATCAGAAGTAAATGTAGTGTGATATTCATGATCTGAGAATGTGACAACAGGTAGTGACACATCAATAGAAGCAATGAGAAATTCAAGAGGCCCCGGCAAAGTAAGAGGCTCAACATGATATGTATAATCTACAGAAGAATCAGTAGCTTAATTTTCATGCTTTGGTAGAGGGTCATTAAATATTTTTATCTTTTGATTATCATTGACTGGTTTGGCAATATATGGCTCAAGGAATTCGATTGCATTATTATCAATAAGATCTTGAATAAGATGTTTAAGCTTAAAGAAGCAATCAATGTGATTTCCAATGCATTAGTGGTAGTCACAACATGCAGTCTCATCATAATTATGGCCACGAGGGCAAGAAGGATCAATATTGAGTGGTGGGGGAAGGGTGATAAGATTTCTATCAATAAGTTTTGGTAAGAGGAGTTGACGAGCGCAAGGTAACTTGGTAAAAGTATGTCATGTGGGCTGCAATTGAAGCTTGTCAAGTGTAGAAAAAATGTTAACAGTTGCCTTAGCTTCAGTGGGCTTAGGTTTGAAAGTATATTTTTCTTGAAACTGATTAGACGAAGAAGATGAAGAAGATCATAGGATTTAAATTTACCCATAGATAAGAGTTTTCCTTCGCACAATTTGAGTGTATGGCATAGTTGATCAAAGGAGGGAGATGTCTCAAAGATAACACTCTCTTGAAATGGAGGTAGGAGACTTTGAATAAAGAGGTCTTGTAATTTGTATTCAGATATTACATTAGTCATCTTATCAAGGTTGTTCTTCTAAGGTAAAACATAGTCTATTAGATGCTTATTTGATCCTTGTTTAAGTTGAGCAAGTTGTGCATAAGAGATCTTAGTGTCGATATTGATATAAAAATGTGTAAGGAAAACATCGGCTAAGTGTGTAAAATAGGTTGTTGAGTGAATAGGTAGATCATAGAACCAACACATAGCGTAATCTTGCAAGCTTCTAGGAAACAGTTTAGCTAGTAATGTAAAATTATCTGCATAATCAAGACATGCCACATGAAAAGATCGAATATGCTCCTGAGGTTCGTCATGGCCATTGAAGGTAGGAAGCTTGGGTGTGATGAAGCTAGGAGGAAGTGGATGGAAATATATGGTGGGTGTAAAAGGGATGTGAAGGAGAAGTGAGGAATCAAGAGATGGAGAGGAATGTGAAGTAGCTTGTTTTAATTGGTGGATTTGGATTTGCAGATCCTGGTATAAAGAAGCTAGGTCTTGGATGCCGGAAGAGGAGACTTGTCATGTATGCGAAGTAATTGGATGGGTGAAATGATTGGTAGGAGTAGGCATAGAAACATGAACAATGGATGTGGGTGGGAGGGTATAATTAGGTGGTTGTGTTGCAATAAAAAGAGAAGTATTATTAGAGACTGACGGGTTGAGCTCAGCTAGGTTAGTGGCTTCCTCATGAGTAACAAACAATAAGAGATCTAAATCTTGAGGATGTTCAACAATATGGGCCTAGAGGTCACAGATATCTTCATCGGTAAAGGGTTGATAAGTCTCAGCCATGGGATTAGAATCAAAAGAGAGCCTAGAAGCAAGATGTAGTCAAAAAATCACACTCTTTAGACATTATTTAGTCCCGGTATCATAATACTATTTAAAAGGTTTTTGAGTGAAGAAATTATTAATTAACCCCCGTCTCTTGGTCATTTTTATTTGTTTTTTTTTGTCATTCTTGACCTCCACCACATACATGCCCAGTAATTTTTTATCACTTTCTATCATTTTAGCTTTGACTAGGGCACCTAGGCTAGTTCTGGGGCACCTTAGTCCCACCAGGGGAACCTCGATCCTTTCTAATATTTCCTACCACTTTTTGGGCTCTTTCTATCCTTTTGAGATCTTTATCTTTTTGTGGTCATTCATTTCAAGGTTAATTACAAAATTCGATCAAGAGAACCCTATAAATATAAAGTTATGAGACGATAATGAGGGACCAAACACTAGTCACTACTATCATCCACCTAGAGTTGCATCCATTTGGAGATCATTTGCATCCATTAGCTCCATCACAAGGACAAGGTTGATTCATCAGTATCACACAAGCATAGGGGGAGGGATTCTATTATATTCCATGCACACATTCTATTACATTTTCTACACATAATTATTGCTCACTACTTCACAAAGTGTGATTGACACAAGAACACCTAGGACACATGATGCACACACTCACCATAACTACATTTGGGTCTGAAACATAGTGTAGCACTCAATTAGTAAGCCCATTATTGTGGCGGCTGAGGTCAGTCTGACCCATTCATTTGCATTCTTATTTTTTAGGGTTTTGATACTCCTCTTTGGTCTTTTGTAGTTCTTCTATACATCTTAGATTATCAGCTACACTAGAAGAAGTACAATGAAGTTAATGTGAGACACAGCGAGGGTTTCGGACTACCTACCAGGCCTATGAAATTTAGTTGTGGACCTGTTGCATAGACTAGGGTGCCCATTTTATAGACTAGAGTGCCAACAAGCACCCCAATCCCTTTCTAGGTGCTCTTGTCCAGAGAATCATCTCATATCAGACCTTTTTGGGACCTCTACACAGTCATTCCTACTTCTTATTCCTCCATTCGCTTCTGTGAAATACTCCAATGAGCTTCTCTAATCAGCTGAGCTCATTATAACTCTCTTAGTACTCTAGGGTTTTACATTTCCGTTTTCATAATTGTTTAGCTCATTTTCCATAGTCATTTACAACATTTACATATCGTTCTAGATTATATTAACTATCCTTATTTCCATATATTTAGCTAATCACAAGGTGGGGTTTGAGCGATGGGGTTCACGAAATGATTTAATATAAATGGTATTAAATATAATTTTAGAGTAACTACTATAATGAATGATATACAAATGCTAATATATAGTAAGATGCAAGAAAACAAGAATATAAATGTGAAACCCTAAGCAAGAGACAGGAGTAAAGAGACTTAGTTGATTCCTAAGTAATCTAGAAGTGATCTAGGTAGGTGAATAGATGAAATAGGTTGGGTAGAGTGTCATAAATGCTCACTGAGGATTTTGGACTCTGAGACTACATAGGATAGAAGTTTCTGGGAGAGGATAAGAGTGTCTAGTGCTAATGTCTAGATTTGGGTGCTATTTTCCAGGTTGATGCTACAGATCTAATTCTTTAGGGTTGCATGATGTTTATTGTCCCTTTTTTATCACTTTGGATTCACTGTCTGATTAGCAAATGTACTTGTAACCTACAAGAAATAATTTTACTTGCACATACCCACAAACCGCATCAAACCTAAAAAGGAAAATGTAGAATGGGGAGTCAGACTGACCCCGACGGTCACTCGAAGAGTGAACTTATGACCAAGTTTTGCAATACATCTCAAAATTCATGTCGTTCTTTATGTAAGTGTGTGTAATGATGCCCTATATTCCCTTGTGTAAGTTACACAAATGATAACTGGCTAGATATAGAATGTAACAAATGTATAGAATGTGTGGGATGAAATAAAATAAACTTCCTCTCCTATGTTGTGTATGTAGAGTGATGCATCCCTTGTCCCTTGAATGAGTGTACTAGATGGATGCTTTGTAATGTGGTTGTTCCTTTAGATGTAAGCTTATGTGATATTAAATAATGCTAGTGTTTGGCCCCGTATTTGAGAGCTATAACTATGTATATATGATTCCCTTGTTTGAATTTGTTAATTGACAACTAGAAGGTCGACCCAAAAGTATACAAATCCCAATAAGTAAAAGAGACCCAAAAGAATGAGAAAATGGAAGAAATAGTTAGAAGCACCTAAGAGGGAAAAGAGCACTTGGGCGCTAGTGTCCTAACTGGGTGCTAATGTCTGATGTCATAAAGGATAAATTAATCAAATATTGATAGGGTTTTATGGTGTGTAAGGTCAATAAAATTCTAAGAGACAAAACAAAAGACCCAAAAGACATTGTCAATTACTAGTTTTCTTACTTAGAAATCATGCATATATTAGTATGCTCTAGGACCTAGAAATATACCCAAGTGCATATATTTTTTGTCTACTATTAGAATGAATTGGTAGATTTATTCTAGATATATTTTAGTAATTCATAGCTATGTATGAATTTACACATGTAATTGTACAAATAATGATGTATTATTTTTCATTATTTGGTGAATATAATGGATATCAAGGGTTTATACGTAGATATTGTATATTTTATGGAATTATTATGTAAATTAGTGTATATCAATTAATAAACATGTGTTCTTATGCATATGTGATGTGGTAATATTTAGGGTTAATTAATTGTCAGTATTAGTTGACATCATTTCTATGGCTATTTCGTGTATGTCACTCTACAAATAGGAGCTCATCTTATCTTCTTTATTATTATTCATGTGACATATTAAAATTTAATCTTCATTTAAAGTGCCAAAATATATATATTTAATGTATCATTACATAAAATATTAGGCTAATAAATTAAGCCAAGCTACATATAGAGAACTAACTTTTGGAATTGAGTACTAGATCCTATAAGCTTCAAGGATATGTATGAAATCATTAACAAGGAATATAATATGATTGAAGATAAAGAGGAAAATATGGATGTACACCTCTTTGAATGGAAATGAAATGAACAATTTTATTATAACAGTATGAAGAGATATCTAAGATTATTTGACCTCCTTTTTAAGGGGAAGAAGGAAAGTAAAGGGATATTGTACATTTGGTGTAACAATTATAATGGGAGAAATGTATGTTACTCAAGGTTAGATAAATTTCTAGTTTATATGGACCATTTCCTTATCTCTCTGGTAGATAAAGGAAATATTTTAATTGTGTTATACTATACTGTGTCGGACTATCACCATATACAAAAAAACATTAGGTCTCTTTTATACCTTTTTTTTATAAGGAGTGGAAAGGCCTATACAAACTCAATGTTTCCCACTTGAAGGATCCATATTTCTTGGATAGGTTGAATGCCTCTTGGAAAATTATTTAAATTTTATCTCTCATCCCATCTATAAATAGTAATTTTAACCAATGCATTACCTTGTGCTTTAACTGTATGAGAGGTTATGGTAAGGCTAAACTAAATATAGAAAAAAGATAAATAAAACACTAGCATTTACAAAAGGTTACATAATACACCTATGTACCTCTTTAAAAATATGATTTCTATTAAACACCAACATAGGGTTATTCGCACTAATATTTCTCAATGGAAAATGATTATACCCAAAATAATGTGGATAAAACATGGAGACAAAGGGACTATCAATTTCTTTATAATTATGATGGTCGAACATGTTAGAGAGAATATTGGAGTTTTTACTGTTATAGGGTTATCTATGATGATCCTCTTAATATAAAAATATTTCTTATCGTTTTACTAAAATATTTTGATTAAGGGTGATACCTTAGATATTTTCAAAAATAATAGGAAAATTAATACTAGGGTTGTTCCTCAAAAGTTCCCAAACAATACTTCTATTGAGCTTGATAAAATCATTCAAAGAGATGAAATTAAGTTTTTTAATTGAAGACGTGAAAGTGAAAATTTTATAGGAATTGATTGATTCCCAACTCAATTTAATAGTTACAAGAAGAAGTGTATTTTAGATTATTTATTCTCTGAATACTATGATGTTATGGAGGTTATAACATTGGGACACCAATTACATCAAGGAATTATCAAACTTATTCCACAAGTGGGTGACAAAAATTAAATTAATAATTAGATACAAATCACTCTCCTAAATGCTTCTTGTATGAACTTGTAAAATTGATAGCCAGTATATTTTATAGGGTACCACTAGAAGCTATCAGATTTAAACAAATGAGATTTGTTGAAGGTAAGCTTATGATAAAATTTTGACCTTATGCTAAAGAACTTGGGTTTTGGTGACAAATTTTGCATAATGGTGTCATTTATATTTTAGTTTTCCTTTGAGCATGTTATTATTAATGGATAACTCATTGAACCTTTTTTTTTAGACATAAATTATAAGGATTTTCCCCCTCACCTCTTTCTTACTCATTTTTTTATGTTGAATATTTACACTATCTATTCAAAATTGCAACATGCAGTCCCCCTTTTAAGGGAATTATGCTTCCCATATGCTTCCCATAAATATGAGATTTTTAATATTCAATTTTATAATGACGCGTTCTTATTTCCTAAGATTGACCAAAATAATTTTCATCAAATTGGTATAAGACTTGATGTTTATCGTAGAGCTTAAGGATCAAAAATATTCAACTCTAAATATTATTGCTAGGTTGAGATGATTGTTTGCATGATTGGATTTACTCGCTTGGGTGGCATTTCTGAGGCCCCGCCAATATGGTCATGTATTTTGAGATCCTCTTTTCCATATCCCCTCCTATAAAATAAACTTGGTAATGGGTTTTTGAAAAATATCCAACAGATTTACTAAACGGCATAGTTCTCAGTGGAAATCATATCTACTTGAAGGTCCTCTCTTCATTTTCTATCTAGTATTCATCTTTTTGGCTCTTCTCCAAATATCATTTTGAAAAGTTACATAATATTATTAAGGACTCTCTATGGTCATAAGAAAATCATTGTAATAAGAGATAATATGTCACAAAATAGGAAATTTTTTGTATCCCTAAAGTCCTGGGAATTCTTGGGATAAAAAATCTAACGTTGTAGGGTTTTCTCTAAAAAATAATTATATATGGATACAAATTATGGGTAATGAACCATTCAAATTTTGGTAAGGTTTAATACAGCGAATAGTACTTCAAAGGGAAAGAAAAAATGGAATTTTCTATATATGATATATTTATTTTTTGGTTCATTCCCATCACTTCTATTGGATCCTTCATTTTTTAGTGAGTTTGGAATGCATTAAAATATGTGAATTAATTAATGGTTAGGTATCATATATTATTTTTTTGGACACTAGATGTCACGGATTTAGATCACTATGGTGGAGTTGCAGTACCCAAAATTTGGTCATATGGAATTAAGTAATATCACTTTCACATTTATTTCAACATTGTCCCATTTACCTACTTATTATCCAACTTAAATATTCATTTTTTATCTTGTAACTTGATTCCACTATATCACACCTATTACCTATCTTAATTCTTCAAGAATCAGTGCAAATTTTACTTAGTAATCTACATATTATTAATAACTTATCTCACATATTAGATATGATTTCAACTTTATGTTGGAAATATTTGTGGCCCCATGACAGTTATAATCCATGAACTTATATGTAAGTTATGAACCCAAATTTTCCATTTACAATAGTCATCTTTTCAAATATATAAGTTATCTTGGTTGGCATATGTGTTACATTTGGGTCAATTGAGCTAAAAAAAAATTGAGTCAAATTAAGAATTTGAGACAAATGACTCTCATAAATTCTTCTTGTAAGCTCTTGGAAAAAGTTTTATCTAATATGCTTTCCAAGGTACTACTAAAAATTATCTCAGTTACATAAATGATGTTTATTGAATTTAAGATTAAGATATAATTAATTTTTCATTCATTGACCTTATGTTATACAACTTGGGTTGTGGTGAAAAAAATTTAGTAACGGTGTTAGTTATATTTTAGGTTTTAGTGGTGTACAATCAACTTTCAGAAATTAATATGTTGTACATTGAGCTATATTCATTTAATTATCAGACCAGGGAGCGTCGACTTGAAATATTGTCAGTGATGTATGCACAGTTACAGTGATCTAAGAGGTTGGAAAGGAAATAACAGTCACGTAATAATGTTGAATAATAAAATAAAACTCAAACTTGAAAAATAGACTACTGCTAAATTTTATTACTGAAACAAAGTTATAGATTTAGAAAGTAGATAGCTCCTAAGTAAATATGCATGAAATGAAATAATAGAGGGGATGTTGTAAAACTCTAGTAGGCCCTAACTTGGGTTCTAATCCCTTCCTAACTTTGTAATAAAGAACTAAACGACAGAACTCATATATTTATTGATTTTCAAGAAACATTACATCTAGGAAAAAAATATCAGAGTGATTTATTTCTCTAATTCCAAATCTGAACTCTATAACTTAATCTCTTAAATCTTGACTAACTAAATTTTTGCAAGGCACCATCACTTTCCTTTATATCCTATCATTTACAGCACGTGAGAAGAAGAAAAATATAACAAGGAGTATTTAATAGAGAAAGTGAGATATCTTTAAAGAACAAGAGAGATATATTCAACAGAACAAGAGAGAGATTGACACATGTTTGAAATACACAATAAGTGTTAATCTAACAATCAGTTCTTCTCTAGTTCTTTATCAATGACCAAATCAAATATTGATTTATTTCCTAGCTTTACATGTTCTTGTTGTAACTACTTCTCCAATGGCGTACAAGGACTTAAGTGTCATCACTTCATGTTTCAAAATATCTTCATAAATGTGGGATCTTTGTTGTGAATCATTTCCTTATGTTGCGAACGAGTTATTGCACACAAGTTTTTTGGCTGTGGATGAATTATTGCGGACAGGTTCCTTTATTGCATATGGTGAATTACTTACAACTAAGAGTGGCATTAACACATATACTCATACAAACAATTTATTGGAATAACAAGAATAAATTCACACATAATATCACAAAATAAATACAATTAGATATAACTATATTAATTAGTCATTATGCCAAAAGTTCATGGTTGTAATAGTGATGTTCAACAATGTACTTAGGAAATACATAGACATGGCTATAATGGTCTTATCAAAATACAAAAGATGAGTTGTTATGAAAGCAATTCATACAGCTCATCATAACACAAGACCCTCAAAACATCCCTCGTTTTGTAGATTATTGTGACTTTTTGCAAGACATCACTCGTTTCCATTCTAAGGTTTCAAGGAAGGAGATTAGTTTCCAAAAGATCAACATAGAATTTCAGAACAAGAAGCAAAGTGTTTAGAGCTCTGAAGCAGATGAATAGATTCCTCAAATCAAATTTGACTTACAAATAAGTTTCCATAAATGTAGCTTATGGTTTTGGTCATGGTGGAAACAAAACCTACACTTTTATTGAATAGTATAATTATAGTCAATAAATCAAGCTAGCTATTCTGAGGAGGCCTATCTATCTATATGGGTAATGAAATATTCATGTTAAACTAGAGGCATCTCACTATATAGTAGTTTAGATCCCTAACCCCAAATAAATAATTAACAATTATAGAACTAATTATAAAAAGTCGACCCCATAGATATGTGTACATGCCAAGGCTCAAGTTGGGAATGTAAGGTATTCTTCAAGACCATCTTATAAATTGAAAGGGGATTAAGGCTTAGTTGAGTCATGACTCGAGATAATACACTTTATTCATTTTAGCTTTTTCGATTCTTCTTCATCTTATTATTTAGACTTGCGTTGCACTATCTCTTTCTAATAACTATCTCTAAAATCAAAACAAAGTTAACTATTCTTCTAAAAACCCCTCTTAATACATAATTTTTTATATACAATTAAATTCAATATATTAATATATATTTACTCATATTGAATTTGGAAATAATAATAACTCAATAAGCAAATTATAGACATAAATGTCTATATTATTTGTAAATGCATTATCAATGTAAAACCACTCTCCACATCTATTTCCACATGGTTTGTTTGTTGTCTACTTCTACATGGTTTGTTTGTTGTAAAGATGGCCAACCACCATTAAACTCCACTATCTTAAATCTTTAGTTAGTGGACTATATTATTAATATGAAATGAGTACAAGAGCATTGAGCACAATGCACTACCTAAAATTCAAGAAACAAAAGGAGGCGTCATAGACACTTCGAGCAATAAAAACATTTGTTTTATTAGGGTGGGAAATATTTTTAAAATGTGAAGCATATGTATGCACACTAGGTAGTGTATTTATGTATGTTATATATAATCTACAATTGTAAAAATTCACTTAGTGAGGGTGATATCGGCCGTTCACATGAATGGAGGATATTTGGCTTTTGTATTGGATTCTTCTCTCATAAGTTGTGGATATGTGACCATAACGTGTAACACTTAATTAATTAAAAGAAATCATAACGTGGAAGTATGTGGTATATGAATAATTAATTTTATTGAGTTTAGTGTTAAGGATTGAAGAGAGTGAAATTGGTTAAAATTTATGTAATATTTGAGTTTAATATTATTTATTTATAATATTTCCATGTAAGATTTGAATTCAATTTTATTCCTTTTTTAATATTTTATATGATTTGTATTTTATCGACTATCTATATCATTTAAATTAAAATCTTTTTTATAACTAATATTTATTTTACCACATAAATTTAATAAGAATTATGATTAAATTGTATTTTATAATTAGATTACATACATAAATTTAATAAGAATTATGATTAAATTGTATTTTATAATTAGATTACACATGTAAATTTAATAAGAATTGTGATTAAATTGTATTTTATAGTTAGATTACATGACTTAAAGACTATACCATGTTTATAGAAATATTATTGATGTTGATGTCATGCCCGTGAAAAAAAAACTAGGATCCACTCAACTTTAAGATTCGTTATTTTAGCCACATTATATTATATATACGCTTTAATTTGTAAAAATTCGAAACACAAGAATTTGTTTTGGTTGTGTATACATATGGGTGAATTTGTTTTGATTGTGTATATAAATAATTGCTTGTACATTATTATAATTTAAGGTATTTATATACCTTTGATAACTCTCGGCATATTTTACATGTATTTAGCCAATATATGTATGTTAGTGTTAGAGTCATTTTAATTTTATAAGTTTCCAACTTAACCTAATGAGGTTTGAAGTTGGGTAGTTTCCCAAAACATACCTTGTCTTAATTGATTTAGTGTACTATGGGAATTGTCTTTTTTTGTTCATGGGTATCTATGTATTCCTCTCTTTCATGATTCTCATTCTAGTCTTTCTTTTTCTTTGAATTGATATTTTTGCAGATATCACATGTTGTTGTATCACAATATCTATAAATTTTCATGGGCGAGGGCCTCAACAAAACCCATCAATTTACCTATTAAAAAAATGACTCAATGTATTAAATGATTTAATGTGTTAGTAGTTTGCATCCCTTAAAAATTATAATGGAATATTAATTTTTCTCTCTAGCATATTAAACATGACCATGAAGATCTTGTGCTTAAATGAAGAGTACATATGCACAAATCGTTTGCTCTTAATTGGTAGTTGAACCATTTGGAAAAGGAAGAGAGAGCTAAAAAACCCTAAATGTTCTAGGCAAAATCAAGAGATGAGAGTGCGTCATGATAAATTATTTATTGGATATACTTTTTAGCAATCAAGTGCTCTTTATGGCCATTTCAAAGGTTTTCACCTAAATTCGATTGTTCTCCTCTCCTTCCTCTACTTTTAACGACAACCAAGTTATTTTAAAAATTCACATGAAATAAAAGTTATCCACGTTGCCACACGCATGTCTTAAATGACATCTCCTCTACAACAAATGATTTGGAAGTGGAAATTCAACTTATTAAGAAAACCACCTAGATAAGGAGAGAAGTGGCCTATAGGTCAAGTACATTTGAACCAATAAGGAAGGGAGAGAGCCTCTAGGGCTTTTGATGCTCTTGATTGTCTTTAGGACACACTATGAAGGGAAACCTCTAGAGAAGGTTCATTCCTCTATCTAATACTAATGATAAACTACTCCTAAGGAAGGAAATGCATCTATTTAAGCCTATTCTAAACTTCTAAGGGACCATGGTGAGAGAAAGATGCATGAAAACATAAATCCTACACTAACAGAGGTGATAAAACCAAGAAAATGGGTGGAGAGACACTCTTAAATGAGGAAAAATGGGAAGGAAAATGGATGAAGGGAGAGGGCAGACATAATGTGCCACAGTCCAAAACAATCTTCAAACCATCCATTTTCCATAATAACACAACAGAACCCTGCAAGGAGTCCATAAGATGCACAAAATACCTACAACAGATGCAATGAAAGGTAAGAAAATGCAATAGAACAAAAGCTAGGGTAGAAAAGAGCCACAAAACAAGTAATTTATTTCTTTCAAATGATGAACAATACATTATGTTGAAGGAGAATGACAAGGATCACATGAAGAGATGTCCAAATATGAGGCCTACAACTCACAATAAACACAATGCAATACTTGGAGAAGTATGCACCAACATTACAAGAATGCCCAACTCTTACAAATGATCCCTTTTTACATTATATAGAGAATGGGAGAGAGAGAAGAGGGAAAAGAAAGAGGGAAATTCGAATTCATGTCTTCAACCACCAACAACAAGAAATTAAATGCCTCAAAAAATCTGCCTGGGTGACCTATCAAATCCACCTCCCCATGTTTGTTTTACTTGTAGAAGAAGGAAGGAGACCAAATATGAAGAAATCTGGGTTGTTCAGCTACCTGGATGTGTGCATCCTTTAATGATGGGACTATTTTCCTTATTTTTCCCTCACCTACTCCCATCAAAATAAATATTTAAAGGTTTCATGATGTATAGCTTGTAGAGAGACATTTCCAATGATACTCCAAATTTTTGAAATTTGGAGCATTTGGGAAAAAGATATGGCCTATCAGGATTCAGAAGGGTTGGAGAGGAACACAGGTTCCTAATGGCCTTCATACCTCTTACAATGGTTTTTTTCCTTTTCCCTTTACAGATATGTGTCAGGTTTTCAGAGGAACTAGAGGAACTTTGGGGAACTTGTTCTCTGTATTCTTGGTTTCCATACCTCGTTCTTTCCTCATTCCCCTTTCCTACATTATACTTGATCCAATTTGGCTTTACTTGCCACTGTCACTTCGCTTTATAGGTAATGGCCTTCATTGCGGGGAACCTTAGTTCCACTCAGGCCCAACATGTTCCTTACGTGTCTCCACCTACATTCTCTCAACTTCACTTTCCTACTTTGAGTGCACTGACAGCATGAACACTCACTTTGGTTTTTTGGGACATTTATTAATGCGGGGAACTCTTTGTCTCCCAGGCACATTCAAGCCTTCTGTTCGATGAACCTTGTTCTACCGACCGCACCTTTCCGCATAACAACCTTCGGCTTGCAACACATGGACCCATGTAATCGATGGACTTAATAGGGAACTATTTTCGAATGTGGCAGACCTTGTTCCGCACGTAGACACTACTTAAACCTCTCTCCAAGTCCACACCTTCTATCCTTTATCTTTGCAGAACTTGCACATTAAGAATGGGGACTAGGTTCCAACTATTTGATAAAATATTGTTCAACAATGCACTATCTATCCGCCCCACTCGTTAAATCCTTTGTGTTGTGGTCAAATCGGTAAATAAGGGAACTTGGGAACTATTCTTCCTGAGCTCCAAATATCTGCAATGCACTAAAGAAGGCCAATTTCTTAAAGTCTTCAACCAAATTTCACTTGAGGAATAGTTGTTTGGACTTTTCCTGAGCTAAGTAGAGAGTTGAGAAGTTAGGAATACAATAGTAGAATGCCTCCAAATCCAATTTTTCTAATTTTACCATTTCCCCACATTTTTTTGGCTAAGTGTTGAATCTTATGAAGATACTTGAGAGAAGGATAAAGTGCACCAAAATAATTCCAAGTGTCCCAAAGCATGAAAAAATACTTGAATTTTGGCCAGATTCTTGTCACCAAGATCCATGAAGTTTCCCAAGTCCAATTTTTTGAAGTTAGCATTTTTTGTCAAGGGGAAAAAATCAGATAACAATTTGGCAACTCACGGGGTAATTTGCCTACTAGATTGAAAATATCAATGGCCTTTAAGCATCCATTGGGCATGGAGTTCAGCCTGATAACATGAGAAAACTAATCTGAAACTTGAATTAAAAACACTTTGAATCCACCTAAAGCATTGCTTGAACCTGGAACTAAGCTGTTATGCTTGAATTGACCATCTCATCATAAGAATTTTTTGAATTAAGTTTTATGAGAGTGGAAAATTGTTTTGAATTTGAAATTTCACCCTGTTTCCTCCATAACTGATCTATTGGGATTGAATGAACACTCTGAAAACTGCCCCAAATATAATTTTTTGCCAAGTTTTGAAGAAATTGAGGAACTTATGGTCCTTAATGAGAGTGGAAAAATGTCTAAGCATGGACCAAAATTTCTTGACAAGTGTGAAGCATTGTAGAGTTCCAAATTTCATGTTGATTGAGTATGCATGCACTTGGAACTTTCCCAAACACCTTGCTTTCCCATGAACTTGCTTCCTTAAATGGACTGTGAAACAACAACAAGGGCACAAAAACTATATACAAAATGGAAAATCATACATGTTCCAAGTGGAAACATGCAGAGTGTGTACAAGCACTTATTTTACTGAAAACAAACCTACTCTACCCTACTCTAACTAGAGCTAAAAAAAGATCAAACAAATCCTGCAACAGGCACGGGGAATTATCTTCCTTTCCTCACAAAATTTAGACCATGTGACTGATTTGGCACTGAACATGGTCTTAAGTAAGAGTGAAAAATTGATTTGAAGCTGGTTTTCCACCCTTTTCATCAAATTATCACCTAGAAATAGAACAAATACCTCTTTTAGTTGTTCTACATTTAGATTTGAGAGGTATTGTAGCTGATCCTTGGTGCATTGTAGCTCTTCCTCATGCTCTAAAGTGAGCATGAATGGTTGTAAATACTTCTTTGGCTTTAGAATAGCCAAATACCTGATTAGGAAAGGTCTAATCCTTATGATTTTCCCATATTATTTGAATGTAACCCCATGAATGAAGTCACATAAGGAGCACTTTCTTCCTTTTCCTCATCATTGAGCATGTCTGCAAGCTGATTCAAACTTTGTTTTGATACAAACAACTCTATCTCTTCTTCATGATAATTGATTTGGAGATGGTATCATTCATCATCTTCCTCCTTTTCCTCATCAAGTATGGAGTTTGAAATATCAAACTCATCTCTTTCTTCCTCATGCAGACTGATTTGGGTATTAGGATGCTCTATTGATGCTTTCCTCCATGGTTGGTTTTTTGAAAAGTTGCAAGGAAGGATCTAGCATTCACTTGAATTTATTTTTCTTTTCAAGTCCAAGGGAGACCTTAGCAATAAGAGGCTCTCTATGTTGGAAGAAAGATGGTGGAACTAAAAAAGTAGTGAGTTCCATGGGCTCTTCCTCACCAATGTACTCTTCCAAATATGATAAAAAATCATCCTGTTCATTGTCAAGCTCTGTAGCACACTCACTTTGGTCTCACATTCCTTGTGCTTCTCTTTGAATTTGATTCCTCCTCCTCTTTTTATTTTTCAAGATGGGATAATCAAAAACCTCTGTGAATATGGTTCCAACATGCACACTACACTTCAGAACATAGATATTTTTGATCATATTCTTCTTGTGCTTGCTCTTCTAAAAAATCGTCCTCTACCTTGTGTTCTTCAATCCCAACCTTTGTTGAAGGTTTAACCAACAATGACATCTAATTGGTTTCAAATTTTGAATCCCAATCCTTGATTTTTTTGTAAGTTCTTCTCAGCCAGGTTCTTCAATTTTCTGCCCTCCTTGATTGATTTTATGATTTGTTTATTTCCCAAAATGGGTTTGGGAATGCAAGAGGAGGGGTGGGCTGGGTTTCAACATGATTTTTGCAATGTTTTGTAATGAAGGGGAAGGTGTGATTTCTTCTTGTGGAGGGGAAGAGGGAATGGAAGAGATAAAAGCTTTAAGGAAGCTAGGAGATTTAACCTTAGGAATCCTTGGGTAGCCATAAAGAGGAACATAAGGCTGATGGTGCAGGTTGGGGAGATATTGAGCTATGGTAATGAAGTTTAGGAACATCCCATTGATAGGGTTCTTCAACCTTAGATTCATTGATCTAATGCTTCCAATGCAATCAAATTTAACTATTTGAGGGAAGGAACTCATTACCATGAAAGATAACTTTGTTGTGGGCTGAACCAACTAGGTATAGGGACCAGTCCATGGATAAGGGTTTCCTAAAACCAAGTTGAATTTCCTTCATTAAGCATTTGTAGTTTAGTCCTTTCACCATGCAATATTGACTCCATTATTTGAACTCTACCTTGAAAATAAGCCTCATCTTTAGGTGTAGATTGCCTCCATCACCTGCATACCCTATTCTTGAAAATCATCATGGTCAATGAATAACCATATGATTCACATTTGGCTCATGGGTCATATGCATATTCATTCATGATTTTGTCCATAAAATTGATTTAGAGGTGTGTTTAACAGCTTAAAGAACAATTTTGAAGGTGGAGGTAATGAATGATACTTCTATGCTGAAATGCGGGTTCTAATGAGGAAATGAATTCATGATTACACAACTTCATGGGAAAGAAATGAAATGATGGAATGAAAGGAAATGGTCTTCTTAATGATAAAATGAGTTGCTTAGACCAGTGGAGTCGTCAGATGTGATTAAAATTACCTCCAAAGGCTAAAATATCACCAAGAACACATCAAACTTGGTGAAATTAAATGTACACTATGATGTTGTAATGAAGCACCTTCAATACTTTCAATATTGTCCCACCAGGGCATTCTAGAACTGTTATCACCAAAAAGTGCACCCTAGGATTTGAGTCATAGACAATCCAGGACTTTGAGGGTAACATGGGATCATCTCTCAAGTTGTGGGACTTGGTACTTGAGATAAACCTTTAGAGAAGGTTGGTTCCTCTACCTATTCCTAATGCTAAAAATAATCCTAAGGAAAGGAAGGTAACTATCTAATCCTATCTATATTCCAAGGGGAAGATAGAGGTTTATGAGAATGGAAATGTTAGTCTAAAAGAGAGGTGATAACACCAAGAAAAGTGGGCCAGACAGTCTCAGATGAGTGCAAATGGAAGAAAAATGAGGAAGGAGAGGGTAGACATGATTGCCATAGTCCAAAAAAACATTCAAACGACCATTTCCATGGAGCACAAAAAAATTCAAAACCCTACAATGAGAACATAAGATGCATAAAATACCTGCAGATGTAATGACATACAAGGAAAATGCAATAGAACACATGCTAGGGTAGAAAATAACCAAAAACAAGTATTTTATTGCTTTAAATATGCACAATCCATTATAATTGTAAGTGGAAGGTACATAAGAACACATTGTAGAAGTCCTAAATGATGAGGTTATGCAACTCATTGTGTTTTCAAGATCATCTATGTTTTCATCATAGAATTCTCCACATGAATAGAAGGTGATATTGTCCTCCCTCTTGTAAATGAGAGGTATTTAGTATCATTAGAAAATCATTGATAAAGAAAGAAGAGGGACATTCGAACTCTAGACTCCCACCCACCTAATTTATATGAATAAGACATTATAACCAGATAAAGGGGGATGATGACCTATTAGAGGTCCAATCCTCCAATGTCCTCTACCTTATGGAAGAAGGAAGTGTTGTTTTTTTTAATCTAAATGTTAGTTTGCTGGGTAACTTAAACATGCATCTATGTTTAACTGCCAAGGAATTGTTATTTTACTTTTCTCATATTATAGGTCCTCTACCAAGTTACTAATTTTAGGAGTATTTCATGATATGTTTTTCTATCATATTGTTTTAATAAGTTAGGATAGATTCTTAATCACAACAATTGGTTTATTCCTTAAATAATTAAGTTACATGCTCAATATAGTTCTAACCATTCTTTGTTACACATAGCCTTGGACACTATCCTGATATTGAAAAATATTGAATGATTAACATGAGAGTATTAATGACTCTTTTAAAATAAATGATCAGAGGATCCCAAGAACAAGGTCAATGTGGTATCATAATGATGACCAAATAGAAAAAAGTGGTTCATAGCATTTACGAACTTCACCATCTCATTTTACTTTGATTTTGGGTTAATCACCTTTGTGGGGAACTAGTTCCCCGACAGAACTAGGTTTGTCATTCCTCCATTCGTTCACATTTCCACAACAATGCCTTACCTCCCCACTTTCCCTTTGATCTTGGGCTAACCACCTTTGTTGCATCTTGAGTCACCATGTGGGGAACCACTATCCGTAAGGAACCATTCCACCAAACTTTTGTTCTTCCACATCCTTGTTCACCTATAATTCATACCGCTTGAATAACTCCTTTACTTTGAAGTTTTTCATGCCCTGCGGGGAACTGCTTTCTCTGTGGAACTTGTTCCACAATTCCTCCTGCCACCTAAAAATCTACATCACACTTCCTCCCTTTGCATTGTGGATCCAAGACCTGTGCGGAGAACTTAAGCCCCAGGAGAACTAGTTCCCCAGTTCCTTATGCCACCCACATTTTTGTAATACACTAGGAATGCCCATTTTTCTCAAATGTTGGTTAAGTATGGATCTTTTGAGCTAAGAGAGATGGAGAGAAATGTCTGAAAATAAATGCAATTGCCCAAAGCATGAAAATACCTTATTTTTAAGATTCCTCACCAACGTCCCATGAAAATGCTCAAGTCCAAATTTCGTAAGTTAGCCAATTTTTCCAGGGGGAAAAATTGGATAACAATGCTTTATAAAGAGGCCCTCATAAAATAATTTTTTTCCTCATATAGGTTTTCAAACTATACTTAATGATTTTGTGATTATGTATCCTATGATCCTTATGTTAATGGGGTGATGCCACAATGGAAGTGGTCCTCCTGCTAACATAACATATGGGTGATTGGTTGCAAATGAGCATGTTTACTTATTAGGTCTCCTTTCTTCTCTTTTGTGGCTTACTATAATGGAGGTATTAGCTAGTTGTAAAATTGCATATTCTAGGGTAATGCATTTGTCAATTATTAGTCCAAATTAGGATCTTCTTAGCATGATTCCCTAATTCTTAGACGTTCCTTGTTATTTCCAGCATGTTTGTCTCTCTCTTTCTCCCTTCCCCTTGATTCCCAACATGCCCTAGTGTTTCCCCCAAAACTATACACTTACAATTTTAGGTTGCCTATAATCCTACATCTCTAAAACCATAATTGTATGGTTCATGGATCTTTTTTTGTGTGTGCCTTTATGATCCTTCTTTGTGTCCCCGATGGGGTTTGACCCTTCTTTTATTAGTTTTTTTCACTGTGTGTCAATTAATGGATTGATAAGGTGTTAATTTAAGTTCAAGAATTATGTTAGTACATGGGCGTATTAGTGCATTTAGAGAACAATGTGAATGAAAAAGATACAAGCATGTCAAAAGGACATAATTGTAAATTTTGAAGCATTTAGAGCACGAGTAGATTCAAAACGCTTATTTTTTATGAAACATTATTTCTAGAGTTAAAAGTTGCATAGAATATATACATCATTACATTGGATGATTGGATAGCTAAAGCATTACATTTATATATTAGTGTGTTTCTTTCAATATTGAGAATTGTTAAGGGGCTTGATAAGAAGTTGGTGTTTACAAACCTTGTTCTCTAGAATACAAGCCATAAAACAAACAATTTCCTTACTTTTGTTGTAGACTTAACATCCCTATTAAGGTATTGAGGAAAAATATTTGTTTCCTAGACATCCACAAGGAATTTTAGAAATGTGCACAAGTTTTTTGGAGCTCTATACTTGACAAACAAAGTCATCAAATTAGATTTTATATGAACAACAATTGCTAGAACTAGATTATAATGGTCTCAAGAGAGCAAGATTGAATCTCGAAAGAGTACAATTTCTAACCCATAAAAGCATCTTAACAATTCTAGGGAGGTCCTCCATTCAAAATTTTTTTTAGGTTTTATCTCTCTAATCATAAAATATCCTAATTCTATTATCTTTTAGTAATAATTGTTACCAAATTTACACAATATCATAATATAATTAAAATGTTTATAAATATACGCATTGAATTATTATTATTTTATAGTCCATCACGATCCCCAAGCTAACACAAGCCCCATTGATCAATGTGTAATGCCCCACTCTACATACTCGAGAGTAAACCAAGAATTAAATTTATATGACCTATTAATCATGAATACAACAACTTACCATTGTGGCACATGTAATGCCCACAAAAATTAGCACACAAATACAACAATAAAAATTCCAGAATAATTTTTTGTCTTTCATTACTTGTTACACAACACCACATGGAATCACTTGGGATCACCCAACATCACATGAGTTGTTTACGTAACATGAGCCCACATATGTAACTTGATGAGGAAAGGGTAAGCACCATAAGTAGAGATGAAACACATTGTCAAGCCTACCTAAGAGGCTTACAATGGGGAGAGGTCATCATTGCAACTAACCCTTATCACTCCAAGAAGGAAGCTTGACTAGCCTTTGGTTCCTCTAAAGTAAACATATAACATGAACTTAGACAGACCCCTTGTCCTTTCATTATAACATGTGTTTATCCCTCCACTAAGACTAGCCACGAATTCCTTTGGTTCCTCCAAAATAAAACACACACTTCCCCTTATCCTCCCTTCACTAGATACACCTTATTACTTCAATAATCAATGATGAAACCTCACCCCAACAAGAAGGAAACATAACCACACGATGAACATCCAAGCCACATTTTCCCAAATGAAAAAGTACAAAACAAAAATCCAACCACAATATAAACTCATGGATAAGCACTTTCCACAACACAACACTTTCATGGTTACATATATATTTCAATCCTATTTCATTATTTGACCTTAAATATTTGAAGAGCACTAAACACGTAAACCTACATTCTCCTTTTATCTAAACTCCATTTTCTTTATTTCATTTAACATTTCACCTATAACGGTACTATTCAATTTGATTATTTTCTCAAGATCATGCTTACTTGGTATAGCATTATACTTTCATTACAAGGAGGAAAATTCACAGGAAGTACAAAGGTAGACTGTTAGGTCTAAGATTAGATAGATTTCATGTTATTTACTCAAAATAGCACTTAAACACTAAGGATACACTCTATTCAATTTCAAATTATTACCACTATGTAATTTAACTACTTAGTTTACATCATTTGTGATGCATAAAAGAGGGTTTGCATTGAGTTTAAGGGGATGAGCCTGAAATTTCACTTTACTTCTATTCCATCATCTTAATACTCCAATATCAATAGTTACGAGTTAAATATAGGTTTCGGCCAAAATTAAACTTCTTAAGTTGTCATAGGTTTAATATATTTCCACTACGCCCAAGGGTTATACTCCATACTACAAATCAAAATAGAGTGCAATATCCTTAACCCACAAGACGTTCGTGGAAGCCCAAGGCACTTAATTACTATCTGCTAAGGGAAATTCTTTTTTAACCTTAAGACTTAAGAATGTCATTGTGTGGTTCTTTTTGCAATGTGATTTTGGTGCCATTAACAAGTCTCTAGTTCATTACTTGTGAAGGCAAAAAATTGGCCCACGAGGGTAGAGAAGGAGCATTCTCATGGACCATACACAAAGGATAGATGAGGTAAAAAGTTTACCTACCCAAGACGATCATAAAGGCACAAATGAGTCTCATTTTCTCGGCATATGGTAGAACCTAATATTAATATAAAAACGGAATGACATGATCAAAAGTTGACCAAGTTTGGTTCCACTATGGAAATAAGGCACGTGGTAAACTCAAGGGGACCATTCCTTATGACAAGGGTTGTTATTTCATGTTGTAAGCTTGATTCTTGATTTCCACCCAAAAGAAAACATGCAACTACGAGTTGTTATCTCTCTTGAAGACTAATTGGTTTTCTAGGTCCAACATATCACTAGCAAGTAGAAAATATAATCCATTCTCAATTGTTACCATCAATTTTTTGGTTCAAGCAACATTTGGAGCTACGACAATTCTAACAGTTTTAAATAACAAGCTTCCAAATTCATCCTCGACACTAATTGCCGATACTATCAATAAGAATTATTTTGACATCAATTTCAACATGATACAATCAACTTATTTTACCCAACCAACATATAAAAGTACGACCAAGTAGGAAATTAGTCCACATATAAAAGCACAACTATGTACAAAAATAACACACTTTCCTATATGCTAACAATGTCATATTCATCACAGAAATAAATAAACAAAAAATATATTTATAGAAATAGCGTTAATATTTCATATACAAATAGATTGTTTCCAAGATCACGTGTTATTATGGAACCACCAATAACATTTCACTTTGTCCTTTTCCTAGTACATGCAACCCACCACGTGGTCAACACAAACTGTTGGTGTGGTATCTACCCAAAACTAGCATGATTCAAGATTTCGTATATTTCCATTCACACGATTATAATACTTAGCACGCAACAAGAGAGAGTTAAAGATACATTCATTTCATTTCATAACTAGAGGGGGAGAGAGAGAGAGAGAGAGGAGAGAGAAAACACTATTTTCCCGACAGTCAAATTTCTCAAAACAAACAACAAAAGAGAATTCCACAAAGCCATATATAAGTGCCTACAAGTTTTCTCATTGTTTATTTGACTTGGAGAGGGTCCCATGACATTCTTTCACATTTTCCTACAAGTTTGTGAAAACTTCCAAATTTAACTTGAGGGTTATGAAGTTGCATTCAAAAACTGATTTCCAATGGACAAACACACCATGAGAGAATTCATGTATGCTCTCCTATATACATGAACTGCAATGGAGTTTATGGAACTTAGAATCGACGAACAAGATATGAATAGTGACTACTTTTCCGGAGCCACTGATTATAAATTAGATTAGTCGTAATGGTCACCCAACGACTAGAGGTCGACAAAACCCCCTTGCAAAACTAACTAGCAAGGTATTTTTATCCAAACTAAGGGTTGCAAGAAATTTTCGTGGATAAATACTAGAGGTATATGGAGGTTGATGTCCATTTCTTTTCCCATAGCCAAAACAACAAGCCAAAACCAAACCCAACTTTTGACTTTTGGCAGCTTCCCAAAACTGTAAAAAGGGTTAACATGGATACTAGAGGGGTGACGAAAAATGAACAAACGGTTATTCGAGGGCATTCTAACGTTTGATACAACACTCCACATGAGAAAGAACATAATCAAAACTTGACTTTCCCATTCTGGGGTTTGGAGAGGTGCTTTGCGAATCACATTAAATATTGTTTTATTAACTTTGCAAGGTAAACAAAAAGGGTAGTTTAGTTGATGACTCAACTCAATCTCACTAATTCAAGCGGACACATATGTATAGTTTTGCTACCTTGGTTTCACATTGTGTCAGGTCATGGTTTCGAGTATGGTTGATGATAAAAATAATCAAATAGGTTGCGTTAGAAAAAGGCCCTTTTTTCATTTTGATCTATGACTTATTTAATTAAACCATAAGTTTTTCCTTAATTTTATTAGAAATGCGATTTCATAGCAAAAAGGGAAAAAATATCAAAACAAATTATGCAAGTCAAAGGTGAGAAAACCACACTTGTTTGGATACCCATGTCTTTTGTAAATTGTAATTAGGATATTCCAAGAGATGGCTAAGCCATCCAGTCATCTGGTCAAACACTTCCCAAACATCAAATTAGTTACACCTTCCCACTTCGTGTTTTGTAAAATTTGGTGAATAGGAGTGAATTTGCTTCTTGGAAACATATGTCTGTTGTAGTTGAAGATATGTAGTAGAGTTTACAAAGATGGGTTTGTGTAGTAAGCACAATGTGTAATACTTTGTTCAACCAAGCTTCTCTTTCTCTAAAAAATGTTGAGCATATACCCAGAACCAAATCAAATTGTATTTCCTTTGAGAAAAAGGGTCAACACTTCACGTGCCTTGTATTTTTTTCCACATTTTGCATACACCTCTATCACACAACCATAATAAATACCTGTAGGAAAATCCTACGAATCAGAGGTTTTTTGGCAAACAACCATGTTTTTTTTAACAAGTTGGGTGTGCATTCTCCTTTTTCATCTCTTGTTGACGAAGGCTTGCATATTTTACTGGTAGGAGTGAATCGATTCTTTGGGTGCCCCATTTAATAACCCATTTGGAGCAACATGTAGTCATTATAGGCCATGGACCACATTTATTTGAGACATTTTGGCATATAGGCCACCTGCCATGAGTCTGTGTCCCTTATCTTTGCTGCAACAAGATATAACAATGCCCAAACTTGCTCAGGATTTTCGAAACTTGTTGGGCGCATACATAATTTTTTTAAAAACTCCTTTCTAGCGCAAGATAGGAGTTACAATGTTGTCAAGGGAGGAGTGATGGCGCCCATATCTTGTTCTAAAGCTCCCATTGGCGCACATGTTGAGAGGATGTTGGTAAGAGAAGACTGAATGGGTTGGGAACTAGTTTTTTGCATTTGGTGAAAGCGTGGGAGTGTTTTGTGAGGGCACCCATGCCCTGCCATAAATGACAAGACCCTTCCTTCACCCTCATGCCCCCATCCACTCCACCATTACTCATTTCACCAACTTCACCAACCGCCACTACCACCCTTCACTTGTCCCCCCTTTTTTTAAAAAAAAATTAGTTTTTTTTTTATTATTTAAATTTCATCACGATATTTATTATGTTTAAATAAACAAAACCCATTTTATTATCTTGGGCATCGACTATATTTTTGTATTATAAATTTTCATTATTTCAAAATTCATTTGTTATTTTCACTCGTCATTATTATTATAAAAAATTATTACTTTATGACTCATAATAAGACCCGCTCTCGACCCTAAACTGGGTGTTACACAAGACGATTGCGAAATTTCAAATATTATTATCATTTTATCGTCATCACTTGGTGTATGTTACTCACTCTTACACAAGGACACAAAACATGCTATATGCTCGTAATAAGTAGTAAAGTGAGAATTCCAAGGTGAGAACTCATGACAACAAACTGAACCAGGGTGCTAGACCATTAACATGGATCTCTGCTCAAGAAGAATTACCAGATAACACCCTAGTCATGCTGGCACATCACTCATCCTAGACTGAGTGCTCACCTGAAGCACGCAAAGGTACCAGGTCCCTCTTTAGGGTTGTTATTGCAGGATGTTAGCGTGATGAAGGAATAAACATATAGATCCATAACTAATCCATCATTCTACAATGCATACCATATTCAGATTTATGAAGGAACAAGTTTAAACAATAATCATGATTGAATCAAGAACATTCACTACTTGGTTACACACATGAATGACACTTAGATTCAGCCAATAACATCCATCTATTAATAAACACAGAAGCTCCTTACAATAATGGAATTCTATACCAATGTGCATATGGATATGATACAGTAATCATGTCGTATACCTCTCTATACATATATCTCTCTCTAGTGTGTGTCTCTCTTTCTACTATGTGATTTGTCTATCATATATATAGGGTGGGGACTTTCCCTTCACCGCTTCTCTATTCCAAAAATAGGCCACATGCTATTAATAGCCACGCGTCATTTACAGGCATAGCCACACATGCAAGTGTGCTATCTATAGACCTCTTGCAGTTAACTGAAGTGACAATCCTATTCTTAGCTCGCCTCCATGCAAAACAAGCTTCGATCCAATCCTCTAAAGATAGACAATGTGTGGTGCATGTCCCTACATTGCTGGTGTGTTCCGCCACATGCCATCTTCTAAAAATAGGTCTTCATGCTCAAAATAGGCTAAGTCCTGAATGTTGAACTTTCCCTCACACGTGTGTTCTTCCTATCCATTCACACCCTTAAACCTGGCCTTCTTTCCCACGTAGACTTCTTGTGTGAGTTCTGTCAAGTGTTCTCTGATCAACTTTACCCCACACTAATCACATTGTCACCCCAAAAATGGGTATCCCCAAAAAAAAATCAAGTAAAGAATATTAAGTGGAAAGAATAAGAAAGAATGTAGATGAATAAAGAATGTTTTAAGAGGCAACATCCTCTGTATCAGTTTGAAGGATCAACTCTGGATACTCCTCCTTTATTTTGGCCTCCAAGGTCTATCATTCAGCGAGTGCTTGTTCTACTTTCTCTGGAATGTCCACAGCAATGGATTCCAACTCATCCCTCACAATCTCTCCTTTTTCATTCTACAGAACCAACACAACACTGGACATTGATGTCATTCTTCCTTCTAGAAGATCCATTTTTACGCAATGAGCTTCCCAAGCTCTTCCAGCCGAGTCTTATGTGGCTCTTGTGTTGCTTCTAGGGCCTCACACTTCTATTTAACCATTGAAAATATTTCTGCATGGCCCAATGTTTCATCCTTCATTGCTCTTTGGACCTCATTGCTTTCTTCCAGGGTCTTTATATTGATAAGCACCTCTGGAGCCATGCAGATGTTTAAATCCTGGTCTGTTGTCTTCAATACCTCTTGTAGCACTTACAGCAGCCCTTCATATGATGCAATATTTCACATCACTGATGCTTTCTCTCACCCTGCCTCTTGTTCTGAGCTCCTTGGCACTGGTATGCGCAGAGGTTCATCTTCAAGTACCAAGTCCACCAACTTTCCTACATAGTGTATCACTGAAGGAAACGTCTGTGGTACCTTGGCCTCCAAGTGTGGCCTGGCTCTTATGACATTGTCCCCAATCTCCTCTGCGATGTTGATAAATACTTCATTCTTCTTCCATGCTAAGTCCCTCTCTTGAGTTATGTGTGCTATCTCTGCATCCTTTGTCTTGAGCTCCTCACGCAATGCTCTTATTGTTGCAGCTTTGTCCATGTTTCTCCTTACAACTTCAGTAGAAACCTTTACCAATGCATTGCTGACCTACTCATCTGACATGACAGTAGGCTTTACTGTCATATGTCTAGATTGTGGTGCCTTCTTCAGCCATCTTGAAATGCATGACTCTTCACATATATCAAAGTCAGGCTCATCCATATGGGTGTGCATTGACCATGATAGTTGCTTCTGAGTGCACACAGTCACCATATCCTCATCCATTAGCTCCCATCCAAATAAATCCTTTTGTGCTATCATGCTCTGGAAGCGGGCACGACAATTTTACCTACATCCTCTGCATACCCCATGGCTGGTGGAATGTGCTCTCCACTTGTTCTTCTAGACCATTGCTGCTTAGGGACTTTAGCTTCCAAATTTGGGACTTGTGTCTCCATGTCCTAAACATTCTCTGCAGCTATCTCCTCTGGTCCCTTCTCGTCCTCTCCTCTTTCCTTTGATTCCTCACCCTGTTCTTCTATGTTCTCTGGAAGTGTAGGAGAATTAGGTGTGCTTTCCTCTGACTCTTCCACCTCCTCATTTAACTTCAGTTTCCTCCTTCTTTACATGGTTTCCTCCTTCTGTGGAGAGATTCTGGGTGATCTGTGCACCATGGTTGGAGTAGCACCTTGGGTCCTTGTTCTCCTAAACACCCTCTTAAATCTGTGCTCCCCTTGGACTGCATTCAAGTCCTCATCATCCCCCTCTTGTGGCTGAGGTGGTGTAGTGGCATGCTCAGCTTCACCCTTATTTGTAGGATGTCTCCTACCTCTATGCTCCAAACCACCACTATCTTTGTGCTCCTCCTCCTCATCCTCCACTTCAATTGGCTCTATGGGCTTAGGCACTGGGATGTTCTCCATTGTATGCTTTCCCTTTGGTGGTGCTGGAAGTGTGAACTCACCTTCCACATATTTTGTATTCTCCATCTTTGGCTTTAGTTGGAGATACACCAGTGTTGCTCCAATATCTCCCACCTCCAAATTTATTGGTTTAATGCTCAAAACATTAGAAATGAGTCTTTCAACATATGCACCCCACCCTGGATACACATATTTCTTCCTTAGTGTGTGGTAGTCACAATCTACCTTATCCACATTGAACATCAGTATCCGTGCATTTGTAAACTTGTGTACTAACTCCTGGAAGTACCTTACTGTGAATGCATATGGCAACTTTCACCAAGGACTCCATGCCCCATATTTCATTGAAAAATGTGCTATACAGAAATGTTGGTATACAGTAAATTGAACTACCTTTCCAACCACTAAAGGCAAGTCCTTGGGGATGCACCATTCTTCCTCAAAAGCCACACGGAGCCTATCATACCACTTCTTGGCCCGTTGCTTAACCTGCTCTATTATGGATCCCTCACATAGGTACTTCTTGAAGCATTCTGTAGGTGATTTGTGTTCCATCGGATACTCCCATACCTTCTCCTTTGGTCCATCAGGCACTCTGATCTCCATGAACACTAGTGATAACAAAACAATTCCAAAGCTGATCTTTCCTCCTTGCACATGCTTCTTCAATGATTTTCTCTACGATATACCGTGAAATGTTGTAGACTACTCCTTCAGACATCTTTTTGGCAATGTGCAGCCACATGGTGTTCACTTGTGACCACCTTTCCTGGTCATTGAGCTTTGTAATGAGATGTGTGGCCACTTGTACAACTGGATACTTCTTTAGTTTGTCGATGTCCATACCACACGGACCCTTTGTATATCCCAACTCCTTCCTGGTCTCCAATATTGTAGTTTTATCTGTCAGATCATCTCACAAATCATCTCCCATGCCTTTCAACCCTGTCACCGTGGAGATGAGCGTGGCTGAAATTCTGACTCTGTGCCCTACAAAGTAGAAAAAATCCTCATGCACTCTGCTCATAAGCCACTGGTATAATGGCTCATACTTCCCAAAATAAGGGAGCTCATAAAGTTGGTAAACCCCTATCCTCTGCAAGAGCTTCTTACCAACATCGTCATACACGGCATATCTTCCGTGTGCATTTATTTGTCTTCGTGTTCAACAACGCGTCAAGCTCCTTCTTGTTCTCAATGGTACGGTGATTGTACTCACTCACTTTTCTTTTCCTTATGTGAGAATCCCACTCCTGGCCGACAATAACCCCCTCTAGATATTGCATCTCTAAAAAATTACTTTCTGGAGCCATTTCTTCCTCCTCGATGACCACCTTCTTCTTTCCTTTTACTCCTGCTACAAATGCCTTCTTGGGTGCCATTTTTACCTTGCAATCCTTTGTAGATCCTTTCCGTTCAAATTATTCAATGTGCGAAGCAAACCCTAGTTTGATTCAGTGTGCCCTAGGTGAAATTATGTGCCCCTAACTCATCTCCATCGCTTCGCTTCACTCAAACCCTTCACCACCGGGAACACAAGCTTCTTTTGCGCACAGATCTCTTTGTCATGACTGGTTACACACCTCTCGCACCTTAAAACGATCACTCAGCTCTTTGCACTTAGCTTCTTTCAAATAATCTTACTTGCAATGGTAAAAATGAATTCACATCCCATCCTTATATAGATTTTTCAAATTTTGATGCATTTATTGCTCCTTCACCTACCAAATATCCCCTCATTCATTGACCAAATTCATTCGTTCTGCATGGTACATCTTCGTGCCCCTAGCTATAACCTTCTAGCATGCCTCCCTACCCTCTGGTCACAGACTTCTCTTCAGCACATGCCCTTGAGCCTGAGTACCTCATCACTGTACCTTCTCCTAGTAGTTATCATGGCCTCCACTTACCTCACGTTATATTGTTCCTTCTTTCATCTCCATCCTTGGTCACTTGTGAGAAGCAATATTTCTTTGACTTAAAGCACACCCATAGCAGCTTATTCCTTTATCCTTTCAATTCCCACTATCTTGTACCTAGATATAAACAACCACCCCACACTAAAAGTATGTGCAGTCCTCTATGCATAAACATTCTTCACATAGTAATTAGCTTCATGCGCACAAGCATGCTTATTACACAAGAACAACAACTAAATTGACAAAGCATAACGACAATGAAGGAAATACATAATTGAAAACCTAATCTAAATGGCAATACTACCTTATTACAAACACCAAGAAGACTTATTTATAGTAGGGCTTCAGCCTACTCCCGTTGAAGTAACCAGGTAGCCGTGTTCCATCAAGTGCTTCTAACTGGAAAGCACCTATTTCAAGTATGTGAGTGATGACATACGGCCCCAACCAATGTACTTTGAGCTTTCCTAGATGGCGCAAGAACTTAGAGTCATAAAGAAGTACCATTTGTCCAATCTCAAACTTCTTATCCCTTATGTTTCTGTCATGCCATGCTTTCTGCCTGGCCTTTTCCTGCTTCTAACTCCATCATGCTATGGCTCGTCACTCATCCAGTTGAATCATCTTCTCAATACGCTCTTCTAAATCTTGTTCATCAGCTAGACCTCCAGCGCACGCAATGCACAAAGAAGGTAACATAAATTGTGCATAAATTCTATAGGGAGAATAGCTTCGGTGCCAAACACCAACTGAAACAGTGTGGCTTTGTTCAATCTCTTATAAGTTGTTCTATATGCCCAAAGAACAACTGACACTTTATCATCCCAATCCTTTCTCCCAACATCACAAATTTTTGTCAAAGTTTGGCTCAAAATCTTGTTGAAGGCCTCAGCAGTTCCATTTTCCTGAGGATGATAGGGTGTAGTTTTATGGTGTGCAACCATAAACTCATCTAATAGGATCCTGATTGTCTCATTCAAAAAGTGTGTACCCCTATCACTTGTCAAGCTTAAAGGACATCCATATCTTGTAAGAACATTCTCCCATAGAAACCTAGCTGCTGTAGCCATTGTACAATCCTTCATAGGTGTTGCTTCTACCCACCATGTGAGATAATCTATGCAAGTAATGATATAGCGTGATCCAGTCCTGTGCATGGCTGGTGAAATAGGTCCTACAAAGTCAATGGCCCATTTCTCAAATGGTTCTGCACTAGTAATTGGTCTCAAAGGCATCTCATCTCTTTTCCCTGGTTTTCCTAGGTGCTGACAATGGTCACACGCCTTGCAATATGCCTTACAATCTTTATACAGTGTCTCCCACCATAATCCAGTGAGTAGGATCTTCTGAGAAGTCGCATCACCTACATAGTGGCCACCTGTAATACCACCATGGGCTTCTTCAATAATATCCTTGCGCTCATGCTCTAATACACAATGGTGTAATACTTCATCTCTGCCTAACTTGTAGAGGTCACCACTGATTAACATAAACAGTGTCGCACGTATAGCAAGTTGTTTCTTTTCTAATGCCTTCATTCCTTCTGGTGCCATACCATTTCATAGAAAGACAACAATGTCTTCTAATTCCATGGGTGTGTTGTAACCTATATAACTGTGCATCTGGCATGGTTTCTTCAATTGTCTGTGCTTCTTCTCCTGAGTGAATTCTAGACAAGTGGTCTGGTCCAGAATTACTTTTCCCTGGCTTCACCACAACTGTGAAGTCAAACTCTTGAAATAGGAGTACCCATCTGCATATGCACCCTTGCAAGACTGGTTTGTTCACCAAATACTTCAATGCCATGTGATCTGTATAAAACACAAATGGTGTTGCTAACAAGTACTGTTGAAACTTGTGCAATGCATAGATCATTGACAAAGCTTCGTGCTCTGTAGTTGTATAATTCCTTTCAGCAGGAGTCAGCTTCCTACTAGCAAGAAAAATTGGATGATCTATAATACCTTCACTAGGTTGAGCTAACACAGTGCCAATGGCCATGCCAGAAGCATCCACATGCACATGAAATGGTTTATCCCATGAGGGAAAATGTAGAATGGGCGCGGTAGTAAGTTTCTCTTTTAATATCTCAAACACGCGCTGCTGCGGTTCTCCCCAATAAAATGTACCTTTCCCTTTTAGTAATTCTTCCAAGGGTGCAGCAATTTTGGCATACCCTTTGATGAACTTTCGATAGTAACCTGTATGACCCAAAAATCCATGCACCTCACTTTGACTGGTAGGTGCTTCCAGGCCTAGAATGACTGCAACCTTAGCTGGATCAACCAACAACCCTTCCTTGCAGATTATATGCCCTAACAATATTCCAAAAGGTGTAGCAAATATGCACTTCTTGATGTTTAAAGAGATACTCAATTTTCTGCATCGTTCAAACATTAAGTGCAGATTGTCACAATGATCTTTCACAAGCCCATATATTGTCCAATCATCTAGATAAACCTACAAAAAGTTGTGAATAAAATCTTTGAATGCCTGAACAACTATACGTGAGAATACAACAGGAATGTTTTTCAATCCAAAAGGCATCACAGTATAGGCAAAGCTGCCCCATTCAGTAGTAAATGTAGTCTTTTCCTGATCCTCCTGAGCAATCCTAACCTGATGATACCCAGAAAACCCATCTGTGAAGGAATATATTTCGTGCCCTGCAACTCCCTCTAGTATTTCCTCAGTAAATGGCATAGGGAATGGGTCTGTTACATAGGAAACATTTAGCTCCCTGTAGTCCACACATATTCTAATTCATCCATCCTTCTTGATACTGATCACCATTGGACTAACCCATTTTGACTCATCAAGGGGCTTGATAATTCCAGATTTCAACATTTTATCAATTTCTTCTTTTACCTTTTCACACAAATTAGGATTCATTATGTAAGGTCTCTTTCTCATGGGGCGTGCACCTTCCTTAAGCTTTATCTTCATTTCCCCAAGTGATTCATGCATGCCTTTAAGTTCATGATACCCTCGAGGGAATAAGTCCTGATAATCCCTGAGTAACTCAATGATCTTTGCCACCTCTAAGTTTGACCTAGTAGTCTCCGATTATGACCTCCTTAGGCTCAGCCTCTGATCCTATATTGACCTTTTTGGTTTTCATTGGTTTATGACATGCACATGTATCCTTATCTGCACTATCCAAGAGCTTGCGCCCCTTGTGAATGGTCAATATCCAAATTTTCAACTTCCTCATCATCCACGATGTACACCATCTTACCTTTTTCTTTCTTAAGACAAGCATGATCAAGCAATATGGAGTCTTCTCCTTCTTCTTCAAAACATGTGCCTGATTCTGTCTCACCCATTAATTCTTGTATGAGTTCCTTCGCCTTTGCACTATCTCCCATGGTTAACCGCTTGACAAATTTTAATGCCTCTTCTATTGAAGGTTGGGAAGAAAAATAGTCAAAGGTCTGGATCATTCCTGTAGTCAAATTTTCCAATTCCCAGTCTCTCTATGTAGTTCTACATATACATACCAGGCACGTGCGCATCCTTGTAGAGTAGAATACAGTCTATGCACCCAGAGTGAAGGTGGTAATGCTTCCTGTCCCACTGTCCAGAGTCTCTCACACTGTTGAATGTGATGCTGAGCAGGTTGATCACCATTATAAGTGCAGATCTGTGTAGGTGCATTGCTTCTTACAAACCTGGTAGATAGGGCAATTCTGATCTCCTTCCACTCTGTAAGATTATCTCTATGAACTACCCACCAGCATGCTGTTCCCATGTGCAAGACATATGCTAACATGTCTCTTCTCCTGACCTGGTCTATGCATTGTGCCTTTATAACTTCCAAAAATACAGGAAGATCTTCTGCTCCTGTATACCAAGGTACTGCACCACCTATCTGTCGAATAGAACGAAGTCCCTTCTTGAGCGCAACCACATTTTTCACCTCACATCCTACTAGTTCATATGTACCATGAGCCCAATTGTCACAAGAAATACTCATAGTATCACTGATAGAATGAGAATCCTCCCACTGTAGGATGCCTTCCTTTGATGGCTCATTGACCTCTGGATCTTGAAAAGCGTGGACATAGATTCTGTTTAATTCCTCCTCACTTAGAGGCTCAACATATGGTGTAGACTTCCCATCTGTCAAAGGTATCACAACCCTTTCCTCCTTGTTCTCAAAGCTGATATACCCCTTATTGAATCTCAAGTCAGCGTTATTCGCATAACACCAAGGGCATCCAAGCAAGGCTGGAAAACTGTCTGCTTCTGCAAGTGCTAATACCTCAAAATCCCCAGTGAACTTGGCCCCTTGTATAGTTATAGATGCATCCTTCAAAACTCCTATGGGAGTGGCCTTAGTTCGGTTCACCATAAACAACACATTAGATGATGGCTGCAATGGGGGTCTCCCCATTTGTACCCATGCATCTAATGTAAGCACATTTACTTCCGCACCTGTATCTATCAGAATATTGCTCAACAACCATCCATCCACAACAACATTCAGAGTAATTTCCTTGTCATAGTCAATGCTATCAAGGGGAATATTTGCATGCAGGATCTGTCATCCTGTCTCAATACTTGCGCACAGAGTGTTCCCTTTTAACCAACTTCCTAATAGTGGGATGATGTTCTCCTGGCGCAACATTTTGCATACTTCTCTCAGATCATCGATATCAGTTTGGACTGTCTCTGATGCTTTCTTCTGCTCCTTTAAGTACTGTATTTCACCCTAAAGATTCCTTAGCACTTCCATGGTATCCTGATAAACCTCCTTCTGATGAGCCGGATCTGGGTACCTTGCATGCAAAACCTCCTCCTTGGTGATCGTAGGTTTCTAGTACGATCCCTCTCTTGCACATGCCACTTCGGCGCGTGTGGTAATATTTACAGTTAAGGCCTCAGGTTCTGGTGCTATCTTGGGCATCCACTGATTTTCCTCCATGCGCTGGATCCTAACCATCCCTGTGCCTTTGTTCTCCTGCTTATGTTGTTTACTGAGATGCTCATATAAGTCTGGGAACTCCTCATAGCTATGATTCTTTCCACAAAAAGAACATGTAACATTCTGGGGACATTCATGCCTATAATGATCAGGGGATCCACATGTATAGCACGTTCCTTGAGGAAACTCACTTCTTCCTCCACCATGGCCTCATCCTCCATATCCACCTCGATATCCATGTCCTCTTCCACGACCTCCTTCAAAACGGCCCTCATTCCTATCATAGCACGTTTGATTATGATCCTGATCCTGGTGCTCATTCTTACCCTTAGAATTATCTATTACACTTGTCTGTCATACCCCAATGTCTATAGCATCCTGGATCTGACCAATCAATCGACAATCCTCAGTATCATGGGTTGTGGACCTGTAAATTTTACAAAAGTTGGATACATTCTTCCTTATCATGCACTGTAACAAAGGACAGTGACTAGCATCATGATTCAAATGACAGATCTCACAGTCCAACAGTAATGAGTGTACTGTTCTGTGAGGACAACTATCCTTGGTGTGACCTTCTACTTCACAATCTGTACACCAAATTCCTGAGCGTGTTTCATGGGCTGAATTTGCTGATAGCTTCTCTAACTGTTTAGCCATAGCTACAATATGTGCCTCTAAGAATGGACTAACGCCAGTGTCAATGCTCCCAACTACCTCAGCATACAAAGCCACTTCCAGTGCTTCACGTGGATCAGTGTATGTCTTATGTGACAGTGCTCTTCTGAATGGTGTAATCAATCCTCCAACAAACCATTGTGCATGTTGGCTGGCATGAATATCATAAGAAAGCTTAGATAGAAGTGTCTTAAAGTGGGCATCATACTCACGTACACTCTCAGTGGTGCCCTGCTTGATATCTTTGAGTGCACTAATACTTTTCTACTCAAATTCTGGGATATAGAACTCTTTTAAGAAAGCATCCTTCAATGCTGCATAATCCACACAAGTTTGATCAGGGTCAAACTTCCTATACCAGTTGTGTGCTCGTCCCTGCAAGGTAGTAGTGAATTGACTTGCCTTGCACTCAGCAGCCATGATCCCTTTCGCACACCATAAGATTTCACACATGTGCACATGCTCAACAACATCCTCTATGCCTCTATACTCCAGAAGACGAAGAGACATCTCCATATAAATGTTCTGTGGTTGCTACGGACCTTGACCACCTGATCCAAAACCTCATATGTTTCCTCTACCTCTTGAACCACCAGATCCACCAGAACTAGAACCACTTATACCTCCTGACCCTCCACCAGTAGCTGGAATAGGACCTGTAGATGTACTCCCCTGTGCTCTGACAGTAGTACTATACTGAACCCCTATAGTCTGTGAGGTAGTTACACTTCAAGAGGTGAACCAAACATTCGGCGTGCTTATGTTCTATGCGGACAATGTGCCTGAAAACACACCTTCGAATAACATTGAATCCGTTTGTCCTGCCATTGATGTACTTGCTCTCTTACTTCCCAAACTTTCTTGTTGATTACTGGTCATACTAGATACTGAAAAACCAAGCGCAAGGGCTAGGTCACCAGGTGGATTAAGATGCATGCCCATGGCCCAAGTAGTCTCTGCTGGTGTACTTCCACATGAGGCCAAGGGGGGATCTCTGTCATGCTTTCCAAGATGGGGGAGTTCCTGATGCTCTGGCTCCACGTCTTCTACGTGAGCTTTAAATCCTTCATGAGCCATCTCTCTCCTCAACGCCATACTTTCTGCAACGGTACGTTACTTCTCTATCTCCCTCTCGCGCACCTCATTATACTTAAGCCGCCTTTCCTCTCTCTTCCTTTTTTCCGCTAGGTCTACCATCTTTCACCGAACCTGTTCCTGCCCTCGTGCATGGTGAGGTTTAGTTAGCCATCGGTTTACTCTCCAGGTTCAAAGTTACCATCAAGATCTTGATCGCCAGTGGAATGCCTTGCAGATATGTTCCTCTAGGATACCACAAAAACTGGAATTCAGCTACCTCCGGGAAAGAATACATTGAAATTGAATATTCTAGAATATAACTGTTTAGAACACCACAAAACCACGTATCCACAACGTGAGTCTAGATCAGGTCAGCATCATAAAGGGCCTGAAATTCTTCCTGTGTCCAGACAAGTGCGTGATACCTCCAATTCCACTTAGATGCATACGCAATCAGCCACTCATATAATTCTACTGGAAAGATGGTGAAAAATCTCTCATATAAGTTGTCATATAGATTATGTTCTACCCAAGTGCCTGTGTTAAACTCAGCTCCACTGCTGAACCGCCGTGCATATTCTTCCTCCAGATCGTGTATCCACTCCTCAATACTTGCTAGAGTTAACCGGTATGTCTTCATTGCGAACCATCCTGAAAACAACTGAAAAAGAGGTCATGGAAATGGAACCAATGATGCAGCCTAGAATTACCAGATAACACCCTAGTCGCGTTGGCACATCACTCAGCCTAGACTGAGCGCTCACCTGAAGCGCGTAAAGGTACCAGGTCCCTCTTTAGGGTTACTGTTGTAGAATGTTAGCGTGATGAAGGAATAAACATATAGATCCATAACTAATCCATCATTCTACAATGCATACCATATTCAAATTTATGAAAGAACAAGTTTAAACAATAATCATGATTGAATCAAGAACATGCACTACTTGATTTCACATAGGAATAACACTTAGATTCAGCCAATAACTTCCATCTATTAATAAACACAGAAGCTCCTTACAATAATGGCATTCTATACCAATGCGCGTATGGATCTGATATAGTAATCCCATCGTATACCTCTCTATACATATATATCTATCTATGTGATTCACATCATATATATAGGGTGGGGACTTGCCCTTCACCGCTTCTCTATTCCAAAAATAGGCCACATGCTATTAATAGCCACGCACCGTTTACAGGCATAGCCACACATGCAAGTGTGCTATCTATAGACCTCTTGCAGTTAACTGAAGTGACAATCCTATTCTTAGCTCGCCTCCATGCAAAACAAGCTTCGATTTGATCCTCTAAAGATAGACAACGTGTGGCACGCATGTCCCTGCATTGTTGGTGTGTTTCGCATGCCATCTTCTAAAAATAGGTCTTCATGCTCAAAATAGGCTAAGTTCTGAATGTTGAACTTGCCCTCCGCGTGTGTGTTCTTCCTGTCCATTTGTTCCTTTAAACCTGGCCTGCTTTTCCGCGCAGACTTCTTATGTGAGTTCAGTCAAGTGTTCTCTTATGAAACTTTCTACTTACCCCAGGTCTCTTAAGCCAAAAAAAAATTTGAATTACATAACTCGTAATTGATAACTTGCAACGAAACACACCTACCTATTTATGATGTTCGGTAAAACACATTATCTTAAGAAGAGGGTCCAGAGCCTTACCGACTAGGCATAAGGGCACCACAACACAACCCTAAAAACATACATATTGCATTGTTAATACAAAACTACTTTCGTGGTTGTGTACAAGCAAGAGAGGAGTTGAGTGGCACTCACCAAAGTGCCCTTAATTTAAGGCGAATTTGTGGAGAAGCCCTAAATCCCAATTTGTAACCGAAAGTTCATTGGGTAGCGACAAATTATTTATTTATTATTTGTTTTTTCGAACCGACAATTTAGACACTGTTTTATTGGAGGTTGGAGGGGGGTTGGAAATATGGATGAGAGTGGTTTTGTAAATATCATGGGGATGATTAAAAAAATAAATAAATAAACAAAGATATGAATGTACTTACCATCAATTATTATTGAAATGCAAGCAAGGGCAACATACCACACGCAATACCGTCATCCTCTCTCAAAACTGCCATGGGATATTTCACATTTGATATCAACGAATGTGCAGAATAATCGGTTGGCCGATCCCATTTTTATTTATTTTTGTTTTGTTTGCTGTACCTACTTGAGAAAGCTGACTTTAAAAGCTGTCATTCTATCCAATGTCCAGCCTTGTATGATTCTCACATGCTTCTCATGTTCTCCTTTTTCTTTTCTTTTTTTAAGCTACCCAATACATGTCTCCACCTGCACTGTACCTATTCTCATTGGCTCTGCATTATGTTGGAAGAATTCCTTGCGCACAAGTGTAGTTCAGATTTTGGTCACGCTGTTATAGATCTGAGAAGAATCTGCAGTGCAATGTGATTCAGAGTCTCTACATAACAGCTCGGAATCCTCTTATGCAGCTCAATTTGTTTATGGGTATAAGCTTATTTGCTTTTAATGGGTACCTCTGTGTGTGTTGTTTCACATTTCTCCTCTGCATCTCGGGTCTATGACAGTGGTGATTTCGTTCCTGTTTTTTGAATGGTTTTAAGCCCCATCTCAGCTCTATGCTATTTAGTGAACTTGTTGGATACCCAGGCATTACCCATCCCTGTTGAATGGTTTTAAGTTTTTGAAAAGTTGAATGCCCTCTTTCATTTCTGTGCCAAAAGCCGATTGTTGGATTTGGTAGACCATACAATTCCAATCCAAAAACCTTTTTTTTTTTTTTTTTGATTAGGAAGTCTCCACAAGTGATGGGCGCCTCCCATATTGGTGCCCAGGGAAGCTGCTTCTTGTATCAAACTTTGTTGCCCTGAAGATGAGTGAGGGAGCTTACTCAAAAACTTGGGCAATGGTTATAAGAAGTTGTTTTCCTTCACTTGTTGGGCATCTATAACATTTGTGCTTTGCTGAGTAGCCTGGTCCTGATCCCCTAGATCTTGGGATCATTGAGAGTGCTTATGGCTCAATCTGCCCTTGCAATGAAGTTTCCTTCGCCCTTATATGATAAATCTGAGCTGAGAAGGCTCTAAAAGTTTACTGGTCATACTAGATTCAGGATCAGTTCTCAAATGCTTATTAAGGCACCCAAGCCTCAAGCACAAAGCTTGATTGTGGAGATTTTTTCCAACAGAGGATACAGAAAAGGAAATTTCGCAGGTCTAGCATTGGTCGGTGAATTAGTAGGCCATCAGATTTGATGGATCTTATCACTTCAGCAACATAGTTTTCTTTTGTTGGGTATATATTTCAGTGCCCAAAGAGTCAATTTGGCTTAATCTTGCATGAGATTTCATGTTTTAAAGAATTTGTATAATTTTCTATTTTTGTTACTTTTGGTAGTCTGCCTACACAACATCTGCCAAATATGTATTGGATTATTGAGCCATCTGGATCAGGCCAAGATCCTCCTCCCATTATCTCAATTCTGTCTTCTCTACTGGAAAGAGTGGTGGAAAAGAATGAAGAGGCAGCAGCGGCATCCATTCAGTGTCTACCAATGGCTCAAAAGTTCAGTATTTTTCATGGGCTCAGGGCGCCCTCAATAGGCATAGAGAAATACTTGGAAAGGATCTTTAAGTACGCCAACTGTAGTCCTTCATGCTTTGTGGTTGCCTATGCTTATATCGACAGATTTATACATCAGCAACGTATCAATCTTCCCATTACTTCGCTCAATGTACATCGGCTCCTCATAACCAGTGTTATGGTTGCAGCCAAATTTCTGGATGATGCGTAAGTATTGTTTTTTCTCCCTTTTCTTCTGATTTGGGTGCCTTTTTTTCTATAAGGGTATTATGATTTTAAAGTCACTTCAGCCATTTTGATCCATTTTTTGTGTTCTGGATGATAAGGCATTATACAAGTTTCTTTGCTTCCCATCTGTTTTGATATTCCTATGGGCAGTTCAGGGTTGCTTGATTTTGGAACTCAAGCTCAGTCATTTGATTAACTTCATTGTTTCCTTTTTCCTTTTTAGGATGGTTTGATTCGTAAAGTTTTTGATCTCTGATTTCTTTTTTTATAATTTAAGCTAGTTCACTGCTAATTGCTCGATTTCCTTTATCAGATTTCCAATAACGGGTTGGAGCATAGCAGAATCATTTCATGCAATCAACCGTCAAAATCTAATAGAATTACCTATACTGACATTGACACAAGGCAGGCCTACCCACAGAATACTCTCTCAATAAGGCTTAAACTTCAAATCTTCTCTGACAGAGGGGTACCCAAACTTTTTTGACCTCTTTCTGCTATTTCAGTCGATATCATTTCCCCTTGCTGTCATTTAATTGTGGTTGTAGCAGACATTTTATCCAGTTTTATGAAATCCCCATATGCCACATGGTTGGTTGAACTTTTTAATCTTTTCATCCACTAAGAAATCACAGTTCAAGTGTTGGGATGCTTTTTTCCGCTATTCTCACCAACATTTTTCCCCAATAGGAAATGAAAACAAATAATGTTAAAGACCTCTGACGTTTTCATCTGCTTTTGTGGCTTGTCATGAATTTTCAGGTATTCCCATAAATATTTGTCACTCTTCCAAGTGTTGGGATGCTTTTTTCTGCTATTTTAATTTTGTACTTACATTTCCCCCAATAAGGAATTGGAAAATAATGTGGACTTCCATCTTCATTTGCTTTTTGTGGCTTTTCATGTTTTTTCAGGCAATCTCATGAATGCCTGGAATTTGACTGTCCGTCGTTGTTTTCCATTTGACCATAAATTACAATTTTTTTTTTATTAACTCACCATAGATTTTGACTAGCTGCCTTTAACACACACATATGTAGATTGAACAAGTAGAATCCAAAATCTATCGTTATAGACTTTGCTTGTAGGGAAATAACTGATTTTAATTTGTAATCATGTTTTATTGAATACCATAAATTGAAAAACTTACCCTTAATGTGTAATTGTGATTTTAGAACTTTAAAGCAAGTCTCTATTCTCGTCTCTTTGTATTGCCATCAATATCTATATTATTTTGTATGGATTTATTAAATCTATGATTTCCAAATAGAAGTTGCTTCATAAATTTATCGTGAGGACTCTGTGCACATTCAAAACCAGATTGAAGCCTTGTGTAAGGCATTCAATTTGCATCTCCGTAAATACATTAAACTGTTTAAACTTATATGGAAAGTGTTGATATAATGCTGAGAACATTGACAAGGAAATTTGATTGTGGCTGTCAAATTTTACAAGGAAATTAATCACAGTGATGGGATGTTTTTTCTGCTATTTTCATCAGTAGTTTCTCCCATTAGGAAATTTGGAAACAATGCGAACTTGTGACATTTTCATCTGCTTCGGTGGCTTTTCAAGATATTTCAGGCATTCTCACCAATATTTGTCACTTGATCGAACAGGTACTACAACAATTCATATTATGCCAAAGTAGGTGGCGTCACACCACTGGAAATGAACAGGCTAGAGCTTGAGTTTCTGTTTGCCTTGCGGTTTCGCCTTCATGTCACAGTAAGCACTTTTGAGAATTACTGCAGTCTTCTGCAAAGGGAGATGGTGCTTTCTAGTGGTTACCAGATAGAGAAACCAATATTACAATATTGGTGTGGTTTGGGAGATCAAACTGTACAAGAAAAGGCTCAAATACCACAGCAGCAGATGACAGTTTGGTGTAGCTATGCAGGGGTTTGAATATCATAGACCAAGAATGAGAATGGGCTAAGTAATCTATTTGCACCATTTCCTTTGCAATCTTTGTGACTCCAAATGTGTGAATGAATAACAAGGAAAGTGAGTATCTTGTTGAAGACACCGGTTTGGTCTTTGGTTGGTTAAAGATCCATATCATGAGCTCCATTATCCTCAATTATGCAACATAAATTGTTGCTGGCCTGTGCAGAATATACAATCAAGTTTGGATTGTATCTTCTAATCTAGTATAGACTGCATGCTCATGAAGCCTGGAGATTAGCAAGATAAGTCGCAAATTCAATATCTAAGATGTTGTGTGTACAAGTTATAGGCCATTTGCTAGATAGGGATATTTTGTGTGTTAGAACAGACATCCTTGGCTAGTTTACACATAAGATAGCCGCTGTGATCCTAGAACCTCAATGCTTTGTTGAGCTTTCATCTAAATAGCCATTCCTAAGTTATGGGCTCTTCTTCTATTGAATATCAGGAGAGCATGAACGTGTATGATCACCTTTCTTGGGTATCTTGGGCATGAGGTGACTTTAAGATTATGGGCTCTTTTCCTGTTGAATATCATGTAACAGGCATGAACATGTATGATCATTGTTATTGGGTATCTCAGGTATGAGGTGCATCTTCTCTGTGAAAAAATGTGCTCATGAGAGCTGTTATTCTCGATTACCCTTCTGGTTGATGTCATTGGCGGTTTTGTAGAAGAATATTTTTGAAGTATCTTTTTGTAAGAGCTTATTTTCGAAGGCATTAAGATATCATATATGGCGTGCTTGTGAGTTTGCATCTGCTATTTGACTCACTTGATGAATGTATAATCCCTGTTCTTGGGTATCCGAGCCTTTAGTAGGTATGAAGTGTGTTTTCTTTGTGAAAAGTGTGATTATGAGAGCTGTTATTCTTGAGTACTTCTCTGGTTGATATCATCTCTGGTTTTGTAGAAGAATATTTTCAAAGTATGTTGTCATAAGAGATTATTTTGGGAGACATTTAATGTCATAGATGAGTGGGTTCACATCTTCTGTTTGATCTCTTTGATGAATGTATGATCACTGTTCTTGGGTACCCCAGCCTTCAGACAGGAAGTGAGTTTTCTTTGTGAGAAATATGCTAATGAGATCTCCGCCTTAAGGTAGGAAGTGTCTTTACTTTGTGTGAAATGCGCTCATGAGAGCTGTTAGTTTGAGTACCCCTGTCTGGTTGATGTCACTGCTGGTTTTGTACAAGAATTATTTTGAAGTATTGTATAAGTTTATTTAAGAACTCAGCCTTCAGGCATGAAGTGAGTTTTCTTTGTGAGAAATATGCTCATGAGATCTCTGCCTTAAGGTATGAAGTGTGTTTTCTTTGTGAGAAAGGTACAAAGTGTGTTTTCTTTGTGAGAAATGTGGTCATGAGAGCTGTTATCTTAAGTACCCCGGTCTGATTGATGTCATTGCTGGTTTTATACATTATTTATTTTAAAGTATTGTATTATGAGTAAATTTAAGAATGGCATTTAGATGTCATAGATTAGTGGATTCACATCTTTTGATTCATTTGATGAGTGTATGTCACTGTTCATGGGTATTTCAGGTAAAAAATGTTTTTTTCTCTGTGAGAAATGTGCTCACCAGAGCGGTTATGGTTCAGTGCACCCATCTGGTTGATGCCCTTGCTGGTTTGTAGAAGAATGGTTTTTTATGACATTGGCGGTTATATCGAAGAACTTTGTGAAGTACATTTTCATAAGAATTTGATTTGTTAGGCATGTGAAAGCATGGGAGCTGTGACACACTTTAGGTTGACAGAATGATCGACACACCATTTAAAAAAAAAACTTCAAGAAATACATAAAAGTGCTCGCACACTAATTCTGAAACCCAAATGCGTAAATATGTTCGAGATCTTTTTTTTGTCAGGATAAAATGCTGCAGTTCATGCTTATATAAGCTGCATCTTAATTTTTGGTCTTAGGTGGAGAGCTTGGAAGCTTTGATTTTGGGCGGTGTGTTTGAAAAGCTCTCACGTGTAAAAGCTCCTGCTTGTTAAATTGAAACCAAGGTTTTTGTTGGATTGAAAGAACATATTTTTATTGACTAAAAATTATAGTATAATATTAACATATAAAAAAAATGAGTGGAAGAAGCCACATCAAATCAAAAATAGCTTTTAGAAGTCTGTTAATTTATCTCGAAGTAGCAAAATTAAGGCTGTACAATCATATTTACAAGGAAAATGTGATTTTTAATTTACAAAAAGGATAAACTTAAAGGAACAAAAAAATACAAGATAATTAAAACATCAACAAACAGGTTTTTTCGGAATGAAGAACATATTTTTATTAATTAAAAAATATAGTACAATAACGATGTATAAAAAAATGAGCATAAAAAGCCACACCCCATAATGTTTAGTCACATTGAATCAAAAAATAGCTTTTAGAAGTCTGCTAACTTATCTCAAAGTAGCAAAATTTAGGCTGTACAATCATACTTACAACCAAAGTGCGATTTTTAATATAAAGAAGGGATACAATTTAAAGGAGGAACAAAAAAAACAAGATAATTAAAGCATCAACAAACTATTATTATTTTTTGGATTGAAGAACATATTTTTTATAATTATAAAATATAGTACAATATTTATGTATAAAAAATTAAGTGGAAAAAGCCAAACCCCAAAATGTTTAGTCACATTGAATAAAAAATAGCTTCTAGAACTCTGTCAACTTTTCTCAAGTAGCAAAATTAAGGCTGTACAATCATACATACAATTGAAGTGTGGTTTTTAATTTAAAAAAGGGATAAAACCAAAAGTAGAGGAACAAAAAAAAATACAAGATAATTAAAGCATCAACAACAAACATAGGGGTGAGGCAGAGAATTGTTTGGTTAGTCCCCATAGCCACTTGTACTTTAGGGGTTTGTTATATTTGGGATGGGATCCCATCCATCATTTTGTTGGACTTCATCAATTTGTTCATTCTAGTGATTAGGAGAAATGACAAAGGCCAACTATGGGAATTTCCTCGTGGGGGAGCATCCCAACCACTGCCACCACCACTGTCAAAGCAAACAAAGAGACCGCCACATTATAGGCAAGGGAGGGAGTTGGAGATTTGGTCGAAGGCCAATGAGGGCAGGGAGAGGAAATTTGCCTACTTCTAGAGTGATGCTTGTGGAAACCATGGCCACGACCTTGAGAAGGGGAGCAACAACGAGAGTCTAGAGGCACCCGACTGATAGCTCGAGGAGTGTTCACTTAGCGAGATCGTAGGGTCTGCAAATATTCCACTTCGCTTGGACTTGATTTGAAGCACAATAACTTTTTTAATTGCATCTGTATTACTAAAAAACAACATAACTTCTATCTTTCCAAATGTGAAAATAATAATAGCATAAACAATTTACCAATAATCATTTTAGTTTGTACGAAGCATGGCCAAGTCCCCAAGACGAAATTTTTTCCAAATAAATTTTTTTTGAATGAAGATTTAGAAAAGGATATGAATCCATTTCCATACTCAATGAACATGAGGACAAAACCAACAAAGATGTTTGACAGACTCAGATTTATGGTAAGTTGGATATGTGAGATTCACATCATGGAATCAATACTTCCAATGGTGATTTAGAATTTCTCCACGTGTTCAGAGGCAAAAAGTTGATAACTATTACTGTATTTGTATTATGAGAATGGAGTAGCGTGGCCAATGTCAATCTCTCCACCTGGAAACATGAGAAGAGACAATTTTTTGTGCAAGCAAAACATCAATTATGGAGGTTTAAATTTTAAAAATAGACTTTTACATCTTTATTCTTAAACTAAAACTTTGTTTTAAGCATATCCTCTAACATCAATCTGCTAGACGCCTTACAAAAGATGTTACCCATACCTTTGATTCCCTTTTAAAATGCTGTAAACCCTTAATCCAAAGGGCCATAACAAAGGGGAGTTAAGAATAGAGAAGACCTCTGATTTTAAGTGGAGAACACAAATTCCATTTTTTTTATAATAATAATTTTATGCCAACCGCTGGGCCAGCTCTTCATTATAATGCAGCTGCAATAAAGTGGGGATGTGTTCCAAATGACAGAGACTTGAGCATGTTTATGTCCCCAAGGTTAAGGGATTCCTTAATATATATATTGCAAGAACTACAGTGAAATTGACAATAATTCAATAGAAGAAAAAAATGAAGAACACAGCCAAAAATAAAAATGAATTCTAAAATATTAAATTTGTTTGAAAGCTATTTTTAAAATCTATATCTTTGTGGGTAAGAACTCGGGGAGACATTTCTTGCCTAATAAAATAAAATGTTTAAATCACAAGTCTATTTACTAATATTGTGTGGGATAACTTACGTTTTAGATTTCTTTCTTAAATGTGATATTGACATTATTTCAGGATCTTTGAATTTATATTTTGGGAGATTTTGTACCTTGCTGAATAGTTGCTGATATATTTAAAAGTTATGCTAAAATCAATTAAATAAGCTTTGATTTTGTTTTTTTCATCTTTTATTTTTCAATTCTTATATTAATACTTAATAAGAATGGAAATAGTGTTCATGAATAAATGAATTATTGGTAAGTGGTCTTATTCAACCATTAACATTGGGTCTAGTAGAAGGGTCATTTCTGAGTTAATTAAGTAGGCATAACTCAATTAAATGTAAACAAGGGTTTTATTCATAAGGGGTGTGAGAGAAAAGAGTCCTTGATTAGATGAAAGAAAGGAGTTTTTGATTAGAGGTTGGATAATATTCTATTTGGAGCAGGGACATTCTCAAATTAGTTCATGGAGATTAAATCTCCCATTGCTTCAAAGAAGAATAGTGGATGGGGGCCCTTGCAAATTTATGCACCATCCACGACATTTTAGACACCATTACTAGTCAAAACATGGAAGTGTGGAAATTAGAAAATGTTTCTAAATTACGAACCTTAAATCCCAACAATTAATCAATTGCACACACCTCTAAATGGGATCCTACCACTTTATGATTCATAATTAAATATGTTATTCCAATGCCTAATTCATCAAAATGGATGATTACCTATTGTCTATGATTGAAATGGCTTGTCGATGCAAATATATTAACTTATGCACATATATTTGTGGAGTTGCCAAATTGCAAGCTTAAATGATAGAAGTGAGTAATTGGATGTTAATGAGGCACTCGTGGTTAAGGAATAAAGTTAACAACCACCGTAGATTGTGCAACTTAGATTCCCACTTTTGTACAAAGGATATTACACAAAAACGTGGCACCACGAAACCTCTCTTCTTATTGATTTCAATCAAATTTTAATGTTTACAAACTCCTTTTCTACTATGACAATCTCAACTAAACGTAGATCACAAGGTTTTCCCTCGAGAGGACGTGACTCACTACCACAAACTTGTATGTCTAATAGGTACACTCCTTGTGAGCTACTCTAAATATTTCTCATGAAGACCAACCCGAGCTTCATGTTGCAAGCTAACAATCTTTCCTAACTTTACTCCCATTAAATATTATGTAACAGAGCATGAATTTGTATGATCATTGTTCTTGGGTATCTCAGGTATGAGATGCATTTTCTTTGTGAAAAATGTGCTCAATGAGAGATGTTATTCTTGATTACCCTTCTGGTGGATGTCATTGGTGGTTTTGTAGAAGAATATTTTTGAAGTATCTTTTATTAAGAGTTTATTTTCAAAGGCATTAAGATATCATAGATGGCGTGCTTGTGAGTTTGCATCTACTATTTGACTCACTTGATGAATGTATAATCATTGTTCTCGATTATCTGAACCTTTAGGTATCAAGTGTGTTTTCTTTGTGAAAAAATGTGCTTATGAGATTTGTTATTCTTAAGCACTCCTCTGGTTGATGTCAGTTGTGATTTTGTAGAATAATATTTTCAAAGTATGTCGTCATGAGAGATTATTTTGGGAGGCATTTAAATTTCATAAATGAGTGGATTCAAATCTATTTGATCCCTGTGATGAATGTATGATCATTATCCTTTGCTACCTCAGTATTCAGGCATGAAGCGAGTTTTCTTTGTGAGAAATGTGCTTATGAAAACTTTACCTTCAGGTATGAAGTGTGTTTTCTTTGTGAGAAATGTGTTTAGAAGAGATGTTATCTTGAGTACACCTATATGGTTGACGTCATTGTTGGTTTTGTATAAGAATGCTTTTATTTTATGAGTTTATTTTAAAAGGCATTTAGATGTCATATATAAGAATGCTAGTGGGTTTGCATCTTTTGATTCACTTGATGAGTGTATGATCACTATTCATGGGTATCTTCGGAAAGAAGTGTGTTTTATTTGTGAGAAATGTGCTCACCAAAGAGGTTATGTTTTAGTGTACCCATCTAGTTGATGCCCTTACTGGTTTGTAGAAGAATTATTTTTTATGACATTGCTGGTTATATTAAAGAACTTTGTGAAGTTCGTTTTCATAGGAATTTGATTTTTTAGGCATGTGAAAGCATGAGAGATTTGAAAAAATTTAGGTTGTGTTGTCATGTAAATTTACTAGCCCAAAAATACAAAATACAAACTATGAAAACTAAGCCATAATGCAAAATGTCGCCTTCTAATCCTCCTGAATCTCTCCCCTAGCCAACCTGCCTCCTATGTCATCATCATCTTGACCTTAAAGGTAGTTCAAATTAATTTGGTAAACATTTATCAATGTGCAAAAAGGTGTAATGTGGTTCATCATTCCATTAAGTGAAGTTTGGCAGAAGACTAGTTTTCTTGGAAGCCTAGAAAGGTTGATTTTGGCCATTTCGGAGCATGTGTACAATCCATGGAAGAGTTCTGAAAAAGGTATTAAGTATCTAGAAGGTGGTATTTGGGTGACCCTTGAAGGTGTTGGAAATTTTTTAGGAAGATTTAGGAAATTTATGACCATTCAGGAACAATTTGTTCAACAACGGGTTTTCAGGTGCAAGGAATGAGTAGTTCAAAAGCAAACCTTAACTTCTCCGGATGATTCCAGGAGCTCTGTAAGGAAAAAGGAGGTAAAAAAGTAGGCACAAAAAATATTGAATAATTATCTACACGTTGGAAACATTCATTTTGATCTAAGGTTTGATGGATTCTTGAAACATTCCTAATAGTGTAGCTGCCCCTCACAATTCTGAACAAAAAAGGGGTAATTTTTTGAGTTTCAGGAATATTTAAGGTCTAAAACCTATTCCATTAGTTTTATAATGTGTTTTTGAGTCAAATTAATATAAAATTTTACCCCAAAACATCATCCTAAGCATCTAGGGTGAAAGAAGTAAGTTTTCAGGCTATTTTTGTCAGCTAGTGTAAAATTTGGCTTTCCATTAATGGTAAGGAACTTTTGACCTCCTCTTGTCCCTATTGTCCTTGGGGACATGGGGGACATGAGGGACACAAAATTTCACCCTCATCCTCCTCCCATAGTGCACTTGGTGTTGTGTGTGTCTCGTTTGTCCCCTAGGACAAGGGGGCATGAGGGACACAAAAGTGAACCCTAAAATCCCTCCCCATGAAATTTTGTGTCTCTTGATCCCTCCATGTCCCTAAGCTAAGATAGGGGACAATAAAGTTTTCCTCATGTCAAGGAGTGTGAATCTCATATGGCTTCTTTGTTCTCAAATCCATGTTTAGCCCCTTCACTCATCCACACTAGCCCCCTTGCTTCCACTTGCATCCATCCTTCACCATGGGTGAAATTTTGTGTCCCCATCATGTCCCCAAGGGGACAAGAGGGACAAGAAAGTGTTCACCCATGATCAAACTGGAGCCCCTAGACTTCCATATGACCTCTCTACAGCTCCACAAGTGATTTTCCCAACCCCTCCATCTCATCCTCACTTGCTCTCATGCTACCACTTATCTCAATATTGATCCAAGGTGCACACTTTAAGTCCATTTATGTATCCCTTGTGTCCCCATTTCACCATTAAACCATATTTTTAACCTCACATTAACTCTCACTTAAACCGGGTTTGATCTATGGTCAGCAGGGAAGTATAAAAGTGTTTTAAAACATAGTTTTGGCTTATTTTCTCTACATAGGTTGACCTCCCTCCATTTTTGTTGTTTTCATACCTTGAAAAACATAATTTTTACTATATATGTTGTCCAATTTTTTCCAGAACAACCATAGCCATATCCATCAAAAACAAGATTTATTCATATCTCTCAAACCTAGAAACCAATCACAATGATTCACAAAAACTTTTCCAAATTTCTCTTCTCCAAAATACCTTTGGGAAGATTGTAGCTACATATCATATGATTCCCTAGATTTTTTGATACATAAATTTGAAAAACCAAACCCTATGAATTAATTTTTTATTTCCAAGAGATTCAATAGATGAAAAATGGTGAAAATTGGAGCACGAGATCCTGGTGCAAAACAGAACACAATGATGGTGGTTTTCGTTGTAATCTGACAACTGGTAAGTTCATTTATAAAAATAATAATATGATATAAATAGTGAGACTCTAAAAATAGTAAGTTTCCCTAAATAGTAAAAACTTTGAACATTCAAAACATCCTGGAACAATAAGAAACACCAAAAAGGGTCAATTGGGCAACTTTCTAAAAATAACAGGTTGGAAAAAAGTAGATGTCCAAAATAAAAAAAAGAAAATCATCATTAAGTGGAAATATCCTAAGTGGATTAGGAGATTCAGAGAACAAGGATTGTGCAAAATTTCCAAAAATTCCTAAAATAACAGCTTTCGACCCCACCTGCTAAAAATAGGAAGTCTCAGATTTTGGTGCAGACTGTTATTGGTAACTATGTTTTCACTCATCTTATTTATTTTTGGAAACATGAAGTTAAAATATTTGGGAATGGAGCATATTTAAACCTTGGTTACTAAGTGTCTAGGTTTGGGTGATAGTGATGTCACTCACATGGATCTAGAAGACCTAAAAAATAGGATGCTCGGAGGACCAAGAGAGCATGTGGAAGAGAAAATATTCATGAGTGGATTGTTTGCAGCAGAAGGCCATCCACTATCAGTGAAAAGTACAAAATTGGTCTTAGCATGTGCTCAACATTATGAACATGATTCTAGAATAGTGAGAGTAGATGACAACTCCATTCTTGCAGTGATTACACCCAAGGGCATCTCGCAATGTATGCAGATTCCAACCAGTAACAGTATGGTCATAATCTCCAAAGAGTTTACATCTCATGAATGGGAAAAGAATGAATCATACCTCTACGGCCTCACACTTGGGTCATGGCTAAGAAAAGGTAGGAAACCCTCTCGTATGCCAAAAAAAACCTTGTCAAGAAGTGAGTTCCATGAGGGCTACTCAGATGTTATCATCTTGTTAAGTAGGGTAATGGGTGAAGAGATGATGAAGGATTTTCAAGATTGGATGGCCCAATTCATCCTCATTGCCACCAAGGGAAACCAGGTGGTAGATTGGGGAAAAATCATAAGTGACAACATTCACCGTCAATTTCTCCAGTTTCCTGCTACAAGAAAGTTCACAATGACCTCGTATTTGGTGTATGCTCTTACAAGCACAAGGAAATTAAAAGGCCTAACTATCACTCCAAATGTTTTTCAAAAAGAACCAGCCTTTGAAAGGTATCCTCATATCACTCTCAAGGAAATTAATCACCATTTTTCTAAGGTGAATGATGCATTCACCATGTTCATGATCTTGACTTTTGGAAGGCAAACCAAGAGCTAAGGTTATCCTCTCAAATGCAACATTAATCGAGAGGTATGGATGTTTCTTCACTCAGTTTGTAACTTTCTCCTACATAAGGGTTTCAGGATTCGATCTCACTCCTTGCAAACTCCCTAGGTATCTCAGTGACAAGATAGTAATGTTTGAGTTGTGTAGGCAACTTGCTCAAGTCCATAACAGGTGCAAGAACCACAAGAAAAAAGGTGTGTCCTTCCCCATTTCTCTTGGAATCTTTTCATGCAAAAGTGTTGCAGATGCCTCAAATCTTGAAGCTTCCTTTACTTCCCTAATCCTCTACTCATATACCTCTAGGTCTTATTTTGACATCTGAAACAATCCTAAAACATTCAATCTCCCTGAATTGCACCATATTCCCAGATTGAATATTATTGGGTCAATTGCCTGGATGATCTTGAGGTAAGGAAAATAGATCATATGAGAATGAATGTTGATCAAATAAGGAGATTTGGTTTTTATTGGTTCATTGATGGTGTGGAAGATGACAGATATGATTTTTATGATCCAAAATATCAAGTGGTAAAGTCTTCACCTCTCCCACCTGTCTCATGGGGCATTTGAGAATCAGGTGATATCAGTGAGAGAACTACAATAATGATTCAGAGATCTAAAGAATGATTTAGAAGAAAGAGGATTACTTTCATTTAATTTGTAGTCTTCTAACCCTCTCAAGGAAAGCATCTCATCTCTCATCCTTGAAGGCATCTGAGAAAACTACGAGCTCCACTCATTCAGGGGATCCCGCAAAGAGGAAAATAATGGACACAGAAGGATCTCACTACAAGAGACTTCACAAGAAGGCTAAAGTCACCAAGGATCTCATCAAGGATCTTGAGCAAGGGGAAATTGATCCTTCACAACCCCTAGTTCCGCACCAATCTCCAAGTATCTCTTCTTCTACTACCGAGTCAACTCATCAAGTGCAGGATGTGGTCCTTCATCATGAACCTGAAAGTGCAATCATGCCTAGTGTTGAACTTGTAACGACAAAGATATTCCCATGGATCCAATAATTGATTGGAAGTGAGTCAATAATAGTGCAATAGGAAGGGATACTAGACTTTTAAACAATCTCAAAGATTGTAAAGGCCAAATGAGGTAGGAAATCACATGTAACTTCTCACTTTTTCATTTGTGTTAATGGTAATCAATATATAGAAGTTTCCTGGTTAAAAGTGGTAAAACCCATTGAGGAGATGACTCAAGAGGACTATGAAATGAAACAATTCCTTTGGGGCCAGCAACACATGAAGGGGATGCACATTTTTTCAAAGAGTTTGCTGCCTATATGCTTTCAAGGAATGAAGAGTACAAACGGAAAATTGAGTAGTTGGAAGAACATGTGAAAATCCTCACTTCCTATGTTCAATCATTCATGTATCCAAGTTCAATTCCATCTCTCCCCGCTGAAGATGTTGCTCCTATCAGTAACTTTGACCCTGCAGCAATAAAAAGGGCTCAAGGTCATTCCATGTAATGAAGAGCTAATGATTGATGGTATGACAAGATTCTTGAGAAAGGTAAAACTCTTTTTCCTGAAATTCTTTCTTTGTTTGAGTTTATTCTTACTACCACTATGAAGGTAAAGATGACCAAATATGAAATTGAAAAGGAAAAGGCTCATTGGGACCAAGTGTTTCCATTGGTGATGGAAATGGGTAACCTTGACTCTTTCGTGTTGGTGGGAAAAAATGTGTTCAATTCTATAACTTGAGAATATGTCCCCAATTTGGTCTCAAACATTGGTTGTCTGATATAAAATGATGAACAATGCTCTTGAGGAGATTGATTCTTATGAAGATATCACTTCACAAATTATGGAAAACATAAGCAATGGAGTGCAGAAACTTGGAGCACCTCTAGTAAGTGAGAATTCATCGATGGAAGACCTTGTGAATCCATTTGAGGAATTGGTCAGGAAAGAAGTAGGAGATCCCTTCTTGTTCAATGAGGACACTTTAAAATCTCTTGCAGAAATCAGGTGTGTAATTTCCAATACTACTAAGGATCATCAAACTTGGTTCAAACAATGAAAAACATATGCATTACTTCTAAGTCTTGGATCAAGGCTTTGATCTTATTGCATATCCCTTAAGTAGAGAAATTGGTACCTGCAGTAGAACACTTCAACAAGGAGTTCAAAAAAGAAGAAATTTTCCTAGGTACATTACCACAAATTTCATCAACAGGTGGCTCTTCATCAACAGATGCATCATCTCCATCAACATGATTCTCTCCCCCTCTTCTTCTCTCATCCTTCCTTTCTCTCTCATGTTCTAATTCTCCATTGGGAAGGTAATTTTCACTTTTTGTCTTATTCACTTAAATGTGACCTATAGTTCAACATTGTAATGAGTTATCTTTAATTAATGAAAAGGGACTCACTTTTCTTTCCTAGGAATATGAAAGGTCACAAGTGAAGAAGGTAGGTGAAAATTCATGAGGGAGTAGATGAAATGTATTTTTGTAAAGTTATATATTTGGAAGACTTCCTCATTCTAAGGGTTGTCAATTATGAGTCTCTAAGTAGATAGCTATTGCACTACTAAGATACAAGTAAATATTACATTCTTCTATTTCCTTTTCTATGTTTCCTTCCATTTCTTTGCATGATCATCTTTGTAGACATGATAATCTTATAAAACCAAGGAAGGTGTTAGTGCCTTTGATCAATGAATCAATAGAAATATTTATCTATGATTTTTTTGTCTTATCTTGTTCTTGAAGTTGAGTTCTTCTAATTGAGTGTAGAACTATTCTGGTTAATGTTGTGGAAATATGTAAGTTCCTATCCACAAACTTAACCCTCCTTCCCCACATTCTTACTCCCCTTTACCTTCTCTCTCTCTAAGAAAATTCCTCCCTTGCACTAGGTGCAAGAAATTTTCCACAGGTCTAGTGGAGTATTCTTGTGTGATCCTAAACTTCACAACCACATGATATTTTGTTTTATAAATTCAATAAATGGGAGCCTCCCATTACAAAGAGGAGGGACTTAGTCCAGAGTGTTGGTGAAAATCCACTAATTTTTCCTTGAAAAATTATTTCACAAATAGTTTTTGGCACCCTTGTGGGGCAGATTTTGTTGTTTCTACACCACTCCTAGAAGAAAAAAATCCTAAAAAATCATATATCTGAAAAAAAAATATAAATCAAAACTTGAAGATCCTAAGAGCCTTGATGTCTACTCTGCATTTTTCCCATAATGACCATTCCTTGAAATTATCCTATTTTGTAGCCTAATCATATTTTTTATTGGGATACTTAAGAAAATCTCACAATTGATTTACGGAGTTGCATCTAGATTAATAGAGAAAGTTTTAATCACTATCATGTAGCTTCAAAGATTTTTTGGATTTAGAAGAAGAACGTGCACAAGCTGCAACATGTGCAAGAAAAGATCCTAATAATCAACAAAGAAGGGCATAGAATAATCTGTTTTGAGTTGTATATCAATCCTACAAACTGGAATAAAGAAGATACACAAGGCATTCTTGAGCTAGTGGTGTAACTGATCCAACATTCAAAGAGAAACAACTAGCTGATTTTAGACTTCCCATTACTCAACTAGCAAGGTGAACTGGTCGAGAGTATTTTCCTGAGTTTGATCCTAATTTTCCTCTTGAAGGTCACATCAAAGAACCAATAGTTGAACCAATGAATCTCATTCCTCCAGAAGAAGAAGAAGAAGAAGAATAACTAGAGGAAGAAGAAGAGATAATGGTTATTCTTGTGCCTTGGGGACAAACAATGCCCATTGGCCTTGAACCCTCCATTGCATGACCTACCAAAGGGATCTAGGAAGAACTTTATGAAGTTTCGAGGAGATGGAAAACAACATCCTAATGATCATATCACAACATTCATAACATCTTGTGGGGTGTTAAGAGTGGAGTATGAAGATGTTTCAGTCCTCTTGTTCATGGAGTCCCTGCAAGATGTTGTTGTGGATTGGTTCTACCACTTGCCAAAAAGATCAATCAAAAATTGGGTAGGTATGAAATCTAAATTTGAAGCTAGATTTAAACTAGTTAAAGATTCCCATGCTCTCCTCACCCAGTGGTCTCAATTGAAAAAGGATCCCTATGAACCTATGAGAGAGTTTGTATCCAATTTCAATAGGATTCTCTACAAGATACATGAATCTATCACACCTCTTGAAGATAATCAACTAAGGTTCTTCACCAATGCACAATTACCTGAAGTTGGTTTCATGCTAAGAAGAAGCCAACCTTCCACCTTGGATGAACCAAAAACACTTGCAGTTGATGTAGAAGATGATTTACTAATGTCTGGTAAAATCAAGAAGGTCCTAAGTAAGGAAAAGCTCATAGTTCAAGTTCCAGAGCCACATACTCATTAGTGCAAAAATTGGCTAATGATGTTCTTTCTCTCAAAAAGCAACTTGCTCAAACTTCCATGTACAAGGACATTCTGAGAAATAACTTCTCAAACAAATAGAGAATTGATCCTCCACCTCAGAGGCTTTCTCTTGAAGCCCCTCTCATGAATGCAACATGTGGGACCTGATCAGATGAAGAAAGTGAAGAAGAAGATGGTTCAAAAAGTGAAGAAGAAGAAGGTGAGATATCGATAGAAGAGGTTGGATCTAGAGGTAGGTTTTTGTGAGTATGCATCCTCTTTGGATGATGAATATGAGGACTTTGTGGCTGATATGAACAATAACTCTTGTGTTGTTTTCACTCGATCAAAGACTCTTGAGAAGGAGAATTCCTCCAAGCATAAAGATAAGGAGAGAGAATATCCTCAACCGAATGAACTCTACTTCCTAAAAATATCATAACTAAGAGAGGATATCCACTCCCCCCATCTTTAGAATCAACCAAGAAGAATCCTGAAGTTGTGCCTCATCGCAAAACATCCTCCAAGAAAGGTAAGTCAAATACTACCACAAATGATGTTTCTACTTCTGCACGTAATAAGAATGATGAGAAATCAGCAAGTACCTCATACAATTAAAACCAAGCCAATGTTTCCCATGCTCTTGAAAACCTTCTTCAAATTTTGATATCATCAACCATGTAAAAAAGGATAAGGTCCAAATCTCAGAGTTTGAATACTTACAAACCCATCCTGAGAAGTTTGAGAAACTTGTTAAATTCATCAAGGGTGGAAGCTCCAAGTCCAAAGTGTCATCCTCTTCAAAAGTATCATCTACTTCCAAAGGTTTGTTTCCTACTCTCGAGCCAAGTTCACGCAAAAACCTCTTAACCTCTACCCATTCCTCCACCGACAAGATTAAAACATTATGTGTTTCCTTGTTGATAAATGGATACCATTTGAATAATTGTATCATTTGTTCTGGTGCCTCAGATAATGTCATGCACACCAATTTTTTCTCAAGCCCTCAATTTGAGTCTCTCTTAGGAATTCAGTCATTACTATTCAATGGATACCAAAGAGGTTTCACTTTTTGGGAGGATTAAAGATGCAGTGATGGCCCTTGTGGCTTATCTAGAGAAATGGGTGAAGGAAACAATCCTAGTGGTTGACATGCAAGCTACATATGGAATTATCCTTAGTAGAATATTCTACTGAGAGATGGGAGGTGAAATCCAAATGGAATGGTCTTCTGCATTAGTACCAGTCAAGGGTGAGATGAAGAAACTCCTTCCCGAGCCTAAGATGAAGTACACAGTGTAGAATTCAGATGACCCTAAGGCTAACATCCTCTTTCAAAGTAGAGAGTTGGGAAAATATTCATTTGAAGAATTGGGAAAATTTCCATATGAAGAAAGAGGTAATGGTAATTACTTCATGAGTTCTGAATGAAGTGAAGAACTATCTATTTTGGAGGAAATGGTGAAAAAAACATTCACTGATGAAGATTTGGAACATGGAGTTTGATGGCAATTGTTCTACAACTGGATTCAGGAGGAGGAATTGTCTTATCATATCTACAGGGAGACTTGTTCCCATTGCATACAAGTTGCAATTCTCTAACACAAAAACACTTTGAATATGAAGCATTGTTGCTTAGGTTGCAAGCTTGAAGAGATGGGAATAAAAAAACTCATTATTCAAGGTGATGTGAATTAATTATGAAGCAGGTGAGAGACATTTTTCAAGTAAAGAATTATCGTCTCCGTCATTACAGGAATAGGGTTTGGGACTATATCAAATCCTTTAATGCATTTGAATTTAAAGTAGTCCTTATGGATAAAAATTCCAGAGCTGATTCATTGGTCATATCTGCATCATTGATGATTCCACATCCTAACTTCAAAGGAGAAAATTTCTTGGTGGAAATGGTCTTTCAGCCAAGTGTGCTAGAAAATTCAAAGAGCTGGAAAGTTTTTGATGATGATAACTAGATTCTATCCTTCCTACAATAGACAAGTGACTTTAGGTCTATGTATTTCAAGGGAAGTGACTCACTCTCAAGGGAGTTTACCAAGAATGAAATGAAAATAATTCAATTGATCAAATAGATGAGGATTGGATAGTTCAGTTAAAAGGTAATAGAATTATGAAGGGACTAGTATCACTAGAGGAATTATTTGAAAAACATGATAGGTTCATCCATGGTAAGGCTGAGGATTAACCAAGATCCTCATCAAAGTATGAAAAAATCAACATTGGAACAAGTGAGCAGTTGAGGATGGTGAACATTGGAAAATGTTGTTCGTCTGAGGAACAAAGGAACTTCACAACTTTATTGGAAAGGTACTCTGATGTGCTTACTTATTCATATGATGATTTGAAGTATTTTCAGCCACATTCCATGAAGCATTCTATACCCTTGAATCCTAATGCAAAATCCTTTCAGCAAAAATAGAGGCAGTACAATCCAAAAATTATCAAAACCATCAAAGAAAAGGTTGAGAAGTTACTTAATGCCCACATCATCTTTCCTATCCACCACTCAATGTGGATATCTAATATTATACCAGTAAGGAAGAAGAGTGGTGAAATCCACATCTGCATGGATTTTTGGAACTTAAACCAAGATTATTTGAAAGACAACTACCCTCTTCTAGTCATGGACCATATCTTGCAAGCTGTTAATGGTTCAGAGATGATGTCTATGTTGGATGGAGTTTTGGGATACAATCAGATTGAATTTTCCAAAAAGTATCAGTTCAAAACTTGCCTTCACCACCCCATGGGGAACCTTTTCTTACCATCGTATGCCATTTGTCTTGATCAACACAGGTGCCACATTTCAATGGGCCATGGACTTGGATTTCAAGGATTTGAAGGGAAAGTGTATAATGGTGTACCTTGATGATCTGATAGTATACTCTAAGAAAAGAGAAGAACATCTACAAATAACTTGAACAAGTTTTGATCCTGTTGTAAGAAGGCAACACATATCCCTAAATATGAAGAAGTCAATATTTGGGGTTACCAAGGGAAAAATTTGGTCACATTGTGAGAAAGGAAGGCACCAAGATTGATTTGAGAGAGTGGAGGTTATTGAAAAAAGACTATCTCTTCCCCACTAACAACCAAGTGTACATTCTTTCTTTGGTAAGGTCAACTTCTTGAGAAGGTTTATCCCGTAATTTTCCAAACTCATGAAGGATATTGTCAACATGATGAATTCTAAATAATCCTTCAATTGGATTAAGTAGGGTAAAGAATCCTTTGAATCTATTAAAGGTGCCATTGCAAAAGAACCCACTCTGGTATGCCCTGATTTTGGTAAGGAATTCATCCTCTACTATTATGATTCTGAGCATACTATCTATGTTGTTCTCGTGAAAGAAAATGAAGATAAATTATAGTCACCCATCACATTTATGAGTTCCCTCTAAAGGCACATGAGCTTAATTACTCACAACATGAAAAACATGCTTATGTGGTGGTAAGAGCATTAAAAACTTTCAGATTCTATCTTCTAAATTCTCATGTTGTTGTTATGGTCCCAAGTCCAATAGTAGAATCTATCCTAATGTAGCAAGACCCAAGTGTAAGAAGATGAAATTTTGTTTTGAAGGTGCAAGACTATGATCTTGAGATCAAACCCTCCAAGTTGTTGTGAGGTAACGGATTGTGTGAACTTATTTCCTGAGAAGAATGGGAAGACTACTCTAATTTGTTATACCTACTTGATCAAATATCTTCCTCTCATGATTTTTGTAAGTACAACCAATCCATGGTATGCTGACATAGCTTATTTCTTGACCTATGGAGATTTCCCTTCTGGAATTGATCAGAAGTAAAGGAGAACTCTGGGCCTTAGAGAAAAAAATTATGTCATATAGGAGAAATGTTCTATACAAGAAAGGATTGGATGGCACATTCTTGAGGTATGTATAAGAAGAACAACAAAAGAAAATTTTCAAGGCATATCATGATCAAGCATGCAGAGGTCACTTCTCCGCGATGGTTACAACCCAAAAGATCATGAGGGGTGGCTATTACTGGCCTACTCTATTTCATGATGCATACAAACAGGTTAGGAAATGTGATCCATGCCAACAGTTTGTGGGAAGACCAAGGCTTTCTTCTCTACCCCTCAGTCCCATGATCATTGAGGAACCTTTTCAACAATGGGGTCTTGATTTCATAGGTTTATTAAACCCACACTCTAACACGGGCCACATGTATGTCCTTACTACCCACAAAATACTTCATGAAATGGGTAGAATCCATTCCAAAAAAGCATGCAAATTATGAGACTATGTGCAAATTTTTGAAAGAGAATATTATTGTCAGATTCAGAGTGCCAGAAAGATAGTAGCGGACAATGCCACCAAATTCTCTTCAGGTGAGCTGATGGACTTCTTTTATAACCATGGTCTTTCTCTATCTCATTCTATCAATCATTACCTGCAAGGAAATGCCCAAGAGGAATATAGAAATAAAAATATTTTCACTATTGTTTGCAAGTTAGTGGATGTCAATCAATGGGATTGGCATAAGAAACTATATGATGCCTTATGGGCTGATTAGATCACACCTAAAAAGGCCATTGGTACCTCTCCTTTCCAATTACTATATGGAGATTAAGGCTCAAATCCCATTTCTCAGGAGTTACCTGCCTTGTAACTTGTGAAGGTAGTAGAAAATAGATAGTATTTAGATGCTCTTGACAAGTGGATTTGCTACTTGGAAAAGTTTAACGAAGATAGGATGATAGCAGTTGACATACTGAAAAGACATCAATCTAAGGTGAAAAGGATCTTCAATCAAAAGACACAAGATATAAGTTTCCAAGTCAAAGATCTTGTCCTACTTTGGGAAAAAGGAGAGATCCCAAGGGAAGTCATGGGAAATTTGATTCACTCTGGCTTGAACCATTCAAAATCAAACATTTTATGCGAAGAGAATACATACTACTGGATTACCTTGATGGAAACCCATTGGAATTTCCTTACAAAGGGAAACATATGAAACTCTAAAATTATTTAGGTTGGTCATCCCAATCCTTTGTACCATAATTTCCTTTCATTGTGTGTGTCTTTCCTTCCTATTTTGGTGTGTTTCCTTCCCATTGTGTGTGTGTGTTTTGTTCATTTGTGTCTATTACTTGTAATAAAGACTCTATTTCCCAATGTGAAAAACATTGATCTACTCATCCATGATAAATTTAAGGTTATCTATTTCCCCTTGTGTTCCAATTTCCCCAAGTTAGAGCCATTTTTTTTCATGTAAATTGACTAGCCCAAAAATGCAAAATTCAAACCATGACAACTAAGCCATAATGCAAATTTTTGCCTTCTAATCCTCGTGAATCTCTCCCATGGCCAACCTACCTCCATATATCATCATGATTCAATCCTTAAATGGTTCTCAAATGCATTTGGTAAACATGTTCTCAATGTTCAAAAATGTGTACAAGGTTCATGAGTTCCATTCAGTGAAGTGCAGTGAAAGACTAGTTTTCTTGGAAGCCTAGAAAGGTCTGATTTTGGCCATTTTAGAGCATGTGTACATCCTTGGGAGAGTTTTGAAAACGTTATTAAGTATCCAGAGGTGGTATTGGAGAGCCTTGAAGGTGTTGGAACAAGTTTAGGAAGATTTAGGAAAGTTTTTGATCATTCAGGGTATTTGTTCAACAACAGGTTTTCAGGTGCAAGGAATGAGCAGTTCAATGGTAAAACCTTAACTTCTCTGGATGATTCTGAGAGCTCTGTAAGGATTTATGAGGCAAAAAATTAGGCACCAAAAATATTGAAGAATTTTCTACATGGTGGGAACATTCATTTTGATTTAAGGTTTGATGGATTCTTGAAACATTCCAGACATTACAACTTCCCCTCGCAGTTATGAACAAAAAGGGGAATTTTTTTGAGTTTTAAGAATATTCAAGGTCTAAAACCTATTCCATTGGTCTTATAATGTGTTTTGGAGTCAAATTCATATAATATTTGACCCCAAAACATCATCCTAAGCCTCTGGGGTGAAAGAAGTAAGTTTTCAGGCTATTTTTGGACAACTAGTGTAAAATTTGACTTTCCTTTAATAGAATGGCACACTTTTGAGATCCTCTTGTCCATATTTACCCTTGGGGACATAGGAGACATGAAGAAACAAAATTTTCCCTCATCCTCATCCCATAGGCACACTTTGGAACACTTGGTGTCCCAAGTATGTCCGTGTGTCCCTTTGGACCTTCATCCCCCCCAAGGGGACATGAGGGACAAAAAGTGTCTCCACCTCATTTTGTATCCTTGAAACCCCCATGTTACCCAAAATGATATAGGGAAAACAATTAAATTTCCCTATTTCAAACTAAGTTGACTTACATGTGACCTGGGTTTGAGTCACAAGCCTGTTCTTCAGCCCCCTTCACTCATCCAACTTTCCCCCATTCCACTTGTCATTCACCTTCACCATTGGTGAATAATTTTTTGTCCCCATTGTCCCCCAATTTCCAATGGGATAAGAGGGACAAGTAAAATGTTCCCATTCCCATGATTAACTCCCTTAGTACTCCATACTGACCTATCTGGATGCTGCACAGTGGTTTTCCCAGCCCCTCCATCTAATCCACACTTGCTCATGTGTTGCCACGTATCTCAATCCTACTTGAAGGCACACTTTGGATCCCCCACTATCCCTTGTGTCCCCATTTCACCATTAAACCTGATTTTCTAACCTCACATTAACTCTCATTTAACTTGGGTTTGATCCAAAGTTAGCAGGGTATAAAAGTGTTTTAAAACATAGTTTTGGTTTATTTTGTCAACATAGGTCAACCCCCACCTCCATTTTTTTTCTAAAACCTTGAAAAACATCATTTTTACCAGAAATTCTAACCAAATTTTTCCAAAACATCCATAGCCATAAAAACAAGTTTTATTCATATCTCAAACCAGAAACATGATTGCAATGAAACTTTTCCATATTTATCTTCTCCAAAATACCTTTGGGAATTTTGAAGTTGCATATCCTATGATTTAATATATTTTTTGATACAGAAATTTGAAAAAACCAAACCATAAACTTTCTTTTTTCAATTTCCAAGAGTTTCAAATAATGAAAAATGGTGAAAATTGGAGCACAAGATCCCACTGCAAAATAGAACATGGTGGTAGTGGTTTCATTGCAATCCACACGGGTAAGTCCACTTACTAAAAATAACATATGCTATAAAATCACATTTTTAAAAATATCTATTTTCCCAAATTAGTAACATTTCAACATTAGAACAACCTGGAACAATAAGACACCAAAATTAGGGTCAATTGGGCAACTTTCTAAAAATAACATGAAAAAACAGAATGGGAAAAATAGAAATTTGTATAAAAATAGAAAATCATCATAAGTGGAAATATCCTAAGTGTATTAGGAGCTTTAGAGTTCAAGGATTGTGAAAATTTCCAAAAATTCCAAAATAGCAGTTTTGACCCCACGTACTAAAAATAGAAAGTTTCATATTTTGGTGCAGAAAGTTGCTGAGTAGCTCTCTTTTCACTCATCTTGTTAATTTTTAGAAAAAATGAAGTTCAAAAAATTGGGTATATAACCTATTTCAACCTGGTTACTGAGTATCTAGGTGTGGGTGATAGTGATGTCACTCACATGGATCTAGAAGACCTAAACAATAGGATGCTCGAAGGACCAAGAGATCTATGTGAAGAAAAAATATTCACAAGAGGATTATTTGTGGTAGGAGGCCATCCACTATCAGTAAAATAACATAATTGGTCTTAGCATGTGCTCAACATTATGAACCTAGTTAACCATAGAATAGTGAGGGAGATGACAAATCCATTCTTGCAGTGCTTACACCCAAGGGCATCTCGCACAGTGTATGCAGATTCCAACTAGAAAAATATGGTCATAATCTCCAAAGAGTTTACATCTCTTGAATGGAAAAATATTGAATCATAACTCTAGGGCCTCACACTCTGGTCATGGCTAAGACAAGGTAGGAAATCCTCTTCATATGCCAAAATCCTTATCAAGAAGTGTGTTTCATGAGGGTTACTCAGATGCTATCATCTTGTTAAGAAGGGTAATGGGTAAAGAGACAACAAAGGATTTTTAGGACTGGATGGCCCAATTCATCCTCATTTCCATTTAGGGAAACCAAGTGGTAGATTGGGGACAAATCATAAGTGACAACATTCACCGTGAGTTTCTTCAGTTACCTGCTACAAGAAAATTCATAATGACCTCATATTTGGTGTATGCTCTTGCAAGCACAAGAAAATTCAAAGGCCTAATTGTCACTCCAAATGTTTCTGAGTAAGCACCCACCTTCGAAAGGTATTCTCATTAAGGAAATTAATCACCTTTTTTCCAGGGTGATGATGCATTCACCATATTCATGATTGAAATTTTGGAAGGAAACCCAAAGCTAAGGTTATCCTCTCAAGATGCAACAATGATCAAGAGCTATGGATGTTTCTTCACTCAGTTTGCAACTTTCTCCCACATTAGCATTTTAGGATTCGATCTCACTCCTCACAAACTCCCCAGGTATCTCAGTGACAAGATATAGTAATGTTTGAGTTGTGTAGGCATCTTGCTCAAGTCCATAATAGGTGCAAGAACCACAAGAAAAAAAGGTGTGTCCTTCCCCATTTCTCTTGGAATATTTTCATGCAAAAGTGTTGCAAATGCTTCAAATATCAAAGCTTCCTTTGATTACCTTAGCCTCTATGAATATATCTTCGGGTCCGATTTCAACGTCTGAAACAATCTTGAAATATTCAATTTCCTTGAATTGCACCATATTCCCGAGGTTGAAGATTATTGGACTAATTACCTAGATGATCTTGAGGTAAGGAAAAGAGATCATATGAGAATGACTGTTGATCAAATGAGGAAATTTGGTTTTGATTAGGTTTGTTGAAGGTGTAGAAGATGATGGACCTGATTTGTTAGTTCCAAAATATCAATTGGTAAAGTCTTCACCTCTCCCACTTATCTCATAGGGCATTCATGACTCAAGTGATATCAATGAGAGAACTACAGTAGTGATCCAGAGGCCTAAGTAATGGTTCAGAAGAAAGAGGTTTGATTTCATATAATCGGGTGGTTTTCTAACCCTCTCAAGGAAAGCATATCATCTCTCATCCTTGAAGGAATCTGAGAAAACTACAAGCTCCACTCATTCAGGGGAGCCCTCAAAGAGGAAAACAATGTACATAGAAAGATATCGATACAAGATAATTCATAAGAAGGCCAAAGTCACCAAGGATCTCTTTGAGTATCTTGAGCAAGGAGAAATTGATCCTTTGCAACCCCTTGTTTCATACCAATATCCAAGTATCTCTTCTTCTATTTCCAAGTCAACTCATTAAGTGTAGGATGTGGTCCCTCACAATGAACCTGAAAGTAAAATCATACCTAATGTTGAACTTATAACAACGAAGATCTTCCCATGGATCCAATAATTGATTATAAGTGAACCAAAAATAGTGAAACAAGAATTGGCATACTGGACTTTGAATCCATATCAAAGATTCTAAAGGCCAAACATGGGGGTACAATAAATCACAAGTATCTTCTCACTTTTTTAGCAGTGTTTCTAGTAATTAATATGTAGAAGTTGTCCTGGCCTAAAGTGGTAAAACCCATTGATGATATGAATCAAGAATACTATGGAAGGTCAAAATAAATTCTTTGGGACCAACAACACATGAATGGGATGTACATTTTTTCAAAGAGTCTTCCATCCCATTTTCTTTTAAGGAATGGAGAGTAATACAAACAGAAAAATTGAGTAGTTGGAAGAACATGTGAGAATCCTCACTTCACTATGTTCAGTCATTAATGGATCTAAGTTCAATTCCATCTCTCCCCACTGAAGCTGTTACTCCTATCAGTAGTAAATTCTAAAAATAGTATGTTTCGCAAAATTAGTGCACATGTAAGTCTTGGAAGATGAAACACCTCGTCTCCCTCAATACTGGTGACCTTCCACATCTTTCTAGGTGTCCTTTCATATTTATAAAATTATTATAAATACATATGTAACTGGAAGAGGAGATAGGACATCTCTTGGCAGAGATAATTGATGTATATGGTGAAAATTTCATTTTAGGAAAATTTGAAAAGGTGTTATTTTTTGAACCAGGGATAAGTTTAGTGGTGAATATTCGAGCGAAATTTTCATTTTAGGTTGAAAAGGTGTCCTGGGTTTCACCTAAAATTTATAGTATATATTTTTTTGGGGTCGGATTCACCTACATTTGAAAAAATATCCTATAAAAACCTAGGTGATCACTGGGTAGTATACTACGGTACTACCACAAGTAGCTTACCAAATTACCAATACCATGAACTCGCATACTCTTAAGCACCAGAGATTGCTGTTAGCTTGTTAGTAGTTTAGATTTGGGCAACAGATGATATTTTCTGATGCGAGATAGGGATATAGTTGACACACGATAAGGAGGTATTGCAGACACACGACAAGGGGGTTAGTTGTTGATGCACGACATGGATATAGTTGACGCGTGACAAAGAGGCATTGTAGATGCATGATAAGGAGGTATTGTAGACATGCGACAAGGGGGTTAGCTGTTGACGTGTGATAGAGATAGTTGACGCCTTGTTGACACACAACAAAGATAGTTAACACGTTGTTGACGCACGACAGGGATAGTTGACACATTGTTGACACATGACAAGGGGTTAGTTGTTGACGCGTGACAGGGATTGTGATAGTTGACGCATGACAAGAATTTTGAATCTAATGCGCTACTTGGTTCTTTTGCTGACACAGGAATCTATTCAGAATAATGGAAGGTGCTAGTCCTCAGAATGCAAAGACCCTAAAAGTAACTAAGAAATCTCAGAAGTCCCTATTCAAGTATTTTGGAAAATCTGTTGATACAGATATTGAAACTACCAACAACCATATAGCTGCCACCAGAAAGAATCAGAATATTGACTGTGTGGAAGGTAATATTGAGGTGGACATGCATTCTACATAGTATCAAAAAAATGACACCTATCTTGATAATATGCAGATATTGAAGATATAACTATTGAGAAGCTAGATCCTGAAGATATTCTTCCTGTTGGGGTGCAACCAGGAGTGCATCAAGATATCACACATACAAATACTCAGCAAAATGGAACACATAAATCAAATTCAAATTCTGGTTCACAAAAGAGGAAACTAGGTGATTGTGATATTACTCAAAATTCTACTAAAAAAAGTAAAACATTGAAAATGAAAAAGAATATGTGGACCATTAGTAGGACATACAAGTTTGATTGGGTCAGCCAAATTTCTATTTATCGAACCTGAACAATCATCTAATTCAGAAGAGATCCCATCTGAATGTACATGTACAATATGTACGTGGAAATTGGGAAAGCAACAAAAAATGCAAATGAAGCTGGACACTATAGAAAAACATTGTGGAAAACAATATTTGACTATAACGGGGGTGGATGGCCAGAAAATCAAAAACACATAGGTGGAAAAACTGAAAAAGAATGCATGCATGTTAAATACGTAGTGGATTATGAAGTAGAGAAGAAAAAACACAGACATCTCATGGAAAAGGGAGGAACGATCACATCACAAATTGGTAAGATGAATCAAACAAATCTACATGCAAAACTCATACAATTCTCTACTTTATTTCACATACTAAAGAAAGGAAGACCGATTTCATATTTCCTTGATTTCAAAGTTTTGTATCAATATAATGGAATGCTGAACGTACCTCAGTCTCATTGGTCTGAAAGTAGTGGATGGGAAATGGAAAAATGCCTTTCGATGATAGAGAAGGAAGATTTGAAAGAGAATGTAAAAAAAATCAAATTTTATCTCTCTTTCAATTGATGAAGTGACAACAGTCGACAACAATGCATGGGTATGTATCCACGTCTATACTTTAGAAAATCATATAAGGACACCTCATCTGTTGGGTGTTATGAAAATGGTTGAAAACTGTAATGCAGAAAACCTACATAAAATAGTTGTTTCTCATTTGAAAGATATTGTTGGAATGACTGATTATGAAATTGCTACAAATTTGCTATGCGTGGAGAGTAGATGGTGCATCTATCATGATGGGTCACCGAACAGGGCTGTGTGTTAGATTACAAACAACAGTGGCCCCATATATGCTACCAATTCACTATATGGCTCACAGAATGAATTTAGCGTATAAAATGGTAAGCAACTATGAAAATGTTGCTAAATTAGAAGACCTTATAAGAGAAATTCATGCCTATATGGCAAGCAGCCCAAAGTGATTTCTTGAGTTCCATAAATTTGCAATTGGAATTACAGATGGAAAAAAACTTCTGAAAGATGTTGAGACTAGATGGATCTCTTTGTATGAATCTGCATGTAGAGTTCGTGAGGAGTATCCTTCATTGGGTTGGTTTCATGCATAAATATCGTCAAGAAATTGACATGGCGAGAGACTTGTTCTATCTAACTGATTTGGAGACATTGCTTACATTGGTTGGTATTCTTCCAATGTTGCAGGAGATCAATACACTGATGAAGCATGTACAGGGGAGATTAATCTATATTGTGGATTTTATACGGATGAGAAAAATGGTATGTCAAAGTCTTGATATCTTGTATTTGTTCCCAAGATAGTTTTCATACATCTATTTTCGAGAATTGGAAAGCTTTATTAGATCTTAAAAATCCCAGTAACTATTTGAGATTTAATATCCACGATCACCTCTGCATCACTGTTAATGGGAGGGACATACCACTGCACATTTTGTAAAAACGTCAAGATATTACAGGATTGGAATGAGAAGATGTTCCCGTGACACGTAATCTCTTTGAGTCTGTTATAGTTGAAACAAGAATAAAGCTTAAAAAAAATTCAGAATCCTTATCATCATAAATTAGAGAACGTTTCTCCAAAGATAAAATTCTTGAAGCAATGGGTGTGATGAATCTTAATTTTTGGAATACTAAAAGGTGGTCATGTAGACTTTGTAAGAAAGCATTTCCATAAATCCATGGGTACAATAATGGAACATTTCACAAAGACTTCAGAGTTCAAGGGTATGGAAATCAAAGGTATACTTGATGCTGATTTATTAAAGTTTCAATCAACAAATTTTGCAACAACAATGAGGAACCAATATAAAAATTTAGATGAACCTTCTGAAAGTGGTGCTATTACAAGGTTGTGGCGAGGAATCTATCAAAGTTCTATCTTACAAGAAGATATTAGTGAATATTTCAGATTATATGAGTTATGCCAAACAATGATTTTGGGGTCTGTGGAGGATGAAAGGGTTTTCAGTGCATTATCATTTATAAAATCAAAACTGAGAAACAAGTTGGATAAAAATATGGAAAGTTGCATGAGGTGTTATGTATCTCACTACTCCATGGAAACCTTTCCTTTCGACAGAGCAATTGTGCATTGGAATTCCCTTTGCAAAAGAAGAGGTGTGAATAATACAGCTACAAGTACAACTGTTCCCAACGTTGAGAGTGGAATTGGTGCATCGTCACACTCTACAGAAGAGAACATTGAGTTTGAAGAAGCTATTGATAATGGATTGTTTCAAATTTAAATAGGTATCTCCTTCACCTTACTTTTATTGTTTGTCACCTTAAATTTTGTTTCAGCTCTTGTTATCATTAAAGATGTTACAGGTATATATATTTACATTTATTTAAATACAATTTTAATTTTTCTTTTTGAAAACATGGGTTGACATTCATCCGAGGAAGATCATACTTCTCGAGACTGACAATGTCAGGCAACTCACCCATCTATCTACTAATCCATTTCTCGTGTTGATTTTTCATAAAACAAAGATCTAACACACTATGAGTGATGATTTCATAGCCATCTAAAACACTAGAGGTAACTTAAACCCTATCATATGACCTTTCTTGATTTTTTACAATTATGTTTAATTTATTTTTTATATTTGCAAAATGCTTTGATATATTTTTAAAACTTTGTGGGATAAAATCACACAATTCAAATTTTAAAAAGAGGAAGATTTTTCCATATTATACAATTCATAATCCACGATCCATTATAGAATTCATCATCCACGATCGTGCTTGAAGCTATATATATGTCCACATAAAATTCATGATCATCCATATATATCATATCATTATCATATCATAATCCTGACACTCTAATTATTATTAAATTCATCATATCATTATCATAATCCTGACACTCCAATTATTATTAAAACAATTATTTATCTATTTTAAATGTGCAGAAATGTCTCTGTCCTAACACATTCCATTTTTTAAAAAAAATCAATTATCCATTATCATCATTCATCATCATCTATATCCATTCTAATGTCATCATGATCATATAATTACAAGTATAGAGAAGAAGAATTTGAGAACGTTTAAATGTCTCTATTCGTACAACATTCCAAATTTTCTTAAAACAATTATCCATTATCATCAACCAGATTCCATGATCGTGCTTGAAGCTAAATCTACGTCCACATACAATTCATGATAATCCATATCTATGAGACTGATTCTATTGTAATGTCATCATCCACATCTAATGCAATCATCATTACAAGTAGAGAAGAAACATAAATGCCATATACAATCTAGAAATTCTATACATAATATATAGGAAGTTATAAAATTAAAGATTATATAGTATTTCAAATTTTCAAAGGCTATCAAATTCAAGTTTCAAACTTTCAAATCTAGATAATAAAATTCAAATGCCATGACCATAACATTCAATGTTTCAAATTTTCAAATATAGATTCAATTTTTCAAGTTTCCACACTCAATAATGAAAATTTTCAACCCTCAATTTTTTGTACCCCTTTCCACTCCTGTACTCCTTTCCCCAATGGATTCTCCTTCGCATATACCCCTTTCCCCAATGGCAGAAATAATCCCAAAACTTATGAGATCTTCCACAGCACTTTCTAGATTTTTTAAAATTCTTTCTTCTTGCTTTGTCGCATCTCCATGGGACAACAAATTTGGGATCAGCCACTGCCTTAGTTTTGAATAAAATTTCAGGGTCAAAGCCATGCTCTTTAATTATCCACTTTAGTGTATTGTTTTGTTTGTTAACCAAAAAAATATTTTCCTTCAAATTCTTCACTGTGGATAAACTATTCTTCGTGGTTTCCAAGTGAACTTGGAAAACCTTTGCTTGACTCTTCAAATTTTCATATTTCAACTGCACAAAAAAAGTGATGTCAATTCAACATATTACTAAAATAAGAAAACTTTAAATTAACAAAAAATATTGTTTGAAAGTTATAATACTTATGACCGCTCTATCTCTCTCGGCATTTACAACTGCTACCAAATCCTTGTCCTTAGACCATTTGTTAAAATTTGCCTAGGCCTCAACACTAATATTTTCCAATTTGTTTAATGTCTTATCCAAAAGTTCATCTTTATAGTTTTTGTTATACGTAATAGTCCCACTTCTTACTTGGGTAAGTAAGGAATCCATCTTCGTAGGTTGATTCTGGATTGCAGCATATAAACTATCCCTTTGCCAATAATTTTCATAATAACTTATTATCTCATTGATAAGTAATTTAGCCCTTCTTTCCCATTCTATGAGCTGACTGATATGAGGTAGAATAAACTCATCGACATGGGATTAACAATCATAACCAATTAAGTTCTCTAAAGAAAAAGGTAGAAACTGTTCACTATCTATATATGATGAATATGATCTCGCTGGAGAGTTATGTCTTTCGGGTTGATCAAATGCTACTTGTTTATGCCTTTGAGTCACCCGATCCTGTTTGTGATAAAATAAATCAATATTCAAACAAATAAATCTAAAGTGAAATGTAATTCAATATGGTAAATTATGTTGAAATAGAAGTATACCTATTGGCCTTGAATAATCTCAAGTGTATTAAAAAATATAGTTGGTTCATTGCTATCAATGCCCAAGTAATCTTCATCTAAATCTATATTATTTAAAACCGATATTCCTATTGGGCTGGGAAAGCCACCAAGTGAGAGGGTTGGAATTCGAAATGAGGAGGAAATGTTTAGTGTCCCACTAGGAGCTGGAGAAATTGGCATGTGTCTACCAATGTTCTTTTTTCCTGATCCTCTAGTTGGCATTTTGAATATTATTGGTGGAGGGGGGGGTGGTGTTATTGTTTGTACAAAAGGAGGACTGCAATGTGCTGAAAAGTTCAATAAAAACATATGAAAAACTAGAAAACAATGTAAAAACTACGAAATTAAACGAAGTACTATTCAAAACTTGTACCTTGTTGTTGGGGGGCAGCTTGTTGCAGTGCTTGAGGTGGCCATGTTGGAGTATTAATTGGTGGTTTTTGAGTTGTCTGTTGCTAGGATTGCTGAGGTGGTTATTGAGAAGACACAAATGCATGGGACTGAACTGAGTGAGTTGCAGAAGATGGTTGACTTTGAGAAACACGCGTATGGTCCAAAGTCCCTGCAATGTCATCAACATATGATTGTATGTCAATTCAATAGGGTAAAATTTAAATGGGGAAATGAAAATACAAATTTGGAATTTGTAAATAATACATGTAAGGGTATTACTTCTCTGGCGTTTAACAAATTCAAACGGTTGGGGGTTCGGAGATGAGTGAGCTTCCATTTTAGATTGTGAATCTCTCAATGCCTCAGCGTTTTGTTTGCCTCTTCCTCTTGATGCCACCTTTTTTCAGGGAAGGGCCTCCATAAACCTTCTTTGCAAATAGTAAATAGTTAATACCTGTGCATAGTGTAATGTTGAAATACAAAATTTATAGTTTATACATGTTGTTCTTCAAATGGAATTGAAAAATTCATCAACGCCTCATCTATGCAAGTGGGAATTGGTTTTTATTTTAAATTTAAAAGATCCTCGTAATAAAGGCCAAGGAGATAGTTTTTGGAGTAAATGACAGGTTTTTCTAAAATCTTTGCATTTGTAATGTTAGTTCTTATTTTTTTTTATAAAAAAGTGCACCAATCAAATTTTTGTTTTGCGATAGTTGCAAAAATGTATGCAATGGCCCAGTTTGGTATATCTATTTGCCGACCCTGCAAAATATTCTGGATTGAAAAAAGGAAAGCATTACAACAAGAAAGTGGTGTGTAATTGCTTGCGTATCCACACCACATCTGAATTTATTGACATGAGCTGCAAATGCCAAAAACTAGTTAGAATTAATATAAATTTTAATTGTATCAAAATAAAAAATTGAATAAAACATGACGAATGAAAATAGTTTACACTTACAATCAACATGGAAACCGAAAGTCGATTCGGTATATTTCTTATCGTCTTCGACGAGTGTTGCCTTTGTTGTAACAAAGGGTAAATTTCTGAATGGGAGGCCTGTAAATCGATGAATATCAGCTGGGTCGATACCAAATTGAAACAATCATCCGTCATCCATAGTAACATTAAACAGGTCGTCCTCTATATTGTAAGAGGAGAGAAGGTAGTTCAAAATATCTTGGTCTATTTTGAAAACATCTAAGTACACTTTTTTCAATGTGATTGATCTATAGGGTACAATACAATTATTTTTCACTTCATTAATTAAACACACATACGTAATAAACTAAAATTTTCTTCCTTCAATAATATAACAATTACAAAATTTGAAAACAATTTTTTAAATGCATCTTTCTATAAAGATTCAAGCACTATCTATAGAATTAATAAACTTCAGTTCTCCATTACCTATACCATTACATCATCTTCTTTCACTCTAATAAACATGCAAGAGTACACCTAAATATGAAAATATTACATTTTTCCACTTTTGTAGAACATGTTATAAGACCATATACATCATTAACACTCAAATTTTATCAAACAATTTATTTTGCCGCACTACTTGTAAATTGGAAAACCATGTAATCATGTGTCAATGAAAAATGTTGGCATAGACACACCCCTCCCATCTAAAATGCTGACAAAAATCCTAATTCAATTTAGAGTTAGAGAGTGAATAAAATATTCATTTTTTATACTTATTTAAATCAATACAACTTTTCATGATTTTGAGAGAGATTAGAGAGAGAAAATACTCATTTCTTTTACGCAAGTAAACCAAACCATTTCCATACTCAAAGAGGTTGAGAGATGACACAATCCATTTTGATTTGTAATATTCACATTTCTAATATCTTTTTAGAGTAATGTAATTTTTGTGACCTATAACATTATTTTCATTCTCGTTGTTGTTACAAGGGTCTAGGAAAATGTTTCAAATTATGTGATTCCAAGTTTTTATCTTGATTTATTGTACTAAACCAAATTTTTATAATCATCATAAGTGCTTCCAAACACCACATCCATTTTAAGTATTGTACGAACCTTAGAGATTCAATGCGGGTTCACGGGCCTTTATTACGTTGTTGTGCAAACTATCCCAAGTGGCCACAGAATGAGACTATAAAAATGGCACGAGACCCCCAAATGGGTTGTTTAATTATTCTACCATATTATCTATTATGCATAGAATTAAAAGAAACTAATAGTATCTAAAACTAATAATCGAGGCTCAAACTACAACAACTTTTTGGATCCAATTGGTTGAAATCGTTTGTTTTCTCTCCAACAAACTGAGCCAATTGGGCTTTATAACAAGTGCACAAAATGTATTTTTTGAAGGTAAAGGGTAAAAATGAATTATGCTAGGATATTATCCATATAAAAACAAAGAGGTTTGTAGGGTCAAAAAAAATTATGGGATCCATAGGCACAAAATGCGCGGTGATTTCTAGAGGTTTTGGTCATAGGCAAACGGTTACTCCTAGCAAACCATTTTCTGAAGTAGTTGGAAACCCACTTCTCAAACATGATAAAAAACTATTTGAGTGATTTTTTTAGGTTGGAAAGGGGTTACCATACGACATGGGAGAGGTTACAAAATTTTAAAAGTGAAAATGATGTTTAGAGACGCTTCTTGTAGGTTAGTTTTGAGAGGCGTTTGTTACAATTTGAGGGATATTTAAAAATTGTCAGTTTATGTTATAGAGTGCATTTATCAATATGGTTTGGCTATTACAAGATGTGCACTAATGGTGCACATGCTACAAGTTTTTTTTGGGTCCATTTTAAAGTCTGATTTTTTGACATGTCATCTAATTTGAGTGTTCATGAATGATACAAGAGCATCACCGAAGAAAGGTAACTGCATAGATTTTGAAATTTTTGTTAAAATAGGTAGTTCATGTGAGACTTAAAATGGATTAATTCTAAGGGTAGGGCATGGTAGAAAAGTGTGTGATAGTGCACCAATATTTTATAAGGAAAATAGAGTGTGTACGGAGAACTAATTGGAGGTAGAAAACAACGAAAAGGTAGGTATAAAAAATGCCATCTCAACTATGACATGGAGTTCTAGATGGAATTCTCTCAGAAACCAAGTCCAAAGTAGTTGGTTTCCATTAATCCACAGAATTTTGAATTTTATTTTGAGTAGAGTTATGAGATTATTCTATAATAAATTTCAAAAACCTGATGGGCATGAAGATTTCCTATAAATACCTGCCTAAAGCCTTGATTGAAGAGGTTAGGGGGATCAAGGAAATTAGAGTTTTTGAGGGAGATTAGAAGGTGCTAGGAGAAGGAATACCTCTTAAGTTAATAGCCTTGTAGCTCTATAGATTGTAAATCCCATGGAGGATTAACTTTTGTAGATGTCGTATGGATTTCTAGAATAGAATCTAATTTTTAATGTGAATTTTTTGTTGTGTTTACCCTACAAACATCCTAGGTTCATTTTGGTTTGACTAGTTGACGTCAAGTGGTATCCAAACATGGATGCATAATTAAGATTTAGGTTAAGGTGTGAAGGGCTAATAGAATATCAAATGAGAGGAAACTATTCAAGAAGGATAAAAGATGCCTCCAAGAAGAGCCACCAATGTGGACACAGTCAACATAGTTAATGTATCAATCATGTGAGAATTAGAGCAAGTGATGACAGGGCTAAGGGGTGTGAGGAAAAGACTAGAAATTTTTGAGGAAGATAGCTGAAGAGGATTTGTGGTGTCAGATACACAAAGTGATGATGGAGGAGAAATGGTAAGGAGGAATGAATGCAATGAAAAAGTTGTGGAAGATGTACAAGAATAAGTTGAATCCATAAGCGTAGGGGAAGGACAATAGCTACAAGAAATTTCCAAAATGGGACATGGACTGAGAATGGATGTCCCGCCATTTTATGGAAGGTTAGACCCCAAAGAATGTGTGGATTGGTTGAAAAGTACGGAGGAATACGTTGAGTTTGAAGAAATCATCGACCCACAGTGCATCAGAGTAACACAAAACAAGTTAAAGGAACATGAGGCATTATGGTTTAAGGATATAAAAAATGAGATACAAAGAAGATGAAAGGATAAGATAGTGTGTTGGGATTGCATGGTCATGAAAATGAGAAGTAAGTTTTTTCCATCTAATTACCAAATGAGCTTATTTAAGAAGTTACAAAACTTCAGACAAAAGGAGATGTTGGTTAAAGGCTACGTGAAGGAGTTCCACCGAATCATGATAAGATTTGGACATACTGAAGTTGACCAAGATAAGGTTGTGTATTATGTCAATGGCTTGAGATTTGGAATTCAAGAAAAACTCATCATGTTACACATTCAAATAGTGGAAGAATTTCATTAGCTAGCCTTTAATATGGGAGATAAATTGGCTCGTAAAAATTAGAGTGTAGCCAGGAGAGGAACCTGTAATATGTGTGGTAGAGGGGAAGCAGCTGAGGATATAGTATACTATAAGAAGATGAGCGCAATATTACATAGACATTATCCCATAATAGTGCATGGAGCAATGAAGTTTCCTACTCTTCAAGAGGACACAAAAGATTTAGTCGAGGACGAGGAAGATGATTCTTTGGAACATGTTTTAAGTTTGGAACCATATGAAACTATGTGTTTGTGTGTCCAAATGCATAAATTGAATTCACAAGTAGGAAAACATACCCTGGAGCGCATTTGAATCATGGAGATGTAGAATAAATGAGATAAGCATAACATTATAAGATACCATGACTCAAAAAATCCCTGATGATAAGGAAATTATTTTTGAAAACATAAAAGAAAGAAGAGGAACTTATGCAAAGAAAAAACTTGTTTAGGACTATTTGCAAGTCATAGGGAAAATTTTGTAAAGTGATTGTCAATATTGGGAGAACAAACAATATTATTTCTTGTGAAATGGTGGATAAATTAGGGATGAAGAAGATTACACCTCTCAACCCCTACAAGGTGTCATGATAGAAAAAATGGCACCAAGTCCTTGTGAATGGAAAAAGCCTTGTGAAATTCCATATTGGAAACTATTGTGATGAAGTATTATGTGATGTAATGTCGATGGATGTTTTTCATCTATTGTTGGGAAGGCCTTGGCAGTATGACAGGAAGGTTATCCATGATGGGTGCATGAATATTATTTGCATCAAAAAGGATGGGCACAAGTTTAACTTGTCACCATTAAAAGATGAGGAGAAAGGAGAAGTATGCAATGGAGTTTACGTAAGGTTTTTCCTTGTATTTGGTAAATATTTCTTATGAGATGTTGAGGAAGAAAATATGTGTTTCATGTTGATTCCAAAGGAAGCAAATAAATATTGTGCAAAAATGGAGGAAATTATTGAAGAAGTACACTAGGTATTAGATGATTTCCCAAATATTGTGACAGAAGAATTACTACAGGGATTGAATTCGATATTTAGTATCAATCATCAAATAGACTTGATACCAGGAGATAGTTTTCCAAACAAGGCATAGTATAGAATGACCCTAGAAGATAATGAAGAAGTGCGCATAAAAGTGAACAAAATATTAACAAAGGACTAGTGCGGGAAATTTTAAGCCTTTGTGAAGTACCTACAGTGCTAGCACTGAATAAAGGATGAGAATGGCATATGTTTGTTGATTTCATATCCATCAACAAGATTACTATTATTTATAGGTTTCCATTACCTAGGATGGACAATCTAATGAATTGCCTCAATGGTGCATGATATTTTTCTAAGATCGGTATGAAGAATGGCTATCACTAGATCCACATTAGAGAAGGAAATGAGTGGAAGACCACATTAAAAATGAAGGATGGATTATATGAGTGGTTAGTCATGCCATTTGGGTTAACCAATGCCTTGAGTAATTTCATGAGACTAATGAATGAGGTGTTGAATTCATTCGTGGAAACAATTATGATAGTGTATTTAGATGACATACTGGTGTTTATTAAAACCAAGGAAGAACACATTAAACACATGTGACAGGTGATGACGTGTTTGCAAGAAGAAGAACTAAGGGTGAATATAAGAAGTGTAGCATTAGGTGCGAGGATTTAGTATACTTGGGTTTCGTAATATCCCAAGAAGGATTACGAATGAACCCAAAAAAGGTGCGTGTAATTATAGAAAGACCCTCACTTAGAAGTGTGATGGAGGTGTGAATATTTCATGGTTTATAAAGCTTCTATAGGAATTTCAGTGGAATATGTGCAGCAATCAAAGAAACGATGAAAGGGGATCATAAAGAGTTTGCGTGGATAAAGGAAGTAGAGTACACCTTTAGGAATTGAAGCAAAGGATTACAACACAAACTTTTTTAGCATTTCCAAGCTTTGAGAAGGTATTTCTAGTGGATTGTGATGCAAACAGGATAGAAATTGGTGTATTACTAATCCAAGAAGTGAGATCGGTAGCCTATTTCAGTGAGAAACTAAATGGTGCAAAAAGCATATACTTAACTTATGATAAAGAGTTTTATGTAATAATTCAAGAATTGAAGAAATGGAGGCATTATTTGTTTCCAAACGAGTTTGTTTTATACACTGATCATCAGGCACTACAATTTTTCAATAGCCAAGAAAAATTAAACCAAAGGCATATGAAGTGGGTATAGTTCCTACAAAGTTATTCTTTTGTATTGAAATGTAGTAGTGGGAAATCCAACAATATCATGGATGTGTGTGAGTAGAAGAGTTTTGGTGTTGATAGAAATTTGTAATGAAATCATGGGATTTGAAGCCATGAAGGAGTTATATGTGCAAGCCAAGGATTTTAAAGAAGTATTGGAGGCATGTCAGGAACCAACGTGCGTGGATAGGACATCTTGGTTGTTATGTTGTGGAGCATGTTTTTATGTGTGGAAGTGTTGAAGACTGTATACTAAACTTACTGTACACTTTCCACAATTTTCTCATCAAGGTTTGGGGCTAGGCCAAGTCCCGAGTGGGGGTTCAGGGGAGAAGCCCCCGAGAAAAAAAAATTGGCCTCGAAAAACATGTCTGATACCTCGAAAAACATGCTCTTTCATATGGTCGGGGTTTTTGACCTATAGGTTTATGGGATGGTTTTTACCCATGGTTTTTGTGCCCATGATATTGCAAAACTGCTTAATAAATTGCCTATTTATGTTCTTCTATGTATATGGTAGGGTTCATGTTACATTGTAGAGGTGTCTGAGTTCAAGTGTGAATTCATGACATTTTGTTGAGCATAGTTCCAAACAGATTTGGGTATTGTATTGAGAGAGAGGTGACTTATAATAAAATATCAGCAAGTGATTCTTGGTGGATGTAGCCCAAATTGGGTGAACCACGTTAAATATTATCTTTTTGTTGTGTTCTTTTATTTTTCTACACTTTTATTTTAGATCTGTAATATCTTTTTGCATATTAGTTTCTACTATTGTGATTCTGTGTGGGATCGTTTGGCATATTTTATCCCTTATTTCCTAACAATTGGTATTAGATCTTGGTTTGGTTTTCTGAAGTATTGAATCATAGGGAAATTTTTAGCTTGTGTGGGAGCTATGGCAGATGATGGAAGATTAAAAATTGATAAATTTAACAAGCAAAATTTTAGTCTTTAGAAGATGTTGATGGAAGATTACCTTTATCAGAAGGAACTTTATATTTTGTTGTCTTAAAAAGGGAACAAACCCTCGAGCATGATGGATGCGGAATGGGATTTTTTGGATAGGAAGGCACTTGGGACAATCCGGTTATGTCTTGCATCTTCGGTATTATTTAATGTTTCAAAGGAAAAGACTACAAATAACTTATGGATGTATTAGGTAAGTTATTTGAAAAACCCTCTGCCTCTAACAAGATATTTTTAATGAAAAAGTTGTTTAATATGAGGTTGTCTGAGAATATTTCAGTAGTAGAACATTTAAATTATTTTAATATGGTTGTGAATATGCTATATTTGAGTACAATAGAATTTGATGAAGAAGTTAGGGCTTTATTAATTCTATGCTCTTTACCTGAGAGTTGGAATAGCCTGGTAATGGCGGTTATAAAATTGGTTCCAACTAAATAAAAGTTGAAGTTTGAGGATGTTGTAGGGGTGATTCTAATTGAGGAAATGCAAAGAAAAATCTCTAGGGAATATTCTACTTCAAGGAATTCTTTGACAATGGAAACTAGAGGGAGACAAAAGAATACATGAAGCCGTGGAAAAGTGAAAGATCGGGAAAGGTCAAAATCCAAAAGAAAGATGGTATGCTGGCACTGTGAAAATTTTGGGCATGTAAATAAGTACTATTGGGAGCTTCAGGATAATAAGAAACAACAAGAAGAAAACAAGGAGATAAATTTGGAAATGGGTAATGTATGTCAGGATGTTTTTATTCTTTCTTTGCATAATATTGTTGAATCTTCGGTTTTAGATTCAGGGACTTCTTTCCATGCTACTCCACATAGGCATTATTTTGTTAATTATGTTCAAAGGGATTTTGGGCATGTTTTTCTTAGTGATGATGAGCCTTGCAGCATAGTTGGAAAAGGTTTTGTTCAGGTTAAGATGCAGAATGAGAATACATGGATATTGAAGGATGTCAGACATGTGCATACATTAAGATGGAATTTGATATCAGCGGGGCAGCTGGGAAGTGATGGTTGTACTGTGATATTTACAACGGACTCTTGGAAGGTTACCAAGGGTTATCTTTTGGTGGAAAGAGGTAAAAAGGTTGGAACCTTGTATTTAACCATTGATATTACTAATGCTTGTAATCTTATGGCTTCATACGTAGATACGACATTGTGGCACTATAGGATCGGTCATGTGAGCCATAAGGGCATGGATATCATAAAGAATAATTTTCGTAGATATACAAAAATAGGTTTGGAGTTCTTTGAGAACTGCGTATATGGGAAACCGAAGCGAGTAAAGTTTCTTAAGGTTGGACCTATAAAGAAAGAGAGTAAGTTAAAGCTGGTACATTTTGATGTGTGGGGTCGGATCAAGTATCATCTCTTGGGGGTTCAAATTATTATGTTACTTTTATTGATGATGCAATAAGGAAATTTTGGGTATACTTTATTCAAAATAAATTTGATGTATTTGACACTTTTGTTAAATGGTCAGCCTTGGTAGAGAATAAAACAGGTCTTAAGATAAAATTTCTCAGGTCAGATAATGGAGAGGAGTATTATAGTAATGATTTTGATTATTATTATTCTGAGAATGGAATCTGCAAGAAAAAAACGGTTCCAAGAAATCCACAGCAGAATGGGGTGTCCGAAAAGATGAATAGGACAATAATGGAATGTGTTAAGAGCATGAGGTTACATGTAGTACTGCCTCTTCTTTTTGGGTAGAAGTGGTGAGCACAGTTGTGTACTTGATAAATAAAGGACCCTCAAGTACCTTAGATGGAGGCATGACTGAGGAGGCTTGGTCTGATAAGAAATTTCATTACTCATTTCTTAGAGTCTTTGGATGTGATGTGTTTGTTCATATAGACAAGGATAATAGGACCAAGCTAGAGGCTAAATCAGAAAAATGTAATTTCATTGGTTATGGTGGTGATGAATTTGGATATAAATGTTGGAGTATTAAGGACAAGAAAATCATTCAATCTAAGGATGTGGTATTTAATGAGAAAGTTACATATAAGCAACAGTTACAGGAAAACATGGAAGAATCCAGGAAAGAATATACAGTGGTAGAGGATCTTTCGGATGGGAAAGTGCACATGAATCAATTCAAGAACCTACTCAACAAGAACCGTAAAATCCTATATTGAGGAGGTATTCTAGGGTAAGAAGAGAACCTGAATGTTTTTCTCCTTCTCTTTATTATTTATTACTCATTGACAATGGATATCTAGAGAGATTTGATGGAGCAATACAGTTAGATTCTTGGAAGAAGTGGGAGCACACCATGAATGAGGAGCACCAGTCTCTCATAGAGAACTAGAATTGGGATTTGGTGAAGCTACCTGAAGGAAAAAGAGCATTTTAGAACAAGTGGGTGTACAACGTTAAAGAGGAAGGAGGAAAGAAAAGATACAAGTCCTAGTTTGTGGTCAAGGGGTTTACACAGAAAAAAGGTATAGATTTTAATGAGATTTTTTATCTTGTAGTAAAAATGATTTCTATTAGAACTATTCTTGGAATAGTGGTAGCAAAAGACTTACACTTAGACTAGCTAGATGTAAAGACTGCATTTCTCCATGGTGATTTAGAGGAGGATCTATGTATACAACATACAGAGGGCTATGAGGTAAAAGGTAAAGAGGAGATGGTGTGAAAACTTAAGAAGAGCTTGTATGTCCTGAAACATGCTCCACATCAATGGTATAAGAAATTTGATAGCTTCATGATGGAGCAAGGTTATATTAGATGTCATTCTAACCATTATGTATATACAAATAAATTTAAGGATGGTAGTTATATTATCATGTGTCTGTATGTGGATGACATATTGGTTGCAGGTAAAAACATGCCGGAAATAAAAGTACTCAAGAAGTACTAAAGTGACTCCTTTGATATGAAGGGTTTTGGGGCAGCCAAACAAATCCTTGGTATGAGGATATCTAGGGATAAGAAAGAACAGAAGTTGACTTTATCTTAGGAAAAGTACATTAAAAATTTCTTGGAGAGGTTTAATATGTAGGATGCTAAATTGGTTGAGACTCCTTTGGCATGTCATTTCAAGTTATCAAAGGAGTTATGTCTCAAAACAGAGCGGGACATAAACTAGATGTCCAAAGTACCTTACTCATTAGTGGTTGGCAGTTTGATGTATGTTATGGTGTGCACTAGGCCTGATATTACACATGCACTAGGAGTTGTGAGTAGATTTATGAGTGATCCAGGTAAAGACCACTAGCACGCAGTAAATTGGATCCTTCGGTACTTTAGAGGGACCATGGGGATAGTTTTGTGCTACAGTGGATCAGACACCACTTTGCATGGTTATATAGATTCAGATATGGCTGGAGATGTAGATAGTAGGAGGAGCACAACAATTTATATTTTCATTGTAGGTGGGACAATAGTGAGTTGGATTTCATGACTACAGAAGCTTGTGGCTTTGTCAACCATGGAGGCTGAGTATGTTGCTTCCACAGAGGAAAGTAAAGAGATGATTAGGATACAACACTTGCTTGAGGATTTGGGGCATAAGTAGGAGGAAGGGAAGTTGCATAGTGATACTCAAGTTGTTATACACCTAGCTAAGAACTCTGTTTTTCACTCTAAGATGAAGCATATACATATAAAGTACCATTTCATTAGGACAGATTTGGAGGAAGAGAAGTTGAAGCTGGAGAAGATTCATACCAGTTAGAATCCTGTGGACATGATGACCAAGGTGGTCACTAGGAAGAAACTAAAGATGTGTTTAGCTTTGGTTGGTATTCACGGGAAATAGTGAAGGGTTGAGAAGCTTTCTCAAAGGAAAACTAGTCTCCAAGTGGGAGATTGTTATGTTGTGGAGCCTATTTTTATATGTGGAAGTGTTAAATATTGTACACTAAAAGTATTGTACACTATCCAAAATTTTCTCGTCATGGTTTGGGGCTAGGCCGGGCTGGGTCCCAAGTGGGGGTCTAGAAACATAAGCCCTGGTAGCGGAGGTTTTGGGGCACAACCCCCGAGAAAAAGGCCTCGAAAAATGTGCCCAATACCTCGGGAAATGTGTTCTTCTCATATGTGTGGGGTTTTTAACCCATAGGTTTATGGGACAGTTTTGGCCCATAGTTTTAATACCCACAGTATTATAAAAATGATTAAGCAATTTCCTATTTATGTTCTTTTGTGTATATGGTAGGGTTCATATTGCATTGTAGAGGTGTGTGAGTTCAAGTGTGAATTCAAGAAAGTTTCTTGAGCATAGCTCCAAACATATCTAGGTATTGTATTGAGAGAGAGGTGGTTTGTAATAAAATCTAAGCAAGTGATTTTTAATGGACCTAGCCTAAATTGGGTGAACCATGTTAAATATTGTCTCTGTGTTGTGTTCTTTTATTTTCTGCACTTTTAATTCAAATTTGTAATATCTTTCTACATATTAGTTTTTACTATTGCAATTATGTGTGGGATTGTTCTGCATATTTTATCCCTTACTTCCTAACATTGGTTATTATATTTTATCCTAAAAGGAATGTTATTCTAAGGATTGCAGCTATTCATACCTCAAGGGTCAATGTGCAAGAATCTGATGAGACAAAAACATAGCGGAGGATTAGAAGATCATTTTGAAAATGAAAAAACTTTGGTGCAGCTAAAGGAGCAATATTATTGGCCTAAGATGAGCACGGATGTGAGTAATTATGTAATAATATGTCTAGTTTTTCAGTTTTCCAAGGGGCACAAGCAAAACACAAGGTTGTATCATCATTTACCTATACCAATAAGACCAAGGGAAGACGTTAGCATAGATTTTGTGTTAGGATTTTTGAGGACGCAGAGAGGGAATGACTCCATATTTGTATTAGTTGATAGATTTTCAAATATGACATATTTTATTACATGCAAGAAGACAAGTGATGTTACAGGCATCGCACATCTATTTTTCAAGGAAATAGTGTGATTGCATGGGCTACCAATGAGTATAGTGTTAGATAGAGATGTTAAGTTCCTAAGACATTTCTAGAGGAATTTGTGGAAGAATTTGGGGACAAGGCTAACTTATAGGTCAGCTTACCATCCAAAGAATGATGGGAAAATGGAAGTGGTAAACTAAATCTTAGGTAATTTTTTGTGCAACTTGATAAGAGATAAGTTGGGCTAGTGGGATATGGTGTTGGCACAAGCCAAGTTTTCCTAAAATGATTTAGTTAATAGGAGCATATAAAGGACCCCATTTCAAAAAAATTATAAGACAAGTCCAAGGGGAGTAACATAATTGTGTGAGGTAATGAATAACTAAAGTGTAGAAGCAGAGGAGTATGTTGATTATGCACACATTACATGAGGAAGTGCATGAGAAATTAGCAAGAAGTAATCAATGTTACAAGGAGCATGTGGATAGAGGGCGCATAGCCAATGAATTTTAAGAAGGTGATAAAGTAATGGAACATTTACAGAAGGAAAGGTTTCCTAAGGGATCCTATAATAAGTTGAAGCTAAATAAAATTGGGCCATGTAAGATAATGCAAAAGATTGGTCCAAATGCATATAAGTTAGAGTCACCTGAGGGATTAGATATTTGTCTAATCTTCAATGTTTTATGTTTATATGAGTTCCATGAAGGAGGCACTAGTATATACATAGGATAAGGGAAGTGCACAATAGAATTAGATGAATAAGTGCTAGAAAATGATGAGACTCTAGATTAGAGGAAACTATCAAAGAAAATTAATGAAGATATTGAAACCATATTAGACTCAAGGGTAGGAAGGAGTACGCGTGGAAAAGAGTACAAGGAATATTTAGTAAAATGGAAGGAACATGCCAAAGAATATGTGACGTGGATAAGTGAGAAGGATATTAGTCACCTAGGCCTTACTTTGGAGCCCGAATTGTGAGATGGAGCTCACTTTAATTTATCCAAGATGTTTGATGCAGGAGCATCAGGAAATAAAGGTAACTAAATAAATTTTGAAATTTTTGTTAAAACAAGTGGTACATGGGAGACTTAAAATTGGTCAATTATAAAGGTAGGGAACGGTAGAAAAGTTTGTGGCAGTGCACAAATATTTTATAAGGAAAACAAAGTGTGCATGGAGAAATACGTGGAGGTAGAAAATAATGATTCTAGAAAAAATTTCAAAATCTTGATGGGAGGGAATATTGCCTATAAATACCTACCTAATGTTGGAAATTCTAGGCACTGAAAAAGGGGGGTGAATCGGTGCTTATTCAAAAATTTAAAGATAATTCAATTTCCTTTAATTTGTTATGATGAAAATTACAACACCGGTCACAAGAAATCGATAAGAGAGCACATAGAGAGACAACATTTAATGTGGGAAACCCTTAAAGGGAGAAAAACCCACTAAAACCAATGAACTAACTTGGAAAACACTGTCCTATAAATGTTATAAATATTTCAATGTTGAGCATCCGCTCAACTTGAAGCTACAACTCCAAAATTTAGTCAAGCTGTCACTTGACCTTCTACAATCCACTACTTTCTTGGAAGTCACAAATCCCAAAACTTCAACCAAGCTTCTACCTGACTTTTATGTAAGTGACCACTTACAAGGAATCTTCAACTCCATGTTTGCTAAGCCACCACTTATACTTCTTCAAGGCATTTTGATCACTCTAAATTGGTTATCTCGCACAACAAGTTGTGATCTCTAAATCAGCTCCTTCTCTTTTTTTCACACCTCTCGATTCTCCTCTTGACTCATCATATCTCTCTATTGTAATAACTCTTATAAGGTTTCTTTCTCAGTCACATTTTTCATTCATACACATAAGGATGAACTATTTTTCATCCACTTACTCTCCTTGATTCACACTAGCTCATGAAGTCTTCAATGTTATCTCCATATTTTACTCCTCTACCTATGTCTTCAATTCTTTCTTAATCAACCAAATTTCATGCACCTAAAGATATTTTTTATTTTCAAGAGATAAATCTTCATGTGTCTCTTACTCTTCACATCCCCAAAAACTCTCCAACACCTTAGTCTATAACTCATTCAAGGAAGAGGGATGACATCATGTAAAAACTATCCAAATGTAATCATTACATCTGATTTAGGAGTCAGATCAAGTAAAGACCTTAGAACAACTAACATGGAAGTTATAACTTCCCTTTGGGTCATTTAAACAACTCTAAAACTCATTGCATCCTTGATATAAATGATAAGATTCCATATTGATATCTGTCATTTTGTTTTGTAACTGTCATTTTAGTCCTTTTGTCTTCTTCCCAACGTACCATTCTTGTCTTCTAGAAACTTACACAAGTGTACAAGTTTGGTGATCATTCATGTAAGTTACACAAGCCTCTTTCTTTCTCTATAACTCCTTTATATACTTGAAAAATCACCACTTTACCTTAGGGCTTCATTAGAGCTCACTTGTTTGATTAGGTGCATGAGCTTCATAAAGCAGCCTTCAACTTGGTTGTATGAGGAGAAATAAAAACTCATGTCACGCAACAAAATTCAGATGGAGGACTCTTCAGGATGTCTAAAACAGCACCATGTACTTAGAGTATCATCAACACCTTCAGATTATCCATGACATGCATATTAGAACAATGTCTCTCATGGGTTTACATACCCAAAAACATATTCTTCACAAAAAGAGGTATAACTTTGTTCAAAAACATTTTCATGGCTCATGTCATACCTTTATAGAAATATCTTGACCTTATTTAAATTTAATCTTACCAGAAAGGTTCATTTCAAGGATCTTAGCATGAGAAATCTTGCATTTCATAGAGATACCAAACTGAGTTTCAGATCTCCAAAAACCAGTCTTGTAGAATGGGCTTCCTACTCACAAAAACTAACTTTCATGATGAACTGGAGCCTAGAAAAAATCACATGGTAACTATACATCAAATTCAAGCACTCAATTGCATAAGTCATGAGGATAAAAACACATTTGTATGCTCATTTCTCAGAGCTACTTGAGTATCCCAAAATGGAAGTTTTGAGCCATTATGTCTCAGACCAAAAAAACTTTCACCAAATCACTTAAGGAGCATACACACATTATATTGGATCTGACAAAACTTCCCGTTGTTATAGAATGTTGTTCCAACAAGAAAATCACCAATTTCCTCTTCATACCTTCATGACCAGTCTTGCATACTAAGCCTTCTTAACAATAGGACTGAAAGAAAATCCTTTATCATCAATTCTCTTCACACCATGTATTATTACTTAGGCATTGAGAGCACATCATAAGGTTCTTGGAACACTTCACCTTTTATTTTGACTCCATCATTTGAGCTCTATATATTGAAACCTCTACAAAACACTTGTTTTCTTGTGGAGACCACCATATTTCATGAGCTCAAACCACCATGAAAAGATGCTCTGAGGAATTCTCTTCAAGATTAAATCATTACCCCAGTAAAACAATTCCAATTTGGCACTTAACCAAGCAATTTTCTCCATACTACTTCCAACTAAGGTTTATGAGGGTTTTAGATAGTTCCATAAAAATGGATAGAACTTTCTTATCCTTCATCCTTTTGATTTTAAACTTTTTGCATAATCTATGTCTCTCTATGCTCTTCAAAAATGTCTCTTATGATGTATCTTAACAATTTTTATCACTTTAGATCAAACGATAATAAGTCAAGGCAATGTTTTGGCATACCTTGCTAAATCCAATTTTGAAAAAACTCCAATCTCTTGCACAAAACTCATCCTTTGGTCCTCAAATTTGGTCCACACCTTCATGACTACCTACTACATGATCTCCAATGGATAATTTTTCATGGTTCACCCTGGAACTTCCAACCCCTCATTTGGTCATCATTTGGCCTCAAATTTTTACGAATCATGCACTATCAACATATATGGATGCTCAAAATGCATCTTTATACACTTGTGAATCCTGAAAAACATCACCTACTATCATGTCATGCTTTTTCCATTCTTGGTTAGAAGCTACTCACCTTAGGTCATCATTTTCATATCTCCACTAGCCTTGTCTTCACTAAACTTGCTCCATAGAATCTTCATCATGCCTCATGCACTTGATTCTTGACTTGGGATGCCTTCCACTTTATCTCTACACCATTACAACATATACCCCATACTTAGACTCACTTTCCTTAGCTTTATTTGTATTATACTTCATGTCTTCCTATCAATAGGTCTTAGAATTAGATCTAATTGAGCTATCTTGCATGAAAACTCATCATACCTATCATGTTCTTCATCATGTATCCTATCAAACATGTTTCTCGTGCCCTCAATTCATCATTCCAAGTCCACTTGCTAACTAGGCCTAAGGATTAGACCATCTGGACTGAGCTAGTCTTACCAATTCCAATCATTTCACCTTGTGGTCTTCATGTTGACTTTGTTTCCTCATCATTCATCTACAATACCATCTATTATATCATCTTGATATGCTCCCACATCACCATCCTTCCTATATAAGCCATTATCTTCTCAAGAATTCATATCTCAATAAAGTGTTATCATTCCTTTTCATGTCCTTCCTCATCACACTCATTTTTTAGCTCTCCTTTATCCTACTTTTTCATTAATGCTCCTTCTACATCAATGAAAAATCATCAATCACATGCAAAAAAACTCCCCCTTTGTCATTGATGAAAAAACCTCCTTATTCTTCTCCCTCTTTTTTTCATTAATGACAAAGTGTTTGTCTATAGTTCATGGTATCCTTCTTCATCAGCTTACTTGACCCCATCTTGGTTGGAAACATCAACCAAACTCATCATTTAAGCTCTTCCTTTTATCTCTCCTTCTTTATCTCTATTTTTGGCCTTCACCATTCATTGAACTCACTATTGATCCCCCTGAGAAGATGTCTATATAGCATTTGCACATGCCAACAATCTATTCTTTGAGTAAAAACATCCTCCTGACTCATGAATAGACTTATCTCATCTCATCATGCTTAAATCAAGCTTAACTCTATTATGTATTGGTTGGAAACATCATTTATACATTAGGTCCCTAAGCCAACTTGTCAATGTATTTTAGTCCAGCTTTGTCATGCTCTAGGACATCATATACCTCATAAAGCTCTACTTTCTACCTCCTCTTGAGGTTATACCATCCAACTTATCTACCTATTCCAATAATTGGGTTTCATATATTATTCTTGTGACATATAGGTGAACACACATATCTAGCTCTACCATAAAATTATCTTTCAGTGTTTATGGCCTTCTTTGTATGAAAGTGTGACTCACTTGGTCATCTACGTGTTCTCTTTGCTCATATGCATGTTATTAAACATAATTTTATTTTATAGCCTTTTATAATACCTCAACCACTTGTTTGAGAATTTTAATTAGATCCCCCTATTATGTGTAGTCTTATCAGACATGTTGGTCATTATTTCAGTCATGTGATCAACTTTTTAATGCTTAAACCTAATCCTTTCTTGACTGAATTGGATCTTAACTCCTTAAATTTTTATAACCACCTTCTTTAAACTTTTTCTTGAACTTCATACAGAGCTAATTCACCCATAAAATTGCACTAATGTAGAAGAAATTAATAAATTACTGTAGGTTTTTTCAAAATGCCTTCTTGAGCTTCTCAAGAACTAAGCTCCTGGTGAATTGGTGGTTGGAGAAAACAAAAAACACCCAGAAGAAACTAACAACATTTTTTAATACCCTTTTTCTTCCTAAAAGTGTGAGATAAAATGTTTGTCTCAACTCTTTAGGTAAATTTCCTTTCTCCACTATTCCTTCCCTAGGCTAATTCTTCCTTACCATCCATTATCATGGTAAAATTCAAGTATAACTCCTCATACACGGCTTCAAATTACAAATTGATCACCAATTTGAGTACCCATTTAGGCCTACATTATGTGTACAAAATTTCACCATAGTTTCCTTTGTTAAAAATGCTTCAAATCCATAGCTCTAAGATTTTAATTTGGTCTTTTGAATGTGCTACAGTGTTGTACTATGACTAGTATAAAAAATTTATTTTTCTAGATGGAGTCAAATCATGAAATGATTTAAATACATGATTTTAGGGTGCGTTTAGAATTTGTTTTCATTAGATCTCTATGTGCATTGGCACCTCATTCAGTCAACACTAAACGCTCACCCAAAGCACACGCATCTACCAAGTCCCTCCTTTGTATTTGTTTTTTAATATGTTAGCATGCATAACCATAATAATATTTAACCAAGTAAACAATCAATAATATCCAACCATTGTATACATCCACTTCAAAAACACATGTAATAATAAAACATAATAGTTCAAACAATAACCAATATCAATTGTACCATGAGATATCCATACTTAGACATGTTAATAATCATAATTCATCCATCATAATCCATTATAGAAAAACTATTACATAACAGAATCTAAATACATAGCAATCATTACACCAGAGTGTTAAACTATGCATAGGCATCAAAACCCTAGGTTATAGCTCTACTTCATAACACAGACTCTCAGAATTTAGACGTGGTCCCAAAACAATGGTATACAATATATATATATATATATATATATATATATAGGGGTGGGAACTTTCCCTTCACCGCTCATGCACTCTCCTAATAATAGGTGTGCCCAAAAAATAGCCAACATGAATTACATCCAAAAATATCCATAAGGCGTGTGCTCGACCTTATTTGTAGGTTTCTTACCCTAAATAATATTAATCTCTACCTCCTCCTTGGTGACTCAAGCATCAATAATTGGGTCACTCTTTTGGCATCTATCAAAGGCTAATTCTACTTTGTCAATTTCCTCTCTAACCTATGCAAACATTGCTTCGATCTCAGCAATCTTGGCCTCAGCAGTTGCTTTAGTTGCTTCCTTTTCTTTTTCCAATTCCTCAAATATCGTCCCCTTGCCATTCGTGATGTTTACCAATAACATCCCAACTAGGTCCTCAAGATACTCCATCTCATCATTGTAATTGCTTCTTTCTTGGTTCACCAAGGTTGGGCATGTCTTGAGAATTTTCTTCACCATCGCACCTTCCTGGTCATACGCTTCCTTCGTTTACCTCTGCTCTCCCTTTAGGACATCCTTGGTGCTCTCCAACTTTTTTTATTTATTCCTCTTATCTTCCATCATTACTCTCATAATAGCCCCTTGATCCAAATTTCTCCTTGTCCAATCGATAACCAACCTATTCAAGGCATTACATACATGTTCATCTGTTAAAAAAATTAGCTCCATAGTTTTATATTTCTTTCTTGGTTCTTTATTTAACTCTAGAGTGATAATAGAATTGTTACTAATCTCTAACTTTAGCTCCTCAACATGTGTATGCATGTTCCAAGAAAGCTTTATCTTGGTGCACGAGAGTCCCCCATGCTAATCCAACCATATCCAGAAAAATAATTTTTCTGTAGACACAGTACTCTAGAAGCATGCCCTCAATACCTTCGTGGGATCATCTACATAATCCATGTGTGGAGAACGTGGGGGTAATTTTCTCCTTACCTCCTTAGAAGTTTTCCTGGGCTTCTTCGGCATGTACTGACCTATACTAGTTCCACCTTCTATGCCCTTATCCTCTTTTATTATGCATGCATCATCAGCCTCCTTGTTCTCCTCATGTGCTTCCTCATGCATCAATGACTTATCCTTGTACATAATCCCATGTGGTTCTTCCTTTTTCAGGCCAGGCCCTTCCTATGTTTTTGTCACTTTCCATTCCTATTTCTCAGCCCATTCATGCTCTAATTATTCTAACATGTTTTCTTTGCATTCCTCATAACTAAAGACTACCTTGGTGACTTCGCCCTTGGTCTTTTTTCTCTCTGAGCTCTCCTTTACTAGATTATATGGTCTCACACCATCACTACATCTTCTCCTCTTGTAGTACATCTCCTTCCTACGCATGTGGTCCAGCCCACCTTCTTCCTCTGTGAATGGGGTGGGAAAAGGATCTATCACACATGACACATCGAGTTCCCTGTAATCTACATAGATCCTTATCCTCCCATCCTTCTTAATTCTTATTACCATGGGGCTGACCCACTCAAATTCTTCAATAGGATCAATAATTCCATACTTAAACATCTTATCAATTTCTTCCTTTACCTTAACATGTATATTTTGGTTCATCCTGTAAGGCCTCTTCCTAACAGGTCATGTGCCTTCTTTCAAATTTATCTTCATCTCACCTAAAGAAGGGTGTACTCCCTTTAACTCATGATAGCCCAGTGGAAATAATTCCTAGAATTCACAAAAGATTTTTATAATATTTGTTACTTCTTATTCTGACCAGTAATCCCAAATTATGGCATCTTTGGGCACATCTTCTGTTCTAATGTTAACCTTCTTAGTTTTCAGTGGAGTATGGTATGCGCGTGCCTTTTCATTCATAGTGTCCATCACCTTGTGCACACCTTTTTATGTCTAACATCCAAGTTGTCTACCTCTTCATTATCAATCATGTACATGAGCCTTCCCTTTTTTTTGTCTTTCCAGGAGTGACCCATTTGTACCTCTTCTGACTCCTCAAGTTCTAGGTGTGCCTTAGGATCAGGTTCACCAAACAAATCTAGCATGATCTCTTCTTCCTTTGCGGTATCCCCCAATATGATGTGATTCAAGATCTACAATTCTTCATGGACAAGAAGATTAGTAGAAAAGTAATCAAAATTTTAGACCATACCTGCAGTCATCTCACGCCAATTCATAGTCTCTATCTTCAGTTTAGCATGGACATACCAAGCATGCATGTATCTACACAGTGTGGATTAGAACTTATATACCCATAGATATAGCGATAAGGCCTCTTGGTCTTGCGCCCATAGCCTCTCAAAATTATGGACGTGTACTGAATTCGGATTCTTATCATGATATTCACATATGTGCTTAGGTATATTGTTCTGAGTAAATCTGGTGGAAAAGGTGATTGTCACTTCTCTCCATTCCAAAATTCTATCTCTATGTGTTTCCCACCAGCACTTTGTTGTCTCGTGCAAGGTATAAACCAACATATTTCATCTATCCCCCTCATTCTGATATTGATTCTCCATGTTTCGTAAGAATGTATCAGGATTCCTTATACTAGTATAACATGGTACTTGAATTTTTCCCATGCGCCTAACCATGTGCAATCTAATCATCCTAGTTAATTGTCCTTTTATCTCACACCCAACCATCTCATATATTTCATGGGCCCAGTTATCACAAGTAATAATTGTGGTATCACTGACGGACTATGCATCTTCCCATTGCAACATGCCTTCCTTAGATGGCTCTATTATCTCAAGATCCCGTGTTGTGCATGCATAGATTATGTTCAAATATTCCTCACTCAAAGCCTCAACATAGGGCGTAGCTTTGGACTCAGTCACGGGTATGATAATATGCTCTTTCTTATTCTCAAAGATGATATACCCATTATTGAAACGTAAATTAGCATTATTTTCATAACACCAGGGTCACCCAAGTAATGCTAAAGTTGTCTACTTCAAAAATCTCCAGTACCTCAAAGTCTCTAGTAAACTTGGCTACCTGAATGGTAATGGATGCATCGTTTAAAACCCCAGTAGGAATAGCCCTATTTTTGTTCGCCATATACAATACATTGGAAGATGGATGTAATTTTTGTCTACCCATCTGATTCTATGTATCCAAATTCAACACATTTACTTTGGCACTTGTATCTATCAAGAAGTTGCTTACTAACCACCCATAAATTACTACATCAAGTGTAATTTCCTTGTCAAATTCATGATTATGTGGTGGTAATTTTGCATGTAGTATATATCACTCACGCTCAACTCTAGTGTGCGATAATTTCTCACGTAGCCATTTTCCTAACAGAGGGATGATATTCTCATGGTGCAACATTTTACACACCTCTTTCAAGTCATCCACATCTTTCGGTGGAAGATCAATATTATTTGCATGTTATTTCTCATGCACCTGTTCCTTTAAACATTATATTTCACCCTGCAGATCTATAATGACTCCCATAGTATCTTGGTAGACTTCCTTCTTATGCACTACACCTGGATACTTGGCATGGATCACTTCCTCCCAGGCTATGATTTATTTTGCCTTCAGAGTCTGAAGGAGTGTAGGACGAGGGTTTGGAAGGAATACACGTGCACCAAACAACTGCACTTCACCAAGAAAGGAGTTGCAAGATAAGGCAAGCAAACTTGTAAGAAGCAATGTGCATGCATATAAAGCTCAAGATTCAAAAATGGAATGGAATGAAATGCTCTTGGATTGCCATGGACCAAAAAGAGGAGTACAAATAGGGGAGTGAATGTGTAACTCCCATGTAAGAAAAGATTCCTCCATAATGGAGAAGAGGAGTTACTTTCCCAAATGGGAATGTAACTCCTATGACACACTTACACATATGATAGATTCTGTAAGAGAATCTGTCATAACTAAAATGACACCTAAGTCCATGTCCACCTAAGTGAGATGACTCACATGGTGTAGGTGGAAATAACACTAAATAATTAAATAAAGTGATCAAAAAGACACCTACACCAACACCCCCCCTTCATCGAAACTAGGATGGGGCAAGGTAAGTCAGCAAGACAAACAAGAAATGGGTCCCAGCTATAAGCCTGATGAGGTACCCATGCACAAAAGGTCTCAAGTAGTGAGGGGAAAACCCAGTGGGAAAAACCTCAACTTACAAGAGATAGCAAACAAAACTCTCCTAAACTACTAAGAAGAAGGAGAGAAGAAGGAGACTATCCTGCCTCCCAAGAAGATGATCTCAGTCATGAGCCACCCTGTGCTGAGTGAAGAGGAGGAAGAGGACCCCCGAAGTGCCAAGGTGTTGTTCCAATCAAGGGAACAATGCTCCGTATGTGAGGTGGAAAATCCAGCTGCTGCATGAAGAGATCCTGAAGTGGTGGCAATGAAGGAAGGTGGAATGCTCTGAACCTGTGAAGAAGTGTACCCAATGCCTGATGAGTCCTAAATCATAGTGCCTGCTCCCTGAAGTGTCTGAAGTGGGCCAGAAGTGGGCAGATCAAGAGACAACTCCTCAAGATGTGTCAAGTGATAAGTGGATGGTGGAGGTGGGTCCCCATCATCATGGAAATCAACTATGCTAGAAGAGATGTCCAAAACATCCGAAATGGGCTCAGAAGTATCCTCAAGTCCAGCTGAGTCAGATGAAGAATCTGAGGGAGGAGCAAAGTGAGAGAATGAGTACAGCCGAGTGTGATGGTCAGCTATACCAACTGCAACAATAGCATCACTGTGGAGCTCCCTAACATAAACTGAGTCCAGAGTGAACTCAACTCGCAAGCCCTGTCCAAGATGAGTGATTTGATAGACTGAAAGAAGGTTTGTTGAAAGTAAAGGGATACTTAAAACATTATTGAAAGTACCACCACTTACTTCAACTGATCCTCTTCCAAAAACCTGTGTAGTGGTGTTGTCACCAAGCTGAATGGAGGACATGTCACATGGCTCAAGTGAATCAAACTCAATGTCTGATGATGCCATGTGATGAGTTGCACCTGAATCAATGATCCATGTAGGGGTAGGTGGCACAACTGTCACTAGAGCTCTTCCCTTTGGTTTCTCCTTGTTGGATTCTTTTACTTTTTCTTTCTCTTGTACTTTCTCTTTTTCACTCTCTTTTTCCTTAGAACTATCGTGGGATGATGAAGGTGTTTTGAGAGAATCTAGGACTCCAATATTGTGCTTCTCAAACAAATCAGTGAGGAGAGAAATATTTTTCTTCAAGCACTTTTCTTCATCATGCATGCCATGGTAGTATCCACATTTGATCCGTTCTTTGGAATTTCGGGAGGTAGAAGAGGAGGTGGAAGAGTTGTTTTGGGGTTTGTCCTTCTTTTCATGATCCGGTTTCTTCTCCTTAGAAGCTCTATGATTTTCCTTTCCAGCAATGAGAGCATGGGATTTTGTGGATTTCAAGCTGCCCATTTGAATCAATTTACTTTGTTCCCTGATCAAATCTGCAATAAACTCATCAAGATTGGGCATAGACCAACTTTTTCCAAGCGCCCTTTTTGTTGCATGGAAGGTGGAGACAAATACGGAGTATTCAGGACCAAGTTTGGTAAGGACGGATAAAATGAGTTGAGATTCCTTTTTCTTTATTCCACAATCTTCTAATTGCAATCCGAGTGATATGAATTTGGAGAAGAAGTCTTGAAGGGTATCAAAATCATTGGGACTAAGGCTTATTAGGCTATTCTCAAGTTCATGTCCCCCGCATTTCATCCTGTTTCCCAAAAAGTTTTTGGAGAGTATCCAGAACCTCTTTGGGTGTGGTGGAAGAGGAAATGTGAAAATTTAGCTCTGGAGATACACACATGGTCATGAACCCAATGGCTTCATCACACTTATCAAGCCATTTTTCTCTGTCTCTTTCATCATCAGGTTCAGCTTGCAAACCGGTGGCAATGAGGAACAATTTCTTTCCTTTTAAGGCAGTGTTCATAACATTCATTTATTCTTGATAGTTGAATGAGGTTAGTAAAGGAACACCATGATTATCCATGACAAAAAATAAATGTGCAAAAAAGGAAAGATACCCCCCCAAAAAATGGCACTTTATAACATAGTGTGTTTTACAAAACTAATATTCCCATCATGTAGATTGCAGAAAAACATCCAATTTTGACTAAAGAAGTGCTCAAAAAGGAGCAACGAGTCAAAAGTTATGGCTTAAAGAAATTCCCACAACTGATTAAAAAAAGCTAGTTAGCCCTGCAAAACATTAAAAAAGTGCCCGAAACACATTCAAAAGGTATCATGTTTGTGCCCGTTGGAAACGGCATCAAATTTCAAAGGGGGTTTGTTTTGACTGCGAGGGGGGATTAGCCTCTTGCCAATCCCAGACCTCACCCTCCATCTTCGACACTTGAAGGAAGGGCCACCAAATACAAGTAAAATGCCCAGATTTTTAAAACAACCAATAATATGAAATGTTTTAATACCTTAAAACATTTAGAAGAGGTCTGATCTGATTTAGATTACCTTCAAACACTCAAGGCATTTAAAATCCATTCAACTTGGTTTTTGTTTGACCGAACCAAGTCAGGTGCTCAACTTGGTTTTTGGTTTTGCTGCTGCGCTGGAAGGTGAACAGCCACGTGTTCAACAGGGACAGCCACGTGTTGGACAAGGAATGTGCAGCAAAATGTCCATGAGCAGAGACCAGTCAATAGTGGATTAAAAACTGGCCAATGTGCAGACACTTGTTGCTGAAATAGATTAAAAAACGCTGAGTTCTGTGCTTGATGTGCAACCAAAAACGTCCACGAGCAGTTGGTAGTGCTGCAGCTAAAAAAAATGCCCACACAGCAGTTGGTTGGCACGTGTAGACACTGCTGTAGCAAAAAAATGCCCACACAGAAGGTTGTTGGCACGTGTAGACACTGCTGTAGCAAAAAAACGCCCACACAGAAGGTTGTTGGCACATGTAGACACTGCTGTAGCAAAAAAATGCCCACACAGAAGGTAGAAGGCACGTGTAATACTGCTGCAGCAAAAAAATGACCACACAGAAGGAATAAACAACAACCACGAGCCAGCAATGAAGGTTGTAAACACGAGTTACAGTCGAGGCTAAAGCAGGTTGCAAGAAAAACATGTTCTCAACAATGCAAGCCACAAAAACATGAGTTTATCAATAAGACAACGAGCTGTTTGGACAGCAAGAAGCATACAAAATAAACCACTGAAAAAATAACCATTAGAATCTTGAAATATGTAAGTAAACACATGCAGAAGTGAAACTTGCACAAGCAACTACACGGTGGAGCAACAATGGCGAGCAACGTGATTCCAATCCCCAAGCTCTGATGCCATGAAGGAGTGTAGGACGAGGGTCTGGAAGGAAATCACATGCACCAAACAGCTGCACTTCACCAAGAAAGGAGTTGCAAGATAAGGCAAGCAAACTTGTAAGAAGCAATGTGCATGCATAGAAAGCTCAAGATTCGAAAATGGAATGGAATGAAATGCTCTTGGATTTCCATGGACCAAAAAGAGGAGTACAAATAGGGGAGTGAATGTGTAACTCCCATGTAAGAAAAGATTCCTCCATAATGGAGAAGAGGAGTTACTTTCCCAAATGGGAATGTAACTCCTATGACACACTTACACATATGACAGATTCTGTAAGAGAATCTGTCATAACTAAAATGACACCTAAGTCCATGTCCACCTAAGTGAGATGACTCACATGGTGTAGGTGGAAATAACACTAAATAATTAAATAAAGTGATAAAAAAGACACCTACACCAACAGATTCTCGTGGGCACGAGTTGTCTCAGCGTGCATTGTGACTAGCATGGGTTTCAACTCTGGATCAAGCATCTTCTTAGGAATCCATTGATCAACATTCCTGCGTTGTACCTTGATCATCCCTGCACCTTTGTCCTTCTTATTTTTACTTATATGCTCATATAGGTCTGGTAAATCATCACACTAATAATGATCAAGGGATCCACAAGTATGACATGTTCCTTAAGTGAACCTACCTCTACCTCCACCATGACCTCAGCTTTGAAATTCCCCTCAGGAGCCTCCATTCTTTTTATCCCCATTTTTTCACCCTTCATTATGTTATCCGTAAAATGTAGCCTTTGTTTTCACTAGAGCATTATGTGCATTGGCACCTCATTCAGTCAGCATTGAACGCTCACCTGAAGTGCACGTAACTACCAAGTCCCTCCTTTATATTTTCTTATCAATATGTTAGCATGCATAACCATAATAATATTTAACCAAAGTAAACAATCAAGAACCCTTAACCATTTTATACATCCACTTCATAAACACATACAATAAGGAAACATAATAGTTTAGAAAATAACCAATATCAATTGCACCATAAGATCTCCATACTCAGACATGTCAATAATCATAATCCATCCACCATAATCCATTATATCAAAAGTATTACATAACAGAAGCTGAGTAAATAGAAATCATTACACTAGAGTGATGAACCATGCACATGCATCAAAACCCTAGGTCATAGCTCTCGTGCATAACACAGACTCTCAAAATTCAAACGTGGTCCCAAAACAATGGTATACAATAGATATATAGGGTTAGGAGATTTCTCTTCACCTCCCATACACTCTCCTAATAATAGGCATGCCCAAAAATAGCCAACATGTATTATATCCAAAAATAGCCATAAGGCGTGCATGATTTTACATCAATAATAATAATTGATTATCCTAAATATAGCTCTTGCATTAATCCTATTATTATATTGCCTCATGCATGATCATCCTATAATTTTCTGCATGTGATTTTTCTAGCTTTATCCTCTTTGTGTGCATTCCAATCCATCCTGATGTTGTTTAAACATAACCCTTTCTTAGATGCCACTCTTCCTCTGTTCTTCTATTTTTAGCCTGTGACTAGAAAAATTGGCTAAGTCTCAAAATTAACCCACACGGGCACGATCCTTCATGCACTATCCCATACCACTTGTGTGTGCCCCTTCGTGCTTACCTCATGCATGCCATAATCCCTCACGCGTGGGTCATACTTAGCCAAATTATACATGTAACAATTCCAATGTGTTATCTTTAAGTTTCTAGGTCCAACCTTTGAGTATAAGTCCTCAAAACTCTTGTGTCACAATAAACCCTAAGAGGGTTTCATATAGAGCTCTGGAAAGATTTTTTTCTATAAAATGATCTGATAATAATTCTAGGCTAAAGGAATATTCTCATAGGTTTGTATCTACTTTTATGCGCTCATAGTATAGATAGTAAAGAACCTTAATTTTATAAAATATAAATGTGACTCAAAATCTCTTACACTGCCTTCTTGATAGCAAGAGTTTCTCAGTCCTTAACCAACCATCTTAGCAAATGGATCTTGTATTTTCTTGAAATGATCTTGATTGGCATGGATGGGCTTGTGGATGTGCAATATTCTCTTCTTGAGTATATTCTCCCACCTTTTTTACAATGAATTCTCCCAAATGATGTCAATTGAGCTTGGAAAGATCTCAAACCTAACTGTTACAGGTTTGACTAAGATCACTAACTTTGTCAAGTATTTTTTCTTCAAAAATATCTTCATTCTCTAACATGCACATGTATCAATCTTATGTATTGAGGAAAAAGAAATACTTTTTCATCTTTAAGGATTTATTCTTTACCTCCTCAACCTTCTATTCCATCATTTGTCCACCATAGTCCCAGTTTGATAAGTCTTAGTCTATCATTCACAAAAGTTAGAACACATTATCACTATATCATACAAGGGTGAATATCATGCAATTAGTTTATTTATAACAACCATGTTGGTTATTATTTCATATTCAACAATTCCATTCTCAAGGACACAGTTTATCCAACTTGTACCAACCTATACCCTTCATTCTCACGTAGAAGCAATTTGTCAAGTAATGAACAGTATTCTTGGAACTCACACAATTATCTCATAAACTTAATTTACATGGAGCTACTCTCACCATCTCACACACTTCAAAACCATATTTAGATCCTTGAAAATATTATGAATAGCCCATAAATTGTTCTAAGATTTTTCAAGACATGGTTTACTCCTTCATACACATAGTTTGTTCTTCCTTCAATATGATTGTTTTCTAGGAGTTTTGCACCACATTACAAGTTCATTCTCAGTCTCCATTTCCATGATACTCTTACTTAAACCTTAACCATGCTTGTTGAAATCCTTGACACCCCTTGACCTTTTCTATAATGATGGAAATATAATGTTTCACACAGATAAATATTTCTAATGCTTTGATCCAACTTGATAGAGCCATGTTACATGATTTCCTTTGTTCTCAGTCTCAGTATACATCTAAATTCTTCATGAACTGATTTGATACAGTGAGTATTCCAAATTTAACTTGTGGTTTCTTGGAAACTATTTCACAAGCCTCAATTGATTTAAGATAACTTGAGTAGCACCACACTTTTATTGTCCTTTATTTTTGCACTAAAAGGCTTGATGATTGATTATTGTTTTATTGGGATTCTCTTTATGTTTCATGGAGCTTTGACTACACCCTTTTTTTCTTCATGTGACTTTTTATACTCTAATGAACTCATGATCATATAGTTCTCCTTGAGCATTTGTATCTTTAACCAATGACACAACCTATGTACCTTGACTATAACTTGGGACTCAAACATCCTTAAGAGCATACCTAGATTGAATTATTAAGATTTACTTAATTTATGACTTGAACATACATGCTCTTCTTAGATAGGAAAAGCAAATTAGACTCAATCATACCTGGTTCTGACCTTTATAGGCTCTCTAAGGTTTACTTTATTCATAATTTTATGCTTGAATCATAAGGGTGGACATCATAGACTACTATGATCAGCTTGAGAAAAACTTGAAAGACTAATCTAGAACAAACGTTAAAACTGAATGTGTACTCTCCTCCCTTTTCTTGGACAATCAAATAAGACCTTCTAACAAACTTGTCATGCACAAGGATTTTATGAGTAGTATAATCAATATACCTCTTGACTTTTGTAATAGCTTGAAGACCTTTCTTAACACCTACTATTGGAGGTGTACTTTTAGAGACATGTCAAGTTTCTTTCTAATGATAGATGTCTTCTAGAATCCTATAGAAGGAACACCATGCTTGTTAAATATCCTTAGAATAGTATATAGTCATCAAAGAAACATGGTGACTCTATCCTTTATATTTTTTCCCATGAGACCTTATCACTCTTCTTGGATGCACTTCTAGGTATGATAATCTCATCTCCTATATCTTATTCTTATGATTGGGTTCCTGACATATATACATGATGCATATCATACACTTGTTCTATCACAACTAGAGGTAATATTTATTCTTGGATTTCATTATGCTTGTCTACTTTCTTCTTGGCTTGCTCATCATCTTTTGATCCATTGCTTGAACTTACCTTTCCTATAACTATCATTGATTGTTTTATCTCTTCATCATCTGCCCATACTATTTTCTTGTCATTTTTTTATTCCTAAAGTCTAGGATTTACTTCCTTGACCTTGTATATGTACTTCATATTATTCTTACCTTGTCCTTTGAAAACATGAAGTCTTCTACTATCCTTAGAATGTTCATTTAGAAGACAATGTCTTGCAAAATAACCATGTCCATGACAACAAAAACAAATAACCCTATTCTTGCTTCTAGAATGATGTGGAATAAGATTCCACCCAAAACTGTCACCCTTCCAATCATGAAACTTCTTGGAAAATTTTCCAACCTTATTGCAATTTTAGCATATTATCTTGTTTACACCTCTTGAGTCTTCTTTTCTCCAGAAATGGCTAGATGGTTCATCTAAGCAATATTTGGTAGTGTGTTCCTAACTTAATAATTAAAACAGGTGATGTTCCTTGAGTACTCATCTCTTTAATCTCTCCATGGAAGTTAATCCATGAAATTATTTCAATATTCCTTATCTCTATGTCCAAAATTATGACAACAAAAGCAATAGCCTTTAAAGGTTCTTTCATACCTGGATGCATTTGGTTTCCTGATTGATTTAGGTATTCTTGAGTTTATTTTTCTACTTGGACCAACCTTGTTATCTTCATATTTCTCCATAGGCTCTCCTTTAAAGCCTAGTCCAATCTAATCTCCTACTGCTCTTTGACTATCTAGAATTCCTTCTAGAGCTTCATATCTCTTCTCAAATTTTTGATACATCTTCAGTCTATTGTTTTCTTCTTCTATTTCAGCCTTCAAGGTTCTCAACTCTTCTTTAAGTCTAAGTAAAACATCTTCTTTGTCCTTCAAGTATTTTGAAAAATTCTCAACTATAAATTCCATCTCTTTAAAGGCTTGGCCATGATCAGCTTCCATATACTTGATTTCCTTCTTCAATCCGTCAATCAGGAACTCAACAATCTCAAACTTCCTTTTTAGGGTTGCTTCAACTAGTTTACCCATGTTTTTGTTTCAAGGATCTCCTCCAATTTATTAAAATTGATCCAATAGGACCACACTCTGATACCAATTGTTATAAATTCTAGGCACTGAGAGGGTAGGTGAATCAAATCTTATTCAAAATTTGAAATACAATTCAATTTCCTTTACTTTGTTATGATGAAACTACAACATCATTCATAAGAAATCAATAAGAGAGCGCCTAGAGAGGCGGGATTTAATGTGGGAAACATGTTAGAACATAATATTAAGTGTTGTTATAAACCTTATTTTATAATTAAATATTTTATAATATTTGTATTATGAATTATTTAATATAAACTATGAGTTTATAGTTAATTAGTTTGTAATTAAATCAATTTATATAAACCAGGGAGGTGTACCCCGTCACTTTAATGTTCATAGCCCTTGGGTTTATATAAATATGGTCGTGGACCATAATCAGGTGAAAGGAATTCAAACATGGAGCAGGAGCGAGGAAAAGGAGTTTTTGAACTGATTAAAAGTTTCTCTTAATGGAAAATCATTATTCGTGGTTTTTTGCCCCATCGGGGGTTTCCGCGTTAAATCTGGTGTCACTGTGTTATTTCATTTATCTACTTTGTTAAATATTTAGTTCTTAATGTTTGGATTAATATATCTTTTATATGGTTATTTATAACCTTGGTCCTGACATGGTACCAGAGCAGAGTACTAAGGTTAAAAATATTCCAATCTTCTCTCAAGTTATTTTACCCTCTACGTGAATAAGGTTTGGTGGGGGTGAAAAATCTAGGTAAGGGTAAAAATAATTTTTTAATATTTGAGTTATGTATTATATTTTTCTAATGTGTGCAAGTTAATTTAAATGCAAGATGTTAAAAATAAGGGGTAAAATTCAAGATTAAATAAAGGTTAAAAGTGAGGAGACAAGCTCCATCAAAATAGGGGTTTCAAATTTTTCTATTTGTTAAGACAAATATCTTGTCCCCTGGTGAGGTAAAATCATTTTACTTTTTTCATCTTTGATATTTGAAAACATTTTCATGTCCCGATAGACCCCCTTAATAAGGGTTGCACTTATTTTATCTTGAAACCATAATTATATTCTATAGTATTTTATCTTTTTTTTTTAAATACTATAGTTTATAATGTACAAACTTTATTAAAATATATATAGTTAATATAAACTATATATTATAGCTTGTATATTATAAACTATATGGCCACATTTAAACCTATGTTATATTTAAAAGTTTAATACTCTAACCTATCTATCTATCCATTGTTATGCGTTGGTGCATATATCAATAAATCAAAATTAATACTATTTTGTTCCATGCATATGAAGTATTTTTTTAAAACCATTTGAGTTTTAAAAACCTAGCCACATAAGCTTATAGATTATTTAAAACCTACCTTTTCTAATTGTTCCATTTCAATATGGTATGACATCAGGTGTGGGGTTTTGTTTTTGAACACTTGTCACATGGCATGTAGCATATAAATCACATTAACCTTGATATAAATGACCCCCCTTTTTTCAATGATGCATCTATCTATTCCAAGGCAACGAAGTTGCCCAGTTCACAGGAAAGTCAACCTGAAAGAAGATTGTTGTAGATCCAAAGATATTGTAGGTTCTTGAGAACTCCAAATTCTCTTGGAATGGGACCTTGTATACTATTTTTATAAATATCAAACATTGTTAGGCCGCTGTAATTGGAAATGCTCAGAGGAATAAAACCATTTATGTTTGTATCAAAGAGATACAACTCTTCTTGTCTTTCCAACTTGAGAATTTCCCGTGGAATTCTTCCTTTCAAATTGGATATGACAAAGCTCAAATATGTAAGCTAGGTGCAGTTGACAATTTCAAGTGGTAAGGAGCTGGTAAAGTAATTCCTCCCAACTCTTAGAATTTGAATATTTGGGAGTTTTCCAAGAGTAACAGGAACTGGGCTAGACAAATTATTGCTATATAACAAAAGTTGGGACATACATGATAGCTCACCCAACTTTGGAAGAATTGAACTAGAGATGTTATTGGAACTTAGTTCTAATTCAGTAAGTAGTTTGTAGTTAATTAGATTTGATGGGATAACATCTCTAAAATAGTTATTTGAGATATTTATCTGCTGAAGGTGGGTGCAGTTACCTAATTCAGGAGGAATGTCCATATAATGTGTTTCCTGAAAGTTCTAGCTTCTCCAAACTGTCAAGCTTCCCAATGATTGAAGAAAGATGGCCTGATTGGTTTCTGCCGAATAGAGAAATCAAAATAATCTTACCCTTTCCTATGGTTAAGTTAGTAATTACGCACTCAACACCTTTCTAGGAATAGGTATCAGAGGTGTTGGTCCAACCTTGAAGAAAATTAGGATGACCACGTCTATGCAAATATTGTTTTAAGTTGTATAAGATTGGTTCCATATTTTAAAATCCTAACTATTTGCTTCCCTCCTAACTTTACATGGGATTGAATTAATTATGTAGCGGTATGTATAAAGTGTTTAATATTATTTATTAAATAATATTAAATGCTAACTCGCCTTAGAATTTCTTGCCACCATGTGGTCTTCTTAGTGCTTAGCTTACACATATAAAATGTTTTTCTAAAAAAACTAAGATCCTATTTAAAATTCTTCCCCTCGTGTTTTTGTGTTCCCTAGGAGGCCAGCCACCCTCCTTCTCACACGAGTCACTGGGCCACCTATTATTTTTGGTCTCGGTGTGGGACTTTAATCCCACATTGGGTGGGAAATAGATTGTTTAAGGCGTTAAAACCCTTGGGGAAATGGAGATTGGTATGACTTTGGTCACACCACATTGTTTTGTTTGTTAGAGAGCAAAAAGACTCGGCCCTGGCTTGCCGCAATGTTGTAATCTCGCTATGTTAAACACTTGACTCGTCATTGATAACTTGCTCAGCTCACATGGGGATGATATGGCATGAGTCGGTTGTCATTGTTAATTGGTTTGGTAAGTTCGTAATATATGATCTCATTCTGTTGGAAGCATGGTAAATTAATTCAACTCGCCGAGTTGGAAAAACCAACTCGGTCGAGCTAGACTTCTTATTATAAACATTTTAATAGGAGCTATGCTCCAATTTTTAAAATGCTTTTTATATTGTTTTTTAATATTTTTTGTTATATATAAAATTCATAAAAATAAATAAATAATAGTTTTTTAGTTATATTTTTTTATAATTAAATTTAAGCAAATATACTTTTTTACAACACGATGACTAAGTCGTCGTTTTTTGTATGAAACTAAAAAAAATCACTTACATTTTGATAAATCAATTTTATTGTCAAACTAATATTGTATATTTACAATAATTATTTGACAGGTCCTTTCTTGATGTGAATCCATCAAAATACGACTGGCATGGTTTGAACAATGATAGGGGGATTGGTTCTAAACTCTTTTTGCAATGTTTTTCCTTTGTAAAACCTAATTTTTTATCATACAAATTGTCATAATAATCATGGTTTTTTTCTCACAAAGAATTAAATTTTGTCAATTTTAAATGAGGAATAAATTATAAATTTTTCTTAGCGTCAGGGGGCGTTGCCCCTAGACAAGGGGTGTTGCCCCCGGACCCCACGAGGGGTACTACCCCTCGACCCCACTGGGGGCTGCCACCCCCAGACCCCTGCTCCCTAATTTTGTGTTTAGTATTTTATGTGAACAAAATCTCCCCTTGTGTATTGTGATAAATGTTAATGGATTTGAAATCAAGATCTAGTATTGTATATTTCTTGCATGATTTGGTCTTTTTTTCAGATATGTTATCTATCAGTCTTATCACATTTGCAAAGGCTTTGAATAGATAATGAAGATATATATGTTTTTGATAAAACATTTATAATTTTTTAAATTAGTATGTGATTACTAAAAATATTATTATATGCATATTGAATGACACTTGGGGATGCCTTTGTGTTTGTATTGACTTCCAATATTGATTACATCTTATATATATTTTACAAGATTAATATGTTAAAATTACTCAATATATTGGGAATATAACATGGTTAGTTACCATGCATATTGTTATTTAATTTGTTATGAAACTTGTGTTTAACCTTTACAGATGGTTAAAAGTGAAATCGGTAAATATTTATATGTTTATTATGATGTCTATATGGATATTGTGATGCTAACCATGCTGATGTTATGTAAGATATGAAATATATTGGATATGTGTTCAAGTTTTTTAGTGCAGGTTCCATTACTTGGAATAGTAAAAAGCATCCAACAGTCTCCATTTATTCTAACTGAGGCAGAGTATATAAGTGTAATGGAAGCAGGGAAATAAGCCATGTGGTTGAAGCGGTTGTTAGAAGAGATACACATAGAATATAAAGGAAGTAATCCTCTTCTATGTGATGTCCAGAGTTGTATTTCTCTAGATAAAGAATCCAATTCACATTAGAGAATGAATCATATAGATGTTCATATGTTCCTTATCCAAGAGAAGATCCTCTACAGTGATATAGATCTCCAGTACTACTTTTCTGAAGATCAAGTTGCAGTTATGCTTACGAGTCATTGTGTGTTGTAAAATACTACATGTTTCGAGCAATACTTAGCCTTTTAGAGTTTCTGTCGAGGGGGAGTGTGCATTGCAATGTCACATCCTAATGGTCGGTTGGTTGATGAATCCTTCTCCTCTATACTTCCGCTATGTTATAAAGCATTGTAAATAGATCTGTATGATCTTTGTAAAGTGATAGATTTTATGGTGTATAATCCAGTGTGTTGCATCTATTTGTAAAGGAGGTCCTTGTATTATAAAATGCTCCTAGAGATGCAGTTTTAAGAATTTTTCCATGAGAAATTGTGGCATGTAGTCTCATAGATCATGTTTAGCTTGAATCATACTTCTGATTTATGGATTCCAAAACCTTTTGTACCAAAAGGTAAGTTGAGCATGATGAAGGTGCTATAAATCCTTCAAGAGTGATATGTTAGCTTAAACCTTCACTAATGGTTTATGTATTTGTAAATCATGTTGTACAAACAAGTAATGTTGGTATATGGTTCCCCACTTAATATTAAGGGGGAGTGTTAGAACATAATATTAAGTGTTGTTATAAACCTTAGTTTATAATTAAATAATTTAGAATATTTATATTTTGAATTATTTAATATAAATTATGAGTTTATGGTTAATTGGTTTTTAATTAAATCAATTTATATAAATCGCTGAGGTTTACCCCATCACTTATATGTTCATAACCCTTGGGGTTATATAAATATGGTCGTGGGCCATAATCGGGTGAAAGGAATTCACACCAGGTTAAAAACATGGAGCAAGAATGAGGAAAGGAGTTACTGGACTAGTTAAAATTTTCTCTTAGTGGAAAATTCTTATTCGTGGTTTTTTATCCCATTGGATTTTTCCACATTAAATTTGGTGTCACTGTGTTATTTCATTTATTTTCTTTGTTAAATATTTAGTTATTGATGTTTGGATTAATATATCTTTTATATGGTTATTTATAACCTCGTCCTGAAAAAACCCTTGAAGGGAGAAAATCCCACTGAAACCAATGAACTAACTTGGAAAAAATTGTCCTATAAATGTTAAAAATATTTCACTATTGAGCATCCACTCAACTTGAAGATACAAATCCAAATTTTAGTCAAGTTTCCACTTGCCCTTCTGCAAACCACTACTTTCTTGGAAGCCACAATTCCCAAAACTTCAATCAAGCTTCTGCTTGATTTTTATGTAAGCTGCCACTTACAATGAAGCTTCAACTCCCTATTTTCTAAGCCACCACTTAGAATTCTTCAAGGTATTTTGATCACTCTAAATTGGTTGTCTCACATAACAAGTTGTGATATCTTAATCAGCTCCTTCTCCTTATTTCATACCTCCCGATTCTGCTACAAAATTGCAGTCATGGAGTCATGTCGTGTTGAAATCACTATTATAAGGGTTCTCTCTTTGTTATTCATTGTTCATTCATACTCCTTCAATAGCATGAGATATTCAACATCCACTTATTCTCATTGATTCACTCTATCTCATGCAGTCTTCAATGTTAGTCTTCATACTTTTTGAATCCTCTACCTATGTCTTCAATTCTTAATTCATCAACACTAATATGCACCTGAAGATATTTTATAACTTCATGGAGACATACATCATAATGAGTACTTTTGCACTTTATCATTGCAAAGAAACTCTTCAAATCCTTCAACCCTCCAACTTGTTCAAGGAAGGAGGAATGTTACATCAAACAAAACTGTCCTCCTTTTGCAATCATTTGACATCTGACATAGGAGTCATGCTGCAAGTTTCAGGACCTGTAGAACAACTCATGTGCAAATAATGACATCAAGAGGGAGTTCTAAACACCTCTAAAACTGACTACATCCTTGATTACTAACTGCATAATATTGCTTTCTAGCACCTGTCAGATCTGATTTATAAGTGTCAACAACTCATTTTGTCTTATCCTCCAACGTATGGGTTCTAGTCTTCTAGCAACTTAAAGAAACTTGATGCCAAGTGTATCCATCATGCATGCACATTATACATAGCCTCCTCATTTACCTTTATAACCTCCTTGACATGCCTTGAAAAATTTCGCCACTTTACTTCTTCAGGGCTTCATTGGAGCTTCACTGGTTTGACCTAGGTGCATGGAGGCTTCATGAAGTAGTCTTCAACTTGGTCATGTGAAGTGCTTCATCAAATCTCAATGTCATGCAGCTTCAACCCATTCGAAAGCATGGAGGACTCTTCAGGATGGTATAAAATAGCACCACGCTCTTAGATCACCTTCAAGTGCAAATCATATTGTTCCATTCACATGTCAGATCAAGCAAGAAGATCTCTGATGGGTTTGGCAAGCAACAAACATGGATTCAAAACTTAGAATTTTGCCCTTCACAGGATGAATAAGTTCATGTTCACTCAGACACTTCTTCAAGGCTCATCACATACCTTTTTGTAAATATCTTGACCTTGTGAAACTTTTAATCTTAATAGAAAGCTTCATTTCAAGGATATTAGCATGAGAAATCTTGCATTTCAAAGACATTCTAGTTTGAGTTTTAGAGCTCCAAAAACCAGACTTGTAAAATGGGCTTCCAACTCACAAAAACTCACTTTCATGATGAACCATAGCTTGGAACACTTCACATGGGACCTATACATCAACTTCAAGTACTCAATTTCATAGGTTATGAGGAGAAAAACACATTTTCATGCTCATTTCTCAAAGCTACTTGACTGTCCCAAAATGGCAGTTTTGAGCCATTAGATATTAGACTAAAAAACCTTTCACCAAATAAATTCGGGAACATACACACACCATATTGGGTCTGAAAAAACATCTCATTGTTATAAAATGTTGTTAAAATCACCAATTTCCTCTTCATACCTTCATGATTGGTCTTGCATACTAAGCCTTCTTAGTGGTAGAACTAAAAGAAACTCTTGTATCATCAATCATCTTCACATAACCACCATGTATTATTACTTGGGAATTGAGAGAACATCACAAAGTTCCTGGAACACCTCACCTTTCATTGTAAATCGATTGTTTGAGATTTGTATACTGACATCTCTACAAAACACTTGTTTTCTTGTGGGTCCCACCATGTTTCATGAGCTCAAACCACCATAGAAAGATTCTTTGAGGAATTCTATTCAAGCTCAAATCATTACCTTGGTAAAATAGTTCCAATTTTTCACCTAACCAAGAAATTTTCTCCATACCGCTTCATCCTAGGGTTTAGGAGGGTTTTAGATAGTTCTAGAAAAATGGATAGAACTTTCTTATCCTTCATCCTTTTGACTTCAAAATTTTCACATAATATTTTTATCTCTATGACCTTCAAAAATTTCTCTTGTGATTTATCAGAACAATGCTTTTCAATTTAGATCAAATGCTAAGAAGTCAAGGCATTGTTTTGGAATACCTTTCTTAATCCAGTTTTGACAAAAATTCAATATCTTTCACAAAACTCATCCTCTGGTCATCAAATTTGGTCCACACATTCATGACTATCTCCTCCATGATCTCCAATGGTTAATTTATCATGATTAACCCTATAACTTCCAACCTCATATCATTTAGGAAGCATTTGGCCTCTAGTTTTGAGGAATCATGCACTATCAACCGGTATGGATGCTCAAAATGCCTCTTTATACAGTTGTGAAGCCTTACACACATCACCTATTATCATGTCATGTTCATTCCATGCTTGGTTAGCATCTACTCACCTTAGGTCATAATTTTCATATCTCTACTAGCCTTGTCTTCACTGAACTTGCTCCATAGAATCTTCATCATGTTTCATGCACCTGATTCTTGACTTGGGATTCCTTCCACAAGCTCTCTAAACCATTAACACATACCCCCCATGCTTGGACTCATTTTCCTTAGCTTGATTTACATTCTAATACATGCCTTCCTATTGAAGAGGTTAGAGGGATCAAAGAAATTATAGTTTTTCAGAGAGATTGAAGGGCACCATAGAAGGAATACCTCTTAAGTTAACACCCCTATATCTCTATAGATTGTAAATCTCATCGAGGATTAAATTTTGTAGATGTCATATGGATTTCTAGAATAGAATCTAGGTTTTAAGGTGAATTTTTTATTGTGTTTACTCTACAAATGTATCAGGGTCATTTTGATCTGACTAGTTGATGTCAAGGAATCTAGCTTTACATGGTACAAAAAACTATTTTATGCAGTTATAATGTGATTTAGTAACAAGAAATTAAAAACTAGCTCGACTCTAGATTCACATTTAAACTATTATAAATGGAGTGAGAATTTAAAAGTAAGTAGGAAAGGAAGAATGAATCTGTGCCTATAAATTAGTGAGATTGGGTTTGAGAGGTGCTCTATGTACTTCCGCACACGCTCCAAGATACCACATTTGCTGAGGCAAAATTTTAAACAACTCTCCTTCCTTTGGTGTGTTTCAAAATTTTGTCTCTAATTAAAATATCTATTTTCAATCATTGCTTAATAAATTACCAAAGACTATTCTAAAGCTCCCATTTCGCAAAGCTTAGAGGATGCTAACAAAGGTTGTGGATTTTTTCTTTAAACCTACCAAAGGAATTTTATTAAATGTTTCCAAGGCAATTCCAACTATCTCTTTTGTGTATTTCTCACAGCTTCACATTCCATGAGAGGAGATATGGGCAAGGCATTCCTTTGTAAGACCTTAAATACTTGTCAAGAAAATAATTTACCATGCCTTCTTCATGTTCCCTATGACCACATATCTTGAGGCATCTTATCAACCCCATGCCCACTTCTCCATAAATGTTTTAATAGGATAACATAAGGCTCAAAATTTTAATATGCTCTCAAGCACTAAGAAAAAATATCCACCCAACCACCACATGTTTCCTCCAAACACCACAAAATCACCTAAGACAACCTTCACAAATTTATTGGCACATTGATGATTAAGTTTAGAGTTTCCTCATAAAACATAGTGTTGCCACACAGGTCTGCCATACAAAAAAAACCACACAGCCAAAATAGGTTTAAAAATCACTTTGATGATAAAGTTTAGATTTTTCCTCGAGATAACCAATGAGGTCGTGGAACCCTCCACACACATGTTGTATTCTTCCACAATTTGCCTACATATCTACTATAAAAATACTACAACATTAAACAAAGATCCTCTCTTCATCATGCTTTGATTTATGTCCAAACCATTTTTAAAAACTCCCATTATGGCACAATTGGGCTTTAATTCCTTGTTCAAACACCCATCTGGCACAGCAGTGGAAGAAGCTAGAAAATATTGTGGGGTTAGGTTTAAAACATGTCCATTGCATTATCTTGAAGGTTTTATAAGCCCTTTCTTAATGGTGTTGTCACCCCTAAGCTAGAGAAAACCAAAACGACACGTAAAAACCCTAAAGAGAATGAGACTTCCCTAACTCGCCCCTCCTCCCAAAAGGCTTTACATTTTAATTTTTATTAACATAATATTTAAACATATGATTATATATATGTATGTACATATGTGTATATGTGTGTGTATATATATATAAATAATTTATATATTTACAATTTTATAATTGTTTATTTTTCGACAAAAAGGTTAAATGTGATTGCAAATGCAGCATTTGTAATGCAGCATTTAAAAATATTGACGGATTTAGAAATGGTTTACCTATCAAGCATGAGAAAACAAGGCACTACTCCATCACCATAACATCTTTTTTCAGTCACTAGTAGATAACAAGGAGGGGTGCTACATCTCCCTTCCCTTATAAGAGCAACATCCTCGATGTGACACCATGCCAAGGTTAGAATAATTACTCATGTATATACACCTAAAATTGGTTACACAATTTAGTGTCCCCCGTGTTCACTTACCTATTCTATTCTCGGGCAACCCGGTGCACTTTTATATCACTAATTCTCTCTTAGGATATTAATTAATTATCTAATTAAAATACCTATCCTAAGTTTATTCCACCCCATTATATTTCACCCATGGATAATTATACATTAACCATGTAATTCTACCTCTTTTACCATTATTCCAACTACTTATTCACCACATATCATTTCCAAACCTCCCGTATCATTATTCTTCATCCATCCCACCTTTTTCTCCTCTCCTAAACATGTGCAGTGGGTTTTTACCCGTTTTTGAGTGGGAGGGATAAGTTTCTTATCCCCACAACTCATTTCTTTGCCTCTTTGGGAGACTGTTCCCTGATCAGCGCCGATCGATCTTCGGTCGACGACGATTCTCTGGAATGGCACCGATTTTATCTCGGTCGACGCCAACTATAAACATACGACCGGAGTTCTTCTCTGGTTAGATTCAGAAGAGATAGTCACCTGGATATTACTTTGTTTGAGTGATTAAAGAGATTATCAAAGAGAGAGAGTGAGTTCTGTGAATTTTAATCCCTGAGAGGTGTACTATTGTTACTCTACCTGCGCAACTCTCGGAACTTTGTTGAAGTTCCTCAAACTTCTTGGTATCCCCAATTCTCCCTTCATCCAAGGCAAAACTCTGTCCATGTGTCTACAGCTCTTGCGGGTCTCCACAGCCCCCTTCATTAATCATCAATCATCAATCAAGCATTTTCAGGTATTCCCCTTCATGGATTTCTGTAATTTGCTTTTGGTCGATGCCGATTAATATTCCATTGATGTTGATTTGTCCAATCGACACCGATCACTTTCTAATCGACACTGACCAGCCGATAGAAAAGTATAGAATTCAGGTAACACAATTTGAGTTCTGTTTTTACAGTTTCCTACTTTCTTTCAGTTTCCGTTGCTATTTTTATATTCTATCTGCAACTTAAAATTATAAAATCTAAACATTTGCTTACATCTTTTATCATGTATGCCTTTATCCTTAATTGAGAATGTGAACTGACATCCACAAAGGAAGCTCATCGCTTCCTGGACCCACTTTTCGGGTAGTTCACTCTTTTATCTTCTAACGTTGTCTTTTCTTGTTAAGCATTTGTGCACTGTAGGGTTCTTGGATCTACTCCACATGATTGCTTATGTGTGCCTGTCATGGCTTTATCGACATTTTTTCCATTTATATCTTCGAATCTTGTCCAATCAATCAGGTATCGACTTTATTTGAGTTTTTCCAGGGTTTTTGTGTTTACTTTGGTTCATTGACTTGGACAGGTAACAAGCGTGGAAATTCTTGATCAACATCATGAACAAGGAAGAGACACATAGTGACCCATTTCACTAATGGATAGATCTTGTCACCTAAGAGCAACTGCAAGTGAACAACAAAATTTGAATTTTTTCTTTAATTGTTAATGTTATGTGAAGATTGGTAGATCTCCCTACCATGGCGAATCCAAACTAAATTTCATATTCCTATCCCAAACTTGAGGCTCAAATTAAATTATATTCAATTCTCTTCATGACCCACAAGTTTTTTTGGATCTTTTTCATTAAAAACTCTTCTTGTCACTCAGCTCATCAACACACCACTCTAGGAAAAATTGAAGGTACAGCCTAGAATTTACCAGAAAAAGCCCAGGCGTGCTGGCACATCACTCATCCTAGACTGAGTGCTCACCCAAAGCGTGTAAAGGTATCAGGCCCCTCTTTAGGGTTATTGTTGTAGGATGTCAGCATGATGAAGACTTAAAGCATTCAAATCCATAATTAATATAACATCCTACAGTGCATATTCAGATCTAGATCTAGAGAATAACAGTCTTAAACTCTTTTTCTTGCTTTAGGCGCGCTATTTCTACATCCTTAGTTTTTAGTTCTTCTCTTAGTATCCTAATTGTTATAGCCTTATCCATATTTCATCGTGTTATCTCTGTGGAGACTTTCACCAAAGCATTACTCACTTGTTCATCTAACATAACAGTAGGCTTTACTGTTATGTGGTTTGCCTGAGATGTCTTCTTCAACCTCCTTGATACACATGACTCTCACATACAACAAAGTCTGGTTCGTCCATGTGCATGTGCATAGACCACAACAGTTTCTTCCTTGTGTGCATGGTTAACATATCTTCATCCATCAACTCCCACCCATACAACTCCTTTAAGGTCACTGTGCTTTGAAAACGGGCACATACAATTTTACTTGTGTCCTCAGCATAGCCCATGCCTGGTGCAACATATTCTCCACTTGTTCCTTTCAATCTTGGCTCCTTAGGAACTTGAGCTTCAATATTTGGAGTTTGTTCTATTATGCCTTGAGCGATCTCGTGTGTTGTCTCACCTGCCTCTTTTTCTCCTTCTTCTCCATCCTTCATTTCTTTGTCCTTTGGCTCTTCCACGTTCTCTGGAGGTGTAGGAGATTCGGGCGCGCTCTCCTCAGACTCTTCCACCTCCATGTCTAGCTTCAAATTTATCTTTCACTTCTTAGTTGTCTCCTTCTATGGAGATATTCGAGGTGATCTGCCCACTAGTTATGGAGTAGCACCTTAGGTCCTAGTTATCCTAAACACCATTTTAAAATGATGTTCTCCTTGGACTGCATTCAAGTCCTCATCATCTCCCTCTTATGGCTGGGGTGAGGTAATCATGCACTCAGCTAATACCCTATCTGTATGATGCCTCCTACCTCTGTGCTCCAAACCACCACTATCTTTATGCTCCTCTTCTTCATCTTCCACTTCTACTATCTATGTGGGCTTAGGTTTTGGAACACTTTACATATATGCTTACCTTTTGGCGGCCCTGGGAGCGCAAACTCATTCTCCACATACTTATTCTTCTCTAGCTTAGGCTTGAGTTGAAGGTACACAAGTTCTGCTCCAACATCTCCAATGGCCAAGCTTATTGGCTTCATGCTTATTATATCTGAGATATGCCTCTCAATGTAGGCAATATGTCTTGGATACATATGTCTTTCTTAGTGTATGGTAGTCACCATCTACCTTGTTTGCATTGAATCTTAGGTGCCACACATCCAAAAACTGGTGAACTGATGCCTAGAAATATCCTTTTGTGAAGGCATATGGTAATTTTCACTATGGGATCCAAGCCCCATCTTTAATGGTGAACCACTCAATGTAACAGTGTTGGTATACCATGAATTGCACTGTCTTCCCTACTACCGAAGGTAACTCCTTGAGTATGTGTCATTCTTCTTTGAATGTTGTGCAGAGCCTATCATACCACTTCTCCACCCTTTGCTTAAATGGCCTGCCCATGGTCCCTTTGCATAAGTATTTATTAAATCTTTTTGCCAAATATTTTTGTTTCATGGGGTACTCCCAAATCTTCTCCTTTGGCCCATCGGACACTCCAATCTCCATAAACACCAAAGACAATAAGATAGTGCCAAAAATAATTTTTTCACCTATATGATCTTATTCAGTGATTGTCTTTATTATGTGATCCGTGATATTGTAGATCACTCCTTAAGACATCTTCCTTGTAACGTGCAGCCACATTGTATTCACCTACGACCACCTTTCTTGGTCATTCAGCTTTGTTACAAGATGTGCAACTGTCTGCACTATTGGGTACTTATTCAATTTATCAATGTCCATGTTGCACAGACCCTTGGTATACCCCATCTCCTTCCTTGTCTCTAAGATCACTTCTTTATCTGTTAAGTCACTCACCAGATCTACTCCTGAGACCCTTAGTCATGTCACTGTTGAAATCAAAGCATCTGTGTTTCGGACCCTCTGTCTGGCGAAGTAGAAGAAGTCCACATGGACTCTTCTCATCAACCATCAATACAATGGTTCATACTTTCCAAATTATGGCAGCTCGTACAACTGGTAGACTGCAATTTTCTTTAGTAACTTCTCACCATCGTCATCGTACATTGGCATATCTTCTATTCTGTGCTTATTCATTTTTGTGCTCAACAATGCATCTAGTTTCTTCTTATTATTTGATATACGATGGTTGTAATGAATGATTTTACAATTACAGATGTGGGAATCCCATTCTTGTCCCATGATCACGCCCTCTGGATACTACACTTCTGATAAATTACTTTCAGGAGTAATTTATTCTTCCACTTCGACCTTTTACTCCTGCTGCGGGTGTTTTCTTCTGTGTCTTTTGAAAAATATCTCTTTTCTACCCTTTATAATCGAGAAAGTTGAAACCCTAGTTCAAATCTTTATGCCCTAGTGGAAATCACGTGCCCTAGCTCTTTTGTAATGTGTCTGCTTCACTCAAACCCTCCACCTATGGGAACGCAAGCTTCTCCTATGCATAAACCTTCTCTCCGCGTCTAGTTTCACACTCTTCACACCTCAACACGATTTCTCGGCTCATTTTCACTTAGCTATTTTCAAATTCTCTTAATTGTAAAGATAAAAATGAATTCGCATCCCATCCTTATATAAATTTTTAAAAATTTAGTGCATTTATTGCTCCTTCACCTACAAAAAATCCTCATTAATTGATCCTTTTTTTCCATTTTCCATGCGGTACATCTTCATGCCCCAGTCATAACCTTCTAGTGTGCCATCCTACCTTTTGGCTGTAGACTTATCTTTAGCGTGCTTCCATGCACCCGATTACCTTATCACTTTGCCTTCCATTGGTAGTCTTCATGACCTCTGCTTACCTTGCGTTAAACTATTCCATCGTTTATCTCCATCTATGGTCATCTTGTCTAGAAGTAATCTCTTTTCTAACAATTCTCTAACTTTGAATAGCACCCATAGCAATTTTTTCCTTTCATGTGCACTTATTTTCAACAGTCCTATACCTGGATAACAATAACCACCCACACTAAGGGTATGTGTAGTCCTCTTTGCATAAAAATTCTTCAAATAGTAATTAGCTTCTGGCGCGTAAACATGCTTATTACACAAAAACACCAACTAAATTGACAAAGCATAGCGAAAAATAAGGAAACACATTAAGGAAATGTAGAATTAGAAACCTAATCTAAATGGCAATACTACTTTATTACAAACACCGAGAAGACTTATTTATAGTAGGGCTTCAGCCTACTCCCATTGAAGTATCCGGGTAACCGTATTCCATCAAGCATCTCTAATTGACAAGTGACTATTTCGAGTATGTGAGTGACAACATACGGCCCCAACCAATGTACCTTGAGTTTTCCTGGATGGTGCAAAAATTTAGAATCATAAAGGAGCACCATCTATCCAATTACGAACTTTTTATCCTTGATGTGCTTGTCATGCCATACTTTCTACCTAGAATTTTCTTGTTTTTGACTCCAACGTGTTATTGTTCGTCACTCATCCAGCTTGATTAAATTTTCAATCGGTTATTCTAATGCTTTCTCATCAGCTAGACCTTCATTGTGCGCAATACACAAAGATGGTAACATGAATTCCATAGGAAAAACTGCTTCCACTCAAAACACTAACTGAAATGGTGTGGCTTTGTTCAACCTTTTATATGTTGTGTGATATGCTCAAAGCACTACAGATACTTTATCATCCCAATCCTTTCTTCCAACATCACATATTTTTGTCAATGTCTAGCTCAAATTTTTTTTGAAAGCCTCAGAAGTCCCATTTTCCTGAGGGTGATATGGTGTAGTCTTATGGTGTGCAATCATGAATTCATCCAATAAAATTATGATTGTCTCATTCATAAAGTGTGTTCCCCTATCACTAGTCAAACTTAAAGGACATCCATACCTCGTAATAATATTTTCCCATAGAAACCTAGCTGATGTAGCTGTTGTACAATCCTTTTTAGGGGCTACTTCTTCTCACCTTGTACGATAATCTGTGCAAGTTATGATACACCGTGATCATGTTCTACGCATGGATGGTGAAATAGGACCCAAAAAATCTATATCCCATTTCTCAAATGGTTTTACACTATTAATAGGTCCTAGAGGCATTTCATCTCATTGACCTGGTTTCCCAAGACGTTGACAGTGATCACAAGCCTTGCAATAATCCTTATCATCTTTATATAGGGTATCCCACCATAATCTAGTGAGTAAAATCTTGAACGCATTAGCATCACCTACATAGTGGCCACCTACAATACCACCATGAGCTTCTTCCATAATATCTATGCACTTATTCTCCAATACACAGCAGCGCAATACTTCATCCTGGCCTAATTTGTACAGGTCACCACTAATCAACATATAGGGTGCCACGCGTATAGCAAGTTGTTTCTTCTCCAAGGATTTCATTCCTTCTGGTGTCATGCATGTTCATAGAAATACAACAATGTCCTCTAATTCTGATGGTGCACGTTTTAACCTATATAATTGTGCATTGTGCATGGTATCTTCAATTGCATGTGCTTCTTCTCCTGACTGTATTCTAGATAAATGGTCTTGTCTAGAATTAATTTTCCCTTTTTTTACTACAACTATGAAAGCAAATTCTTGAAATAAGAGTACCCATCTACATATGTGCCCATGTAAAACAGGCTTGTTTACCAAATACTTCAATGCCATGTGATTTGTATAAAAGAAAAATGGTGTAACTAGCAGGTACTATCTGAATTTATATAGCGCATAGATAATTGACAAATCTCTGTGCTCTGTAGTTGTGTAATTATGTTCTGCAGGAGTCAACTTTCTACTAGCAAAATAGATAGGATGATCTATAATACCTTCTCCAGGTTGAGCCAATATTGTGCCAATGGTCATGCTAGAGGTGTCCTCATGTACATGAAATGGTTGGTCCCACGAAGGAAAATGCAGAATAGGCATGGTAGTAAGTTTCTCCTTTAATGTCTCGAAGGAGAATTTTTGTGGTTCTCCCTAGTAGAACGTGCCTTTTCCTTTCAGTGACTCCTCCAAAGGTGCGGAATCCTTGGCATATCCCTTTATGAATTTCCTATAATAGCCCATGTGACCCAAGAATCCACGCACCTCACTTTGACTGGTAGGTTATTTTGGGCCTATAATGACTACAACCTTAGCTGGATCGACCAACAAACCTTCCTTGCAGATTATGTGTCCTAACAGTATTCCAAATGGTGTAGAAAATATGCACTTCTTAATGTTCAAAGAGATACTCAACTGTCTACATCTTTCAAACATTAAGCGCAAATTGTCACAATGATCTTTGACCAGTCCATACACCGTCCAATCATCTAAATAAACTTGTAAGAAGTTTTGCATAAACCCTTTAAATGCCTGAACAACTATGCATGAAAATACGGCAGGTGCGTTTTTCATACCAAAAGGCATCACAGTATAGGTGAAACTACCCCATTCATTAATAAAAGCACTTTTTTCTTGATTCTTCTAGGAAATCCTAACCTGATGATACCCAGATAACTCATCTGCAAATGAATAGATTTCATGCCTTGCAATGCCTTGTAGTATTTCCTTAGTGAATGGTGTAGGAAAGGGATCAGTCACACATGCAACATTCAACTCCATGTAGTCCACACAGATCCTAATTCATTCATCCTTCTTGATACTGATCACCATTGGACTAACCCATTCTGACTCATCTAGGGGCTTGATGATTCCAAACTTCAACATTTTGTTAATCTCTTCTTTGACCTTTTCACGCAAGTTGGGGTTCATCTTGTAGGGTCTCTTTCTAACTGGGCACGCACCCTCTTTAAGCTTTATCATCATCTCCCCTAATGATTCATGCATGCCTTTAAGCTCATGGTACCCCTGAGGAAATAAATCCTGATAATCCTGTAGTAACTCTATGATTTTTGCCACTTCAGAGTCTGACCAATAGTCCCCAATTATGGCCTCCTTAGGCTCAGCATCTAATCCAATATTCACTTTCTTTTTCTTCATAGGTTCATGATAGGTGCATGTGGTCTTATCTGCACTGTCCAACACCTCACACCTACCTATTGAATGGTTTATATCTAGATTTTCTACTTCTTCGTCATCCACTAAGTAGACCATTTTCCCTTTTTCTTTCTCAAGGCAAGCACGTTGAAGTAGTGTGGCATTGGCATATGTCTCTTCAACAAGGCATGCTCCTGAGTTTCCTTCATCCAATAACTCCTGAAGGATTTCTTTAGCCTTGGCACTATCTTCCATAGTTAAGTGCTTTATGAATTTTAATGCTTCTTCCACCGAAGGCTTGGTAGAGAAGAAGTCAAATGTTTGAGTCATTCATGCAATTAAACCTTACCAATTTCCAGTCTCTCTATGGAGTTATGCATATACATACCAAGCATGTGTGTAACCTTGTAAAGTGGAATAAAACTTGTGCACCCAGAGTGAAGGTGGTAAAGCTTCCTGCCCCTCTGTCCAGAGTCTCTCACATTGTTGAACGTGGTGTTGAACATGTTGATTACCATGATAAGTGCATATTTGAGTAGGTGCATTACTCCTAAAGAACCTAGTGGCAAGAGCAATCCTAATTTCATTCCATCCTACATGATTATCCTTGTGGACCACCCACCAGCACGTTGTTGTCCCACATAGTGTAGGGTATATGCTAGCATATTTCTTCTCTCTAGCGGGTCTATCCATTGTTCTTCCATGGCGCACAGGAATTCCATAGGATCTCCTTCTTCATTGTAACAAGGTACCAAGTTGTTACCTATTCTCCTGATATAACATAGTTTGCTACCCTTAGGAAATATGCTCTTTACTCCGCACCCTACCAACTCATAAGTATTATGAGCCCAATTATCACAAGCAATACTTTTAGTATCACTAATAGACTATGCATCCTCCCACTAAAGGATTCCTTCTTTACATGGATCAAGCACCTCTAGATCCTAGATGGCGCATACATAAATCCTATTCAGGTCTTCTTCACTCAAGGGCTCAACATAGGGCATAGATTTTCCATCTATTAAAGGGATAATAACTCTTTCCTCCTTGTTTTCAAAACTGATATAACCCTTGTTGAACCAAAGATCAACATTATTTGCATAACACCAAGGATGCCCCAATAGATTTGGGAAGCTATCTAACTTTTCCAGTGCTAAAACCTCAAAATCTCTAATGAACTTGGCTCCTTGTATGGTAATGGATGCATCTTTTAAAACTCCGATGGGAGTGGCCCTAGTCTGGTTAGCCATAAATAACACATTAGAGGATGGTTGCAATGGAGGTCTCCCCATTTATACCCATGCATCTAAGCTAAGAACATTGAATTCCATGTCAGTATCAATTAGTATATTACTCAATAGCCACCCATCCATAGCAACATTCATATTTATTTCCTTATCATAATATAGGCTATGAGGGGGAAGATTTTCATGTAGGATCTATCATCGAGTCTCAATACTTGTGCGTGGAGTATTTCCTTTTAACCAATTCCCCAACAATGGAATGATATTCTCCTGGCACAACAATTTTCACACTTCTCTCAAGTCATCCATATCAGTTTGGACCATCTCTGATGCTTTATTTTGCTCCATCTTCTGTGATTTCTCTTTTAAATATTGTATTTCACCCTGAAGATTCCTGAGTACCTCCATGGTTTCCTGGTAAACCTCCTTCTGATGGGCAGGATCTAGGTACCATGCATGTAGAACCTCCTCCTTAGTGATGGTAGGCCTCTGTTGTAATGCTTCTTTGGTGCACACCGCTTCAGCACAGATCGTGATCTTTACCTGCAATGCCTTGGATTCTACTTCCAAATTGGGTATCCAGTGGTTTTCCATAGCGTGTTGTATCCTAACCATCCTTGCACCTTTGTTTTCCTATTTATATTACTTGCTAAGATGCTCATACAAGTCTAGGCATTCCTCATAACTATGATTATTTCCACAGAAACAACATGTAATATTCTGAGGACATTCGTGCCTATAGTAGTTAGGGGATCCACATATATAACATGTTTCACGAGGTAACTCACCTCTTCCGCCACCACGACCTCATCCTCCTAATCCACCACGGTATCCTCGACCTCTGCCACGATCACCTTCAAAATTCCCTTCATTCTGATCATAGCACCTCTGATTATGTTCCCGATCATGATGCTTGTTCTTGACTTTAGAGTTATCTAAAACTCATGTCTGTAGTACACCAATATCTATACCATCATGGATCTGACCAATCAGCCAGTAGTCTTCCATGTCATGAGTCGTGGACCTACAGATTTTGTAGTAGCATGAAACATTCTTCCTTATTGCTTGTTGTAATATTAGGCAGTGGCTAGCATCATGGTTTAAATGGCATATCTCATAGTCTAACAGTAATGAGTGCACTGATCTCTAGGGACAACTATCCTTTGTGTGACCTTCCACTTCATAATCTATGCACCAAATCCCTGTGCGTGTCTCATGTGCTGAATTTGCCGATAGTTTCTCCAACTACTTTGCCATAGCTATGATCTGTGCTTCTAAAAATGGGCTCACCCCAGTGTCTATACTTCCAACTGCCTCAGTGTGTAAGGTTGTTTTAAGTGCCTCGCGCAGATCAGTGTATGTCGTATGTGATAGCACCCTTCTAAAAGGAGTTATTAGGCCTCCAACAAACCATTGTGTATGTTGGCTTGCATGAATATCATAAGAAAGATGGGATAACATTGTTTTGAAATGGGCATCATACTCTCTGACACTTTCAGTAGTGCCTTTCTTAATATCCTTAAGTGCACTTATACTCTTCTGTTCAAACTCAGGGATGTGAAACTCTTTAAGGAAAGCATATTTTAAAGCTGCATAGTCTACGCAAGTCTGATTAGGGTCAAAAAAATTGTACCAACTGTGTGCGCGCCCTTGTAACGTAGTAGAAAATTGACTTGCCCTATGCTCAGAAGCCATGATTCCTTTTACACGCCATAGTATTTCACACATGTGCTTGTGTTCAGCAACATCTTCTATGCCCCTATACTCTGGGAGATGAAGAGACATCTCCATGTAAATATTTTGGGGTTGGAGCAGACCTTACCCACCTGATCCAGAACCTTTGATGTTTCCTCTACCTCCAAAACCACCATATCAACCGGAGCCAGAGCCACCAATACCTCTTGATCCCAAACTTGTAGCTGGGGTCATACCAGAAGATGTACTTCCCTGTGTCCCAACAGTAGTACTGAACTGTACCCTGAAATTCTACGAAGTGTTACTACTCCCAGAAGAGAGTCCAAAAATCTACGTACCTGAATTCTTTGTGGATGATACACCCAAAAAGGTACTCCCATATAACAATGAAGCCATTTTTGTTGCCATTGTTGTGATTTTTATATGACTCACTCCTTCTCTCCCACTTCCTAAATTAGCTTCCTGAATGTTTTTTGTACTAGATACTGGAAAACCAAGCACAAGGGCAAGGTTTCTAGGTGGATTTAGATGCTCACTCGCGGCCCAGGTTGTCTCTGCTGGTGCGCTTCTATGTGAGGCCGAGGAGGGTTCTCTGTCATGCTTTCCCAAATGGGGGAGTTCCTGATGCTTGGGTTCCACATCTTCTACGTGAACTTCAAACCCTTCCCGAACTATCTCTCTCCACAACGCCATTCGCTCTACAACATCTCGTTGCTTCTCTATCTCCCTCTCGCATGCCTCATTATACTTAAGTCGTATTTCCTCTCTTTTCCTTTCTATCACTAGATCTGCCATATTTCACCAAACCTGCTCCTTTCCCCACGCGTGGTGGGGTTTAGTTCACCATCGGTTTGTTCTCCAAGTTCAGGGTTACCATCAGAATTTTGATCTCCAGTGGAATGCCTTGCAGGTAAGTTCCCTTGGGATATTGTAAAAATTGGAATTCAGCTACCTCTAGGCATGAATAAGTGGAAATTGAGTATTGTAAGATATATTTGTTCAAAACACCATGGAACCACATATCCACATCGTGAGTCCAAATCAGATCAGCATCATAAAGGGCCTAAAATTCTTCCTGCATCCAGATAAGTGTGCGATACCTCCAATTCCATTTAGACATATAAGTAACCAGCCACTCATACAGTTCTACCAGAAAGATAGCAAAGAAGCTCTTATACAAACAGTCATAGAGATTCTGCTCCACCCAAGTGCGTGCGTCAAACTCATATCCAGTGTTAAACCTCCATGTGTATTCTTCTTCTAGGTCATGTATCCACTCCTCAACACTTGCTAGGGTCAACTAGTATGTCTTCATCGTGAACCATCCTGAAAACAACTGAAAAAGAGGTCCCAGCAATGGAACCAATGATGCAGCCTAGAATTTACCAATAAAATCCCAGGTGCGCTGGCACATCACTCATCCTAGACTGAGCGCTCACCCAAAGCACACAAAGGTACCAGGCCCCTCTTTAGGGTTTCTATTGCAGGATGTTAGCATGATGAAGACTTAAAGCATTCAGATCCATAACTAATATATCATTCTACAGTGCATATTCAGATCTATATCTAGAGAATAACAATCTTAAAAGATAACCATGATGAAATCAAGCATGTAAGAACCAATTATACTTAGGATTTGATACTATGTTTCAGCCAATACACTCCATTGCATTTAAACATGATAAATACACATAATCTTATTACAATAGATAATACCTTAGTTTATGCATGCATCAGATTTGGCAGCATAACCTCGCAATAACTCGGTTCTTACATATTACATCTACCTCTATCTATATCCTATTACACATACCAATACATATTTATAAGGGTGGGGAGTTTCCCTTCACCTCTTATCTATTCCCAAAATAGGTCACATGCTATTATTAGCCACGCGTTGTTACAATAATAGCCACACATGCAAGTGTGCTAACAATAGACTTCTTCTAGTTAACTGTCAGTAGTAAATCTATTCTCAGCCTATACCCATGCAAATTGCTTCATATCCGATCCTCCAAAAATAGCCAATGCATGTCGCGCAAGTCTTTAACCAGTTTGTGTGTTTGGCATGCTATCTCCAAAAATAGCTCATCATCGTGAAAATGGCTAAGTCCTGAATCTATCTCTGTCCTCAGCACGTGATTCCTTTCTGATCCTCCCATGATTTTGAATGCACTCTTCTCTTCCATGCGAACCTTTTGTATTTTTTTCGCTAAGTGCCATATTTTGACATTTTCAAGCCTCCTATATAGTCTCATTGGATTCATTTTCTTGTTTCCATGCAAATTCATATATAATGTGGCCAAAATTCATTAACTTTTAACTCTAGGGTGAAGAAAATATTTTGGGAATCAAGATAGAGGTGCAAACAATACTCCAAAGCAACATTTGGGTGTTTGGGAACACTTTTGGTGTCCCTTTGCACCCTTTGTGCACTTATGAGGTGCAATTTCACCCCAAAATTCAGCCTCTCCCCTATTGGTTGGAATTTTGCAAGTTGAAAACATAAAAGAAAAATAAAAAGTGCATGGGGTGACTTAAGTGAGTGTTTTGACTTGAGGTGGGCCCCACTTTTCCCTCCAAGTGCACTTTTAAATCCCATTTGAACCTTAGGATTACTTATGAGGTAAAATTTCACCCCAAAAATGTGTCATCTTCCTATTGGTGGGAATTTTTTATGTTGCATGTCAAGCCATGGAGAAAACATAATGAAAGCTTCCACTTAAGCATATGCATGCCATCTCTTTTCTCCATCCCCATCCCATGGCGCACATTTTCACCCTCTTTGCACCTTGGGCACATTTTTGAGATGACATCACACCCTAAAATTTTTCCATGGTGCGATTAGGTCTCCATCCACCATTTTCTTATCCTCCATTTCTCCATTTTCACTCCTTCACTCCTCCACTTCCCCATGTGCACTCTTCGTCTTTATCTCCACCATATAAATAACTAACCCTTGCTCCCACTTCATAAAAAAACATAAAGTAATATCATAAAATAAGAATGGCATCCATTAAATTTCTTTGAATATGGTTCACCGCGTTGAAGCACCAAAAAACTCACCTTTGTTCCCTAGATGTCAAAATATTATTTTCCTCGTATATCATGATCATGTGCGCAGAATCACCTCAAATTTTGACCATCCATTCCTCTCCAAAATTCCTTTAAGATTAATTTAATATGGATTCCATTTATGTTCTGCATTTTTTTTTTCAAACACATGAAGTTTCCAGCCTATTTAGGAACTTTTTATTGAGACAAGGATTGAAAAGACTCCCCCTCAAGGTATACATCCATTATGTCATAAGAATGACGATTTGTCTCTTGCAAATCAGTTTCCATATTATCTAAGGAAGGGTCGTCAAATGAGGATTATCATATTTAGGAGACACAAAAGAGGGATGTGAGGTAAATTTATAAAAATGTTTCTCAAGAACATACACATTCCTATTTTTTATAATCACAAGCTTAATTGGATCATAGACTTTTAATCTTATTATTTGACTATATTACCCAACAAAAATGTAGGAGTAGGAAGTGGGATCAAATTTTTGTCTTTTAGGAATGAGAAGAGAAGCACGGCTACCAAATATTTTTAAATGAGAAATATCATGTTTTTTCTTAGTCCATACTTCATGAGGTGTGGTTTAATACAAAGATTTGGTAGGAATTCTATTAACGATATGAACAAAAATGTTCATAGCTTTAGCCCATAGAAACTTAGGTACATTATAGGCATAAAGCATAGTCCTATCCATTTCTATGATGGTCTTATTCTTACTTTCAACTATGCATTTTTTTGAGGAGAATAAGGAGTGGTTATCTCCCTTTGGATTCCACTAGACACACAAAACTCATCAAAAAAAATATTAACATACTCACCTTCATTATCAATTCTTATTATTTTAATTTTCATACTAGTCATGTTCTCAACCAAGGCTTTAAACTCTTAAAACTTAGGTAAGGCATCATAATTTTTCTTAATGTAAGAAGACCAAGTCATTTTTGATAAATCATCAATAAAAATGAAATCATACAAGGCACTACATAGAGAAGGACCTTTTACATTATTGTGAAGCAACTCAAGCAAGCAAGAGGAATTGGACTAATGATGTTTCTGAGATGGTTGAACATGTTTCTTACCCCATAAGCAAATTTCACAAGTTCCATGGTCTGATTTTATCTTGGGAAGACCTACTACAAAGTTAAGGTGAGACATATCATACAGACTCTTAAAGTTTACATGCCCAAGTCTTTCATGCCACAATTGAACAACACCACGAGAGGAAGAGGAAAGACAAGATTCTGCAGTAAGTCCATCAAAAAGGTATAAACCATTACTTTGTAAACCAACAGCAATAACTTTACCAAGATTGATTTTATCATACCATTTATCTTGCAATAACACAACTTTATAGTTTTCTTTGGTTAATTGAGAATAAGATAAAAGGTTCTTATTTAAGTTAGGAATAAATAGAACATTGTTAATGATGTCATTTGCTAACTTAACATTGTCATAGCATTTAGACTTGATGAAAGAATTATCATCTAAATAGATATTCTCATGACATTTAACAACATTAGGTAGAGTATTCTACATGTATGTCATATGTCTAGAGGCGCCACTATCTAGGATCCCTTCATTGTCATTAGAGTTTGAAGGTGCATAATAAAGAGCATAGTCTGTTCAGCATTATTGGCTTCGTTGTTAAAATGAGTCTAATTTTTATTCTTCTTGTTGTTTTTATTGTTGAATTTTTTATTCGTAACATTTTTATTAGACTTGTTAGGATGACAATTAGTTTATTTATGACCAAATTTTCCATAGTTGGTACAATTTCCATTAAACTTTACTTTAAACTTCTGATTATTTCTAGTGTGTTTATATTTAAAGTTAGTTGTTGATTTATATTGTTGTTATTTTGATTCTTAAAAGACTCCTAATTTTGGAAGAAAAATTCATGAGAGGCATTCTCTTTTGAGTTAAAGTTCTCCGTGACACTATATTCTTGGATAAGGCTCGAGAAGACAAGGTGTCTAAATCAGGTAAATTAACTTCATTTTGGTATTTAGAATTCAGAATGGAAATATAGTTTCTAAATTTCTCATGAATGTTAATCTAAATAATGAAGTAAAGCAACTTATCCTTAAACAAGTCACAATTACATCCATCCCATTGAGCTTTAATGTTGTTAATTTTAGCTAGGTAATTAACAATTTTCTCATCATCTTTCATAGGATATGGGAACAATTCCATGATCAACTTGATTATTTTAGAGAGGTGGCTACCTTTGTGTATAGTTTGTAATTATGTCCATGCATCAGCAGGAGACTCCATGTGACCTATATGCAACAAAAACTCATCCTTGATGTTTTTTAATAGTATTGACATGGCCTCTTGGGATTTTTGGGAGAAAACACTCAGGTTCTCAGGTGTAGCTTATCTCCCATTGGATTTTCTCTCAAAACCACTAACTAAATTCCATAGCTTTCTAGCCATAAGAATAGCCTTAATCCTAATTCTCCAAATATCACAATGAGACCCATTTAAAATTTGAGATTTATCCATGGAAAAAATAGATGAACTAACCATTTTTTTAAAAACTTAACAAAATTTAAGAAACAAAGTGTTAGGTAGGATTTCAGAAGTTGTAGAGATACACGGTGCAAAAAAACCAGACTATAAAAAACTTCAAATAGGGTGAGAAAACCAAGAAGGAAGACCGCACAAGACTACGAAAAAAACATGAGAAGCCTAGGCACTAGGAAGAAAGTTATAGACTTTTGAAGAAAATGACAAGTTATGGTACAAAAACATAGTGTTCCGTGGAAAACTAGGCCTAAAGCCACAAAACAAAGGAAATTCTGCAAGACACTGAATTATGTTGAAAAAATAAAATTATAAAAGGAAGGGGTGACTCAGGAAAGTTGCGAAGCATCAAAAAATGTTAGTGAAGTTCTGCCAGATATTACACAAGAAACAATTGTTTGAAGAAGATTTGAAGTTGTGATACACTGAAATTTTCAAAAACTAGTATTGCGTGAGTTTTACAAATTTTAGTGATCTGCAGATAGGAAAAAATCCACATAAGACTTAAATAGTCACAAAGTCTAAAAATCCATGCAAGACTAGAAAAATCCATGCAAGTCTAAAAAATTCACGCAAGTCTAGAAAATTCGTGCAAGTCTAAAAAAGTCACGCAAGTCTAGAAAAGTCGCGAATGGATTGAAAACCTTAAAGGATAGCTGCAAAAGATAGAAAATGAAAATCCAAACACAAGAAGACGTTAAGGAAGATATGTAAAAACAAGATCAGATCTTTCATAAATAATTTAAATCTTTCATAACATTTAAATTCAAATAATTTGGCGGGAATTGGAGTTTTGTGCATGATAAACTTGAAGAAAATTGTGAAGCAAGCTTGAGTTTCACGGATCTGAAAATTCTTCAAGTTTGTTCACACATGTATAGCCCATTAGGTATATTGAGAGAAAAGGTGAGAAGGACTTGATGAATTAACCACTGAGATTAATGAAGAATACAAAATTTCACTTGAAACAATCCTTCCAATCCATGAAACACTGTCATGCCTTTTTGACCCTCTTGCACTTGATGAGAACTTGAAACAATTGTCCACACAATGAAACCATAATCCATGATTCCATCACCTTGATAACATTGATGACCAATGAGATGCAAGACCAGATCCTTCAGACACAGAGGTGGAGGAGGGACAAAGATATTGAATGTAATTTCATTCACCTTATGATCAAACACCCCATATGAGATGAAGTGAAATGTCCTTTGGGACTAAACTACACTCTGAGATCAAAATTAGGAACCAAGAGGGCTTCCCTTCCACCTGAGTCACAAATCAACTGTCAACCCTTTGCAAAAATAAATTTTTCCTTATCACTCCTATGAGGAAATATCCTAAGACACCTTACATTATAGGTGTAGATTTATAGATATTTCCAAATATGGCATGCTCACTCGAAGACACCTTACGTTTACCACATTAAAAAATGTGGGGAGTTACTTACAAACTGAAGACTTGACCTCCATGAAGACAGAAATCAATGATACATGTAGGGGAGGAACATGTGTGACCATTTTGAGCTCATTATAAACAATTAATATTTTGAGTAAGTCATACATGGGGGTCTATCTTTAGTAATTTGAGAAAGCATGTCTATGAAAGAAATAAAATATTTTTAATGACCATGAATATCATAGAGTAAAAAAACATAAATTTTAATGGTCATGTGGAAATGAGAGAACCATAAAATTCAATGTCTCTTAGAGACTGGTTGCAGAGTTATAATGATGTTTGTGATGAAAAAATATTATTGTACCAGAAAAAGGTGGAGATATGAGTGGGAAAATGAATTTGGTGTAGTTGACTAGACACATATAGATGTGATTCCCAAGGGAATGAAAGGATTACTTATATTATATAGACTTCCATATTGGAAAGATGTCCTAGTAGAACATCTTCTTAACCTGATACATATATTCAAAAAAGTTATTGTATCAATATGGTTTTATATTGCAATAAAATAAAAAAACTAAATTAGAATCATGAAAATACTTAAATATTCATAAAACAAAGAAAAAATATGAACCAAGAATAATGAAATGTATAAAAAGGCTCAATGGATTATAATTAACCCCATGTTGTAAAAGTCACAAAAGTCATATATGGAATGTTCCCACCTCAACTATATGGGTATTCCCTCAAGAGAGTGTTCACTACTGATGGACATATTGTTGGGTTTATAATATTAAGTAGGAACATTCTTGTTTATACACCTGCCAAAGATTATATGTTTTTGATTTATAGATTATATTTAAAATATAAACATGGCGGATCCACTACTACTATTGAAAACATTTAAAATGTAGAGTGACCCAAAATAGGTCACCCACCATGTATAAAACAAGGCGATCTCATTAGAGATTGGCATATGGGGACACACATGTAAAATATCAAGTGTGACATATGAATGCAATCTATATGTACGAGATGGTTATAGATACATGACTTGAATGGTGAAAAACACATGAGAGAATATATGAGGTAGTTTGTAATCCCTTCTTGAAGTTGTAACTGCAAGTGGATCTATGGAAATAGTGGGAGTGCTTGGTGAAATTGAATTCTCAATAAAGATAAGTGATTTTCAGTGGGTTTTTTTACCTTTCATGGTTTTCTCACTTATATCTTGTGTCATTGTGCTCATTTAATTTCTGTTTCCTGTGTAATCTATAATATGAACATCCTAATCTATGGTTTAATCACTAGATTTCATCAACTATAATACTCGATAATTTAATGTCGTGGATCTATAATTTATAAATTTCCTAACATGGTATCAGATCTTGTGTTTATGCACATGTAGGATAGATTTGGATGTCATGGTTGATCATCTAAGAGGAGGCTTCTCACAGTGCAGAGGGGACAGAGTTATTCATCTGGACTCCATCGTTGGAACATCACTGTAGGGGTCATCAAGATCAAGAGTGTATTTTCTTCATGATCAGAGCTTCTTCATCCTTAAGTCACATGGGAATGTGAAGATTCACTGGATTTGGATATAAATTAGAATGGATCCTCCATTCCAAATGGTTAGATTTTCTTAGTTGATAGTTCTCATTATATTACTACAAGCAAGAAACTACAATTATTCTATCTTCTTGTCTTATGTTTTCCTCTCCATCTCAACTCCTACTCTAATAGAGATTTGTAATCATATACAACTTGGAAAATAATGCATCTTTTGATGAATATAATGTAGTTAAAATTTGTGTTGATTGTGTTTTTGTCTTACTTTGCATATTCGTGTCTTCGCATTGTTAACTTGGAAGTTATTTTGGTTTTATGTCATTAAACTCGGCTTATTATTTATTGAATAAAACCCTCTTCTCACTTTCTCCCCCTCTCCACACACACACACACACACACACACACACACACACACACACACACACACACACACACACCTTTCTTCCACCTCCTTTTACACATGGGTTTAGTGAATTATTCATGTGTGATCCCCGATCAAAATTTCACCCCAGATGGTTATAGTAGTGTAAATATTTCCTTATTTTCAATAAATGAAGTTTCCCCATTCCTAATCAAAGGGGCCTAGTCCTAGAGAATTCGTGAAAGCCCCTAATATTCCCTTGTGATAAATTATTTAGCCAAAAAAAATATTGAGGTTGAATCTCATAAACAATTGACAAGGCATGATAATAATGTTGGTTGCGGGTCATCTTTCTCAAATCATCAAACTGAGAAATTGAAACCAAATTTTTAGCCTATTTAGGAACTTTTGATTGAGACAAGGATTGAGAAGATTCCCCCTCAAAGTATGCATCCATCATGTCATAAGAATGATGATTTGTCTCTTCAGATCAGTTTCCATGTTATCTAAGGAAGGATCATCAAATGAAGATTCTCATATTTAGTAAACACAAAAGAGGAATGAGAGGTAAAATTATAAAAAGGTTTCTCAAGAACATACACATTCCTATTTTTTATAATCACATGCTTAACTAGATCATAGAATCTTAATCTTATTATTTGACTAGCATACCCAACAAAAATGTAGGAGTAGGAAGTGGGATCAAATTTTTGTCTTTTAGGAATGAGAAGAGAAGCACGGCTACCAAATATTTTTAAATGAGAGATATCATGTTTTTTCTTAGTCCATACTTCATGAGGTGTGGTTTGATACAAATATTTTGTATGAATTCTATTAATGATATGAACAACAATTTTCCTAGCTTTAGTCCGTAGAAACTTAGGTACATTATAGGCATAAAGCATAGTCCTATCCATTTCTATGATGGTATTATTCTTCCTTTCAGCTATGCATTTTGTTGAGGAGAATAAGGAGTGGTTAGCTCCATTTGGATTCCACTAGACACACAAAACTCATCAAAAAAATTATTAACATACTCACCTTCATTATCAGTTCTTATTCTTTTAATTTTCATACTAGTCATGTTCTCAACCAAGGCTTTAAACTCTTGAAACTTAGATAAGGCATCATACGTTTTCTTAATGTAAGAAGACAAAGTCATTCTTGATAAATCATCAATAAAACTGAAATCATACAAGGCACTACATAGAGAAGGAACTTCCAAAGGACATTTTACATCATTGTGAAGCAACTCAAAAAAGCAAGAGGAATGGACTAATTATGTTTGTGAAATGGTTGAACATGTTTCTTACCCCGTAAGCAACTTTCACAAGTTCCATGGTCTAATTTTATCTTAGGAAGACCTACTACAAATTTAAGGTGAGACATATCATACAAACTCTTAAATTTTACATGCCCAAGTCTTTCATGCCACGATTGAACAACATCATAAGAGGAAGAGGAAAGACAAGATTCAGCAATAAATCCATCAAAAAGGTATAAACCATTCTTTTGTAAACCAACAGCAATAACTTTACCAAGATTATTTTTATCATACCATTTATCTTGCAATAACAAAACTTTATAGTTTTCTTTGGTTAATTTAGAATAAGATAAAACGTTCTTATTTAATTTAGGAACAAATAAAACATTGTTAGTAATCTCATTTGCTAACTTAACATTGTCATAGCATTCAGACTTGATGACCGAATTATCATCTAAATATATATTCTCATGACAATCAACAACATTAGATAGAGTATTATGCATGTATGTCATATGTCTAGATGCACCACTATCTAGGATCCATTCACTAACGTTTAGAGTTTGAAGGTGTAGAATAAAGAGCAATAGTTTGTTCAGCATTATTGGCTTGGTTGTTAGCATGAGTCTAATTTTTTTTCTTTTTCTTGTTTTTATTGTTGATTTTTTTATTCTTAGCATTATTGAATTTTTTTCATCACAAACATCATTATAACTCTACAACTAGTCTCTAGGAGACATTGAATTTTATGGTTCTCTCATTTCCACATGACCATTAAAATTTACGTTTTTTAACACTATGGTATTCATGGTCATTAAAAATATTTTATGTCTTTCATAGACATGCTTTCTCAAATCATGGAATTACCTTGAACATAGTTGGTCCCCACACCTTAGGCATGTGTGTTCTCCCCCTTTGTATTCAAATTTGAATAAATCAATAGTCCTAGATAATCATGGATTTTCCAATAGATGATTCCATAACATTTGAATGTTTTTTTGTCAAGTGGTTTTGAAAAATCATACATATGCACCCCATTCCACAAAATCCAACAAATCATCTATAAGAGGTTTGAGGTAAACATCCATGGTTTTCACTTGATTCTTTCCAGGGACTAGTAATGACAAAAATAGATGTTATTTTATAAAATAAGTCATGGGGGAATGTTGTACTTTATCGATAAAACACACCAAAATGAATATGTTGTTGGCAAGATAGAATGTGTATTAACCCCATCCATTACAAGACATGGCCTGACACTCATTATATTGAATTTAAATTTTCCAAGCCAATTATACTCATTGTATTTCATAGCCTTGAAATAACTCGATACATGCATTACCCTATTGTTACTTCTATTATTGTAATGTCATGTCATTAGCTCTACAAGTGACTTGCAATAATAAATATGTTGCAATGCACTAATCAAACGGAAATGTCACAAAATCTTTCTTAAAATTTTATATCCACTTACATCAACATTTAAATGACGTTCCTTGCACTTAGGAGCATTTGAATACACTTTCCTAAATAGTACGCATCCACTAACACAAACATCATATTTGTCATATGAAATTCCCAAGGAAGATGTTATTTTTCTTACTTCTCTATATGATGATGGAATTGTGTTTTCTAAGACACGATGACATTTTTTAGTAACTTGCACATGTATAAGATGTTTTATCAAAAAAATATTATTATTCACTAGATATTTTAAGAATATAGCTTATAAGAAAATTATTATTTTACAAACGCAATGTTTTTACTTATTATAATAATGTGGCTACATTAAAGTGTGACCATCCAAATTTGACCTTGAAGTCCATCAACGTTAGCATGGCATTCAAAATTATTGTTCTAGCCTCCCCGAATTTGAAAAAAGGATTTTCTACTAGTTTATGTATGTAATTAATGCCTTCATCCTCTGCAAGTTACCTTTTCACCACATGCAAGTGGATCTTTATGGTTAGGAATTTCATAAGATTTATTCATTGCATTAACACCGTCATATTTTTTTTGTCACAGTTTCTATATTCTAAAATATGACCATGATCATAAATATGAATAGAATGATGAGAATAAAAATGAGTTATCATATTATCCAAACCCTCATCTTTTTTGTGTCCATCTTCTGAGTCATGTATTACACTACTTTCAGGTTCATGTAATGTGTTAACTATTAGTAATGATCATTTTCTCCATTAGACATATATTTCTAGACCTAAACTTTATTTCAAAATTTCTCATTTCTAGATGACTTGTATTCTTAGGGTGCATGGTATGATTGGGGTGTAAAATGGGCCATTTATATGCTTGTATCGATGGGAGTGATTGTTCATCTACGCAGTGGAATTTAGACAAAGGGGAGTGATTTTCCATCTACAGGATTTGAAATTTTAAAAGTAACATAACTAAATACTCAATATAAATTTTCATTACATTCAATAAAGTTAGGAAGGATAAAATATTATTTATGTCTTGTATTCCTCCTATGGAAAATGCCATTTGGAAGTCCAAAGGTCACTTTCATGGGAAGTCCAAAGGTTACTTCCATTTAGAAGTCCAAAGGTCACTTTCATTTGGAATTCTAAAGGTCACTTTCAGTTGGAAGTCCAAAGGTCACTTTCATTGGAAGTCCAAAGGTCAATTTGGGTCCCATTTCCTATATAAAGAAGAGGTCGACCTATGTAGAGGAATTCCATATTTTTGATATGATATTTTCTCTTGCATGTGAGCTCTGAGCTTGTGTAAATAATCCAAGGATGAAACACCTTAGGATTATATCTCTTGCGGAAAAAAACCCCAAGAGTATTGTGAGAGATTTCCACTCATGATTTCTCATTTATTGTAATCTAATTTTCAATCATTTCCAACATTGTATTTTGAGGGTATTTTGGAGAATAAATTGCAATAGTTCTTCTATTGGATCATCCCAGTTAGGGACTATTTTGGCATGTTTTCTGAGGTATTTAAATTTGATTTCTATTTTCAAATCATCTATAGATTTTTGTGAAGTGAAGTAAGGAAGTTTCATAATTTTTAAGGTTTTTCAAAGGTCTTTCAGCTAGTTTAATATTCAGATTTCATATCTGATTTTTGGGATTCAAGTAAGTCATTGCCAGATCATTTCTAAAGGAATTAATGTATGCTTTTAACCTCTTTCTATCTGCAGATTTCAAATTTGTTTCTCTGTCATTTTTTCTTCTTAAAATTTTGGTTTTCTTCATATTCTAGCTGCTAAAAATATTGCCGTCAATTCAGAAAAACTTTAGGATTATTTGGGTATATGTTGCATGAGATTTCCCTTCATACCCTAATCGTTGTCTCCTGTAAATTATTTCAACAAACTCTTTTGGTTGTGCATGCTCCATTTCATCCTTTTAGACCTAATTTGGCTTATCAAAATTTGCATATTATTTAAGAAAGATGAAGGGTGACAAATGATGAATGTGTCAAGAGTTTCATACCAAAACCCAATCACATTTTATATATTACTTGTCAAATCTGAAAGTAATAATTTACTTTTCCATCTTTTCCTTTTCCATGGATTTTCCTGAAATCCTACTTGGGGTCAAGAGTCCCATTTAGGGATCTTACAAAATGTTGTCTGGAGTGTTGTCCCGAAATTTTTATACACTAAAATTTCAAAACTTTTTGTGTTAAAATGTCTCGCCATATCATTTTTCCACACCATTCTAAGATGTTGTTTGTCTATCAGGGTCTCCATAACCCAATTGTCAATTATTGTAACATTGTGTTGCCATAATTTTACCTTTTTTGATGTCCCGTTGTGCTTCACACACTCGTCTGACTTTGCAAAATGTTTCATAACGCTTGATTAGTGATTTTAATTTAATTAATAAGTAATATTGATCTAATTCAAGTTATTAATTAATTAATGTTAAGTAATTAAACTGATGTCATTAATTTAATTAAATTAAAATTTTGATTAAATATCGTTTATATTTATTTTTTATAATAAATTAGTGTTATTGATTTTATTAATTAAATTCCAAATTTAATTATTAAATTAATTTTATTAATTTTATAAATACATTAATTAATTATCAAACTAGCACTTGAATGGATGGTAAAGTGGGGTTTTATTCCCACTTCTCCATTTGGAACACTCGGCAATCGGGTAAAAATTAAATTGCTTGCGGAAAAACATATCGTTGAGATATTTCTTCAGGAAGTTTGCAGGGGAAGTTTGCCAAATGTATAATTTGGAATTCAGCAAAATAAAACTTGCTTCCCCAAAATCCCCTTCTCTTTTTCCCGTTCTCGCATTTAAATTCCACTTCCCGCAAATGAGGTTAACTATTTTTGGAGGAAATAACTAATCGGTCTCTTCTCTCATTTCCTCTTCCATTTCTCGCATGTTGAAGAAGTGGAAGGTTTTCATTGAATCGATCCAATCAAGATTCTATAAACAAGAACTCGCTCTCGGGAAATGAATAATGAAGAAGTTCATAACACATAGTTATAGAGCATCCAATAAGGAGGATAAATGTATGAATTGGTAAATGAATAAAGATTTATATCTTGAGATCTATTTCCAGCCAACGTGTGGAGGTTCCCAGACCTGCAATAAGAGGATAAAATTCAAAAATACATGTTGGAACAAATAATTGATAACAAAAATGCCCCGGTAGATCTGTATGTAATGCGTGGAGAATTACAAAAGTATTGTATAAAACCACTTCACAGCCCACGTGAAGGAAGTGAAACCAACATAACATACATGATGAAGTCGAATTTGCATTTTTAAAAAATACACTATTTTAATTGCAAGATGAAGAAGTATGTGCCCAGTGAAAATAAGACAAGAAAAGTGCATGCAAGTGTTAAGTCTTGTTTTGAAACCTACACAAAAACAGAAGTTAAATCCACATAAGAATCCCATTCAAGTATACGCTTTCCAAAAAGTAATAAAAAGTGACCCATATGTGTCAGTTTCCTTCTCAAGTGCAATATTTGTGAGGACCCAGTTCATTAACAATGACCGTAATCATGTGTGGAATCAACATTTCTTTATTATTGTTGCACACAATGTTGCCAAGGTGTTATTTAATGTCAAAGACAATGAATTTGTTGGTGTAGATCTTATTGGTAATGTTACAATACATGTAGAGAGACACATGTCTCATCATATAATATAGGATTGATTTCTAGTGTTAAGTTCCAACGGGAAGGTCTACAAAGTGGGAACTACTTGTACATAAAAAACTATGCATGTATCATCATTTTATTATGCCATCAGTATGGTGTTATATGCATGAATCCTAAGTAAGAAAAGTACACAGTGGTAACATTGTCCCTTGTCTTTTTTACATTATTTGATTGATTTCTATTATGAATCTCTTCTACACTTCTCATTTTTGTATTCACTTCTTATCAGGTCACAAGAATCCATGTTTGTTTATCTTGTCACATCATTCATTTTTTATCTCATGACACTAGCACCTAGTTTCCTGTGTCCCTTATGGGTGCTCTTGTCCTTCTTATTCTTTTTACACCTTTCGTAATTTTCGGTTGGCCTTACTTCTTTTCTTATCCTTACCCCGCATTCTTAGTCGACATTCAATGTCACTAGTGTCAAAAATAAAACAAGGGACTCATATATATACACAACATACTAATTATTATTATAGGTTGATAATTCAAGAGGGACTATCACATCTATATATTACTACTACTGCTCAAAGGGAATGCATTCTAGGTTGCATACACTACATACAAAGGGGAAGTGTTGAATTACATACCACACATTTACATTCTTGTATCATAGCTAGTTATAGCTCGCTATCTTGGCGTCATTAGCGTGAGAGAAAACCTAGGAAAAAGACATCATTTCACACACAAGCACAAAGAACTACATGGAGTTTGAGATGTATTGCAGTACTCAGTATTAAGTGCACTCATTAGATGACCTTTGGGGTTAGTCCATCTTCACATATTACATACTTAATTCATATATCATGTGTTTGTGAGCTTGTGCAAATAGCTAAGGTTTGTGTTACAGGTCATAAGTGCGATTGGAAACCTAATAGAGAAAGTAAAGTGATAAACAGAAAGTAGAAGTGAATACCTTCCCACCTAAAAAAGACTAGATCCTAAATATTTACATAGTCACTAGTGCCCATAATAGTCACTAGTACTTGGGATGGTTCTGTCCTCTTGTGGGCACTTATGTCAAGCACTATTATGAGTTCTTAAGTTCTCATGCGAGCCGTTCCAACACTATGTCCCCAACCAAATCCAGTACAATCATGACAGTCACTTGATCACTACAAGATTAGTCAAAAATAGATAAGTCTATATTTTCCTTTGTATTTACCTTTGATTAATTGATTTTAGAGACTTGTATGTTGAATATAACCATGTAAAATTACCTGAATATCATTTTTTTACAATGGTTACTTCGAAATTAAGATTTAATCATATTTATATTAAATTATTTGGTTAACTTGACCCGTGATCGAACTTATCCCCCATGGCTCAACATCCCCCATGGCTCAAAAATGGTACCCATTACTAGATCATGTTATGACCTTTATGAACATAAATCTAATCCTTTTCGATGCCTACGTAGAATTTGAATTTCATAATATTATGAAAAATCCCGAATATGATACCCATGTCATCTAACACTCCTTACATTCCAATAATCTATTCCTGACAATCTCCCAAGTCCTGATTCTTTCTTTGTTTATCATATTAAAAATCTTAATGACCTTTCTCTCCCATCCACTGCAGACATGAATGTTTCTCCATCCTCTTCTCCTTGTACTATGGTAAATATTAACACTAATATAGATTCTTTGCATGATGAAATCCTTACGTGTGAATATATGGATGATAGTGACTATGATTATGATAATGTACATGTTAATGATGATGTTTCTTATATTAAGATTGATAAATATGAAGGCATACCTCATACCTCTTATACTTCTAAAATTGTTTCCAATGATTATGATGTTGAAACCAATGATAATATTAGTACATATCCTCTTATTCATGTTGATGATACACCCATTGACATACTTCACATATTACACCTTTAGAGCCATCACATACAACCCCTTCTTCCAAACCCCAATCCCCTCCTCAAGTACCTATGATCACTCATGTTTGCAAGATTCAACCCCTCAACACAGCTCTCACTTTCCATACCATTCCTTCGTTAAACATACTTTCTCTCATGCATGTTGTTGGTGATTTTCAAATAAAATTCCATACCCTCACCCTCAAGATCAAAACATATTAAGATTATGTTGACAATAATACCCTTCTCAACAATCACATCCCTAAGAAAATTCACAATTCCATTTTTCTCAAGGTTTCACTATGCCTACTTTCTCACATTTTGATGAAACAGGAAATCCTTGCTTGCATCTTAAAGCTTTTTGATTACCCATGGATTCATATTCCAATGATAGATTGTTACTAAAAGCTTTTCATCATAGTCTTTTCAATATTTCTCTTTAATGGTATACCCATATACTTAGTGGATATATTTGTACTTATTATGATATGGAGGATGCATTCCTTAGACGTTTTATTTCTAATGATGGGCCTAAAGTTACATATGAATGTTTACCTTATTTGCATCAAGGAAAGAACAAAACCAATTCTAAATTACTATTTTACCATTTTAATTCTTGCATGCACCATTTAATTTTTTTAGTCTATTGATCTAGAAATGCAATATCTCTTTTTTCGTGGCTTACTTATGGCCTTAACAATAAAACAAACATATATGATACCCTGTGATTCCTTTACCCTTTTTTGTTTTAAAGTTATTGATTTTAGACTGTGGATATTAATTATAGAACATGCTGTAGTACCTTCTTTTATTCCCTCCCTTGCCTACTAAAGACCTCTATCTCTCCCACTCTATTATAACCCTCCTTCATGGTCACCATATCCTCCTTCTACATAAGCATTCCTTCTCCTCCACTAGCACATCGACATCCACCTAGATCCTCCCTGCCTCCCAGTTATGGAACATTTTACTTCTCACATGTTGCTAAACCACATGATATCTTATGTGCTTTAATTGATAACTGGATGATTCGTTTACCTTCCAAACAACATCATCCCCCTCATTGGACTACACTGCCATCATGAACTTTCCCTTTTGTAACTTCCATTAAATTAATGGTCACCATGTAACAATGATTGCTATGCCCTTCATGATAGAATATAATAATTATAAGATAGGGGTGTCATTGCTTTTCTGAACCCGCTCTCGTGATCGATACCTCTCTCCTCTTCCATGTAGGTGAAATCCTCTGCCACCATTAAGCTTGTCTAATTCACCACCTCTTAAGGTAATTATTCATCCCCCTCCTAAGGTCATCATTCATCCACCTCCTCTGACCATTCCACCATGTTCCACATCCTCTCAACCTACCCCTATTGTTATTACCCCACAATGGCTTCCTAAGAAGCCCACTTCCACATCTCCCACCATCACATTTCCTACTGTTGGCACCATCTCCTCTGACATCTAATTTGGCACCTACACACATGATCTCATTATTTCACATGCTCCTGATGTGCATCACTAGCCCCTTAGCATATGGTATATGATTCCCATCTCCATATCATTACCCGGTGACCCACTCATGTTTTCAAGGTTTATACATGACTATTGAGGGCATTAAATGAACCTTAATCTCACACTGGGGGCAATCGTCTTTCTCCCCTCCATCCTCATCACATTTGATTATCTATGTCATTACACATCTCATTATCATACAATTGTCATTGCATCATTATTTTATCATCTAACATTCCTATACAATTATCTCAGCACATAACCATTCCTATTTCTTTGTTATTGATTGTTACATTTCATCACTTATACATCTTTATCTACTATTCATTATTATCCAAATGCAATTCTTATTTAACCCAACAATTAACACTATACAATTATTTACGCATCATCACAAATTTCAACAGTCAACATCATCTATCAAATCAACAATACCAATGATGTATATAGAAACAACAAGATATACAATTACTACCAGTGCAATAAGCAATCGGCACATAGTACACAATAGACATCAACACTAGACCACCCTTTAATAGGCCTATATATCTATAAAATCTAGAATCAAGATTATAAAATACAATCATTGGGGGGAAATCCCCCATGCTTCAATACATCCTATATAGTACAGCATAGGTCCTCGCTATCACTATCTACACTGTGGGAGCTCTAGAACTCGAAGCTTCGTTATGTCAGGACGAGGGGTGGAAAAGACATAACTTAAACTTTATTAAATGTTAGGTAAACATAAATTAATAAATGGAAATATAAATGTGCACATCATAGTAAAAGTAAATAACAACATAAAATAAAATACACAGTGACATAGCATGTAACGTGGAACACCCCTAAATGAGTTAAAACCACAGAGAGTAAATCTACTAATTGAGAAAAAATTTACACCAACAGTCCAGTAACTCCCTCCTCGCTTATATTCCCTATTTTTACAGGGATCACCCGATTCATGTGATATATCTTGAACATGACCTACAGTCATATTTAAATAACTTGAAGGGTTATGACCTTCTTAAGTGATGGGGCACACCCCGATTTAATTTGTTAGTTAATTAAATTAACCAACCACCTAATATAGAGTTTATGTTCAAATAATAAGAATATAGATTATTTTATATTAGTTAAATATAAACTAAATATTATGATACACTTAATATTATAGTTCTAAAACTCCCCTTAATATTAAGTGGGGATTCATATGCCAACATTACCTGTTTATACAACAGCATTTACAAATCCATAAACCCTAAAGGTTTAGGCTAGCATATGTATTTGTGAGACTAAATCCCACAATTTCTCATGGAAATATTCTTATACTGCATCTTTAGGGGCCTTTTATAACACAAAGACCTCCTTTATAAATATATGCACATTGGACTGTATTTTCTGTAAGCTTTATCTGTTACATAGATCATACAAGATCTTTTTACAATGCTTTTAAACTAGAATAGAAGTATAGAGGAGAAGGAGTCAACAACCAGTCGGTTGTTAGGAGGTGGCATTGCCATGCACACTCCCCCTCAATGGAAACTCTGAAAATAATTGCACACACTTGCAGTATTTTACAACACACAATGACTCGTAAACATAACTGCAATCTTGATCTTCAGACAAGCAGAACTGGAGATCTCTATCACCGCAGAGAACCTTCTCTCAGATAACATGCATATGAACTTCAATATGATTCATTTTCTGATGTTGAACTCGATTCTTTGTCAAGAGTAATACAATCTTGACCACCACATATAAAATGAATACTTCCTTCAGCTTCCATCTATATCTCTTCCAACAGCCACTACAGTCACACGGCTTCTTTGCTCTTCCATTATACTTCTATGCCACAATAGAAGAAATGGAGACTGTTGGTTGCTTTTGTTGTTCCAAGTAATGGTTCCTGCACCACAAAATCTTGAACACATATCCATTATATTTTTTATATAACACAACATTAGCATTGTTAGAGTTACAATATCTATGTATACATCATAATAAGCATATCTTTATTGATTTCACTTCTAACTATTTGTAAAAGTTAAACACTAGTTTTATTACAACTAACATAACAATATGCTTTAATAACTAACCATGTTAAAATAATTTGAAAAATTTTCAACATACTATTTGTGTCAAATATATATTAAATGCAATCAGTATTGGATGTCTCCAATACAAACACTAAGGTGTCCCCAAGTGTATTTTGATATGCATATCATAATATTTTAGTAATCAGATACTAAGAAATGTTTTATCAAAAACATATATATATATTCATTCATTATCTTATTCTAAGCCTTTACAAATGAGATAAGACTTAATAGATAAAACATATAATCAAATTATTCAAGAATAATCACAGTATTCACTAAAAATATAAGCCACTAATTGTGGACACTTCTCATGGAGTTTTCTTCACAAGATGACATGTAAACACCCTTTAATCTATTTCATAAGTGGAAAAATTAAGTTTAGACATGTCATATATGATCAATTTTTCATGCCAAAAAATGAACACAATTCTATAAATAAACTATCAAAAAATGAAGCAAAATTTTAAAAACATATATAATTCATTTTTGTGTATGTTTTCATTTGAAGCTATTTCTAGTTCATTTTTAATAACTTATCTGATTTAATTATGAAAGAAAAAACAACTCCTTTTTTTTATTAAGGATAAATAGTTTTGAAGGGACTATACCCTATGTACAAAAAGGCTCAAAAAGCCAGATAACAGCAAGGAAAAACTTAACCCAGAAAGGCTATACGCCTTAAACAAGGAGGCTCAATAGCCAGATACAAGAGTATAAAGAGAAAAAAAAGATCAAACCAGTAAGTGATCCAACGAAGAGCATAAGTGCCAAAATACAACAAAAGGGGATCCACAACAAGGCATCCCAGCAAAAGGACTGCAACAAAACCACCAAAAAACAACATCAACTCAACATCAAAGCAGCACCAAGGCTCCGCATCACTTGACAACCTTGTCAAACTTGACCTTAATTTTTTGGAGAGATATGAAGAGTGTAATGGTCATGGCCTGAGAAAGATCACTCATGTCTGCCTTAGCAAGTGCCAGGTCCCGGGTCTCGTTGGAATCCCAAATATTTTTAGGGATGCCGCTAAGGCTGCATACACTCTTTACATGTTGTTCCATAAAATTATACATACCTTTTAGAGCCGAGAGGGTGTAATCCTGACGCCCCTTGGCATTGCCCAGTCTAGTATCTAATGAAAGCAGCTTTTTGTAGATCTCAGCAACAGTGTCCATGTCATCAGGATTTTGCAACTTCCTCTTACCTTTTGTTGTTTCCATACTCCTCAGGGCATTTTTTTAGGTCTTTGATCTCCTCTTCGAGTTTACTAACTCTGGTATGAAGGTCAATTTCCTTGGGATGATCCACAGGAGTACTAATGTGCAATAAGTTCTCCGCAAGCTCCAAATCCTTATGACTACGTAAAACTCTCTGCGAAGAAGGCAGAGAAACCTTTACCTTCTTATCTTTCCTCTTTCTACTCAAGGTAGCAATGTCCAGGTTTCTATTAGCAGGGAGAGGGTTAATCACAGGGGGAGAGGGTAGAGGATGAGATCCAGAGAAGCAACAATGATGAATGAGTAGGATCAGACCTTGGTGAAGGGGAACAACCCTGGTGTGCTTCTGAACTTCAAGGACAGACTTCTCCAAGGAGTTTAGTAAATAATGTGGGAAATTTACGGTAATATTCCTATGAAAATGATTGAGAAAAATCAAATGCTTCAAGGGAATGGTGACATATCTTCCCTCCAAAGAGACATACTTTACCATCATTCACGCAATCTCAGCAAATGGTTCAGGTATGGAAGCCACCTTTATGCCTGCCGCGACAAACTCGAGGTTCTCCCCTTCAGCAAGGAATTTTTTCACCTCCACCTCTCTGTCGACACACTTTTTGAAGAACTTGGTACCTTCCATGCTCAGATCAGTAACCAGGGCAATGAGCTCTTCAGAGATCTCGACCTTGGCATCTCCATACTCAACCACGCAATTTTCTCCACCCATTACCAAACTTCACCGAAATGTCCTTATCGAAACCCTTTATTTTTTCGATGAAATTTGAGATACCCCCCATTTGCAGATAATTCCAAAGAGTAGTATCTGTTTTTCCATAGGTTGGATCATACACGGGCTCAGTTTTTCAAGGAGACCCCCCCCATTTTACCTGTTTTTTCCCTACACTACACAACGATATACAAATTTTGAAATGCATTCAACTCAGCACCGCCTTTACTTTTTGGGTCCTCTGAAACATGCAAAATTTTAAGAGCATCATTAGACTTAACTTTGCAATTAATAATCCCCTCCTTTGCATCATCCCTGTATCTATTAATAATTGTGTTTAGAATCATGCATATCTTTATTGATGTCATCAAGTAATTTGGTAGGAAGGGGGTCACCACTTACCCAAGTTTATCAATGTATTGTTGACCCCAATATTTGCTAAACAATCTGGCCACTCTATTACCCTCATGATATGTGTGAATAATCTTATAGTTATCAAAACCATTGGAAATTTCAATAGCTTGACTAATGAAGTCCTTGATGGACCAGATTGGAGATTTCTTTCGATTTAGTAAATTAATAATGTTCAACGAATCCCCCTCAATTATAATATTGGAAATATTACAATCTCTAGCCAATGTTATTCCCCAGAGTGCTGCTAAAGCTTCCGAGTAGTGATTTGTTTGCTTACCCATCTTACCAGAAAAAGTGGCAACAAAGTAGCCTCTGTGATCTCTAATCACCCCACCACCTCCCGAATCCCTAGGATTACCTTTTGAAGCTCCATCAAAGTTCAGTTTGTACCATGCAGTGGGAGGCTAGATCCATCGTACAGTAGATCTATCAATGCTATTGTTGTCCTTACATTTGCTGCTGTCAGTGCCAATGTTCCAAGCAGTAAGAATGTGCTCCTTGTCTTTAGGATAAAGTTTATTTTTGGGAGGTTTAAATATTTCAATATTGTCTTTCACTACAATGATAATTTCATTAAAGACTTTTGTACAAACATTTCTAGTATTTCTGAAAATAACATCATTTCTAGCTTTCTAGATTCTCCACATGGTGTGAGGGAGAACTAGTTGCCAAAGCATCCTAACCAGATAGTGTTTATAAGGGGAGTTCCACTACTTCCATTCCTGCAGACAAGTATGGGGGAAAACCCAATTCTGGTTGAAATTTTCAAGGATAAGATGCCATATTTTTGAAGTATACTTACAATGAAGAAAAAGATTTTTAATATCTTCATATTCTTCCCCACACATGTAACATCTGTTGGGCATGATGAAACCTTTCCTGATAATATTGTCATTTGTGAGAATCTTTCCCTTGATGATGATCCACCAGAAGAAAATTAATTTCGGGGTTAGCTCTGGCATCCAAAGCTTGTGCCATTCAATTTCACTATCAATAGAAGCAAAAACAGATTTATAACCAGATTTAACAAAATAATCTCCATCAAAGGAATCTTTCCAAATAATCTCATCCTTATTATCTTGTTGATTGATATGAATCAGTGAGAGATGATTCTACATGTAGGAAAAATTAGGTTGCATATTTTCATCATCAAGTTTAAGTTTCTTCCATTTCCTTATGTTGTCCAGACACCTCCATATAATCTTTGACTTTCTTGCCATAGTCTTGAATCAGGTTGTCTTTTTTGGAGGTAAAAGTGGTATCCCAACTTGTGTCAGACAAGATGTCATCCTGGAAATCAATATCATACCCATTACCAAGTTTCCATCTACAGCCCTTGGAGAGAAGATGCCTAATGTGGAGTAGATTATTCCAAAAAAATTGAACCATTTGGAAGTATCTAGTCAAAAAGAAAGGAATGTATGTTCTGATTGGAAAGGTATTTAAATTTTATTAACTCAATCCATGGTTTATGCTCTTTGATGAGCCTCCAACCAAGCTTTGCAATTAGAGCAACATTCATGTGTCTTATATCTTTAATAACTAAACCCCCAATTCTCTTTAGGCTTGCAAACCTGATCCCATGCTACTAAATGATATATGAACATGTCTTTTTTCCCATGCCATAAGAAGTGTTTTTGAATTTTTTCAATGTTATTCACCACTGGTGCTGGAATGCTGAACATTGACATGATATATATGGGAAGGTTATGAAGACTGCTTTTAATCAATAAACATTTACCAGCACTTGAGAGTATAGCACCTTTCCATCCAACTAGATTTTTATGAAATCTCTTAAGCAAATCATTTCAGACCTCATTTGAAGCCTTACTAGTACTCATAGGGAGCCAAAGATATGTAGCTGGGAGGGAGTTGATTTTACACCCAAGAATAAGAGCAATATTTTTTTGTCTTTCAGTAGGAGTATTGAAAAAGTAAACCGGAGATTTTATCCAAGTTTAATTTCTGACCTAAATTTTCCTCATAAAATCTGATAATGGTTTTGATAGCCTTAGCTTCAATGATGGAGGCCATAAGAAGAAGAATAGTGTCATCAGCAAACTATTAATGGGAATAAATCTAATTTCCAGAAGTGGGTTGGAAGCCTTTTATCATACCATTTTGAATAGATTTTGTAATAGATCGGCTTAGATTGTCAGCCATTATAATGAATAACAAGGGGGACATAGGGTCCCCTTGGCAAATGCCTCTATTGCTAGCAAAAAAACCAATAGGTTCTCCATTTACAACCACAAAAAATATGAGAGAGGAAATGCAAGCTTGGACAATTTTTCTAAATTTATTTTGAAACCCGAACTTGGAAAGAACCTCATCAATGAATTTCCAGGAGACTCTATCAAAATCCTTATGCATGTCTAACTTGATTGTCATCCCAGCTTTTTATGATTTCTATCCATTGAATGAATTGTTTCATGGACCATAATTACTCCGTCCTAGATAATTCTACCTTTTATAAATCCACTCTGCTGTTGGGAGATAATTCCCATGAGAAGAGGTTGTAATCTAATGGTTAAAATCTTAGTAAAAATTTTGTAAACCACATTAACCAGGCTGATTGGTCTAAAATCCTTAAAATCTTTTACATCCAACTTCTTTGGTGCAAGCACAATATGTGTGTTATTTAGCTCCTTTATAAGATTTCCAGTTCTATAGAACTCATTAACATCTTTCAGCAAATCTTCAGAACAAATATCCCAACATTTTTGTAAGAAATTAGCAGAGAATCCATTAGGGCCTGGGGCCTTGTCACCTTTGAGAGAAAAAATAGCTTTTTTCAACTCCTCAATGGTGACCGCTTTGGATAGGCTCCTAAATCTCTCCTCAGGGAGAAAATTGTTAGGAATGGATTCTAAAAGAAAGGAGGCTGCTTGCTCATTATAAGGATTGTTTTCAGAAAGGAGATTCTCATAAAATTTTAGGGCTTTAGCTTTAATATCCTGAGCATCCTTAGCAATGGCACCATTTCCCTTGGAGACTTCAGTAATTCTATTGCAAGCCCTATGCTTGAGTTTGGTCATATGAAAATATTTTGTGTTTCTATCACCAGCCTTTAACCAAAGAGCTCTAGATTTCATCCTCCAAAAGGTTTCCTCGTAGCTATTGATATTATGTAGGTCAGAAAGAAGCTTTTTTTCTCTTTGATGATCCTCCAAGGTCATACCCTTCATTGAGACTTCGAGTTCTAATTCTTCCAATTGTCGCTTAATTTCTTTTTTTTTCTCAAATATATTGCCAAAAACCTCTTTATTCTAGATTCTAACCTTTTGTTTCACATTTTTCAGCTTTTGAAGAAGTCTGAATTGAGCAGTTCCTGTTCCTTCCCAATACCACCATTCTTTAATTTTATCAAGAATGTCCTCATGCTCAAGCCACATCTTTTCAAATTTGAAGTTACAATGAAAAGGCTTAGACCAATTGAAAAAGTTAAGAGCAATAGGGTTGTGATCAAAACCAGTTTTGGGAAGAGAGGAGAGATGAAAATCCTGGTTTAAGATCCAACTAGTAGAAATGAGAGCTCTATCTAATCTAACTAGAATCAAATTTTTCCCAATTCTTCTGTTAGACCAAGTGAATTGACTACCATGGAGTTCAATGTCCATAAGATTGAGATACGAGATGAGGTCAGCAAAGTCTTCCATGCTGGCAGAGAAATCAGAGTTCCCTCCAAATTTTTCTCTAGGGTTAAGAGGAGTGTTAAAATCCCCCATTATCAGCTAGTTTTTATCCTTAAAATTATTTCTAAAACAAACTAACTCTTTCCATAAATTCCTTCTCCCAGCAATAGTATTAGGAGCATAGATATTGGAAAGGATCCAATTAGAGTTGTTCTCAAGACTTATAAAATTTATAGCTAAATGATTCTGAGAGGAGAAAAGCACATTACCATGAACAAGCTTAATGTCCCAGAAGACTGCTAAGCCTCTAGAAGCCCCTTGAGAATCAAAAGCAGCAAAGGCAGCATTCTCCCATAAAGTCTTTTTGCACTCATCAATAGCTTTGGTTTTCATTTTTGTTTCTTGAATTAGAAGGATACTAGGCCTGCTAGATCTTCTAAGTTCCTTAAGAATTTTTTGTTTAGGGCCCCTATTTAGCCCCCTGACATTCCAAGATATAACCTTCATTTAAAAAAGGATTGGGGAGGTGGTTGTTGGATGGCTCAAAAGGCTTTGAGTGCCATCTACAATTTCTTTTTCTGTTTCTTTTTTCCTAACCTCACCTTTGGAGGGCCTACCTTTTTTATTAAGAACTCCAATATTCACAACTCTTTTAGCAGTAGCTCTTGTGATTCTTGAAGTGGAAGCTTCCCAACTTCCAATTTGTTTCTTTTTTATCACTATAAAGTGATTCGGGGATTTCTTCAAAGCCTTTCATTCTTCGTTTCTTACTCCGGACTGTGATGAATCCATCCTTATCACATTCAGGCAAGTTCTTTGTCATTGCAGGGGTAATTTCTCCTTCTTCTTTTCCTTTATCAAAATGCACAGGGGATTCTCTGTTGTATTCAATGTCTATGAGCTCCTCCATATCTACAAATTCTTTATCCTCATTTAGATCTCTAGTTATGGATTCCAAAAACAACTCCTTTTTCAACAGTATATAAAATAGAAAATATATTTTTCATTTAGAAGTAATTTATAAAGATATTATATTAGCATTATGATTATTCTCATTATCATCATTATCTTGATTTTGATTTGATTTATTCCATTTCTAAATTTTGAAATTTGACTTGTTTTTAAATGTACAATCCTCTTTCTTATGTCCAAATTTCCCACAGTTATTACATTTACCATCAAAACTAACTTTTAAGTTTCTTGGTTTCTTGTTTTTTAAAAGTTGATTTTTTATTCTTATTAATCCTAGAAGTTTTACCTTTTGATTTCTAAGTAAGAAGTGATTGTGTGGCATTTTATTTTGAATCAAAATTAGTCATAACCTGTTCTTCCTTAACCAGGAGAGTGCTAAGGGTTTGCAAATTTGGAATGTCTTGTTCTAATTGATATTTTGAATTCAAAATTGAAATAAAATTTCTAAATTTCTCATGAATATTCAACTAAATAATGAAATAAAGCAATTTATCCTAAACCAAATTATTGCCACATCCATCTAACTATGACTTAATATTTTTGATTTTTTTAAAAAAAATTATCACTTTTCATCTCCCTTCATGGGATTTGTCATAAGCTCTAAAATTAATTTAATAATTTTCAAAAAAAACATACCTTCGTGCATCAATTCCAATTGAGTCCAAGCCTCACTCAAACTTTCTTGGTTTCAGATATGAAGCAGAAAATCATCTTGTACTCTTCACAAAATAATAGACATCACCTCTTGTACTTTCTGTTGATATGCAGCGACGTTGTCATCAGTTGTTTGTCTTCTAGTAGGAGCTCTCTCAATTCCATTCATAATAGCCCATAATTTGCGAGCCATGAATTTTGCCTTCAATTAAATCTTCCAAATGTTGTAGTTGTTTCCATTCAACATTTGATATTTATCAATTGAAATTTGATTAGACCCCATTTTTTCGTAAAATAGAAATAATTAATAAACAAGGATTAAAATAAGAGTTTTATAGAAATTCTCCCTGTTGTATTTTAATCGTGGTAATTGATCACAATTAATTTTACTCCACAAAAGAAGGTCCTGTCAAATAAATAGTCTATACATGAAACAAGGCTAGAATGATATAAAAAAATTGAAATGTGAGTGAAATTTTTGTAGTTTTGTAACAAAATTGCAACGAAAAAATGATGATTTTACTATTTTTACAAAATAGTTTAATAATTTGTCTATATATATTTTTGAAAAAATAAAAAAATTCAACAAATTATAGTGCCAACTAAAATTTGATGATATGGCATTAAGTCAATGGGTGGGGTAAAAAATATATTTACAAAAAATTGAAAATAACAAAATACATGTGGAAAATCACATTTACTAATAATTTTTTAAATAAATAATTTTTAAACAATTGGAAATTGATCAATTATAAAAGGGATAATAACAAAGAGCACATTTATATCCTTAAGAAATGGCAGTGTGTGCAAAAGAAATGGCAGTGTGTGGAGGTAATGATGGGGGTTATCAGATTGCCACCCCATACACAAGTATTAGAAGGCTCCTGATATGGGATTCCTTCCTATCTGTCTTGAGTATCATATTTGACTTCTTGCATGAGGAAAATGGCCAAAGTGAGGCTAGGGAATCGTCAGAGAGTGGACACCCCAAGTATCACCACCATAATCACAGCCACCATCATAACTAAGAGAAGGAACGCCCCAACCCCTACCACCAGTACCACCACCAACCACCACCAAAACGAAAGGATAAGGTTGAGAGCGGGAGCTTAAACTTAAATATTAACAAGGTGATGCATGTGTTGATCGAATTCTCTCGAGCCTTTTTGTCATGTGGCATTCTGGGGCGTACCACCATATCACCCACTTTTTGTATAATCAACATTATACTTTATCTTTTCTATTTATAGAGAATTACTTTTCATGGGGCCAAAAAAATTAAAAAATAATATTTTCTAACCAAACTAAAACCGCTCAAAACCTATAAATTTTACATCAGGATACTTCTACCAAACTGTAAAACCTAAAATTTTTCAAAAAACAATAATTAATAACAAGGGTGGATCCCAAATTATTTTCTTCCACACAACGATTATATATATATATATAATCCTAAATGGAAATTTCAGGACCACCCTACAAATTCATTATATGAACCACCTACTCAAACGATCTAGAGTTTAAATGCCCATGTGCTTAAGAGCTGTAATATGTTTCCCTTTCCAAAAAAAATCTCAATTGGGCTTTACTACGTACCTTTCTTATACCTAAATAATACCAAAATGGCAAAATTGACATTAATGTCCTTTGAATATTTCAAGTCAAGGTTGGTATACTTTTCCTGACTAAAAAACTCAAGCTCATAATTTAGAAGCATTTTTAGCGAAAATTTCATAAATGCATTTCTATTAAATGTTTTCCTTCCAAAAATAAAGTTGATTTAATTTCATGATTGTTTCCTTTGTGCTAGCCTTTCAAACTTAATAACTATTTTATAACGATGTAAAGGTTTACATTTAGTTATTTAAATAAACAAAATTCGTTTAGAGACTAAAAAATGTCCCTACATATTTGAAAATTTATTTTAATGAAAGGTAAATTAAAATGTTATGTTTAAGTTGTCTTAAACTATTGTAAGGGTTGTTTGTATGGTTACATGTCACCTTTTGGGTGGACCGATTCATCATTTTTTATTTTTTTTTCCCTTTTTCATTTCCTATTATTAAAGGTTGGTAATGCCCATCACATTTTTAATATTGACGGCCATTCATTTATAATAGACAAATGATTTAGATAATTTCAAGTTTTTGTGAATTATTATTGTTATGTATTTTTTAGTTTTTTCGATTTACAATTTCTTTATGTTTTTTGAGCGGTTCGATAAATTATGGGCACAAGTTAAATTTGAAAGAACAAAAATAATTAAAAATAATACAACAAGAAATAAACCAAAACACTGGTACATTCTATGTAATTCATGTTAGCTATTGGGTCATTTGTGTGCCATAACGAGAATTTCATTTTTCTCTCTCGAATTCATATTGTCATGCAACTCTGAGTCAAACCCAATACTAAATGTTGACACAATTTACATTATGTTTGCATCACATTTTTGGGGTAGGAATCTTTGGAGGAACCCACACATACCTTTCCAATTGTCATTTTCATTTCACTCTTGTCATTTCAGCTCTGAAGAGAAAATTTGAGAAATAAAAGAAGCAAAGTGTTGTTTTTGGTGAATTTTTAGAAGATAAGTTGTTTCTTTTATTTTATTTTCTAGGGTAACTAAATATAAAGAAATTAGTTAGTTAAACTTATATATTGATTTTAATAATGTGTTAATAAAATAGATATTGAAATATTATTATTAAAATACTTCAAGTCAAATGTTTGGGTTTACAATTGTAGGGTCATGGTTTAAGGTTTTTTTAATTGTGGTTACAAGAAGCATAAATTTTATTAAAGGGGAGGATAATCGTGAATTTAATCCACTACTTTGCACTTGTCACCATTTAACCTTTTAATTGTTGTAAGAGAAATTCCGTCACCCACCTTAATGTTATTTGCATTTTTTTTTAATCTAAAACTAAATTCATCCATACTTCTTTAGTTATTCTTTATTAGTTTGCAAAGGAAAATAGTTAAAAATGTAAACAATGAAAAAATCATTACTCATAGGTCTTAATCTTCGGATCTTTATAGTTTGTTCAAACATGACAAAATATATTTGATAAATGGTTTTTAGTAATAAAAAGAAACTTCCTTTTTTTAACGTGTCACTTTATCTTGATATAGCCCTTCCTAGAAATTAGAGTAAAATTGGAGAAAAGGTAATTATGTACAATTGGGGTAGTTAAGATTGAAATTAAAAAATCATGTAAAATCTAAAATAAAATTGAGGAAATTAATTGTAGAACCTAAAATAAGGTTCAAGCACTTGGAAATATGGCATTTGACACATATGATGACATTTATTCCATTTATACAAAAATAAATAATTTAAGGCACCCTTTGTATACAAGTCAAGAATGTTATAATAGAATATCATTTTTCTCTTTCAGATCATGTCGATTATGATAATGAGGGGAACATTATAAATCTATATGTTAGAAGCACAATTAACTGAGAGGGGGGTGAATCATTCCATTAAAACTTTATGACATTTTACTCATCATTCATTAATACTCATACAAAAATTCAATCATACATTAACCATATATGTTCTTATTTAAACATTAAATCAACCATACACAAGAGCAAGATGCAAGAGAGTACAAAAGAAAAACAAATTTAAGTGGGCAAACCCTCAGGGGGAAGAAAACCCACTGAACATTTGCTTATATTACTAAAAAAAAAAGTAATTTAATGAAGCACCAACTTAAAAAGGAGCACCAACCTCTATTTTAGTAGGCCATCAACCCCTAGTTTAGTGAGGCATCAACCCCTAGTTTAGTGAGGGCACCAACCCCATAAGGAGGCTACAACCCCCTAATGTGATCAAGAACCAACTCAACCACCTGAAATTGAATGATCAATGATTAAATATTGCTCACACAACTGATAGTGATCCAAGTTCATCTCTTAACACACCCCCTACTCAAAACAAGCTCTTCTTCAACTTGCTCAAATTTTGATGCGCCCTTTTAGCAGGAACTTGAAAAGGTCATAACTTGTGCTTCGGGTGTCGTTTGAGTCCGTTTTTTTTTTTGAAACCATGTGTTTTGATGAGACGAATGCACTAGTCAACCCGCCCTACCAGTTGGGGCATGTTTTCGACACATTTTTCGGGCCCAAAAATCCACCATCTGAAGGCCGAAAATTAGGATCTAAGTTGTAATTTGGTTTTTTCCTATTTTAGGGCATTAGTAAATTTTAGTCTCTTGAATGCATTTTAGTTAGAAAGTTGTAAATTCATCTAATTTAGGCATGTAGAAGATGCGTGGCAATTTTTGTGCCCGTAGGAATAAGCATGCGAACTTACTAAGAATAGCAGGTTCTAGTAAACTGCTAAAAATAGTAAATTTCCGCCACCTAGAGTAGATTTAGTCAAAGTTAGTTAGAGTTTTCTTGGAAACTCGAGTTGGGAGTTGTTTTCCTATTTATGAAGCATTGTAATTCATGATTCAATAACGAAGAAGAAGATTTATTTTCTTTGAGTTCAATATATTTGTAGTGTATTGAGTTTGTGTTAAAATTGGCTACATTATCTGGTATCAGAGAAAGTTTAAGTCTTGGTGAAGGAAAAAAAATAATGCTAGAAGAGGAAGAGGAAGAGGGGGGGTATTTCCCAGATGAATAGAAACATGCAAGATCTGCAGAGACAAGTTGTTGTGCTTGCTTTAACTATAGCCTAGAGAGGAAATCAAGGTGGAGATGACACAGATGAAGATGAAGTTTGTGAAGAGGAGGAAGCACAAGGACCACCCTTAGCTTTTGAAGAAAGGATGCTTTGAGCATTAGAAGGAAAGAATGATGGGATAAGAGTTGATGTTTCAGATTATGGAGGTAGTCTAAAACCTAGAGGAGCTGATGACTGGTTGAATAGCATGGGATATTTTTTTGAGTGGAAGGCTATGTCAGAGGAAAAGAAGGTAAAATTTGCATGCACGAAATTAAAAGGTCATACTATGTTATGGTGGGATCACCTACAAAAGGAGTGGTCAAGAAAGGGGAAAGAAAGGATTAGGACCTGGAGTAAGATGGATAAGAAGCTAAAAGATTTAAATTTCTCCCTGTGGATTATGCACAAACCCTTTGCATGAGGTTTTAGAATCTTAGATAGAACTTACAAACCGTGTAAGAATACACAGATGAGTTTTACAAGTTGTCCATTCGTGTAGAGCATGAAGAAACTAAGGAAAAAATGGCTGCAAGGTATGTAAATGGATTAAAATTTTCTATTCAAGATGAGCTAAGCATGCACAAGATCAAGAACATGGAGGATGCCTATCAACTAGCTTTAAAGGCTAAAGAAAAACAAAACCATAAAATTTTTAGGAGATCACCTGAGATGAATAGGGGGGCCTCATCCTCCTTTCGAGGATGAGCTGGTTTCAGTCAAGGTAGAGGAGAAAAACCTCTTGGAGTGGAAAAGCAAGAAGATACAAGACAAGATTTCCCAAATTAGTAAAGAGGTAGAGGATTTTCTAGGGGTAGAGGATATGCTGGCGATAGAGGATGGGAGGCTCCATGAAGACCATTTCATGTGCTACAGATGTGGTGAAGAGGGGCATCGAGCATTTGAATTCCCACATTATTATACACATGACAAAGAGGCAATTAGACCCTCCGAGAGTAAATCTTGTTGAAGCTGAACAAGAAGAAGATGAACATGACCTAGAAATTCCACCAGATGTGGGAGAAAATATGATGATCAAAAGGACAATGATTTGCTCCAAGAAAGGAGATCAAGGGGGATGCATGGCTACGTACAAATATTTTCAGAACAAGATGCACTTCAGGAGGAAAGGTATGTAATGTTATTATTGATGGTGGTAGTTGTGAGAACATGGTTTCAAATGAGATGGTTGAGAAACTAGGTCTGCATTGTGAGAAGAATCCTAACCCTTACCATATTGCATGGTTTAAGAAGGGTAATGAAGTTACTATTGATAAGAGATGTTTAATAAATTTTTCTATTGGGAAAAGTTATAAGGATGAGATTTGGTGTGATGTTATTCCTATGGATGCATGTCATATGCTGCTAGGAAGACCATGGCAATTTGATAGAAAATTTATTCATGATGGGGGGAAGAATACGTATACTTTTTGGAAGGATGGCACAAAAATAGTTTTGCTACCTCTTAAGGAAGAGGGAAAGGCTGAAAATATGTTTTCTGCAAAAGAATTTGTGAAGGAGGAAAAGGCAACTGGTTTTTGTTATGCACTAGTTGCAAATAAGGATGAACCTGCAAGTGCACAAATACCAGTAGAAGCAACATAATTAATAGAAGAATTTTTATGATGTTATTCCTGATGAGCTACCAGATGGGTTACCACCCAAAAGAGATATCCAACACCATATTGATTTGATCCCAGGGTCTTCACTCCCAAATCAAGCGGCTTATAGGATGAGCCCGACATTACATGCAGAGTTGAATAAGCAAGTGACAGAGCTTGTGAGAAAGGGTGTAGTAAGGGAGAGCATGAGTCCGTGTGCAACTCCAGCTTTATTAACTCCAAAGAAATATGAAACATGGAGAATGTGTGGATAGCAGAGAAATCAATAAAATTACAATCAAGTATTGGTTGCCAATACCTCGCCTTGATGATATGATGGATGTGCTTGTTGGATCTAAATATTTCACCAAGATTGATCTTCGAAGTGGTTACCATCAGATTCAGATCAGAGAAGGAGATGACTGGAAAACAACATTCAAGACAGGGGATGGATTATATGAGTGGTTGGTGATGCCATTCGGGTTATCTAATGCACCTAGCACTTTTATGAGGTTGATGAACACTGTGTTGTAGGAGTACAATGGTAAGTTTTTTGTGGTTTATTTTGATGATATCTTGATTTTCAGTAAAACTAAAGAAGAACATTTGAGGCATCTGAGGGTGATATTTGAAGTGTTAAGGAAAGAGAAGCTCTATGCAAATTTGAAGAAGTGCATGTTTATGCAAGAGAGTTTGGTATTTTTGGGTTTTATTATTTTCAAAGATGGGGTATAGATGGACTCAGGAAAAGATAAAGGAAATTATTGAATGGTCTACTATATAGAGTATAATAGAGGTACAAAGCTTTCAAAGTTTAGAAACATTTTATAGAAGGTTTATTAAAAAATTTTGGTAATATTGTAGCACCTATAACATATTGCACAAAGGGAAGGGATTTTTTGTGGACAAAGGAAGCTGAGGATAACTTTCAGTTCTTGAAGAAGAAGGTGACATAAGCACCTATTTTGGCACTACCATATTTTGATAAAGTGTTTGAGGTTGATTGTGATGCCTCACATGTGGGTATTGGTGTTGTCCTAAGTCAAGGAGGGAAGCCAATAGCTTTCTTTAGTGAGAAATTGAATGAGGTAAGAAATAACTACTCTACTTATGATGTGGAATTTTATGCAATTATACAAGCACTGAGGCATTGGAGGCATTACTTAGTGCCTAAGGAGTTTGTGTTATTTACAGACCACATAGCCCTGAAGTTCGTGAATACACAAAAGAAGTTGAATAGTAGGCATGCAAAGTGGGTATCATTTTTTGTAGGGTTATACTTTTTCTCTAAAGCATAAATCAGGAAAAAAAAACCAAGTTGCGGATGCATTGAGTAGGTGTGTGACTCTATTTACAACTATGGAGAATGAGGTGGTTGGTTTTGAAGCAATAAAGGATTTGTATTTTTCTGATTCTAATTTTAAGGATATTGTTGAAAGGTTAAGTAGACCATTTTCAGGTGATGCAGGAGATTTCCAGGACGAGTACCTTTTGTAGGATGGCTATCTATTTAAGGGACGATAACTATGTATTCACATTAGGTCTATAAGAGATCATATAATGAAAGAGCTGCATAGCAGAGGATTGACTGGGAACTTTGGTAAGGATAAGACGATAGCCTTAGTAGCAGAGAAATACTATTGGATCAAAGATGAAAGGAGATGTGGTAAGATATGTGGAGAGGTGTAAGAATTTGCCAAGTCTCAAAAGGCCATGCACAAAATACAGGGTTGTATATGCCATTTCCTATTCCCAAAGGGTCCGTGGACAAATTTGAGTATGGATTTTGTTTTGGGATTACCAAAAACAAATGAGGTAATGACTTCAATTTTTGTGGTTGTTGATAGGTTTTCTAAGATGGTTCATTTTATTTCCTGTAAGAAAACTAGTGATGCAACAAGAGTAGTAAGATTTTTTTTTTCAGAGAAGTTATTCGCTTGCATGGTGTTCCAAAAACCATTACTTTAGATAGGGACACAAGGTTATTTAGTCATTTCTGGAGGAATTTATGGAAGAAGTTGGGAACTAAACTACAGTTCAGCAGTGCCTATCATCCTCAGACTGATGGGAAAATAGAGGTGGTAAATAGGAGTTTGGGAAACCTGTTAAGGTGCATAGTTGGGGAAAATCCAAAACAATGGGACTTAGCATTACCACAAGCTGAGTTTGTTTATAATAGCTCCATAAATAGATCCACATGAAAGTACCCATTTTATATTGTGTATGGGAGTAATCCAAAAGGGGTGTTATATTTGGTGCAACTACCAATGGATGGCAGAGTCGAGTGATGATGCAGAAGCAATTTCCGAACATATACAAACAATTGCAGGAAGAAGTATGGAAGAATTTGTAGACTAGTAATGATCAGTATAAGGAACTAGCAGATGTACATAGAAGGAGGAAAGTGTTTACAGTGGGTGAGTTGGTTATGGTATACCTTCGGAAGGAAAGGTTTCCAAAAAGAATCTATAACAAGTTGAGGTACAAAAAGATTGGTCCCTGCAAAATCATGAAGAAGATAAATGATAATTCTTATGAGGTAGAATTACCAGGAAATTTTGATATATCTCCATTGTTTAATGTTTCAAACTTATATTATTTTCATGGGGATAGTGAAGAAGGATATTTTATTGAATAATTAGTAGATTGGAGGCTATAGGTTCCGGTGAAAAAAGAAAGAAGAAGTGGATCAGATTTTGGACAAAACAAATAGTGACCACTCGACATGGATAATACAACAAAATATTTGGTACATTGGAAAGGATTGGACACAAGAGGAAAACACATGGGTCACATAGAGTGGGAGATTAAGATGTTGGATAAAGATAAATGGAAGAAATTTGAAGAAGACAACTTGTAGGAGCTGTGTTTTTTTCAAGCAGGGGAGAATGATGCACTATTTTTAGCAGGAATTTGAAAAGGTCATAATTTGTGCTCCGGGTGTTTGTTTGAGTCTATTTTTTTAAACCACCTGTTTCGATGAGACGAACACACTAGTTAATCCTACCTTTTCTATTTGGATCCATGTTTTGGCACATTTTCGGGCCCAAAATCTGCCATCTGAAGGCCAAAAATTAGGATCTAAGTTGTAATTTAGTTTTTTTTCCTATTTTAGGGCATTAGTAAATTTTAGTCTCTTGAATGCATAATAGGTTAGAAATTTTTCAATTCCTCTAATTTAGGCATGTAGAAGATGCGTGGTAATTTTTGTGCCAGTACAAATAAGCATGTGAACTTACTAAGAATAGCAGGTTCTAGTAAACTACTAAAAATAGTAAATTTCACCACCTAGAGTAGATTTAGTCAAATTTAGTTAGAGTTTTCTTGGAAACTCGAGTTGGGAGTTGTTTTCCTATTTATGAAGCATTGTAATTCATGATTCAATAATGAAGAAGAATATTTATTTTCTTTGAGTTCAAGATATTTGCAGTATATTGAGTTTGTGTTAAAGTTGGCTACATTACATCTGATCCAACATCGACTTATAAATAGTCATGTCCATCCTTCTACTTCGGGTCCTCACCCACCTCACTACAAATATCTTTGGTTGAGCCCAATTGGCCTATGGCCCACTGAGTGTCCTTAGTATCACTATATGCTCATATGCTTATATATGTAGTAGGGTGGTCACTTCTATTCCACCACCACAATCCTCCTACGTGAATCGATACAAATACATGTATAAATGGGCCAATGTACATTGTGCCCATGCATATCTTGTGTTGTTCTCCTCTATCCTCTAAAAAATCTCATTCATCCTATACAAAATACCAACCCCACCACCCTCCATGGCCACTAATGAAGCTAGTACAATTACAATAAACTTCTGTAATCATGGAACCCCAGACCTCATAATCATCAACCAAACTGATATACGTCTCGATATGCAACTCAATACCCTAGAAAATATCATCATGTTGCCCTCATCTAGTGGCTACGAGCATCTAATACTGACATACCTGTACCCTCTCTCCAAATAAATGAAACCACAACATCCTTTATACATCCTCTAGTGTCATTTTCATCTCCCCCTTTGGAAACCAAAATGTGCAAGTATCTGCACACCATCTCTTGCACAATGCTGTCAATAATGGCATGTTATAGGGGACCTCCCCCAATCTTGTGACATGCTACAAGATGACATGGTCCAATACACCCCACTCATCATCGATCAGTCCCAAACTAAGCAATGTACTCAAATGACACCCTACACAGAACTCCCTTAAGTGTATATCTCACTACACAACATAAAAAATCAACAAAACATAGAATTAACGTGCATACATGCTTCAAAATCAATAATAATGACAACAAAATAACCTACATTAACCAACCAATACAAAAAACTAACACCTGGACACTAGCGCCCAGTAGTTGGACACTAGCACCTCATTACAGGTCAGTAGCACTCAGAACTGGGCGTTAGTGTCCCATGGACAAAAACACCCCTCTCACTTACATCTCAATCAGAAACGCCAAATTTTCAAAAATGATAAAAATAGACACATTTGAGAAAAATTTCAAAATTTAATCAAACATATCAGCTCCCTGGTCATTTGTGTTGCCACGGTCGTTGTCACTCTCTCAAATCTCGTCAAAATAGCCTCTCTAACATGTGGCATCCTCGCAACTTAGAGGTCAAATCACACTCACTCTCATTTCAAATGAAGTTAATATACACCTTTTTCATATTATTATATATACTAATTCAACTTTACTCTACACTATAGTCACTACTTTCTCTTATTCTTATAACTAGTACAAACACACGCTTTAGCTCATATCTTGAGCTCCATTACTCTACTTTTATCCCTGTTTATGACATCTGGATCATGGTCTCATCTAGCACCGTAATGTATAATCTTAAACACTATCTTCAATTCTGACACACGCACTATTCAATATCTACACATACTTTTTCAACACTACTACATCTCCTATACTATTTCTTGGTTAATATTACTATCCTTAACATACTTGTTTTCATCTCAGTACTCATTTATCCACCCCTTTCCCTTTTGCCGAAACGGGGGTATACAATCAGGATCATTTTATAATCCCTCTCAAGGTATAACATAATCAATCAACACTCCTAATACATTATTATCATATTTTCTCCGATCTCATTCAAATACGGTTACATTTATTCTATATGATGTCAATACTTTTTCTATTCTGAATCCATTCCTCCAAATGACCTAATTTAGGGGAAAAATAAAATCTCTTCACAAGTAATCTTCCAAATACATCATATTCAATCAACTCCTATCATTCAAACCAATCAATCAATAGAGTAAACCTACTTACGATCACTTACAGATGATCTAACTCAGAAGCCCCATCATGTCACCATCACTTCCAGATGACCTAACTTGGAAGCCATCTGATATTATTCAAATTGGGACACACGTTATTGTGGGAGTGGGGGTAATGAGACATCATTGTCGTTCCTGTACTACTCCTATGTGAGTTTTTCAATCAAGACAAACAAATTTCAATAGAAAAAAATGTTAACAAACCAATCCTTGTTCATCTACAGTGGTTGGACCTTTTGGGGAAGCATCAAAAGATGGAGAGAAAAATAGACCTCTCTCCCAAACACTCTTCCTCTAGTAGAACGATGCCCAATCCTTCAATTATCAACAAATCGGGTTGGGAATTGATCACTCCCTACCTCTTCTATCACCTTTGGAAAAAATCCAAAATCTCCAATATCATCACAACTATTTCTCCAAGTTTATCCTTATGATGGTTTGATATCTCCTCCTACAACACATGGGTCAAAACATTGACCCATGGTTCACCACACTACAATTTTGTATGTACTACACGCACTCTGTAACATGGCTTCTCCAGAAACTAATTAGGTATGTTTCTTACTTCCTTTACACTACTTGAATTTCATTCAAATAACATAAAGGGGGGAAATTTAGACACAAAACTATGCATGTAGCATCACTTTATCATGCCATCGATATGTTGTTATATGCATGAATCCTAAGCACAAAAATTACACATTGGTGACATTGTCTCTTGTCCTTTTTACGTTCTTTGATTGATTTCTATTATGATGCTCTTCTACACTTCTCAGTTCTACATTCACTTTTGTTCAGGTCGCAGGGATCTATGTCTGTCTATCTATCTTGTCACATCAGTCATTTTTTATCTCTGGACACTAGTGCCCAAGCACATGTGTCCCTTCTAGGCACTCCTATCCTCCTTATTCCTTTTGCACATTTTGGAATTTGTGGTCAGCCTTACTTATTTTCTTATCCTTATCCCACATTTTTAGTCACATTCGGTGTCACTAGTATCGAAAATAAATAGAGGAACTTATATATATACACAACATACTAACTATTATTATGGTTGGAAAATCAAGAGGGACTATCATATCTACATATTACTACCACTACTCAAAGGGACTGCATTATGGGCTACATACACTAAATAGGAAGGAAAAGTATTGTGTTTCATACCACACATATGCATTCTTGCATCAAATCTACCTATAGCCTACTATCTTGGATTCATTTGCGTAAGATCCAACCTAAGGACACCATTTCACACATAAACACAAAGAACTACATGAAGTCTAAAATGTAGTGCAATGTTCGGTACTAAGTTCACTCATCGGGTGACTGCTGGGGTCTGTTTGACTTCATATATTGCATATTTTATTCAGATCTAATGTGTTTGTGAGCTTTTGTAGATAGCTAGGGTTTGTTTTTGCAGGTTATAGATGTGATTGAAACCCCGAAAAAAAAAGAAAATAGAAGCGGAAACTTTCCGACCTAGAAAAAATCAAATCCTAAACATTCACGCAATCACTAGCACCCAGGGTGCTCTCATCCTCATGTGGGCGCTTCTATCCAACACAGCTCTAAGTTCCACAATCCTATGTGATCCATTCTGACACTATTTCCAACCATATTCAATTCTCAGATAGTCACGATCACTTCCAGATCAACTGAAAATAGATAAGTCTTTGTTTCCTTTGTATTTACCTAGGGTTAATTGATTTTAGAGACTTGTATATCAAATATTACTGTGTATAATTATTTGAATATCATTTATTACAATAATTACTCTAAAATTAGATTTAATAAAAATTAGATTAAATCACTACTCTCATGCTCTTAATGTAATTTTTCCCAAAAGAAAATAAAATTTTGTACAAATTTGGAATTGGTGCTAGACCAAACTATGTTGGTATTCCCAACACATACTTGCCTCTCATAAAATGTGGGAGAATCACTTTGTATTAGGATGCGTATTTTCCTGATAACCTCCTTCCTCCTATTGAACTTGGTCATAAATTCTGGTATGAATATGGAAATTGTTGGCAGGATATTTTTGAGGCTATTGTACAAGCTCAACCACACACACACACACACACACACATTACCGGTTGGTCCATATATGACAAGATTAAGCTGGTGTGTGGAAGCAGAAATTCAACTTTGCTTTATTTAGACTCCACATTAGGGGATCTTCTCAATTTTAAGTCACAAGAAGGTTTAATGGTGTTGTTACTTGTCTAGGATGATCCTACATCAAGGGATATCTTGATGTTCAAAACTAAAGGCCTTATGGGAAACACATAATGAATAACCCGAAGGTTCTTCAAACACTCATTTGTTCAAGTATTACTTTTTCCTCGAATTGCTGGAAAAAAAACATTGTTGGATCAAATAACAGGAAGTGGGCACCATATTTACACATCATAAAAAGTAAGTACTTGTGGATTCATAAGATGTAGGTAGGAAAAGAAATATCATATCCTTTCTTGGAGGACTTGATATTTTTAATGGGCATTATGATACTCTAAAACACTATTTATTTCAAACTTTACACACGGTCCATAAGGATGATTATCATAATCCAAATTCTATAAAAGGTATTGATTTTGGTGGAGCAAGGGAGCTATGGCATGATTTACACCATAAAATAGATGGGCCTATAGTATATGATGTTTCAAAAAAAATTGAGTTGTATTGGACTAAGCCAGAAAAGGGACATGGACTTGGAAAACTAAAAAGATGGAGTGAAGATTCACTACTGAAACTAGATCCACTTCCAAACATTATAGGCATCTCAGAGCTAAACATGTTTTCTAAAAATAATCCAGAGATGTGGCATGTATAGAGTTTTCGATCAATTGACTTCAGTTTTGTCAAAGGATTTCCAAAGGATGCAAAGGAAGCTGAGGTTATGATAATTTTCTGTGAAAAAATGTGGTCATATAAATGAGCATACACACAGCTTATGTTGAAGCCATCCGATCTGCATAACACTTTATCTATATTAAAAATCAATACTTTATTGGGTCCTCATACAATTGGACATCACATAAAGACATGGGTGTCAATAATATGATTCCCTCGGAACTTTCTCTAAATATATAAGAAAAATTAGACCTTGAGGAAAGTTTCCATAGTACCAATGAAAGGTGTAGTTGTTCGACTTGCTGAGAATGAAGATGGCCAAATGTTTGGATCCCCTGTTAAACATACTATCTTATAGCCTTCTTACAGAATACGAGTCTAGTCATTTAAAGTTTAAATCATCAATTGCTTCTAATTTTCTAATGACTTGTATACATCCCAATGACATTATAACATGAGGCAAGCTGAAATAGCTCAATGGAGATATTTCTCATTGATAAGCCAACATTGTGCAACAAAATATCAAAAATCGTGAATTTACCAAGGCAAAGAAATATTGATCATGGAGATATATATAATCATCCATAATGGATGTAGATAAAATTAGATGGCATGTGCAATGAAAACTACTAAGAAGGATTGAATATCTATTCAAAGCTACAGACGTGAATGATCTCTATTAATCACAAACTAAGCAAGTGTATGTTATGCATCTAAAGCAAGTAACCAAGCTGCAAACCTAGGTCCTTCATGGAGTGAGAGATCGTGAAATGTGTCACAAATCCAACATGGTCAATGAGTTGATTTCTTATATGATCGAGATAGGTGGCCTCTCGCTAAATGGATATGACATTGATCAAAGGTGTTATGTTGTTGATCTAGGTGTCATTTTATGTCTAGGTGTATGTCCATGTCATTCCATTGGGGTCCACATTTACCCACTTTATTATTGTAATAAATAATTTTAATTGTGTCACTTATGTGATAAAATTGTGTTATTTTAATAAAATCACTTTACTTTATTAAAATAAATTTATTAAATTATAATGTGACCTAATTGTGCCCTAAAGTGATGTCATGTAAACCCTAACTCCTTACAACAAACTTTTGGGTTATAAAAGGAAGTTAGAGCTCATTTGTAAGGAGTCTTGGAGGTTGAAGGAACTTTGTGTCCTATGGTATCAAGGCAAGGAAGTTAATAAAATTTTTGTTTAGATAATTTCCATGGAGATTAATCGTTGTGAAGACTTTTTTGAAGAGATGGCGAGACTTTGTGTTCCTTTTAAAGAAGAAATGAATGAATGCTTATAGAACTTTGTGTCTTGATATTCTTATTGGTTATGTTTGTTCTTATGTCAAATGTAATCTTTCATTTCTTTCCTTTTCATGAAAAGTACAAACATTCAATCTCTTTACTTTTATGGTGTACTTTCTAGCATGTAGGAATGAGATATGCGTTTTCTTGTTCTTGCATGCTTCCTCTCTCAATTATTTTGCAGTATCTTTCTATCTCTTATATTCATTTCTCACTTTCCTTTATTTTTACTTTTGGGTTCTTTCTAGGTGAAAAGTTTCCAAAACCCCATAAATCCATCATATGAGGGATATTCTCCTCTCAAACGCAGAGGTTAGATCACCCTGTCAATAGGTGATCTCTCCAATGTTGCAAGTTTTATGTCGGATAATGTAGGAAAATCCGTGAGGATACCAAATAAACGAGAGCAACATAAAATCTTTCCAACATAGAGGAAATGTTTACATTGACTGGGAAAGGCAATTTCAAGTGTGGGTTTGGTTGTCATGACCAATTTTTTTAATTTTACATTTAGCATGATAACAAATGGATCTTACTCAGGGACTTATTTCAGATTAGATAAAGGACAAACTAAGTAAGTGTGAACCTTAGTTATCTGGGGGAGTAGAACATTGCCTTATCCATTGGGAAAATAAAGTCACATAACACACAAGTACTATAAACAAGCAACACAAACAAGAACAACCGATATGAACACACGATGGAAAGGGAAACACATAACAAAAAGGGAAATATAACCTAAATCACTTATGGTACATGCGTGTGACAGCCTAATTTTACCATAGCAATTTTTATTCTTTAGATGTTACCCATTTATTGGTAGCATTGAATGATTTTGTTCCACAAATCCATTGATGGGCTCACTAAAATACGACCCCTTTCTCAATTTCTTGAGAAATTTTTCATGATTGTTTTGGTAAGAGATGGTTGATAGGAATACCTCACTTTTCTCATTGTTCTGAAATTTCATTTCAAGTTTCCAATCTATTGTTACATTAACTCATGCTTGTGATTTCACATTCTTTATTTTGTCATTATCACAAGATTATTTTTTACCATTATAGGCTCACCATGTTTGCAACTAGTCTCGTGCTCTCCATTGGGAAATAGATCCTAATTTTTCAAGTTCTCCATGACTATTGCTTTTGTGAGATGATTCTTGATAGAAAATTTAAAATTTTCAGCACCATCATATATATCTCGTTGATTTATGTTCAATGAACGATCAATATGTTCTTCTTTCACACACACTGACTCATTATTGACCTCGATATCACTTTCTGTGATGGAGGTATATCCTCATGAATTAATACATTCATGGGAGATTCAAACACTGTCTTTTCCTTCCATTCATCATGAATAAAATATTCTTCACAAAATGGGAAAGAGAAGGACTCATCTTCACATTCATACTCATCAGCTAATGTTTCAAGAGGGACATTGAGCTTCTCTGTTTGTTTTATTTCGTTATGGAACATTTGTGCATCAAATGAAGAATCAAAGTCATACTTGTACTTATCTTGCATAGTCATAGCATAGGTCGAGAATTCAAGACTGGGTAGAGGGTCTTCAATTCCTTATGCAACCTTTAAAATATCTTGCATAGATTCCTTCTTAAAAGTTGCCACATACTCACCTTCATATTCATTTGAAAAACCTTCACATCGAGTCTCAGGAAGATGATTGGAAACCTGAAAAAAATATGGCCAGAACTCATTTGAAAAATCCTCTTTCTCATGATCCACATTTCTTATCAGTTGGGGGTTGCCTTCTTGCAATTCAAGGTATACTTGATCTTTATCATTTTCAAACAGAGAAAAAATATCCATGTTGAATAGGAAGGGCACACCTTCCAATTCAGGATCTATCAAATCATCCTCTTGTTCCTTGACTGGTTCCATCACCTTCGAGAACTCTTTCATCAAGAGAGGAAGTTCAACATTTTCTTCTGAAGTGATGAAATAGTTCCAGCCTATTGAATCTTGATACACAATGTCCTCCCTTGGGTCATTTTCTCTTTGAAAATTATATTTCATCTTTCTTATCGGAAGTAAATTCATCATTGTGCCTTTGATTGGTATGGTGGCATATGACCAATCCATATTTATATCTCCACCAATGTCTTTGCAGAAGCTTCAGCTCAACAACGTCATGTATGTAGCTAGAATGTCTGCCACTAGTATTTTGGTATTGACCTTCTTGTTAGGAAAGTCCACAAGTGCTACACAAGCATTGTTAACTTGACCAATGAGAACTACTTCTTTGATCTCCATGGAATAACAGTAACCAATAGCATGGATGAGGGTGAGATCAAGAGCATGTGAAACTTTTGCAGGAATGATGTTATCCGAGGCACCAAAGTCAACTATATAGTTATTCCATTTGTATCCATTGGCCAACAAGGAGAGGTAGAAAGGTTCAATTTTTCCAAAAGATGAAGATGTGGAGGTAAGAAGGTTCTAAGATGTAACATATCCAAGAGCAGGAAGTGAATCTTTTGCATCGAAGTTTGTGGGGCATAATTTTGAATTAATTCCTTTAATAAACTGGACAAGTTTGTCAATTTACTTTGGATGAGCTCTCAAATACTCAAATTCATAAATTTGGACCTTGGAATTCTTAACATGTTTAATTATGTCATTGAAGGTGTAGTTGTGGTAGTGAGAGTTTGAATACTTCTTGGAATTTCATTGGTACTATTTTTATTCATATCATTATCATTACCCACATTGGGACATGTAGAGGAAATTACAAATACTTCAAGATTCTTTTTGTTGATTGCATGGGAGAGGGTAACGGTGATCCTCCTCTTGTTATTGTTTTTTGTAGAGTCACCACTTGAGGATCTTTGAATTTGTAAGAATTATCCCTCTCTTGAGCTTTCAAATGGGTAAACGCCTCATAGGAATGACTATTCATATCAGCGACGGTTTCATCATCCAAAGAAGGGGTATATTCACAAAACCCAATGTTTCCAACAAATTCAATCTCATCAATAGTCAAAATTACCCCATCATTTTTTTTAAATTTGATCTTCATCATACTCTTCTTCGAGCCTTGCTTCACACATGGCATTAACAAGAGGTGCTTCAAGAGCTAATATTATTTCTCTTCCACCTATTATGTTTCTATTCTAATTTTGATTTTGATTTGGATAGCCTCCCCTCAGAAAGGTGGATTGTGCAAGTTACTTCTTCAATGAAATCACATCATTATCCAGTTTTTGAACAAGATAATTAGTGGCAAATTCTTTAGAAGTTTGACCCTTTTATTTACCATTTGGATTCTTCACTTTCCAAAACAAAATCCGATCATATTCTACTTCGATGGCATATTCTTGGGCATTTTCAAGATTTTGAGGTTGAGCTCTCCATAGGATAAATCCTATCTTAGGAAATTGTGAATTTATGAAGAATCTCTTTTTATTATCAGTGGATGGCGAAGCTTCTATACGTATTCTTTCCAACAATCTATTGAATTAGACCACAAAATCGCTCATGAGTTCATTTGATTCTTTCTTCATTTGGATCAATTGAAAAATAAGATCTTGAGAGTCTTCAGTTGATTTAAATCTTACTTCAAACCTGGTTTTGATATCATTCCAATTTGTGATGGATTGAGAGGGTAAGAGGTAGAACTATCTTCATGTTCAACTCCAATAACTCCATATGTAGTGATGAAAGTTGCAGTTTGTTATTCAAGAAGTTGAGTGCCATCACCTTTAAATTTGAGAAAGATCTTGTAGGATCCCTTCGATAAGTCATGGAGAGGTGGTGTAAGAGCAAGAAAAATATCATTCCTTCCCCATGGAACAAGTTATTGAAGTTCTTCCATTTCTTCTTCTACTTCTTCTTCTAGGGGAAGAATAGCTAGCGGTGGTGAAACTGGAGATTCAAGAAGAGTCTCAACTAGATTTCCTATTATATCACTCGTCAGATGGAGATGATGCTCAAGATGAGTAGTATGGATTGTTTCGGATCTGATATTGTTGTTTTTTAATATCTACAAATGTTTGATTAATAATACCTCTCAATCTATCCAATGTGGTGTATCTCTTTTCAGCCAGCTTATGAGAAAACTTGCAACAAGAATGTGAAAGGACACAACTGAAAATAACAATGGCTCTCAAGCATCAAATTTCATGTTTTATTTAGATTTTTTTTACTTTTTATGTATTTTTAGTATATCTGATTTTTAGGATTTTTTGGTTCATTATAGGGTACAGGACAACAAAATTTTCCCCTCAGTGGGCACCAAAAACTATTGCCAAAATAATTTGTCACAAAAGAAAATTAGGGGTTTTCACCAATGCTCTATTATTATGCCACTATGTTTAAGAACGTGGCAGCTCCATTTATTAAAAACAAGAAATATGTAAACTACTCTAACCATCGGGGATAACCTTTCGACCAAGGATCACACAGGAATACTCCACTAAACCCATATGTAAAAAGGAGGTAGATGAAAGGTGTGTATATGACAAGAGGGGAGAAAGTGAGAAGGGGGGTTTACTCAATAAATAACAAGTTGAGTTTTTTGACATAAAGCCAAAATATTTCCAAGTTAATAATGAGAAGACACCATGTCAAGAAAAGCGGAAAAAAATATAATTAAATCCAACTTTATTTGCATAATATTGCACAATCAACCATTCTCGTGGAGTAAATTTGAGATGGAGAGGAAAACATAAGACAAGGAGATATAATAATTGTAGTTTCTTTCTTGTAGTAAGACAATGGGAGCTATCAACCAATAAAATCTAACCTTGGAATGGAGAATCCATTCCAATTTATAGCTTTTCAATTCGTCTCGCCATCTACCCCCCACATGACCTTTCGTAGCCCCACCACTTGTGACCTTTCACATTTGTCTTAGAAATGAAAAATAAGCCCCTTTATTATTAATGAAAAGTGGACTTTTATAGTTACAATGGTCACTTAAGTGAATAAGACGAAAGAGCCATAAAGTACATATTACAATGGAGAAATAGAATGTAGAGAGAGATAAGAGAAAATCCAGAGATGGGAAAACATCATGCTGACAAAGAATCTACCTCCAATGGACCATGAATGAAATTCCTTTCCCTTTACCACTTATTAAATAGACACGATGATTGCAAATGATTCCTCTTGTGAGATGGAAACACACCTCAAGGTGTTTGAATGAGTGATTAAGAACACTACCAAGTGAATTGCAACATATGAAATTTAGATGATTTCCCATTCTTGCAAACATGATACTCCTTTTGAGTATAAGGTTGAAGTCAAAATGTGGAGATCATTGCATTGTTCTTCTCAGCTTCAAAATTCACCTCTGTAACACATATGTTTTCTTTTAGAATGGAATAAAATCCTGGATTTTCAAACACCTTATTTATCACTTGTTACTCATTAGAAAAGGTCTTCTCCTCTAAATAAAAGAAATGCTCCTTCATTCAACTAAAAGTTCCAAGTGTGAACTTATGAATCTGTCAAGTCACTATGAAGCTTTGTATTGTTTCGAGCACATCTAAGTGCTCTTTCTTCAGCATGGGAATCTCAACATCCTTGTTCCTTCACCAATATCCCAATACTTATTAGGTTTAGTAAGCCTGATTTTGAGAAGTCCATTTTAGTTATCAGATGTTTATTTTCACAATTTTGGCTTTCCTTGATGTTAAAAGTGAAATGACAACTCTAAAAATGAACTGTTTGTAGCACTTACTATTTATAAACAATGATTCTTAGGAAGGATTACTATTTTTATAAATGGGTCTTCCTGGTGTAGGAATGGAATGAAATTAGTCTCAAAAGTTTTCTTAATTCACAAGGATGTTTTGCTCTAATTTTTGAATAATTTCAATCGTTGGAACTTTGTAGATTTGAGAAAACATTTTTTGGGCTGCAAACTTCAAATGGCTGTAAAAAATGATTAGAGAATCAACGGATGCATGTAAACACTCTTCTTAAAGGCGTTTTCGCAAGGAAAATACAATTAAAATCTTGTGACAAACGAACATGGCTTTTGGGAGATACGAGCAAAAAGAGGTTTTGGCATGGAGGATGCCTAAAGAAATTTTGGCAACATAACAACATACCATCAACAAAGAGGGAAAAAAATAACACAAATGAGGTGTAAAATGGTAAAGTTATCAATTTAGATGATTTTCCCTCATTCAAATTCATTTTCCCTCCCATTTGCACACCCTAACCAAAATTTAACTCAAATAAGCTCAACCCGGGTCAAGTGGAGATTAGAGGTGTGGTTACACCTTAAAAAATAGGGGGAAAGGTAAAATGGACATCCACATCTCTAAAATTCACCATGGGTGAAGCTCTCATGAGGAGGGGGTCAAATTTTGCAAGAATGATGAGTTGATAACCTATTTCTAACACCCAAGTTGTCACTTTTAAGTGACGAAAAGTCTCCTCCATAGGGGGAGAAAATTTGTATGTCCCCCATGTCCACTTGGTTGTTAGGAAAAAGTGAAATGGTGACATCACACGTTAAAATGGCCACCAAGGGTCTATCCTTCAGGAAAAAAGTGGTAAAAATGACTTAAAGTGAGTTTATAACCTCCACCTAACCACTTAAGTTGTCACTTAAGTGAAAAAACAACTCATCCATAGTGTGAGCATAATTTTGTGTCCCCCATGTCCCCTTAAATATTTGAAGAAAGGGAAAAATGGATAAAGGGACAACAGTCCTCCAGAACCCTGCCCAACCTTCTTGGAATGCTGATGTCATCATTTTTAACATGAAAATAAACTAAGGAGTGGTTTCTCGGGCTCGGGGAAAAGACATGGAGTTCAGAGGGATAACTTTATATGATTTTGACTCTAAGTGACCCAATTAATCCATTACCACCATTTTCAAGACCTAATTCAGTTTGAAATTTTCCTTGTCAGTCCATTTTCCACTTTAGCCCTTGCATGTACGCCCATAAGTTAAGTTGTTGCTAGAGTCCAAAATGAGTATGAACCATTATAACACATTAAACATGAGGAGGGTCCAATTTAATCCACTTTGACCTTTGGTTAGGCTCTTAACTCTTCCTAATGTGTCCAAAACCATTCGACCAAGTTTCACCTCGTCAAAGACCTTTGTGTTGCACTACTAGACAACTTTTTGCATTTTATACTCCCAGATTTCTTCCCTGATTATTGCACCATAGAGTAAGCTCTTTCATATTTCCAATTCCTGGGATATGAGATCCCAACACTTCACAAGGCTCTTGAAACCCTTCTAATAAGGTGATTAGTTCCTTTGAAACATGCATTTCCGAGTACCTTGCCCAAAAAGACCTAGTTTTTCTTAACTTGTTCCTGACCTTAATTATCTTCAAAAAATTTCCTAAACTACCTTGGAAAATTCCATTTCTCTCCCGTAAATATCTTTGATTGTTTGAATCTTCCCTATAAGCTTCTTAGGGATGTCCTTCTATCACAAAAATACCAAAATATCCCTTTTGAAGCCTCTGGAAGCACTGCTCTTTCATATAACTCAGTAGCTTCAAGAACTAAGCTAGGTAAACTTATCTACACATGAAACACACTTGAAAATCATATTAGCACATTCCTCTCAACTAGAATGAGGGTGACACAGTTGAAATGTTGTCCAAAGGAATGGTTTACATTTACCAGGAAAGGGAAATTCAAGTGTGGGTTTGGTTGTCATGACCAAAATTTTAAATTTTGAATGCTAGACATTTAACATGACAACAAGGAGTTATGGGACTCACCTACTCCTTTCCGACCTTTATGGATTATGTAGGCTGAGATGGATGGAAATACTCTCTATCAGTGTGCTATACTTTTTAATGGGGCAACTATATTCCTCATGTCAATTCCTTCACCACCATGATTCGAGTTATATACCTAAATGGGGCGGCTATATCCCATGTGTCAACTCCTTCACCAAAATGATTGTAATTATAATTACATCCATGAAACCTTGTTAAAAGTATGAATTCATTAAATTTTCCATCATAGTATTGAAACAACATGCCCACTTCACCATATGAGCTACAACTCATGTGCCAAATATTTTGAGGTTTTTGTACAACCGCCAATACTAGCTATTCAACCCTTATCATACTACCATCTATGGGATTCATTTCACATGAATTTTCACTTATTTCAGTTTTTTAAGTAACCTCACCCTTGGTGACCCTTTTATAATGGATTCCCAATCACATTGTCCAATTGTTGAAATTTCAATGGATTGTGATGGCACCTTTGGGGAAGTAACTAAGGAAATTTGAGCTAAAAGTATTCCATGAGGTAGCGATTATGCCCCTAATATTTTTTTACCACTTGAGGAATTTAACATTTCTTATCAATGGCTTGAAAAATTTCACATGATAGGTTTTTTTTGTTGGAAGGATTCCCTTTAAAAGCATGTTAAGATCATAGGTTTAAATAAACTAGGCCCAATTTGGCATAAATTTGGCGTCGATCTAGAATATGACAAAGGGGTTATTTTGTTTCATTTTGTTGGCCTTGTCAATCTTTCCATGCTCCTACACAAATCCTCGACATGGTATATCCAAAGTTCCCTACTCGTGGTGTCCCCACAGACCTATGAGTTTGTAGTTTCAAAAATACAACTATTAAGGTCCTGTTTTGGATTGAGTTCCTTGGCCTACCTATGCCATGTTATTACTTTTTAGACCTCGGTGTTTCCTTGATTAATCGGGTAATAATAAAATAACCCAATCGTCAACCATTATTTGGGTGTTCCCAAAGTTGTTAAGCCACAAAATAGCCTTCTACCAATTACATAGAGCCTTACTAAGCATGTTGGGGCAACCTCTTCTAAATCTTTTTTAGTTTTACCCTTGAATTTTAAGGAGACACCCCAAACAACTAAATCTCAACCTCTAAATCATTTTTTGGTATCTAATGGGTTGGCTAGTTTTCACTATGTTTTACGTGATAGTAGTGATTTCACTTATGTGTCTGTTCTACCAGGTTCTCCATGTAAAACATAAACAAGGTACTCTCATATCCCTTCTTGCCACCTCAAGGAAGGAAATTTTACACCTCAAACCAAAAATAAATCTTAGTCTATTGAATTTTTGCTTTCTAACCAACAATAGTTTTTGGAGGATATTTATGAAACCCTATTGGGCTTAAATTCAGAGGATATGTCTCTTGATGTTAGTTTTTAATGAATTGTTTTTAATGGAATGTGCAAGCTTTTATAGGATCTACTTGTAATTACACAGTGTGATAATTTCATAAGTGATTTCCAAATACATACATTCTTTGTCTACAAGAAGTTAAGGAGGCAAAATTTTTGTTGTCTGTGATCACTAAAATTATCTGACCAAATAGTTTAGCTCTAACTAGTAATCATAAGCTTGGTCTTTGATGAATTGTAACTTTTATCACCCCTAAATGGTCTCCCCTTTATGTTATAGATGGATGTGACCCAAAAAATGGAATCCTCTAGGTTTTATTTAACATTATTAATCACCCATTTAGAGTGATTAATGTTTATGCATCCAATAACGTGGCTAGAAGGACAACTCTCTAGCGATGGATTGTGAATAAGCTCTTAGATGCCCATTGGGTGGTGTGTTGTGATTTCAACATGGTTGAGGTGGCAATTCATAAGATTGACCACCTACCCATGTGTTGGATAGTTACCGAAAGGGTAACCTAGATGTACATGCATAATAAATTTCGGTTTTCTAACCCTAATACATCTAATCATTCTGACTTGATCATGTGGCATGTTTGGTCTAATTTATGCTAATGATATGATGACATCTTTAAATTACTATATCATGACATTATTTCAGTGCAACCTTTCTTTTTTTTTTGTTAGCATTTTTCAGTTATTAGTGTGAGTCCAATTTAGTCCACTTTCGATTAAGTCTTGGATGTAGTGTTGCAAATTCAAACACTTATCTATTTTGTGACCCTTAATGCGGTGAAATTGGCAATATTCATTATCTCTAAACCATGATGGTATAGGCGTGTCATCCTTATAAGGCATTATGTTTCAGGATATCTAACCATATTAACCACCTCTATCTTTTTTAGTATTGATGACATTGAGTCAAATAGAGGAGTGAAAGTACGACGCTTATACTCCATAGGCAGAGATCCCTTTGCAAGCTTCAAAGGAGTGTTGTTTTGAACAACTTGTACTCATTTAGAGTCTACTATTCCATCATTAACAATGTTTTTTGTTCTTATTAGGAACAAACTTTGGCTTATCGTTGGTCTTGGAATCATTATGATCTCTTGAAAAGGGCTTTGGGGTCCCTCTATTTAACAATGCCTTTTCAATTTGACTCCCTTTTTCTATGACCTCTTCGAACGTGTTACCACAATCCATTTGCAAGTGGAATGTAATTTTTGGATGGAGGTTGGGAACAAATATGCCTATCAAGCTATTTTTAGGTAGGGAGCAAGGAAAGCGACTAGCTAACCCTCTCCATCTTTGTAAAAATGCAGCAAAGTTTTCATTGTTTCGTTGCTTGGCATTGCAGAGATCTAACATGGTAACATCATTTTCTATATTGAAAGAGAAGTGTCATACAAAACTCTCTGCTAGTTCTGGCCATGTTGATATAGATCCCTTAGGGATATGCACAAACCAATCTAGCATCGTTGCCCCTAAACTTTCGTGGAAACAAGTGCATAAGATAATTTTTGTTGAATGCAACATCTTGACATGCCATATAGAATTCCTTTATATGATCACGAGGGTCACCTTTTCCCTTATATTTATCAAATTTTGGAAAATCAAAATGTCTTGGGAAAGCTACCTGCATCATGGCTTTGTCAAATGGGTAAGGACATAACTCATCGAGCTGATACTTCTTGTTATTGACTATTGGTTTGCCCTCTTGTAACGCTTGAAGGGATTCTTCATTGTTGAACACTCTTGATTAAAAAGTGGATCTTGTGTGGGTGGCAGCGCATAGGTCTATACAAACGGTTAAGCCTAGGTGTATGCCCACCCCTGATTTTTTGAGAGAATATATTCATAAGGATCTCTTTGTGCCTCTCGTCAAGGAGTGTTTATTGGGAATTCGTAACATGAAGCTTTAGGTTTTGCTTTTTGTATAGCTTGTTTCACAACTTTTGGTTGTTCCTTTTGTATATGTGAATCCAAACTTGCCAATTGACGAGTGAGGGCTTGGACCTATTATTCTAATGTAACCTCTTTAATAGGTATTTCATGATTATCTTCATTACGAGGAGGTTGTGCATGATGAACATGTTCTTCATGGTCTTTGCAATGAATTTCAATAGGAGGCAAGTGATAGTATCCATCATTTTCAAATGATATCTCCTCATTATTCTATCCATGTGCAGAAGTAGAGGCATGACCTGGATTTAAATTTTTGTTAAGAGTGTGATGAGGAAGGTCTACTTCTTCTTCTCCTCAAACCATGCCGATGATAAGAGAAGGGTCTACTGTGGAAGGTAATTTGGCTCCTAGTTCCACAACCCGCATAAGAAATTCATGTTTGTTATGAAAAATGTAGTCGTCAAAATGGGCGGAATGAAGCTCTACATCTGCACGAGGAGACTCTTCCTCTCCACCACTATGGTAAACCATGAGATTATCCTCCAAAGAGAGGGTTGTCACCTCTAAATATATTGGCTACCAAATTTCGTGACCACATTCTCATAGTAGGCATTACTTAGAATAGAAGGTACAACATGAAATAATTCCACTAAGGTTTATTAACAAGGGACCTTAGTCAAATTTTTGTAACGTACCGACCCTAAGTTGTTAAAACAAGGTGACTATAGAATAGCCACAAAAGTGATAGGTCAAAATGAAATGTATGAACTAAATAATAATGAACAAGCTACCCTAACAAGGTAATATATGACACAAGTTTTCCTTAAATAATACAATGGCGTACAACGGTGAAAATTTGGTTTACACCAAATAGTTTATTCTCTAAGATTTCATCTAGATAGGTTTGCAACCAAATAGTGACAACACAACATCACCAGTTAGGTCAAAAGTTTGCAACAAACAAGGCCTAAATGATAAGAGAATGTTGACGCAATCTTCTAACAAGATATACTAAAAACCAGTTTCTAAACACTAACAAAGTCTAAGTCTTGTAAAATGGGTGATAACAATGTGAGCAGCGTAATGAAACTATTTGGACACGTGAACCAAGATTTCAAGAAATCAAGATTTCTAGTTTCTAAATGATGTTATCGTGATGCTAACAATGTATCCTCAACACTCACAAAACTCAAGACAAAGTTAGGATGTAAAAACTGAGTCTAAGTATAACAAGAAATTTTTATGTGTTCAAACAACACAACTCTACAATATAGAGATTTAGGCCTAATTTCACAATGGAAACAAGACGTAAATATCTCAATTGTATGGCTACAATGTGGGACAGCATAACAACTCAAAAAGAAGACAAGGATGAAATCTCCTAACTATGATGATAATAAGTCTCAAATATGGGTTTTTGAGACAAGGGGGCCTACTCGATCGTGAGTATATACCATGCACACTTTCAACACTTGCACTCTGACATTGCAACCTAGTCGCGCAAGTAGAATACAAAAGTGGTGGACACGCGATATCTAGCGGGTATCTGTATATGTTGTTTCCTTTTGTCCAAAAATGGGCAACAAGAAAACAAGGGTGTAGACCAAGTGGTGTTGAAATAAACTTAGTGTTATTTTGGCAGAGTTTCACCTTGTCTTAAGACAAGTGAAAAACTAGGACAAAATGACACTAAGTAGATTTCGTGATGAAATGTCACGTGGTTTCAAATTTAAGAGATTCTTTCCCTTGTTTGAAAAACAAGAGTTTGAATCTAACAAAGTTGTCACTTTGTGAGAGCTCTCAAGTATACTATCTAAGACAAAAATAATGGCTCCAAGCCAACAATCTTCCTAGGTGGTTCTCTCTCTAGGTGTCACAAGATATCTATGAGTGAGATCAATTTACCCAAAAAGTCACACTGACTAATTTGGGAGTATCTTGGCTTTACTTTACCCCCTTCAATATAATGAGCACCGAAGTGCGTTCAGTTATACTTTCACTGGGGTTGTAATACAGATATCTTTGACGCTAATCTCACCAAGGCGTACTAGACAAGTCGGTAGTGTGGAGCACTTTCCTGTTTCATTCACAAGGTTCCCTCTTGTGTGAACTACTTTAGGGTTCCTAGGACCACCCCCATTGTTGTAGCTTAAGGCTTATGCCAAAGGGGTTATGTCCTAGTTAAGTGAACAAGTCGTAGCTCTTAACCAAAACCTGCTAATACAATGTGATGATTGTGGTCTATTTTTTATCTTTGAGACTTAATGTGGTTTTTGTCGTACTCCTTTTGGCAACCTACAATCACACGTGTAGTTAGAAAAATTGTTTAGGTCCTCCTTTCTTTTACTAGCATTAGGTCCTTCACAAAATGGTTAGTAGTTTCAAAATAGATTCACAATATCATAAGAAAATAACCATGAAAATGCTTGTAAATCAACTAACTACTATCAAATTTTGCAAAAACAAGGTTTATTCCCAATTCATCCAAGTGTTTTTTAATGAAAAGACTAAAATTGCTTTTGATTCCCAAGATCACACTAGGTGCAAGGGAAGAGCATACACAACTTCTAGCCTTGGTTATTTAGCAAGTGAAAAATCATTTAAACTAAAAGATGATTAATAAAGTTTCTTACTTACTCTAATGATATCGAAAGAAGGTTTAAGAGTGCTCTTGATTCTCCGGATCACACGAAGTGCAAGAGAAGAGCATACACACCTTAACCAAAACTCATACAAAGCATGGAAACAAGATTAATTCCTTCAAAACCCTAAGTGATTTTATAAGAAAACTTACTCTAAATCTATGAAATTGACAAAAATGGCATCTAAAAACCTCTGAAAAGTAACAGAAATCCTAAAAACCAAAAATGGAAACTTTGAGTTTGCAGGAAAATTTTATACAAACACACATGCATGCCCCTGTCGACGTGTGCACGTCTGTTTCAACACCTATGCTCCCCTGCTGATGTGTGCACTCCCCTTGTAAAAACAACTAACAGTTGAAAAAACCGAGCCAATGTGTGAGCTTCCAGATAAGGGGGTACGCATGCCTATTTTGACGCTTGCGCTCCCCTAGTAAACGTGTGTGCTCCCCTTTGTAAAAAAATGACTAACAGTTGAAAAATCCGAGCCAACATGTGTGCTTTTAGACAAGCAGGTGTGCTCCTGTTTCAACACATACACTCCCTTATCGACATGTGTGCTCCTGGTTCAACACCTGTGCACCCAGTTTAACACATGTGCACCCCTTCGCTAGAAGTGGCAAAAATTCAAGTTTTGACAAGAATTTCTTCAAAAAGATCAAATATTTAGTATTTTTTGGCGATTTTGACAGAGTTTTGCCTCCTTCAATCTTGCAAAAAGCAAGAAAACACAACTTCTACCACTAATCTAGTTGAAACAACTTTCAAAAATGAAAATTAATCTATAAAACTTTGAAAATTACTCTAAAACTTTGAAATTAATCTAAAAAGCTTGAGAAACTAATCTAAAAAGCTTGAAAGTACTTTAGAAAGCTTGAAATTTAAACTAGAAAACTTGAAATTAATCTAGGAAACTTGAAACTAATTTTAAAACTTTGAAAATTACTCTAAAACTTTGAAATTAATATAAAAAGCTTGAGAAGCTAATCTAAAAATCTTGGAAGTACTCTATGGAAATTAAAACTTTTTTGAAATTTAAACTAGAAAACTTGAATTTAATCTAGGAAACTTGAAACTAGAAAATAAACAAGAAAACCTGAAATTAATTTAGGAAACTTGAAACTAACTTTGAAACTAAGTTAAAAAGCTTTAAAAATTGAATGCAATGGGGTATGGTCCCACCAAGCGTGCCAAATGATGACACCCTAAACTTTACAAAGAAAATTACATGACTAAACAAGGGAATCTAACACCATTTCCATCCATCTAGCCAAAGGTTCTAAGTCTAGGAATGTAACATTAAGATAGAAGCTTAAAAGAATGCTTAACTAGTATGAAAACAATACCAAATCTAACTAAACATGCCTACTAATATGCTTGAATTACCTAACATGGGCCTAAATAGACCTAAGAGGGAAATCAAATGGTTATGGTTGCTACTCCAAACAAGGTGAAATGGCCTCTCCCAATGACTACTTGGTCATTTTGGATATCCATCTACTAACCCCATTGAAGGCTTTAAGCAAGGATTGAACTTGGCTATATATCATATTTATTATATGAGATGTAAATCAAAGCATGGTGTAAAATATAAAGGAATGAGGTGCACCCTTTTTATAGTTTTCCTTTTGGGAGAAACTTGTATTTTGGTGCATGTGGGACTAAAAGCCCCAAATTAGATTAGAATTTCTAATCATGATTAGGCCTTGCTAATCACAATTAGTGAATTACCAAGTGATTAAGAGGTGTGAAGCCTTAATCAACCGCTTAGGGTCAACTAGGAGGCTAGGATAAGCTTTTGAAGCTTGTTGAGATGTTGTGGAGGTGAATGGGGTGATTTTGAGTGGTTGGAAGAGGGGTTTGAGTCAATACTAGGGTATATTGACCAAAACAAGGGCAAAATAGGCTTAATTAGCTAATAAATGCTAATTGTCTGTTTTGAAGAGGATTTTGACTTACGATTCGTCGTAAAGTGGCATCCTGAATGCGAAAGGGGTTACACAATCAACAAAGCATTTGTTAATTGGCTAAAGTGGTAAGAAACATTAGTTAATTAGTGAAAACCACTAATTATAATGGATTTGGCAAGAATGAGAGTGATTTACGTGTGTTTTGGCAATAAGATTGCAAAAGTGGAATTTAGGTGTCTACATTTGCCCCTGTTTGAGGTGAAGTTAGTGACTTCACTTCAAACATAGTAGACAAGCATAAAACAGGTAAATTTTTGAAGAAAAATTAGCAGGATGAAGGATGCCCCCTCGAGTGTCGATGGGGTGATAGAAGAAGTCAATCGACGATCGAAAATATGATTTGAAATGGATAGAAGAAAATAGGTCAGAACGGGTGTGAAACCCTTAGGTATTGAGAAGGAATAAGGATAGGGATAAACATGGTTGTTTATTGCCCCAGGTGATTTGGAAGAAAAATTAGTAGTGGTAATAAATGATAATGGAGAAGAAATGATTAATGGAGAAATATAGGACAAGCCCAATCTTTGCATCCAACCTTTCAATAAGCAACTTGTTTATATCATTTTGCCCCTAGGTCTACATCATCGGCCTTTATTTAAAATAAACAAAAGTGTAAGATAACATGAAAAGCTAAATTACTAACAATTGTTTACTGCTAAAAATATGTAACTCCATGCAACATACATTATGCAATGCAATACGAGAAAGTAAAATGACACTTAACTCCATGCAACATACAAAATGCAATGCAATACGAGAAAGTAAAATGAAGCTTAACTCCATGCAACATATAGAATGCAATGCAATATGAGAAAGCAAACCAACTAACCTAACAGAGAAACAAGCACGATCACATATAGTCAAACAAACAACGTTCAAGACAATTGTACCAATGTTTTTGTTATCAAGTTGTAGTTCTTGAATGTTTGTGTTGTAACGACAAGGGTTAAAAATGATGCCCTAAGCAATAACACATGCAAGGGAAAAATGGAGGACACAAGTAGTCCCATGGAAAAGCTTTCGTGCACTATGACATAGTCCCTAGCAACTCATTGTTGCATGGGAGGACCGACATAGTATGCAACCTAGATTTTGTTAATGGATGTAGATCATGATGATCCACAAGTTGTTTGAGACTAGAATAAACAAGAACCTTAGAAAGATGTTTTTTTAGGACAAATTTCAATGTTTGAGGATAATGCAAGTGATACATGCTTCAACTGTATGCACGTTGTTTACCAATTTTTGTAGAATTTTGGATTTTTTGTAATTTTTTGGATATTTAATAATGTAACCAATTTTTTGGGTTTTTGTGAAACATATTTGAATGTTTTGATTTGTAAAACATATGTGAATGTTTTCTTTATTTTTGAAACATATTTGAATGTTTTTTATTTTTGAGAAGTTTTCTAAAGCTATGTACAGGAAACAAAGAAACGTGGATGCCCCTAGCGACAGATGGGATGTACAAGGGCAGAATGCCATGCACATGTGCAAGAAAGTGAAGATGTGAAAATGCCCCTAGTGTTAGCTGGGAATATACAAAGGCAAACTCTTCATGTGCAAAATATGGATCAAGGCCAATATGGATAGGTTCAACATGATGATGAACGTAACCCAATGACGTGCTAGGAAGGAGCAAGGATGCCCCCAGCGTAAGCTGGCCAAGAAGCACATGATAGAAAGAAGTGGAAGTTTGTTTTGAGAAAGGGTACAAAGGTGCCCGCAAACATGGAAAAAAGGCAATATTATACACATGGATGTTCTGAACGAAGTAGAAGAACAACATGTGAATGTTGTGAATGTAGCTTAGAAGCCTCGCGATGAAGAAGTGGTTAGCCAAAGGCACGAATCGTGAGACAAGATACAAACTAGAGTAAGATTCTGAACAAGGTCCAAAAAAAGACACTTGGTAACATACTAATCCTGTTTGCTCATTGAGATCCAGTGTGTGCATGTGGAAATTTATTACCTCTTGGAGGGAAGATTTGATAGACAACAAGTGAAGACACCCTAGCCAATGTGTAGGAATGATTTATTTTTCAAAGTTTTTTTTTTGTGAATGGATTGTGGAAGGAGAGTCGTACATTGCTCCGCTGCCAGCCAGGCGTCCATAGCCCCGATGGAGATGCATTTGATTCTAATCACAACATTTCTCTACTGCCATTCAGGTCCATAGCCCCGGTAGAGATTATTGGAAATACCCCAAGAGAGAGTTATATATCAATTTGCTTTTGCTTTTATTTTCTTTTAGTTTTCTTTCAGACTTTGTGCTTTTTGATTTGATTGATTCTTTTTCTTTCTGAAAACTTATTTCAGCTCTCTTGTTTGACAAGGGGTTAAGAACCACTGATGGCTTGATGGAAGGAGGTGGAAGTGATTGTGATGACGACATTGAATAGTGTCAACAAATATGTCCAAAAAAATTTCACAAGTTTTTTAGATGTTGATTGTGATAGGATCTCTACGAGGTCAGTCGTTCTTTAATTTACCAAGGTGATAAAAGACCAAGGTCAAATAGATACCATAGAAATAAATGTCACAATATGTGTGTGAATTGGCTAACCAAAATATCACTGAAGGGATGAAAATGGTAGGAAGACTTGCAGAAGAATAACAAGGAAGGGAAGAAAGAACATCCATGTGTATGCAATACCTGATTGCAATGTGTGTTTGTTTACCTTTGATTTTTTGAAATGTTTTCTCATTTTTTTTGTATTTTGTATTTTTTGAAAAGTGGGACCGACAAGGTCACTTGGCATGATAAGATCCAACAACAATGTTAGCAATTTCCTTGATAAGGAAGACTAGGCATGTTTTCTTATCAAGAGTCATATTATCCCCGATCTCAATGATCGTGGTGAGCTCATACTCAATAGATGACTGTGTTTTATCGTGAAACGTGGATTTTGTATGTGGGAGCTTGAGGTCCATATCCAGAGGTTTCTGCACTTTACGACATACTTGATGGGTGTGTTGATGTGTATTTTTGAAGTGCGTTTGATTATGAACTTTAAGATCATTTAAATTGTTGTGAGCTTTGGAGCTCTTGGAATTTTTGATCTGAGCCTGATGAAGGAACCGTTTTGGTTTCTTATAAGCTACTACGTGACTTTTCTGATCCCGAGAAGTGGGAGAAGAAAGTGGACGAATAGAATTAGTGGGAGAAATGATGGTGGGTTTGCCACAATCATTGATAGAAGAACAATATGATGGGCGCGAAGGGTACGGTCCAAGAATTGAAGAGGATGGGCTACTGGGAGGTGTCCCATAGATTGAAGATAAAGGAACTACAAGGATGTGGCCCTAAGATTGAAGATGAAGGAATTTGTGGTGGCGTCCCATAGATAGAGGATGATGGGATACTGAGGATGTCCCAAGAATCAAAGATGAGGGACTTCTAAGACGTGCCCTTATATAGACGAAGATGGGTTGCCAGGAGGTGAACCACATATAGATGATGTGGGGCTACTTGGAAGTGGACCACATATAGAAGAAGACGATGGGCTGTCAGGTGGTGACCTGAGATAATATTGTGATGGAGGAATCCTGATAGATAAAGAATGATTAGGTAATGAGAAGATACGTTGTGGATCAATGCTAGACCCAGGCATTTCATCGCCCAATGAATAATGTGAAGATGGAAAAATAAGAGGAGGATCATGTTCGATGGTCTTAGGTTCTTCCTCTATTTTCTAACAAAAGGCATCAATCTCTTCCTCCCAATACACGAACATGTATCGAGGTCTAAAAAGGTTTCTTGCTTGTAAACTTCTAGAGGAATGTCTTCATGTACCCTCATAAATTCTCTAATTACTTCTTCATTTTGAAATGAATCAATCAGTGTGGGTAGTTATTCTACCACAAGAGGTTGATTAGATGAATGCGACATGGGAGTCAACTTGGATGATTGATTAGAAGGACTTTGAATCGGAGAGCTCTTCAACGGAAGAAGGGGTCATTGAGGCGGTGAATAAGAGAGGTCCTACAAAGCAAGGGAGGACTGTGGCTTAAGAACCAAATTAGAATTTTCAGAGGATCTAGGTGAATCTGAATAATAGTTTGGATCGGAGTTAGAAGAAGAGTGGGAGGAACCCGAATAATAATTTGGATCAGAAGTGTCCAAACCATACCATCGACTATGAGATGAAGGTGGGGGATATGGTACCCGAATGGGATCTCTAATGCAAAGAATCAAATGAGGTCTAGTTGTGATAGGCATCCTTTGATGGGAATGTTGAAACCTAGGTTCCTTACTATCATAAGTATGCGGAATTACGTGATAATCAATCTTTTTTGGCACATGCCTAGACATAGATAGTCCAGGGGATATCACAGGGGTTATTGTGTTGACATGTTCAATAGGTGTATCTACACAACCAATGAAAGCATCAAAATGATTCTCCTCATTAGACACATAATTAGCATTCTTGTCCCGATTATGTTTAGGAAGAGTCTTCATATTTGGGGGATTTGTTAGGAGTGGATGAATCCATCTCCACATTGCCACTTTCGATTAAATCTTGAATGTAGTGCTGCAACTTCAAACACTTATCTATTTTGTGACCTTTAACGCGGTGGAATTGGAAATATTCATTATCTCTAAACCATGATGGTTTAGGCGTGTTATCCTCATAAGGCATAGCTTTCAGGATATCTAACCATATTAACCACCTCTATCTTTTTTAGTATTGATGACATTGAGTCAAATAGAGGAGTGAAAGTACGACACTTATACTCCATAGGTAGAGCTCCCTTTGCAAGCTTCAAAGGAGTGTTATTTTGAATGACTTGTACTCGTTTAGCGTCTACTATTCCATCATTAACAATGTTTTTGTTCTTATTAGGAACAAACTTTGTTTTATCGTTAGATCTTGGAATCATTTTGATCTCGTGGGAGAAAGGTTTTAGGGTCCCCCTAGCTAACAATGCCTTTTCAATTTGACTCCCTTTTTCTATTACCTCTTTGAACGTGTTACCACAATGCATTTGTAAGTGGAATGTAATGTTTTAGATGGAGGTTGGGAACAAATATTCCTATCAACTTTTTTTTAGGTATGGAGCAAGGAAAGTGGCTAGCTAACCCTCTCCATCGTTGTAAAAATGTAGCGAAGTTTTCATTATTTCTTTTGTTTGGCATTGCAGAGATCTAACATGGTAATGTCATTTTCTATATTGAAAGAGAAGTGTCGTACAAAAATTTCTGCTAGTTCTGGCCATGTTGATATGGATCCCTTAGGGATATGCACAAACCATTCTAGCATTGTTGCTCCTAAACTTCGTGGAAACAAGTGCATAAGATAATTGTCACTAAATGCCACCTCTTGACATGCCATATAAAATTCTTTTATATGATCATGAGGGTCACCTTTTCCCTTATATTTATCAAATTTTGGAAAATCAAAATGTCTTGGGAAAGGTATTTGTAGCATGGCTTTGTCAAATGGGTAAGGACATAACTCATCGAACTGATATTTCTTGCTATTGTTACCGGTTTGGCCCTCTTGTAATGCTTGAAGGGTGTTCTTCATTGTTGACCACTCTTGATTAAAAAGTGGATCTTACATAGGGGTGGCAGTGTAGGCCTATACAAAGGGTTAAGCCTAGGTGTATTCCCACCCCATTTTTTTTGTGATAATATCTTCATAAGGATCTCTTTGTGTCTCCCGTCGAGGAGTGTTTATTGGGAATTTATAAAACGAAGCTTTAGGTTTTGCTTTTGGTATAGTTTGTTTCACAACTTTTGGTTGTTCCTTTTGTATATGCGAAGCCAAACTTTCCAATTGATGAGTGAGGGCTTGGACCTATTGTTCTAACGTAACCTCTTTAATAGGTATTTCATGATGATCTTCATTAGGAGGAGGTTGTGCATGATGAACATGTTCTTTATGGTCTTCGCACCGAATTTTAATAGGAGGTAAACGATAGTCTCCATCATTTTCAAATGGTATCTCCTCATTATTCTTCCATGTAGAAGTAGAGGCATGACCTGGATTTAAAATTTCATTAAGAGTGTGATGAGGGAGGTCTACTTCTTCTTCTCCCCAAACCATGTTGACAATAAGAGAAGGGTCTACTGTGGAAGGTAATTTGGCTCCTAGTTCCACAACCCGCATAAGAACTTCATGTTTGTTATGAAAAATGTAGTCATCAAAATGGGCAGAATGAATCTCTACATCTGCATGAGGAGACTCTTCCTCTCCACCACTATGGTCAACCATGAGATTATCCTCCAAAATAGGGTTGTCACCTCCAAATATATTGGCTGCCAACTTTCGTGACCCCATTCTCGTAGTAGGCATTTCTTAGAATAGAAGGTACAACGTGAAATATTTCCACTAAGGTTTATTAACAAGGGACCCTAGTCAAATTTGTGCATAACGTAACCCTAAGTTGTTAAAACAAGGTGACTATAGAATAGCCACAAAAGTGATAGGTCAAAACAAACGTACGAACTAAAGAATAATGAAGCAAGTTATCCTTGCTAGGTAATATATGACACAAGTTTTCCTTAAAATAATACAATGAAACACAATGCTCAAAATTTGGATTACACCAAATAGTTTATTCTCTAAGATTTCATTTAGATAGGTTTGAAACCAAATAGTGATAACACAACATCACCAGTTACATCAAGTTTGCAACAAACAAGGTCTAAATGATAAGAGAATGTTGAATCAATCTTCTAACAAGATATACTAAAAACTAGTTTCTAAACATTAACAAAGTCCAAGTCTCGTAAAATGGATGATAACAATGTGAGCCGTGTAATGCCACTATTTGGAAACGTGAACCAAGCTTTCAGGAAAGCAAGATTTCTAGTGTCAAAATGATGTTATCGTGATGCTAACAATGTATCCTTAACACTCAAAAAACTCAAGACAAAGTTAGGAAGTAAAAACTACGTCTAAGTATAATAATAAATTGCTATGCATGTGAACAACATAACTATAAAATATAGAGATTTAGGCCTAATTTCACAATGGAAACAAGATGTAAATATCTCAATTCTATGGCTACAATGTGGGCAGTGAAACAAATCAAAAGAATAAAAGGATGACATCATCTAACTATGATGATAATAAGTCTCAAATATGGGTTTTTGAGACAAGGGGGTCTACTATATTGTGAGTATGTACCATGTACACTTTCAACACTCGCACTCTGGCATTGCAACCTAGTTGCGCAAGTAGAATACAAAAGTGGCGAGCATGCAATATCTAGTGGTATCCATATATGTTGTTTCCTTTTGTTCAAACAATGGGAAACAAAAAAAGAATGGTGTAGACCAAGTGGTGTTGAAATAAACTTCTGTGTTATTTTGGCAGAGTTTCACTTTGTCTTAAGACAAGTGAAAAAAATAGGAGAAAATGACAGTAAGTAGATATTCATGATGAAATGTCATTGCGGTTTCAACTTTAAGAGATTCTTTCCCTTGTTCAAAAAACAAGAGTTTGAAGCTAACAAAGTTGTCACTCTGTGAGAGCTCTCAAGTATACTATCTAAGACAAAAATAATGGCTCCAAGCCAACAATATTCCTAGGTGGTTCTCTCTATAGGTGTCACAAAATATCTATGAGCGAGCTCGATTTACCCAAACATTCACACTAACTAATTTGGGAGTATCTCGGCTTTACTTTTACCCCTTCAGTATAGTGAGCACTGAAATGTGTGTGCTCCCCCTTGTAAAAATGATTGACAATTGAAAAAGACGAGCCAACGTGTGCACCTCCAGAGAAGCGGGTGCGCGCCTATTTCGACGCTTGCGCTCCCCTGTCGACATGTGCGCTCCCCTTTCAACGCATGTGCTCCTAGTTCAACGCATGTGCGCCCCTTCTCCGGAAGTGGCCGAAATTCAAGTTTTAACAAGAATTTCTTCAAAAGGGTCAAATCTTCTGTATTTTTTGACAATTTTGACAGGGCTTCGCCTCCATGAATCCTACAAAAAGCAAGAAAACACATCTTCTACCACTAATCTAGTTGAAACAACTTTCAAAAATTAAAATTAATCTATAATTTTTTTGAAAATTACTCTAAAACTTTGAAATTAATCTAAAAAGCTTGAGAAACTAATCTAAAAAGCTTGAAAGTACTCTAGAAAGCTTGAAAGTAAACTAGAAAACTTGAAATTAATCTAGGAAACTTGAAACTAATCTATACAAATTAAACTTTAAAACTTTGAAAATTACTCTAAAACTTTGAAATTAATCTAAAAAGCTTGAGAAACTAATCTAAAAAGCTTGAAAGTACACTATAAAGCTTGAAAGTAAACTAGAAAACTTGAAATTAATCTAGGAAATTTGAAACTAATATATGGAAATTAATCTATAAAACTTTTTAAATTACTCTAAAACTTTGAAATTAATCTAAAAAGCATGAGAAACTAATCTAAAAAGTTTGAAAGTACTCTAGAAATCTTGAAAGTAAACTAGAAAACTTGAAATTATTCTAAGAAACTTGAAACTAATCTATAAACTTGAAATGAAAAACTTTGAAACTAAGTTTAAAAGCTTTAAAAAATGAATGCAATGGGGTATTGTTCCACCGTGTGTGCCAAATGATGACACCTTAAACTTTACAAAGGAAATTGCATGAATAAACAAGGAAAGCTAACACCATTTCCATCCATCTAGCCAAGGGTTCTAAGTCTAGGAATGTAACATTAAGATAGAATCTTTAAAAAAATGCTTAACCAGTATGAAAACAATACAAAATCTAACTAAGCATGCCTACTAATATGCTTGAATTACCTAACATGGGCCTTATAGACCTAAGAGGGCAATCAAATGGTTATGGTTGCTACTCCAAACAAGGTGAAATGGCCTCTCCTAATGACTACTTGGTCATTTTGGATATCCGTCTACTAACCTCATTGAAGGCTTTAAGCAAGGATTGAACTTGGTTATATATCATATTTATTATATGAGATGCAAATCAAAGCATGGTGTAAAATATAAAAGGACGAGGTGCACCTTTTTTATAGTTTTCCTTTTGGGAGAAACTTGTATTTTGGTGCATGTGAGACTAAAAGCCCCAAATTATATTAGAATTATTAATCATGATTAGGACTTGCTAATCACAATTAGTTAATTACCAAGTGATTAAGAGGTGTGGAGCCTTAATCAACCGCTTAGGGTCAACTAGAAGGCTATGATAAGATTTTGAAGCTTGTTGAGATGTTGTGGAGGTGAATGGGGTGATTTTGAGTGGTTGGAAGAGGGGTTTGAGTCAATACTAGGGTATATTGATCAAATCAAGGGGAAAATAGGCTTAATTAGCCTGTAATCGCTAATTGTCTGTTTTGAAGATGATTTTGGCTTACGATTCACCGTAAAGTGGAATCCTGAATGCGAAAGGGGTTATGCAATCAACAAAGCATTTTTAATTGGCTAAAGTTGTAAGAAACATTAGTTAATTAGTGAAAACCACTCATTATAATGGATTTGGTAAGAATAAGAGTGATTTGCGAGCGTTTTGGCAACAAAATTGCAAAAACGGAATTTAGGTGTCTACACAATTATTAGTCTAGAACAAACAAGGTTTATTGAAAGTAGATACCTCTTCTACAATATTATTGAGGTTTTGGAAGGTATGGAATGGGCTCACCACTCTCAGCATAAATCCTTATTTGTGAAAATTGACTTTGAGAAATCCTACGATAGGATATAATCACACTTCATTCTAGCCATGCTTAAAGCACTCAACTTTGGACCTATCTTTATCCACTTTGTGTCCATGATCTTCATTGATGCCATGGATTATATTTTTATCGACAGTGTCGGCTTGGAGCCATTCAAGATTTTTTTTTATCTATTCACCAAGGTTACCCTCTTGCTCTGGTTATGTATGTTTTAACAACCAAAGGTTTTTCCTATTTCCTAGCCAATGCCACTGAACATGACTCGGTGAAAGGTATATCACTTTTTGGATTTCCCTCCATGCAGTCGATCAATGAAAAATTTGTAGACAACTTGTTTCTTACTTTATTTGAAGATGACAATTATGTTAACAAGTTATGCATTAACTCAATATGTATTGCTTTGCTTCTAGCTTAAGCATCCAGTAGAAAAAGACACAATGTTACAAACAATTTGTTCTACCTCCACCTTCATGGCTAGATGATTTTCAATGATAATGGATTCAACATAGAGAAATATTTCAATTTTTAGGCATCTCTTTTTCCTTCCAAGGAACCCCTCATGTCTTTGACAGTATGTGGTGGATAGGGTGGAGAAGAAGTTATAGTATTGGATCACGAAGCCTCTCTCATTAATATGTAAGATCCATATTTGCTCCAAAGTTTTTGCCACCACACATGTTTATTATTATTCCTATTGGGATTCTTCCCAATATTCTTACAAAAAAAATGAGAAGTTCCTCAAAGATTTTTTGTGCACTAGCTTAGAGCTCGATAAATACTTTCATAGAGTTGCTTGAGAATTATGTTGTTTGCCAAGGAGTTTGGTGGTCTCGTCTTGTTAGATGTTGGATGCCAAAGTAATTACCTTTGCAAAAAATGGATTTTTTGATCCATTTAAGGCCAAGAGGCATAGAAAATTCTCATGTGCAATTGCATTTTGGAAGGTGCCCCGCAAGGCTACAAAACCTATAAGGGTTTAGGTATTCAGAACCTTTTCATCATCAAAACTTTGGTGAAAGTAGTGGGCACCTTTGTTATGAAAATAATTTGGAAGGCTTGGGAGAAAATAAAACCATATATTTTATGGAACAAAGATAAGTTCAAAAATGGCATCTCCATTAATTCTCACTCGATGTGGTGGTCATCAATTATTAACTTCCACAATATGCCTTTAGAAGAGGTTCCATGGGTGCACACCCTCAAAATTTTTAGACGAGGTCCATTCACATTGTGGAAGACATATATAGAAGATAACTTAGAAGACTCCTACTTTTTCCAGAAGCTAAAATAAAATTATCCTTAGCCAATGGTAACTATGAAATTTTTCAGGAAATTATTGAATCAATTTCGAATGACATGTCACACAAGATTGGGGTTATTTCCTTTAAGCCAGGGTGGAAGGGTTAGAAATGGTTTTCAAACACACCTTTTCATAATTACTCACCCAATAAGGCCTATGATTTGTTCTCCTAAGCTTCCTAGGGTGGTTAAACTCAACTCCCATTGCTCTCTTTGTTCTTTTTGTTTTTATTAGATAAACAAATTTTCTACAATATGGTTAACAATTTTGGATCCCAAGTTTGTTCATTTAATTTGTTGCATTCTTTATTGTGGTTTACCCATTGGCCACAAATTTATTCAATTAGGTGTTTCACATCTCCATTTCCCATTTTGTGGGTGAATTGAAACCTTCATGCACCTTTTCTAGTTTTGTCAAAAAGCTCATATCATTTAAGCTTAGATTCATGTATTTTTTCAGCCCTTTCAACTAAAGGTTTTCCACTAGTAGTATATTTTGTTAGGGGATTGGCTGGGAATACCCATGACCTTCACCCAAATCTAACATGTTTTTAGAGTGGAAATTCATTTCTTCAATTGGAAAGAGAGAAATTTAGCTATTTTTGCATGTTCTACTGTTGATTGCAATCTTTCTGCTTTTAACAAAGCAATGATTGTGTCTAATATTTTTTTACAAATTCAAGTGTGAGTGTGAAAAGTGGCATTAGAGGTGTTTCACCTCTTGGTATTCTCATATTACTAAGGAAACATGCCTTGTGCTATTGCTCGTGTTCTGCATTTTTCTCATTCTATTGTTGATTACAATCTATCGGCTTTTAACAAAGCGATGATTATGTCTAATAATCTTTTATAGATTCAAGTGCACACGTGAAAAGTGGCACTCAAGGTGTATGTTAGGAGTAAACCTATCTTAATTCACCACAGTGAGCTGATAAATAAATGTAATAAATTAAAGTAATTTATTTCTTTACTTTAACTTTAGTTTGGTCATCTCCTAGTTGTCTAGGTGATAATATTTAATCCCTATGTTTATGGGCTATGTTTTAATTCTTAGATTATTATTCCTGAATGTATTTCAATAGGGGCAATCGGGGGCAGTTAGGGACAATATGCTATTTCGGAATATTTGCTAAGTTTAGTTAATTTGATCCACTACATATGGTGTGGATAGAAGTTGTCCAATGCCTATAAACATTGCAACTCTTTCCTTTAATTGTAATGAATTATTTTTTAGATTAATAAAATTATACATGTACCATATTGTTTTTGTAATCACAATTGGTATTAGAGTTGGGAGGTTCTGCTCTTGTGAGAGGTAGTAGAAGTTTGTAGAGGAAATGGAGAGTCTAGAGAGGGTCTAAGCATTTGAGTGAGCCATAGAAGCTACCTTCCTTCCCATAACCTCGATCCCTATTTTCACACCTCTTGGATCACTAACAGAAGCAATTACAGATTTGTAGAAGTTACAGAAGTAAGAAATTTATGTTTCTAGAGCATAATCATAGGCCCAAACCTAGATGTAACTCCATATCAAGAAACTGAGTTTATAATATCAAATTTGGTGTTTTAATTTTGTATTGTTTAGTTTATAGGATTATGCATCATTTTGTAGGATTTAAAAGGGGAAAAAATGCAATAGGTGTTTCACCTCTAAATTCAAAGGCCCATTTAGTCATCTCCAAAATTTGTAAACTGCTAACTATAGCGGGTCTGTCAAGATTTGGCTCAACAATTAAAAAAATTGGATTAAAATTGGCTCCCCACACCCTGTCTCAACTACCTTTGGTGATTTTACAGCCTTCACAAACCTGCCAACGAAGTTTACAACCTTCACAAACATGTTAGTGGAGTTTACAACCTTTATAGACCTGTCAACAGAGTTTATAGACTTCACCTTTGGTTAAACGACCTTCATAGACTTTTGAATAACATTCAATGGCTCTGTCAATGGCATTCAAGGCCCTCACAAACCTGTAAAATGCGTTTAAGGCCTTCACAGACCCATCAAAGGCGTTCAAGTCAAAAAAATTAATGTCATTATTCATCAACATGGCCTAGTGTTCAATTCAATGACAACCTACACACAAACCCCATGAGCTCAGTGTTTATTTGCATAGTTTTTGGAGCTCTATGCTAAATATAAGCATTTAAAAATTCAAAAGTGACGAATCTATAAACCAAATCAGTGGAAAAATCAAAGCAAATCGGTAGATCTCAACCTGAAGTTTCTACATTTCTACCCTAAATGCAATAGATTTATCCAAGGCTTTGAATACATGCAAATCAAATTTGGTGGATGTAACCCTAAATGAGTCTAATTTTTTAAAAAAGTTTTTACATATTTTGCTAAAGGTTAAATAGAACTTCATGCATATATATTCATAGTTGAATTGATAACCTAATTGGCTATTTATAATTTTGCTAGAATTTTTTTAGAGCAAGTCACGGGTTTAAGACCCACTCCTCTCAACAAATTTAACAACCTCTAAATGTTTTATAGTACTTCCAAATACCAAAAAATTAAAAAGTCTTATTTGGACCTTTTTTTGTAATTTTTTGAATGCATTTTCAAATACACATATATCGTAAAACTAAAAGAGGCCAAATTGTCCATTTTTTTACAAATTTGTGCTTTATTTTACAAAAAAAGGAAAGAAAGTTCCATTTGTAAGAGGAAAAGAGGCCATAAAGCCAAAAAAAAAGCAATTTTTCAATTTTTTCCAAGGCAAAGGGAGTTAGCATTTTTTCCACAAGACGAAAATTTTGTAAAATTTGCCTATAAAACCACATTGTTTATGAATCAAAGCTAAATTTTGTAAAGTGACCAATAGTGCCAAAATCATTATAAACCGGTTGAAAAAGAGCCCAAAAATCAGTAAAAAGTTTTTTTTGGGGTGTGTGTGTGTGTGTGTGTTGCTTTATGGGGGAAGTGCTTAAATTTTTCATTTCTTCTCTCATTTACAAGTTTTCACAATGACAACAAATACGACACCAAAGTTTTTTCTGCCCAAGTCACAACTTCTTCTAACCGATAATTATGCTGCTTAGAAAACTAAAATTCAAGCACAATTAGAATTTGAAGATATTTGATTGGTAGTTGATGGATCAATCACCATATCATAAAATTATGTTACACAACAACACACATTTGACAAGGTAAATAACAAAGTAAAATTAATCATTGTTTGTGTTTGATTGGGATCAATCCCATACTCGAGATGCCAAAACAGAAAAAGAAGCTTGTGAAAAACTTTAAAATTTATATGAGTCCAAGAATAGAAATACATTACTTTATTTGCAAAGTCAATTATTAAATCTCAATATGCAACCAACTGAAAAAGTTGAGTCTTTTCTAAGACATGTTGCAACTTTATGGTCATCACTTCAAGCTTTGGAAGAAGAAGTGACTGGTGACTCTCTTGTACCCATTGTCTTGAGAGCTCTGCCTTTATCTTACAATGCTTTTGTGATCATCTTGAATATCACTTGTTAAACAACTTTTTTGAACAATTAGTGAATATGCTACAACAAGAATACACTATACACACAACTACACAAGTTGAAGAACATGCACTTGCTTCTCATCAGAAAGGGAAAATATAGGAGAAGTCTCCTAAATAGCCTTCGAAGTAAGGAAATAATCAACAAAGATCCAAGGCCTAACAAAAATGTACAATTTTTGGTTATAAGGGACATGAGTTATAATATTGTTGTTATAATACATTCCAAAAGGGATCGTCAAGTGGCAAGAAACTTGATAACCAACAATCTAAACATGTCCAACAAACTAATAAACATGGAAAAAATAAGGGAAAGTGGAAGAAAAAACCATCTCAATAAGGAAATTTTGTCGAACAAGAAGATCAATATGAACATGAGGAATTTTTGTACATTACACAATCCATAAAAGAATCCATTTCACAAAATAAAATTTGGTATTTTGATTCGGGTGTCTCTCACCATATGACAGGATACAAAGATTGGTTCTTCACATTGAGAGACACGCCCACAAAAAACCATGTTACTTTTGGTGATGTTACATCTTGTAATGTTCAAGGGATTGGTTTGATTTCATTACCACTTGGGATACATATAAATTACAAATGTTCTATATGTCCCTGGTTCAACAACAAATTTGTTACTGAAATATCCCTTGTGGGATACCACTTAAAAATGCATAAAATATTGAAAATTTGCAGACAAATAAAATACGGATTTTTGTAGATTTTTACAGTTAGGGCAACGAACTAAATAAAATTAATATCTCCCAAAATATCCACCCAAATCACTTGAAAATTTAAAGAGGGCTTGCTAATATTATAAAGAACATAAGAAAATTGTTTTTGGAAATTTTTAGATAATAAAATGCTGTCAGAAAATTACAGGGTGCCCTATACAGCTGGAAAACTTCTAAAATTCGTAACTCCCCAAATACAAGTGCAAAAATTATGAAACTTTGGAAAATAACATTTATAAATATAGGAGATGATATTCCAACCTTCATATCTAAATTCATACCATTGGAAATCCCTCAAATAAAGGTTGCAATATTCCAAACAAGTCACCTAGCTTGGAAAAGGGTTGGAAATTGATGAAAAGGCCTTCAAAGTGATGTTAAACCCTACTCAAATGGCTACCATAAATTTGATATGAAAACCTTCTAATTATCTTCACCAAATGTCTCCAAAACCCTTCCTCTGAAACCTCTGAAAAATATCTCTGTAAATCAACCCTAAAAACAACTTCAAAATGACAAGCTAGGGTAGATCTCTCACTACCGAAGAATGCCCTGCTAGCTAGGGATGGATCTCTCACCACCGAAGTTAGGGTTCCTGTGGGATTTCACTCAACAAGCTATAGATTTGTAAACAACAATTGCACATGAAGGAAAATAATTAGGTATGCAAGAATCCCTTCCTTTTTCCTCCCAACTCCTTATATAACTTCTTCCGAGGCAAAAGAGCCCCAATAAACCCTAGTCGCATTTTTCCCTTGGAAGGACCAATAAAATAAAAGTAACTTAAGTTATTTTTCCCCTTTTAAGTCGCCATGGTCCAAAAGTGACCCCCCAATGCAAAATTAGAACATTAGTACCATGTGGCCCCTTCCTAATGACAAAACATAACATCTAGTCCCTCAAAAACACCTTTTTGCTTATGTCAATGAAGAATTATAACAAAATGGACTAGATATTACTACCCAATATCTCCCAGTGTCCAAATCCCCGTGGGTATGACCAAGGCTTGGACTTGAATTGGCCCTTAGGCCTTGGGTGTAGGAAAGGGGACATTATAGTCCTCCCTTCCCAAATTTTGCTTGTCCTCAAGCAATTGCAAATTAGGGTGTTGTAAAATCTGCTCTCCCTCCTAAGTAACATTCCTCAAGTGGCAATCCCTTCCATCATACCAAATACTCGGTGATCACTCTGCTCCTAAGCCCCCTCTGTCTCTCCTCAATAATGGATTTTGGTTTTAACACCAGCTTTCCCTCCTCATCTAGTGGCGGTAACTCTGTAGATGGTACAATATGTTGTATGAGTGCCTTCTTAAGGCATGAAACATGGAAGACATTATGTATCTTATTGTGCTCTGATAGCTCTAGCTCATATGCAACTGCCCCAACTTGACGAACTACCTGGTACAGACCATAAAACTATGGTTTCAATTTCTGTGCACCCTTCTGCTTTAGTGAGGACTACCTATATGGCTACAAACGTAGGAATACTAGATCCCCAACCTCAAAAGACCTCTCTGTCTTGTGTCAACCTGCATATACCTTCTGTTGATTTTGTGCCTTCTGAAGGTTCTCGCTGAGAGCCTTCAGAATATTTTGGTTCTCCTATAACCAATCTCGAGCTTTGGGAGCTCGGCTATCTGGTAATACCAAATCCACAAATGTCATAGCGTCGTACCCATACAAGGCTCAGAAAGGAGTCATACCTATGCTCATCTGATAGGTAGTATTGTAGCAATACTCACCCATGTGTAACCATCTAATCCATGCCCGCTGATGTCCTGACACATAACTCCGCAAGTAGCCCTCTATCCACTTATTGACTATCTTCGTCTGCCCATATGTCTGTGGGTGGTAGCTAGTGCTAGCAGTCAACTGCATACCTACTAGTCTGAAGACCTCCTACCAAAAGGTGCTCATGAAGATCTTGTCCCTGTTACTGACAAGATTTTTAGGTAACTCATGTAGCCTAAAAATACATGTATAGAAGATTCAGGCCACATCCATCGCCTCATGCCCCTTGGGTAGGGAAAATAAATGAGCATACTTAGTTAATTGATCAACTACAACATAAATGTAGCTATGCCCATGCACCAAGGTAAGCCCCGTGATAAAATCCATAAATATGCTTTCCCATTTTTGTTCAGAAATGGGGAGAGGCTGAAGTAATCCTGGTGGAAAAGACTGCTTGGATTTGGTCTACTGGCAAACCATACATTCTCTAACATGGTTAAGGACATCGTCCTTCATCCCCTTCCATGCAAATCTCTCCCTGATAAACTTGTATATTTTGAAAGACCCAAGATGCCCAACTAGTGGTGTATCATGTACTGCTTGAAGGATCTTCTCCTTCATCTTGGACCCTGGTACAAGGAAAATCCTATCCTTGTAGAAAATGAGATCATCCACTACTCTGTATTGGTCATCCTGTATAATACCATCCATGATCTCACATGCAAACTGATTTTTGGAATACTCAACATGTATACGAGCCTTCCAATCCACTAAAATCTTAGACATAGAACTAAGCATAGAAGTGAGGTAAGGCCTCATAGATAAAGCATCAGTAACAATATTATTCTTACCTCTAGTGTACTCTATGTCGAAGTCATATGTTTTTACCTTGTTTACCCATATTTACTGGCGATCATTGAGCTCCTTTTGCCCCAAAAAGAACCTCAAATTGTTGTGTTTCGTACGAACCACGAATTTTCTGCCCACAAGTTATTGTCTGAATTTGGCCAAAGCATGCATAATGGCCAACATATCATTGTCATAAATTGAATACCCTATCTCCACAGGTTTCAATTTCCAACTCTCATAGGCAATGGGATGCCTATCCTACATGAGGACTGTCTCGACACCCTCTCCTGATGCATCACACTCTAGAATGAATGGGTGAGAGAAATCCGGTAATGCAAGAACGGGACACAAACTCATCACCTCCTTGAGGTGATCAAAAACCTATTGTGTTGCCTCTGACCAAGAAAAATCCCCCTTCTTGGTCAAATCGGTCAATGGAGTAGTCAACTGAGAGAAATTCTTCACAAACCTCCTGTAGTATGTGAACAACCCCACGAATCCTCTCAAATGTGTCAATGTCCTAGGTGGTGGCCAATCTAGAATTGCCCTTATCTTCTCTCTATCTACCTTCATTATACCCCCACCAATCACATATCCCAAATATAGAAGTTTGGTCATGCCAAACTCACACTTAGAAGCTTTCACATATAATGAATTAGCTTATAATATCCCCAATATCTCACCAAGGTGCCTGGTATGGTCCTCCTAAGTCCTGCTATAGACTAAAATATCATCAAAGAAAACCAATACAAACTTCCGCAAGTGGCGGTTGAACACATGATTTAGGCAAGATTGGAATGTAGCTGGAGCATTAGACAATTTGAAGGGCATCACCAAGAACTCAAAGTGACCATAATGGCATCTGAAAGTTGTCTTATGCACATCCTACTCCCTGACTTTGATCTAATGATATCTAGATCGCAAATCTATTTTTGAAAAATAGATTGCACCATGTAGCTCGTCAAACAACTCATCAATGTGTGGTACTGGATACTTGTTCTTTATTGCCTTCTTATTTAAGGCACGATATTCTATACACATTAGCATGGTCCCGTCCTTCTTCTTCACCAATACCACTGAAGAAACAAAAGGGCTGGAACTCGGTCTAATATGCCCCGTATCAATGAGCTCATGTATAGTCTTCTCAATCTCATCCTTAAACCATTTGGGGTGATGGTAAGGAGAAGTAACCATACGTCTAGCATCCTTGAGCTCGATCACAAGCTCAAATCCCCTATCTGGAGGTATGCCCAGAGGTATGTCACCAAAAATTGTACTATGTTTGTCCAATAAGCCTTGTATATCGACATGATACTCCTGTTGTCCATCCTTTGATTTCTTGGTCGAAACCAAACAATGTACTGTCCAAATCCACCCCATTGTGCCTATAAATCCTTTCAATCCTCTTGGTTGTAATAACTCGGGGTGCCTTTGAAGATAATCCCCTCAAGATCACATTCCTCCCTTCAGAAATAAACTTCAGCTCCATCGTCTGAAAGTTAGTTCGAAACTCACCAAAGGAATGGAGCCATTGTACTCCAAGCACTATGTTGGTCTCTCCAATACCAACAATTTAGAAATCATCCGTAACTGTATAGTTACCCATCGTGATGCTCAATCGAGGAACCCGTTGTGTGCATATCAAAAAATCTCCATTGGCTACAACCACGTTGAAGCCCTCAAACTCCTCTGTTTGTAACCATCACCTCTCAACCAACGAGGCATCAATAAAGTTGTGGGTTGCCCCACTATCAATGAGTACCACTACTCGTTGTCCCTATAAAACTCCCCTAACTTTGAATGCCTTGTACCTTGGGGTACTAGACAGAGTGGCAATAGTTTCCTGGGGAAACGTCTCGCTATCCTGCTCAACACCCGAACTATCTAATGCCTCGTCATCGTCATCATCCTCTAATCCCTGTGTGTCCAAATCCTCATCACCAATACTCTCCTCAATGACCTCTATGAATTGGGCCTTCCCTCTACCCCTACAATCATGTCTTGGAACCCAAGGTGTGCGACAAACAAAACATATTTTCTTTCACCTCAATTGATCTTTGTCCTCTCTAGATATGAATGGTCTCCTGGTTGTATCTTGCCTAGGTAGAGGTACCTTCGGCTGCGAACCATCGGATCTTGACGGAAAAACCTTAGGCTGCACTCAAGGTGGAAACCTTGACTTAGGAGTGGATAACTCCAAGTCATGAGATCTCCTAATAGCCTCATGCAAAGAAGAAGGCTCAAATGCCTTAAAAAATCCAGCGAGAGCGTCTGTCAAACCTATTGTGAATAGGGAAATCAACCTCATCTCTGTAACATCAGGTACCATAACTAATAGTCTCTGAATATATGCAATATACTGATCCAGGGAACTAGTCCGCCTCAATTGAGTCAACTCTCTAAAATACTTATCGTTGTCCCTCCTATCAAATCTTCTCACTAGCCTGTGTGTGAACTCTGCATAAGTAGTAATGTATATGTGTCCTTGTGTAATCAACCCATGATGCCACCAATCATGAGCGTCTCCCTCAAGATGTAAGATTGCAAACTTAATTACATCTTCCTCACGCATAGGATTCAAGTCGAAGTATGTCTTCAACTTCTGAACCCAAGACTGTGTAGTACACTTCTTAGAACCATCGAAGTGTGGAATAGAAATCTGTCCCAATCACCTTTACAACTCTGGTACTTGTACATGATGATCTTCCCTAGGCCTGCTGCCAATCTTCATTTTGTAATATTCCTGGAATGACATGTTGTCATGAAAGCCATCACTCAAGGTCTAGTACTTTTCCCAACAAGACTCCTCATCTACAATATCCACTGGCTTCCATACATGTGAAACTTCTGGATCCTTTAAGAAAGAAGGTTCTTGAAGCCCCAAAGGCCTGGTAGAAGAATGGGGAGACCGATGCCTTGAATGTCCACCCTCACCTCTTTGACCATGTTGTCCCGTATTGTTGTTTTCTCCTCTTTTCGTATGAGCATCAATCCTGCCCTGTGCTAATCTCTCAGTGAGCTGGCTCAAATAGAGATTGGTAGTCTCCTGCTGCTTTACCATGTTGGTGAACAATTGTTTCATCATATCCACACCCATATCTTCACTGTCTCTGTCTCCCATCTTTCAACCCCAATAGGCTGGAGAAACAACTCCTCTGATACCACTGAAATATCCCTTGTGGGATACCACTTAAAAATGCACAAAATATTGAAAATTTGCAGCTAAATAAAATACTGATTTTTGCATATTTTTACAGTTAGGGTAGTGAACTAAATAAAATTAGTAACTCCCAAAATATCCACCCAAATCACTTGAAAATTTAAAGCGATCTTGCTAATATTATAAAGAACATAAAAAAATTGTTTTTGGAATTTTTCAGATAATAAAATGCTGCCAGAAAATTACAGTGTGCCCTAGACAGCTAGAAAAATTCTAAAATTTGTAACTCCCTGAATACAAGTGCAAAAATTATGAAACTTTAGAAAATAACATTTATAAATATAGGAGATGATATTCAAACCTTCAGACCTGAATTCGTACCACTGGAAATTCCTCAAATAAAGGTTGCAATATTCCAAACAAGTCACCTGGCTTGGAAAAGGGTTGGAAATTGATGAAAAGGCCTTCAAACTGATGCTAAACCCTGCTCAAATGGCTACCGTAAATCTGATCTAAAAACCCTTTTGATTATCTTCACCAAATGTCTCTAAAAACCTCAAAACCCTTCCTCTGAAACCTATGAAAATATCTTTGTAAATCAGCCCTGAAAACAACTCTAAAATGACAAGCTAGGGTAGATCTCTCACTACCAAAGAATGCCCTACTAACTAGGGATGGATCTCTCACCACCGAAGCTAGGGTTCATGTGGGATTTCACTCCACAAGCTATAGATTTGTAAACAACAGTTGCACATGGAGGAAACTAATTAGGTATGCAAGAATCCCTTCCTTTTTCCTCCAAACTCCTTATATAACTTCTTCCAAGGCAAAAGAATCCCAATAAATCCTAGTAGCATTTTTCCCTTGGAAGGGCCAATAAAATAAAAGTAACTTAAGTTACTTTTCCCCTTTTAATTCGTCATGGTCCAAAAGTGACCCCCCAATGCAAAATTAGAACATTAGTACCATGTGGCCCCTTCCTAATGATAAAACATAACATCTAGTCCCTTTAAAACACCTTTTTTCTTATGTCAATGAAGAATTATAACAAAATGGACTAGATATTCATACCCAATAGCTCCCAGCGTCCAAAACCCCTTGAGTATGACCAAGGCTTGGACTCGAATTGGCCCTTAGGCCTTGGGTGTAGGAAAGGGGACATTACAGTTACCCGCCAGTCAATTATTGGAGCAAAGTCTTAAGATTGATTTTGAATGTAAAGGCGGTAAAAAAATGTGCCTCATAAGAGATAAGTCACAAAGCTATAAAATTAGTGCAAGTGTTTTTAGTGTGAGTGAGATGTTTTGACTGGATTTTGTTCAGATAGATAACTAAGCCCTCGTGTCTAAGGACATATCCTCAACATAATTGTGGCACAAAAGACTTGGTCATGTAGTTTTTGGCTATATTGACACACTTCATCGATGTGATATGGTGAAGGATTTTCCACCTCTCAAAAAAGTTATAAATAAGTGTCAACATTATTTGATAGGAAAACAACATTGAGATCCATTTAAAAGAAGTAAATTTCGGGCCCTTGGAAAAATTGATTTGGTGCATACCAATATTTATGGACCCATGAGACCTAGTCATTTTGGGTTTCGACACTTCATGCTCTTTGTCGATGATTTCTCTAGAAAAATGTGGATTTATTATCTTCGCGCTAGTCATCAGGTCTTTGAAAATTTCAACAAAAAATAGAGTCCTTTGTTATAACTGAGACTAGTCGCAATATAAAAAACTTAGCTCAGATCGAGGGGGGGAATACACCATCAACAAGTTTAATGTTTTTTTGGAAACACATGACATTCATTGTCAAATGGCACCTCCTCATACACCACAACATAATGGTGTTGGTGGAAGGAGAATAATACTATCATGGAAATGGTGCAATGTAAGATTGGTGATGCGGGCTTAAAAACATATTGGGTAGAAGCAACTAAAATGATAGTTTATCTACTAAGCAAAGTTCCCATTGTAGCTCCTGATGGGGTAATGCCACATGAAGCATGGTTAGGGTGAAATCCATCGATTGCACATCTTAGAGTTTTTAGATGTAAAACTAGTATGTACATTCCTAAAAAATAGAGAACTAAACTTGATGTGAAATCAGAAAAGTAAATATTCTTAGGATGTAGTGACGAGGCACTTAATTACAGACTTATGGATCCAAAAACTATAAATATTTATATCGGTAGGGATGTTGAGCTCTTTGAGAAAAAAGAAGCATTTGCTCCTTCCATACACTCACCCGATGATCAAATTAGTCCTATTGTGAAAACTAAAGATGATAATCACTCTGATGAGGACAACGATGATGGGGAAGATGGTGAAGATCCACCACCCACAAGAAAACCACTCAACATATACCTAAGTGGTAAACAAGTATGTTATGAAATGCAAAATTGGACGGTGTCCGCGACACATCAACCACTGGAACAAGGAATCGCAATATGGCTCAAAATAAGGTCAATTTGGCCACAATGAGTAAAGTTATCAAATCTATTGAATTATCCATAGTTTCAGAAGCCTTTCAATCAAAAACTTCGAAAGATGCTATGGATGCAAAGTATAAGTCACTAATGAAGAATAACACATGGCGATTTTAAGATCTTCCACTAGGAAAGAAGTTGATTGGATGTAAATGGATCTTCAAAACAAAGTACAAAACAAATGACAATATTGATAAACACAAGGCTAGGCTGGTGGCAAGGGGATATGCTCAGAAAGAAGGCATTAATTATAATGAGACTTTTACTCCCACAACTAAGATCAAAACTTTTAGGATGATTTTTGCTCTAATTACATGATTTGGTTGGAAAATCCACCAAATGGATGTGAAAAGTGTCTTCCTTAATGGATATTTGCATGAAGAAGTCTACATGACTTGACCATAAGTTTTCATTATACCTGGAAAAAAGGAAAATGTGTGTGAAATTGTCAATTCGTTGTATGGTATCAAACAGGATCCCAGGACGTGGTATATAAAAATTGACGAGCATATCTTACATCACTGATTCAAAAGGAGTATGTATGATCCTAATCTCTATCTCAAAAAGCAAGGGGGGAGAAAGTGATCGTTGTAGTATATGTCGATGATCTAGTCATCATCAAAGGTTCAGTGAGGATGATTGAGTCAACAAATAAAGATTTAACCTGATCATTTGACATGATAGATCTTGAGATTTTACATTATTGTCTCAGGCTTGAAGTTTGGAAAAGAGAGAATCATATCTTTTTTTCTCGCTTGAAATACTCTAAGACAACACTCATGAAGTTTCGTATGATGGATGGAAAACCAATTGCCACACCTAGGGAGACAAGACTTCACCACAAGAAAATGTAACTCTTTATTGACAGTTGATTGGGAGTCTCATCTACATGACCTACACTAGGCGAGATATCATCTATGTCGTCAACTGTCTCTCTCAGTTCATGTAAGAACCCATGGTTTGTCACTAGAAAGTAACAAAGTGGATATTGAAGTACATTAGAGGAACTATGAATTTTGGCCTAGAGTATAAGAAGAATGATAACTTTTTCTTGACTGGATATTCAAATTCAGATCATGCAAGGAACATAGATGACATGCAATCCACTTCAGGGTTTGTATTTTTTTGGGATATTGACCGATATCATGGGGGAGTAAGAATTAGTCTTGTGTTTCAAGATCCTCTACAAAACCAGAATATCACATAGTAGGAGGAGTTGTCTATGAAGTGTTATGGCTCTGGTGTATACTTGAAGGATTGGGGGTACCGCATAAACATCCAACTATCCTACATGTTGACAACAAATGAGTAGTAATGCTTGTTCGCAATCTTGTGTTTCTTGAGCATACACAACACACTGAGGTGTAAGTACATTTCATTCGTGAACATGTTTAAAATAATAACATCCAACTTCTGTATTGTCCAACAGATCAACAATGCGCAAATTTCTTCGCAAAGTCACTTGCTCGAGACAAATTTAAGGGCTTCATAGAATTTCTCTCTGTTCACTTGAGACCATGTTGAATTAAAAGGGGAACGTTAGGAATAAACGTATCTTAATTCACCGTAGTAAATAAATACATGTAATAAGTTAAGTAATTTGTCTCTTTACTTTAACTTCAACTTAGTTGTCTAGGCGAAAATATTTTATCTCTATGTTTGTGGGATGTTGTTTTAATCTTAGTTTATTGTTCCCACATGTATTTTAGCAATGACAATCAAGGGTAGTTACGAGCAATGCATATTTGTTGAGTTTAGTTGATTTGTTTCACTTTATGTGGTGTGGATAGAAAATGTCTAATGCCTATAAACATTGTAACTCTTTCCTTTGATTGTAATGAATTATTTTTTAGATTAATAAAATTATACAGCTCATTTTTTAGCTTCATTTAAACTAGTTTAAACTTCATGATGTGCTTATATACTACCATTTTAAAAAAAAGAATAGTTATATATTAATAAAATTATACAGGTACCATTCCATTTCTGTAATCACAAGGCCTCACCTCCATGCCATGCTAGACTACTAGAGGAACATCCCTTGTGTTGTTGCTCAAGTTTTGCTACCCCCTGCCACTCGAGATCTCTTGTCGAGGGGCAAGGGTCATTGGTGCAATCTCTCTCATAGCCATTTTGGATGGGTCGCCACCTTGCCACAACTCTCCTCCACAACCTCAACGTGGGGGGTGGGGTTGATTTTTGAGATGACTTCCATATGGTAAATATTGTGATGATGGTGAATTTGGAGAGGAAGTCCGCGGCATTGCACGCTAAACCTCAACTTGCTGCTGCTGCCTCGTCATCATAGCTCGCTACCACCTTTCGCAGATGGAAAGTATCCTTGGTTGGCCTTTGACGATCTTGCCGCCCAAGGGGTAGGATAAAGAATCTAAAGAAAAGAATGAAGGCACTGAAACTATTGCCACTAATCGGGAGCCCATTCTCGACAGGCAGGACCTTTCAGATGGCGAGTGGGGTAAGCCTAACGACCCCTCCACCTTCCACTCTCTTTGTGCTAGCTAACCCAATTCTTATGCTCTTATTTTATAATGTGATCTTTTAATTGATTGGTTGCCTTCAAGCTCATTTTACCCCATTGTAAAGCTATTTTTTTCCATGGAATGTTAGTGTGTTTGGAAAAGGTGAGCTTATGGGTTGAATATATGTTAGCTTCATTTAAACTAGTTTAAACTTCATGATGTGCTTATATACTACCATTTTAAAAAAAAGAATAGTTATATATATATATATATGTTTTTTTTTGGGGTAATATGTTAAAAACCCATTTGGAAATGAACGAGATGAAAACCTTTTGATTTCTCGCAATTGAAACTCCCTTGAAAACATCTCACGACTCCCACAAACGAAAAAGAAAGCTGCATATTTAAAAAGTATTTTATGTCCAAACCTTTTAACTGTTTTTATGAGAAAAAGGTACTTCAAGAGGATTTCACACCAGGGTTTGTTCACGGTGGCCATGAATTCCAATCACTGTTAGCAACTTGGTCCCCAATTTAACCGCACTATATTCAGATCTATCCTCTTGATGAGCTCAAGACCTTCAATTTGACCTAAATTTTGCCAGATTTGACCACAGAACGAGCATTTTCAGCTAATAACAATAAACACCATGTCTCAAAATGCAGACGTAGAAGTCAGAAAAGATCCAGAAAGTTCACCGATCGAAAATAGGGATAATGCAACTGGACAACAGGACTTTGCAGATTTTAGTGCGTTGAAGACGCAAGAGGAAAGCAGCGACGGATCTGAAAATAAAGAGGCTGAAAAATCAAATGAAGAGGAGAAAATACAAGCGGAAAAATCGTTTACTATGCGGGAGCTGATAAATCGGCTGGATGAAGCGGGAGAAGATGATATGTTTGAAGGGGCGAATGGCGTGGAAGCAAATCGAACTCGCGAAGATGAGATTCAAGAGGTTCGTGGGGTTAACAATGGATTTGTGGAGGAAAATGAGCAGGGGAATGGCGGATTGTTTGCTGGCGTTACAGTTTATGAGGGCGAGAGGAGAGATAATAGCGGTTCGACTTATCCGTAAGATTGAAGTTCTATTTCGTTCTTGCCGCTGTTCAAAGATTCTTTGTTGTAGCAAAATTTGTTATGCAGATCGAATTCACTTTGAAATTCATTATGCAGTAGAATAAGAAGTTGTTTTTTTAAAGCTCTTCAGAACTCGAAAAGTGTATTCTGATTGCTTTCGAAGAATTATATTAAGGTTGGAAATCAGTAATTGAGTTTTGAATAAAAGTTGTTTTATGGCACGTACCGGATTATAAAGTGGAAAATTAGATTTGGGAGAAGAATTTGTTAACTCACCTGTACCGCTGGAATTAACTTCGAAATTTAAACTAGAATTAAGATCCATTATGCAGTAGGGATAATTTGAAGGGATAGACTTTTTTTAAGAGTACAGAACGGTAGTCTGAAATTTTCAGCTCAAACCCTAGGCTGTGTTTACATTGAGTTTGAAAATCAGCACTATAGTTTTTAATGTCTTATGGTACATACTGGATTTTAAAGTGGAAAATGAGATTGGGGAGAAGAATTTAGTACACTCACTTTTGCAGATCAACTTGACTTTGAAAATCAGTCTAGAATTAAGATTCATTATGTAGTAGGGAAAATTTGAAGGGACAGACCGTTCTTAAAGAGTGCAGAATGGCACGCCAAAGATTTTCAGCACACATACTAAATAAAATATTTTTGTTTTAAAGTTGGAATTGCTTTCTGAGTATTACATTGAGTTTGGTAATTATATTGAGCTCTAGATAAAAGTCAAGTCTTACGGAATGTACTGGATTTTAATCTGCAATATGGGAAATGACATTTGGAAGAAGATTTTAATAATTTATTAAAATCACTTACACAGGTCAAATTCATGTAAGAATCAAAATTAGAATTAAGATTCGTTATGTTGCAGGGATTTTTGTATGAAAACTTGAAAGGATGGAACTATCGCATTGAGACTTTAACTTAGGTGCGACTCCTTAGGTACATTTTAGACATGTAATCGAAAAAAAGACTCGGCGTGATTTGGAAAATTAATTAACTGTAAATTTACAATATAAAAACAAAAAATATATGGTTCCAAAGGCCCTTAAAAGTAAAAATTGAATCAAGGGAATCTATATCTAAACTTGAAAATAGATTTATATGTTACTAGATAATATTAGTTAAATTCAAATTCCGAAAAACAGATACCTTAGAAAAGAAAATGAGAACATTAAAAGGCATTGAAAAAGTCAACACAATTGCATACTTCCAAACATCCATGATTAGAGTCATATGCAAGGATATTAATTTGGGTTAGAGTCTTCTGATCAATGGTTAGGGTTTGATAGTTCTACCCGTAGTTTGCATACTCGTACTCGGCAAATACTCGGCAGACCAAAAAAAAATTGACTCAGCAAAAACTAGGCAATACTTGGTGAATACTCGGGAATACTTGGCAACCTAAAAAATACGTAAATTTCTTTTAAAAACATAATTTTTTAGCAACATATGAAATGGCCAAAAACTCGCTAAAACTCGGCAAAAACTTGGCATGTCAAAAATGGTGAGTATTTCTGGAGATTACTCGTTTGGCGGAATTTTTGGTGAGTAGTCGCCGAGTTTTCTAACTATGGTTCTACTTTTCACTTGTTCAGCAAGGAAAGTGGAGGTGAAATTGCAGAGAAGCATTGTTTTGGGTCATCCCAAGCAGTGTATTAAGGAACAAAGGTGGGTATATAGTTAGATAAAAATTGTTTGCAAACGGTAAATGAATAACGCCTGGATCCAAGCTTCCATACTAGCCAGGAAGGAGTGAAAGGAGCTGTAAAAACTGCAAATTGAGAGCAAGTTGCTGTCGAATGAACAGAAATTGACCGAACAGAAATCTTATGGTGTCTGCAAATTGCTGTAGAATGAACAAAAATTGCTGAAGTAGTCGCTAAAGAAACCCTCTGGAATAAAGAACAATGGACTTTAACTTTTTAGGGTTTTAACATTTTTCCCTTTATCATAATGTCAATAGTTTTTTTAAATATACTTTTCATGTTTTTAAGACAAAGTAGGCCTGACTGAGTCTGGTGAAAGTCTCGAAATTGCAAGAGATTCTACGAGTCTCTTCTAAATTCGCAAGTCTGCCAAGTCGATGCAGCAAACCATGCCGCTGCCTGCTCGACTCACGATTCTGCGAGTGTGGTGGGGACTTGCAGAGTCTCAGTACTGTGGATAGAGCTTTTTTCGAGAGTTTATAATGGAAGGTGAGCCTGAAGAAAGGGAAAATTCTTAGGGATTTTTTTTAATAGAGTATAGGATGGTAGGTAAACATTTTCAGCACAGAAAATAAGACATACATTTTTATACAATTGTCTCTGCAGTGCATCAAATCATATGATATGATGTTTCAGGATTCAGCTACATAGTTTTGGGTCAATCTATGCTGACACATATTTTACGAGTGGATTGAATCGATACTATGCAGCTGAATCCCGAAACATCATATCACATAAGACACACATTGGCTAATTCTGTAGGATAAGACAGAAAAATTGTAGAAAAGAAAGAAGGAAAGAAAAAAATTATATTAATGTCCACGAATGACCAAAATAGGTCAATGGGACTTGAGAATGCAACCAATTACAAAAGAAAGTGCTAGGGTATAAGGACCATAGGAACAAGAAGACGAAGAAAAGTACTGAAAATAGCCGAGGGATGAATCCAACGTAATAAATCCCCCAACCCATGTGGTTTGGGTGCCAATATAAAGTAGAGAAAATTCAAAGGGATAGTGTAACTTTCCTCGATTTAGAATTAACTAATTTTGGATACCCGAAGCCTATTCTTATTATTTTCCGTAGGCTAAGAGGAAATTAAAGAGTGAAATAAATTAATTTAAGTGGTCCAAGGGTACTTCTATATTTTAATTGGAAAAAAGACACTTAAATTATATTATTAATCCAAAAAAACAGAAATAAAATAAAATAATAATTATGGGGCGCTGAAGATAGAATAATAATTAAATAAAACATTATATTATGGGATGCCAAAGATAGAATGGGTTTCATGAGCATCAAAGATTCTATTTTTAGGATGGAGAGAGGATAAAATAATTTTACATTGTTTATTTCTATTCTTAGAATGGAGCGCCAACATGGGAGAGGATAAAACAATTTTATATTGTTTATTCCCATTTTTAGGAGGGAGCGCCAACTTTGGAGAAGGCCTTGGAAGTTACAAAGGCAGATTTGGGATTTATTGTTACATACATTTTGGAAATTTATCAACTACTTCATTGTTTGCAAGTAGCTTCTGCTTCGGAATCAACAATAGAGAAGGAAAACCCTCATTTGCATACAGATTATGAGGACAAAATCCCTCACATCTAAGCTTGACATTTCCATTCAGGGGTTGTAGTGGTCATTCAGGTTACAGGTGTTAATCCAGTTAGGGCTTCATATTCAGGGCTGTTTTAGCATCCAAAACAACAAGTACAACTAGGATGTCATCCTTTGGGAACGAATTTCAATATTGGCGCCATATCTGGGAGCAGTTTTCAGTCATAGCAGTTTGCATGTTCTTATCTTTTGTGAGAAAAATTGTATTTAGACTTTCTTGTGTTTTTATTAAAGCTGATTTGAAATAAATGAAGTTCGTTTTCCCTACCATATCGCGGTTGTTGTATTTAATTAAAAAAATCAGAGTATTGCAGCTGTCATAGAAGTTAGTATTTCATATTGCTGCCCTAGGGTTTCATGCAAATATCCAGATTTATCTAAAGTTATTTGATAGGAATATTACAGTGGTATCAAAGCGAATTTCCTCTTGGCTTGTGAAAGAGAAAAAAAAAGAAAGAAAAAAAATTGCAGCTTTGAATTTCATGCAGGGTAGTGACAAAGAAGTCAGGTGCCTCCAAAGGGAGAAAAAGAAAGCTCTGGAAGCTAGAAGTCATGGGTAACAAGGATCCAGAGGAGGCAATCTTTGACAGGCTTGTTCAGAGACAAGACAAGTTAGCTGATATGATGGGTCAGTTAATCCAAGTTATGCAGGGCACAAATGTGCAAAGGGCTCCAAACGGTGAGGGAAACTCTTCAGGAGTGAAGCCATATCTAGCCCTATCAAAGGACAGCCATTGATTCTATTGTTAGGCCCTTCCAACCCAGCTTCTTATGTAGAGAGGAAGCAATTCGGGAAGCATAAATTCAGCCTACTATTAGCAGATGATATTGTTGCTAGCTATGAGGAGTACAAGGTACTTCCCTGTGAGATTAGAGATGTCATATCCCTCACCAATTTTATTAATTTTGAAGGAAAACAGGGGTGGACGAAGAGTTGAACCTAGGCCAAAAACTAATCAGAGAGACCTACAACATGCTTTAGGGAAATTATCACTCCCTGCTTTTGATGGATCTAATAAGAGTTCTCCCTTAGTAATGAGGAGAGAAGAAAAAATCAGTGGGGCATGAACCAAAGAAAGAAAAATAAGATCTGCAAGAAGTTTTTGGGGTGGAGTTCCAAGAAGGCCATGTTGAGGGGTATGAACATAAGAAAAGGGCTTTACCGGTTGCTAATGTTGATTTTCGGTTTATTGGAATTTTCAGAATGACAACCTATGGGAAGCAAATTGACTTGTGTTCATAACTTTAGCAAGAATCATGAAGATGTTTTATTGACTTCTGAATGTTTGCATGTGTCAACAAGATTCACTTGTTGAATGTGAAGAGTTCAAGGTGAAGAAGAATGTTGATCTTAACCCAGAATGTTCCAAGTCACAAGGTTAGGGATGTTGAAGATATATCAACCAAGCTTCATTTGGCAAAGGAAACTGAACAAGTTAGAGGACAACCAAAGGTATGAAAGTGTTGTGGATTTGTTGCTTCCTACTAAGTCATTTCAGATGTGTGGTCATCATGGATAACATAGTGGAAATGGTGATAGAATGAAGAACACTTTGAGTGGTAAAGGGCATATAGATTCGTTCATACAAGTTTCAAATTGTGTGAACATGAGAGTTTGGGATCCTGGTATTTGCAGAAAGGACTTGTAATTGCTTGAGGGCAAATAATTCTGGGGAGGGCAGACTGTAATGTCCCCTTGTCAGAATTAATTAATTTTGGATAGCCAAAGCCTATTCTTATTATTTTTTGTAGGCTAAGAGAAAATTAAAAAGGGAAATAAATTAATTTAAGTGGTCCAAAAGTACTTTTATATTTTAGTTGCAAAAAGGACACTTAAATTATATTATTAATAAAAAAGTAAAAATAAAATAAAATAATAATAGAATGATGAACTTCTATTATGGGGCGCCAAAGATAGAATGGGCTGCATGAGCATCAAGAACCTAGTTTTATGATGGAGAGAGGATAAAACAATTTTATATTGTTTATTCTTATTCGTAGGATGGAGAGCCAACATGTGAGAGAGAATAAAACAATTTTATATTGTTTATTCCTATTTTTAGGAGGGAGCGCCAACTTTGGAGAAGGCCTTGGAAGTTATAAAGGCAGATTTGGGGTTTATATTACATACATCTTGGAAATTTATCAACTACTCCATTGTCTGCAAGTAGCTTCTGCTTCGGCATCAACAATAGAGGAGGAAAATCCTCATTTGCGTATAGATCTGAGGACGGAATCCCTCACATCTAAGCTTGACAATTTCATTCAGGGGTTGCAGTGGTTATTCAGGTTACAGGTGTCCATCCAATTCAACTAGGGCTTCATATTCAGGGCTGTTTTAGCATACAAAACAACAAGTACAACTAGGATGTCGCACTTTGGGAACAAATTTCAATACTGATGCCATATCTGGAAGCAGTTTTCAGTCATAGCAGTTTACATGTTCTTATCTTTTGTGAAAAAATTGTATTCAGACATTCTTGTGGTTTTATTAAAGCTGATTTGAAATAAATAAATAAAGTCTGTTTTTCCTACCATATTGCGGTTGCTATTTTTAATTAAAAAAAGCAGAGTATTGCAGCTGTCATAGACATTAGTATTTCATATTGCTGCCGTAGGGTTTCGTGCAAATATCCAGATTTATTTAAAGTTTTTTGACGTTTATATTACAGATAGAGTTATTTTATAGAGCATATAATGTACTAAAACATTATTTCATTATGTAGCATGGGAAAATTCTAACGAATGGATGTTCTTACAAAGTATAGAGTGGTAGTTGATTTTTTCAGCTCAAGAGATTACACATACATATACTGTAGGCTAAGATATGTTTTCGTTATGTGTCAGAGAGAATTTTAAGGGATAAACAGAGTATCAAATGGTAGGTGACTATGTTCAGCTCAAAAAATAAGACATGCATGTCTGTAGGCTAATTACGTATCCTGAGACACATTTTTATTATGTAGTAGGAAAAGTTTAAGGGATAAAATTTTGATGGAGTACAGAACGTTAGGCAAATATTTTTGGCTCAAAGACACATGAATTATAGGCAATTTGTGTGGGCCAAGACATATTTTCAACATGTAGCAGGGAAAGTTTTAGGGATGATTTTAAAGGATAGATTTTTTTTACATGGTGTAGAATGGCAGTGACTTTTTAGCCCAAAAAATATGAGATGCATGTAGTCTAGGCTAATTCTTTAGGCTAAGACATATATTCATTGTGTAGTAGGATTTTAAGGGATTTTTTTCCAAGAGTTTATAAATTATAATGGTATGCAAACATTTTCAGCTCAAACAATTAGATATGCATGTGCTGTAGGCTAAGACATGTTTTCCTCATGCATTAGGGGAAATTTTAAGGGATAGATTTTTTTTATGAAGTCGAGAAAGGTAGGCGAAAATTTTTAGCTCAAGAAATTGGACATATGTGTATTGTAGGCTAATTCTATATGCTAAGATATATTTTCATTGTGCAGTAAGGGAAAAATTTTAAGGATAGATTTTCTTACAAAGTATGGAATGGTATAATATTTTGTGCTCAGAAAAAAAGACACGCATAGACAGGCTAATTCTGTGGGCTAAGACATATTTTCATTAAATTTTAAGGATTTTTTGTTCTTACAGAGTATAAAATGGTACGCAAATATTTTCAGCTCGAAAAATATTATTTCCGTGTACTGTAGGCTAATTTTGAGGAAAACATAGAATTTTGTAATTTTCTATTTATACATGTACAGAATATTCTTTTAAAAAAATGTGCATTTGGTGGGTGTATTAACTTTATGCATATTTTATATAAAAAGTTGATGAATATTAAATGTTTTGGGCTATCACGGTGTTCTGACCTTTGAATTTATGTTTCTGATAAGTGTTATTTGTAAAACCTACTCGGTGCTGAATCTGATTTTCGTAATTTTTATGAAAAGCTAGCCAATTGGCAAAAACATAATCCCTAAACATACACTACTAATGATCTACATAAGTGAAATCTCTTCTTCTCAAAACTGCTCATAGGATTTTGATGTGGATATATTTTTATAGTTTTTTCTGGCAATTGAACTTTGCCCTAATTCATCTAACATGGAAGAACATAGTCTGTCAAGTCACGCCTGTGTATGCTGTTTAATTTTGAAAGAGAACATAGAACATGAATTACGTTTGTGTAATAAAGAAATAATATAGGATGGCAGTCATGATTGTGTATTAATTAAGAAAAAAATATTTTAATGTTAGCAAATGACCAAAGTAGGTCAATCGGACTTGAAAGTACATGTAGCTAACTATGGAAAAATATTACGCTTTACTGTCCTAGGTATGAGCATAGAAGAATAAGACACTGGATCAAGCATAATGAAAAGAACAATTCAGAGTCTGCTGAGCTTGCCTCCCAAGCAACTAGGTAGTTACGTTAAAGGTGGTCTAGAACTGAGTAATATGATTTTAGATAAATCTATAGTTGAAAGTGGTTAATCTGTAATCTCTGCCTCTTAGGTGCATCTTGGTTTTGCTTCTACGGCTTTAAAATCCTCATCCATTCATTCATCTTTGATTTGTGGTCCCATAGATCCTATGGAGTCCCCTATGGACATCAAAAAAATTTCATTTCAATTTTGTTTAGAAATGCAGTACTGTTTCCTTATTACTACTTCAGTACTTGGAAACTGTAGGAGCATATTTTCAAGTGATGTTGTTAGAAAAGGATGAGAGAAAGAGATTGAAAAGAATATGTTACATGTGACACTGAGATATGTGTGTGTTCATCCTTTTGTTATGCTTGAAGAAGTTACATTGTTTGTAGTTGGGTAAGTTCATATCCGATCATTAGTTAATAGATAACTAATAGTTCATTAAGTGTTAGCTAATATATTTTAATACCCTGCCTTAGTGACTAAACCAGAAACTACTTCAAGTTTGTCCCGAAATTGTACAAGCACAATGGTACCAAAAGATCTAGTCATTAAATCAGCAGGTTGCTCCTTTGATGTTAATTTGAAATCTGAAGTTCTCTGATAATTTGCTGCTGTTCAATGTATGGGCTTTGGTTGAGACAAAAGCCGAGAAAGATTGCTAACAACCCATAGATCGGGTCATGTAGGCATAAAATATATCAAGTTGCCCACTAATTGTCTGTAGGGTGATTCTTTGACTGGTGAAGAATCATCATTGGCTGATAACTTCAGCCCAACCTCCATAGTTCTGAAACTAAAATCTTGGAGATGTTGAGGTGGAGTCTCCTTCCATGCGTCCTTTTCAGTTGAGTGTAGCAGAGTCAACTTAACATGTACTAGTTGTGGAGGGAATATGCTTCATGTATAGGCTGATGAAACACCCAGATTACAGGATGCACGGAAGGTGCATGGTGAGCTGATAGGAAAAACCATTCAAACAAAGGCACTAGCTCAAGGTTACTATTTCAACAGAGCATGGTCATTTTGCTCTCGCTTCTGCCTTTTTATGGCACTTGATTTGCCATTACCAATTATACAACCCATTGGAAGCAAATGGGTGGAAAGATTCACAAGCAAAGCGAATGGTACTTTGTACGAGGACAAGGCTCATCTTGTTGCGAAAGGCTTTTCATGACAGGAGGAAACAAATGAGGAGATGGTTGTTATTCCTATTGTGGAGTTGGTTTCTGCTCCTATTGAGTTGGTTTTTATTCATTCTGTGGAGATGGTTGTTTCCCCTACTATGGAGATGGTTGTTTCCCTTATTGCGGAGATGGTTGTTTTCCCTACTGTGGAGTTGGTTTTTATCCGTACTGTGAATACTGCAAATATGGTCGCATTTCGGTTGCTTCTCTCAGAAGATTTGGACAAGGTCTACATGGTGCTACTTGAATGTTTTTGGGTACTTGAACGTGATCATCTGGGTTGCAGATGGATTAAGTCCCAGGACAAACATAAGAAGGCTCCATGAGCTTGGTAAATTCTGTTTGATCAACATCTCCAAGATTCTGGTTTAGTCAGTCCAAGTCAGCCCAGTTGGCCCAGACACGAGAATAAATGACGTTTTTCCTTGCACAAAATGCCCTTTCAATCACCAAAATAACCCATAAATAGACTGGATTTTTGTCTCTCCCACGATTCCTTTGTTATCAATTTTGTCTCTATAGGTCTGTACGACCTCAAAATCACGAAAGTGTTGATTCTTTGACTTTGAATCTACATGGTTGTACCCCAGTGAACTGCCTATGGCTCCCTCGAAACTCAAATCTCTTCTTCTCTTTACCAAAGTTTGTATCCTCTTCTAGGGCTTCCTTGAACTCTTAGCTTGCTGCACGTACCCTTATCCTAAGGTTTTCTCAAACCGTGTCTTTGATACCAATGTTAGAAAATGATGAAGAGAATATGGTACACGGTAACACGGCACACTGAGATAGGTGCGTGCTCATTTTGTAATGCTGGAAGAAGCTACGTCGTAGTTGTTGAAGTTCATAACTGATCATTAAGTAATCGATAACTAATAGCTCATTAAGTGTTAACTAATATATTTTAACAAATGTGACCCCCTCAAAAAATAGAAATACACTTTTTTGTAACCAAATATGTAACCTACAAAAATTTATGTAGTTGGAATTGTGGAAGATACAAAAATGCATTAGTTGGAACCTATGAAAATTCTATTACCTGTTTTGGTAATTTTTTTTTAATCAAAGAGCTTGCTTGACCATCAAGTAGTTTTATTTGTCATCAATATCTGAATTCTTGGTATGGATACAAATATAGAGTACATGTAAAATTTCCCATCTTCTCAAAATCATGCAAATTGTCTAGAAGGTGGTAATCCAAGTGTTTTTCCTGCTAATTATTACAATTCAAACTTGATTTTATGTAGTTGTCATTTTCCACATGAATAGCTGGTTTGAGATGATTTTATTTGCTGATTTTTACATTTTCATGCATGCTATCTAGTCATTGATTTCCAGATGGCTTCCACTAATATACTGTTCTATTTTAAAGATCATTTTCTCTTGGATATTATTTTTTGATTAAAGAAAAATGCATTGCTATTTTGTAATCTATAATTCCCTTCAGTTTCGTCTACCAAATTATTCAAGGGTATTATGCATACTCTTCAGCTCCTGGTCCATGGCTTTCAAACAATTTCTCATCGTTGGACTTGCACGGTCTTTAAATTTCACCTTTTTCATGGGATGCTTAAAGCAATTCATGTGAATTGTTAGTAGTAGTGTAGAACTCCAGCGTGCAATTTTAAGTTTGAGTATATTCCTGGAAATCCCTTACAAACATCAAATTTTATCTTCCAGTTCATCAGACAGGTCATCAAAATGCTTTTGTGGTAATTGTGTGGCATTGTACAGTCTGGAATTCCTCAATCTGCTCTGATGTCCTCGGTCCCTCTTTGTGGTGTGAGTAGAATTCTCATTGTTCTAATGCGTCTTAAAACTCAGGGTTGAGAGCCATGGATTGTTTGCTAAAAGTGAGTGTGCGTCCAAATTCCTTGATAGTGACTTTAGTTTTGTCTTTCTTGCCCCTGTCATTGATTTAGGATCAAACTTATCACTTGCGGATTATGAAACTTAAGTAAACTGTAGCAATATTTTGTCTGCTTTGGGTAAATTGGGTGCAAAAAGATGCATGGGCGATTAGATATAGTCACTTTCCTTTTTTCTTTGTCTAGCTTCTTATTCATTTCAGATTAAAGTTACTAATGATTATTGTTCATCTTTTCTTTTGTTTTGTACCTAAATACCTTAATTGCCCTCTTCTGTTTTCAGTTATCAGTAACCTTTTTTGCATCTGAAAACTTGCTATGCTGATGACCATTATATGATATGGTGATGGATGGTATACTTTCTTATGTGCAACTTTTGAATCTGTTGTGCAAGAGCTTCTTGTTGTTTTGACACTTCTGAGTTCGAAAAAGCATTCTGTTGGATTTTGTTTGAAATGTTGAACTTCAACTGACAAATATTTTATTTTAACTTCTTTTTTTCAATACACTTTTCAGTCCAGAAGCCCTCATTCAACATTCTGCAAGTCAGAAGAATATGGCAGCTGATATTCTCAACAGCATCACTGTTGGGGATGAAGAGGGCCGTTCTCGACAGCGGATTCTTTCATTTGCTGCAAAAAGGTAACCTAGAACTTTCTCATCTTCTTGCAAAATGTTAGCAATTATTTTAGGGTCCATTAAAGGCGCTAAATTATCCAAGCAATGACTGTGATTTTGAATACAAAAAAACACAGTCGACTCAGAGCACAGTAAGTGTAATGATTAATGTATTGTTGACTTTCATATTCTCTTATTCTAATTGCATTAGAATACTGTTTTAGCTTTGTGGAAACGACCTTATTATATATTTCATCATCTTAAGGTCCTATCAAAGTCATTTGATACAAAAATCTCTTAGATCTTGTTTTTTTCTGAGGGAAGCTACAAAAAACATATTTTATTATGAAGACTGAATTTGAACTCCTCTGTACTGTGCTGTTCTTTCTATTGTTTGTTTGCAAGTTAAAATTTAAGCCTCTTGTGCATGTTGTCATATTTACTTTTTGAGTAATTCAGGGTGAAACATTGGATGCATGCAGTAGTGTCTCATTAGCTTCTAAGAAACTATAATATGGTCAAAATTTTAAAAGCCATTTTCTTTAAAATAGCACCCCACTATGTGCAAGTTCATTGCATTGTGTCTAGCTGTTTTCTATAGGGAAAAAGCCCAATGGAAAGAAAACAAGCAAATATATAAATGTCTGCGATAACCAAAGTAAGTCATTAAGGCTCAAAAAGTGCACCAAGTTACAATTGCTAATTAGGAGCACTAAAAGTAAGTTAAACAACCAAAAATGAAGTGTTCCAAACTAAAACTAGGAAGCACTAAAGTCATCTAGTGTGGGGAGGGGTTTTTGGTGCACACGGAAACAACTATACCAAAGATGAGTCAGTATATTCAAAAGACATAAAATTAAAAAACTTCTCATGAAGGGAAGATCCCTTTTCAATAGCTGGGATAGCCAAGATAAGAGAAGAGGTCCACAAGGCTCTTGTTTGCATTAGAGTTAGGACTAGGAGAAGATCTAGTAGTCTTGTTGGCTACTTGAAAGGTCGATTAAAAAGTCTATTGATGTCGTCAAGGGAATGGCTTGGCTGTGGGCCTGATTAAATGAATCTTGGGAGAAGTAGAGAATTCCTCCAGATGGCTCTCCTCAAATCCAAGGTTGACGTTTGTCCAGCTATAGAGAGAAAAACGCTAATGTGTACCTGCAAATATAGTCTAGATTGTGATTGGGGGAGGGTAGTTAAACATCTATGGTGGTGCAAGATTTGGAACTCTACAATGCTTTAGTGGCTTCTTGTGAGGGGAGTCTTCGTCTTTCAAATATTTTGCGATTTGTGTGATTGGCCATTTTGACAACTAGGCACTTGACACCCACAATGGTTGAAATTGGTGGAAAGAAGGAATTGAGCAATTTGGTGTTGTTGGAAGTCCCTTGTATAACTGTGACTAAAAAATATCTACTTCCTAAAGGTAAAGTTTCAAACACCTTTGTTTTAATTAACAACTTAATAGAGAAAGGTAGAAAGGCAACCTTCCAAGTCTCTTCACAAACATTGATATCTTCCCTAGATTTCATAATAGATAGAGTATTTGAGAAAACAAAGCGCTTCGCCTTCTCCACTTCCTAAAGAGAGCAAAGATAACGTCTCCCAACTTATAATTGGTTATAACAAAGCCTTAGCTGACCAAGGGTGATCCTCAGGCAATGTGACTAATGATTGCGAAGATAGATGAGGTGTATAATGGCACCATTGACAATTTGTCATAAATGTTCAGCATAAAAAAACATCTTAGGGTTGAGAGATCCATGTGACCTGAATATATTCTTGGTATATGACATCTTTGACAACTCTATTGATCTCTTGCTTCGTGTAAGGCGTATTCAAAGGGAGAGAGCCACTCTATGGAGATGCCAATAGACTAAAGAAGCAAATTGATCTTATAGTATCAACATCATTGATGTCTAAGGAGACCTAAGGAGGTAACCCGCTCCAAGGAAGATATTGCTAAAAATGAGTCTTTTATTCGAGGTTAAATCGTCATGGGATATGAGTTTTGTGAAAGTAGATGATAAACCTAAAGACCCTATAGAGACATAGGTTGGGCACCGAAGTTAGCTTTGACAATGATCAGAGGGATTGTCAATTTACAATTGATTGTATGTTAGAGCACATCATTGTGCATGCTTTCAACACATCCTTAATCAACAAGCCCTATTGTAGGGCCTAAATATCTGAAATGATTATGTAGAAGAGATGAATCTATGAAGGTATATCACTTAAATATATCTCAAAGCTTAAGAAAATGAACTAGGGGGACCTCTCGTCAATAAAAAGAAACACAAAAAGGTGTGATTTGAGGTATAACCACTCTCAACATGAATATTCTTTCTTACAAAGTCTTTATTGATGTCAATAAAAAAGAGAGTCGACCAAAGATGACATCCTTATTTGACTCCAATTGCACTTACAACAAAGTTAGGGAAACCATGAGTAGTTTGAAACTAGGGCACCGCTATCTTGTAGAGCTTTATGATGATCGTAGTAAAAAGCTGTGAGATACATATACTAACTTATAAAACAACAATTTCCTAGGCACATAGTCAAAGTGTAAATATCCTAAGTCATATAGGAAATTTATAAATAAGAATATGTTAAGAGGTGGTGGGTGAGAGTGAGAGTGCGAGTGAAGCGAGTGAATATAATTAAGATTTGAAGGTCACAAGTGAAAGAACGTGTCCTATTGGTGATAATACGACACCAAGGGACATGGCTATTCCTAATTATAACTAAGCATATAACTTAAAGGCCTGTCTGAAGGTCATAAAGAAAAAGACTTTCGAAGATCCTCGGAAGCCTCCCAAATGATGCTCAATGAGGAAAAATATGATCAATAGTTTGGAACTTTTTCTTGATGCTTGCTTGCTTTATCTCTATAAACATACCACACTACGCTAGCCTAAAAATTCACGTGTCGAAAATTTTGGCATAAAGTTTGACCAAGCTTGTAAAAATATCTTATCAAATTTGAGAAAAGTCATATGTTCAACCTTACAAAGAGTTTTTTTGTAAAAGAAGTTGATTATAAGAGTATTTGTAAAATAAACTTGTAATTTTCTTTAATATATTATGTAGCAAGATATTTATTATGTGAGATAAGCAGTTGTAAAAATTATGATGCAGACAAAAGGATTGTATTATTTTTGCATTCAAGCGATATCGGTTGAACTCGACTTAGATTGTGTTGATTATTTCCTTGTCATTGCATCTGCATCATGGGTTCTACACATTACACTTATGAATTTTTATCACTTTGCATTCTAATTTCAAATTCACATGAAAATACGTTTATTGCAATATGCTGGCTTCAATTCAAGCAATTATTAATGTGCTTTTGTCATTAATGTCCCCAATGGACATATTTTATCCCCTAGACGGATTTCAGGCAATCCCCAATCCTCATATCACAACTTATAACACAAAGATTAAATTTACTTTTGCAGATCTGAATTTATAAAGGAAATTGTGACTAGGGTAGGATTAAATACCACCACAAATCAGCCCGTAAATCTATATCATTCCACTCAAATCTAGTACCACTAATTTATAAAGTCCAAATATGTATAAAATTATAGATTTCAGATGTAAACAAGGCTGCAATAAATTATTTAAAAACCCTGTCTGCAACATAACTTCAAAAATTCATATCTTTTGCTAGAGAAGTCCAAATGAGCTGAAACTTTGGATCTTGGGCCACAAAAATATGAAGAATAATATTCCAAAATTAGTTTTCGCACACCAAACACAAAACCCTAATTTTTCCCTAAAAAGTAGGTCACCCAACACATTTAGGGCATCAAATCAGCTCCAAAAATTAAGAAAACAAGCTACTTTGATTCCCAACATTCACCTCAAGATATAACAATACAAATCAAATTTTTAAGTACCTCCAAAGCACACAAATCAGCCAACAAGTGGGTCACTCCACTGGAGATTAATAGAAGAACAACCGTTGCAATATTTCTTTAAATCCTTGCTACAAAAATCTGCCAAAAACTCCTCTGAAATTAATCTCTACAAATCAGCCCTGAATCAACTCCAATAATGACAAACTAGGGTGGATCTTTCACCACCGAAGAGTGCCCTACTAGCTAGGAATGGATCTCTCACCACCGAAGCTAGGGTCCCTGTGGGATCTTACTCCACAAGCTAAAGAAAATCTAAGTGTGTATGCAAAAACTATAAGCTTAAGACACAAATAAAAAAAACAGCTTAAGACACAAATCAGAAAATATCAAATGGTTATGGAATACCTTCCCCTCAAGTCGACTTCTCCTTATAAAGGAAGAAGAGACCCAAAACAACCTCTACAATATCCAATTAGTTCACAAGGATTTTCCCTATGCAAGCATTTAATATTTTCCCATATTAAATATTTTTCCCAACAACTTTTTCCCTCCTAATGCAAGTCGCATTTTTCTAGGGGAAATACATAGTAAAATGGGCATTTATCCTTTCTATGTTCCCATTCCCCTTTTCTAAGGCAAGTTGCCTTTTCACCTAGGATGGATAACAATTTATATTTGGGCCTTTTCCATCCTAAATTTAATAATTATTAAGTCATATAAATTATTATAAGTGCTCTATATATTTTTTTCTTTTATTAATGACACTTTATAATAATTAAATATAACTTAAGTCACCCTTATATTTTTCCTTTGGCCGTCGGGTTGACAAAATAGGCCAAAGGTCTTCGAATGGGAAGGGTAGATCTTGTTGATCTTGATCATACTAGTCTAGATATTGATGCTCCTGGATTTGATGATGATTTTGATGTTCTTGATATGTCTCTTGGTATATTTGATGAGTGATCAATTGTTGAGCAATGACATAGTTTAATGAGATTCCTTTAGATTATATTTTGTGCAACCATTTCTTGTTTTAGATGATGTTGAAGAGATCATTGACATGTTTTGCGATTCATTATAGCTTTCTGTTGAGGATTGTATTGTTGCTTACACCTATGTTAATCCAATCGCTGTAGTTGTCCATTCTGAGTTGGACATTGCAGAGATTGACGACACTACAAACTTAGTCTTACTTGGGGAGTTTGATTGGAAATATAATTTAATCCTAAGTCCTATTGTACACTATAGCTTAAACTATTTATTTACCACCTAAGTAATCTATTGTTAGTGGGTGGGTACACTAGAATTGGTTTGAGTTTTTGCATCGTATAATCATGTTGAGATGGAGCTTTCCACACATTAAGCAAATTCAATTTTGGTCAATCTATTTGTCTTTTATTTATTAGGGTGTCCAAAATTGTGGCATAAAGTTTGGCAAACACAGGCCCAATCGCGACAGCCATGTAGTTACTTGGGTTAGAGTTGTGGCCTGATTCTTGAATGGGGTTAATTATCCTGCAACCAAGAGGAGAGAAAACCCAAGAAACCAACCTTGTTGAATACATGTAACTGGGAAGAACAAGATAATCTTCACATTTGAGAAATTCAGCTTGAAGCCCATCACAATCTACACCTTTGGTAGTGCACAAATTTGAAGAATTCTCCGCATATACTTAGGATTAAATAAAAGATAAGAGAACAAGCACAAGAACTTAGGGTTGATTGTCAAATTTTGAAGGAGCTTTCATTTGAGGTAAGTATACCAAAAAGTCTTATGGAGGGCATGGTGGGTCTTACGTTTTGTCGATGCTAGAATCTCACTTTTTTGTCTAAGGAGACATATACTCTTATCTATGCTCTTTGAGGGGATCTTGTTCTTCTTGTTCTTATAACCCCCACAACTATTCATTTTGGTACCCTAACTGCATGGTTGGGACTTTACGGCGTTGGGATTACCTCTCGTCTACTTTCTATGCTTCTTTTCTTCTTTTGTTTAGTTTGTTGGGTTGTTCCTAGGGTCCTTGTACCCTCACATTGACCAATTTTTGGCCATTCGTGGACATTACTATAGTTTCTTTTGTTCTTTCTTTGAGTGGAGGAGAAAGATGAAGGGTCATGGAGTGGGGAAAAGAGTCTCTTGTGCACAATTTTACATTAGTCATCATACGAATGATTTGTGAGACAAGTATCATGGGGACAAATCAATCTTAATTGTTGAACAACATATGGCAAAATTCTCCCCAAAGACATGGCATAAAGTCTTTTTGATTTGTTATGATAGTAGAAAGTGAATAATAGTCAAGAATAAGGTGAGAGATATGCGTAGGGTAAGCATTGACTTACCAAGTGTTAAAATGAATCATGGTGTAGTGAATATTGGAGGACAACGTGGAAGGTAAGGATGAGATTGTAGCATACACAGAGAGTGAAAGCTAAAAGGCATGATCGACAAGGGGACAATGGTAAGAGATATGAAAATATTGAATGCAAGGAATCAATTTCCTGTTAGCAAGAACATTATTGACCACCTTGGCATGTCCATTGTGAGGAAATTGAGTCTATTTGAGCAAGTCTATCCGCTAGAGTCAAGAAAGTATGGGAGTCAATTAAACCATAAGAAGACCCTAGGGCTCACCCATGTAGGGAAGGTGCCTCTTGTGCATGTTGTGATTGGATTTTTGTCATCATCAAATGATCTTTTACACCCAAAATTCTCTAAATTTAACTCATGAAGACAAAGCTCATCCTTTGAATGGTTGTGAAAAGGTGTCTTGCTCTTAGTATGTGTTAAACTTGCCCAAAAGAGCAACGACATTGAAAGAAGAGTAATAAGAAATCTCAAGATACAAGTCGAGATATGGGTCAGCATTAGTATGAACAACAGTAGGTGATGAAACTTGTTTGAAATAGCAAATTGCAAGGCAAATATCTCAAAAGGGGGGTGGGCCCCTTTGTACTTGAAGGCACATGTATTTGTAGTGCTCACTAGAGGCTATCAGTTAAATCCTTAGATCGTAGGCAATCACTAGTAAGGCAGGTCTCTCTGTTGGATCTTTGATCGACACCTGCTCTTCCAATCCCGTATCTATAGCTGAAACCCATGGATAACTAGTGATTCAGAGAGGGCTCATTCGAGGCTCCAATGTATCTCTGTTATAAATATGGCTCGTGATGAGACAAACATCTTGTGTGATACCCAAAGAAGACAACACTACGTTTTTTATATTCTATACAACATTACATAATATCAACTCTAGCCGGTGATAAAAAGACTAACATAGCTTCTTGGGAAAGGGAGAACTATTTCTTTGTGGCTTTCAAAACTCACAATTATTCCTTAGCAGACCAAAACTGAATGAAGTGTGTCTTTTGAAGTCACCCAAGCCCTACCAAGAGTGATGTCTTTTAGGTCCAAGGTCTCATGTAAGAAAGCATTGCCACCTTGTAAGGGATTGTTTAGTTTTAGAAAGCGAATGGCCAGAATATTGAGTTCCTTAGCTCACTATGTTCTTTCTTTTTCTAAATTGCACGAGACACGGAAATGAGTATGGTTTCTAAAACTGAAACATGTTTCCCCAAAATCCCTGAAGCTGAGTAAACAAATTTTGAATAACTAACTTAAAAGAATATAGAAGGCTTCAATAAGCAAAAAAGGTTACAGATTTTGCAAGTAAAAAATTACCACTTTTAGATGAGGCTGTACATTTTACACCAAAAAGAATTGCATGGGATACACAGAGTTTTAAGGTTATCTTTGGGCCTTTAGAGCACAAAACAAGGTAATTCTACCTCTACCCCATCTCTTTAAACTATAGGCGTGTCCCCAAAGAAAAGAGAAAATAAAAAATAAATGAAGCCCTAAATCACAGTTTCCATATCACATTGAGGCACAACACTGGAGGGAGACAAATTCCAAGTTGCAGGATGCCAGAAATCGATTTGTAAACGCCGGATTTGGATTTCAGATGGTCTTCGATCTTCAAAAGGGCTTTTTAGACATCTGACACTCATATCTTCTAGTTTGTTCTTGACACCTGCAATTGAAATATATGTTAGCTGTTTTGAATTCAAGTTTTTTTTTTGTTTTTTGTCGTTCAAGTTAGGGCATTTCACTATTATTCATTAGTGAAGATTGCTCTAGTCTCATTAATGGCAATGTAATATATACAATGCTTTTTTAAAAGCAATGTATATATTACATTACCACTAAAGTTTTAATGTTTAATTTTAATTTTTTTGTCTTGTATACATTGCTTTATCTTTTTTATTTTTTAATAAAAGCAATGTATATATTACATTTTTGCCAAATTTCTATTTTTTTATTAATTTATTTCTTATATACACTGCTTTATGTTTTTTTATTTTTCAATTTGTTATATTTTTAAATTTTTAGAATGTAAAATTATAATGTTGTACTATTTAATTTAATGTGTTTTAATTATTTTAATTTTATTTAATTAATTTGTTATATATGGTTTTTCATAATTACTTGTCTCGGGGACAGGGGGACATAGAGCAGAGGAACATTGTTTCCCGAACGACAAAAAAATTCCCAAATTTTGGGGCAGCCTGGTATGCCTATTACGATAACATATAAAATCAATATTTAAATATTTTAACTTTATTTAGTGAAGTTTAGGGGTTTAAATTGTATTTAATGTTTTTAGGGCACTTTTGAGATTATAATTCAATGGTTTGGGTAAATATAACAACTTTATTAAAGTAAAAGAATTATAAATTTCTTAAAAAATAAAAAAATAAAAAAATATTGGGGTTGTCCCCTACAAGTGCCCAAGTCTCCAAAACGTTCGGCTGTATGGGACGTCACCAAAATCTAGAGGATACGTCCTTGCATAAGGGTGTATAATTATTTAATTATTTATTATTTAACAATTGAAGTTTTAGTTTTTTACATTATTTTGTAGTTTGAAAATTTAAATAGGTGTTAAATTGTTAATGAATTATCAGAAAGTAAAATAATAATCGTTAATTCTTATTTTTATTTTATAAGTCTATATATTTTTTTTAATTTACTAATTTTAAATTTATTTATTCTAAACTCTCTAAGTTGTATATATATATATATATTATTCTTGCCACCTCTAAGTAATTGTCTCATATTTTTCAAAAACATGGCATACCAGTTTAGTTGTCTCCCCATACCTATACCCATTAACCATGATAAAATTTTAAAACTAATTCTATTGGCATTAAATGCCATTGATCGTGCACCCAAAACATTAAATTAACATGCCATTATGTTTTGTTTCCTTTTACATTTAATATCGCAAAATATTAAATTCTTCTTTATAAATAAGATAAGTAGTTGGTTTGGGTTTGGGTACGATACCAGAGCTTGTCATTTTTGTTGGGCCTTTGGCTCAGTATGGATTGGTACAATTGCACAATAAATATAAAAAGTATAGCCAAATAAATAAACTTAACCATAATATGATTAAAATAACCAAAATTACCTACAAAACAATAATGATTCAATGCCAAATGTCAAATGATATCAAAATTGTTTATATTATTTGTTGCAAATAGAATAATACTAAATAGTGCTAAATGGTCGTATTACATGGTGCACAAGCAAATTCAATAAATTATCATATTGCTCTTCATCGAGAGCATGAAAACGACAAATTTATGTTAACTTTTGTATGAAATTACAGATTTTACAAGTAAAACTTTACCATTTTTAGACGAGGCCATACATTTCATGCCAAAAAGAACTACATGGGATACATCAGAGCTTTGAGGTTATTATTGGGCCTTCAGAGCACAAAACATGCTAAGTATACCGCTAACCCGTTAATTACCTCTTTACAAAATCATGATGGTGTATTACATAGATGTTATATATTTTGTAAACTAATTGAATGACATTAAATGCCCTTGATCATGCACACAAAACATTAAAGTAGCATGCGATTATGTTTTCGGTGGCCTTCTATGTCATTATTCCAAAATACTAAGTTACATTTATAAATAAGCTAAGTTGACGGTTTGGGTATGATCCGTAATTTGGAGGGAGTCCACTCCAAACTTATCAATACGGATTGCTTATTTAACTTAAGATTTTGTTCTCTAGCTCTATGGCAAGGAACATCCTTAAGAATGCTTTAACAAGGTATATTTCAGCTCTTGACCGTGATCTTTAAGCATGCAACTCCTTGTGCAACCCTTCACATGCATTTCCCACATGCAACATACATTGCATACTTCCCTTCTCACCTTAAACATGCTACTATTCCATACATGACTGCAATTCAATGTGCTTGTATGAGAATTCAAAAGAATGAGAGGTTCTTTCCCTTTATTGAACAAGTGCTATGCTTGTGAATGAGGGTTCTTGATCTCTCTTTAAGTGTGAGACTAGTTGCAATACTATGAAACATGCAAACAATGAAGCAAACACAAGAAACACGAGAGAAACACAAAAGTTTTACCTTGGAGAAACTCAATGTGAGAAAACTCCATCAAGAGTGAAGCCACGCTTCCTCATCTCCACTATGTTTTGCAGCGTACAAGATTTATGCCTTACCAAGATTACAAGGATGCCAATCTCATGGGCTCCTAGACTTGTAATGAACTCTGCCCTCATGGAAGAATATTGAACTCAGACATAACAACTGTGTATTCTTGTCTTCTTAGCTCTGCCTTCTATGGACAATGAGAATGGTGCAAAAAGAATGGATTCTCCTCCCCTCTTTGCTATGGAACTCTGATTTTCAACTCTCCTCGCATGGTGGATGAATGGAAAACCAATCCCCTGAATGAATTTTGAACCAGGACTCCAACTTGCCTTAATTGGCAATGGCAATCCAATTCCAAAACTCTGTCAATGTTTTCTGATCAGACCTTCATCAGACCTGTAATGATGCCTTCTGCCTCGGGAGTCTGCCAAGAAGCCGTTTTGAAAGTCGAAAAACTTGCAACTGTTACGTTCTGGACATTTTCTTTTGTCTCGGGACAAAACCGCCACTGTTTGCAGATGTTGGTTACGAAATTGTCGGTCAAAATCACCACTGAGATATAAAACCGCTGCGGCGATTTTCAAAACCGACACTGAGAGATACAAAACAGTCAGGGTGGTTCCGTATCCTTAAAAAACCCTGTAACTTTCAGAGGCCATAAATTTTGCATACTAACTTGAAATTGGGTGCCCTTTTTTTTTGAAAGTGTGTATTTTTTCAAGAGGAACCCAAATATGTAATCAAAACATACATATGATGAAGTCCATACTCTGTAAAGGCCTTTTAATAGAAGCTATCTATTTTTCTCAGGACTTTGGCATATTGCAAACCCGGTTTATGGTCAATTGTCTCACGTACCAAATTGGATGATCTCATGATCCATTTTCGGATCATACGCCTCAAATTAGAGGCTTTTGGTCCCACAAAAGCTCAGAATGAAAAGATATGGATTATTTTCTCAAATGTGATACCAACCTTGTCACCCTCTTGGACTGCACTTCGTTTCTCTCTCACTTGGAGAGTGTCGCCCAAACTGAAACCTGCAAAATCAAGTTGCAACAAGAGTCCACGACCCTTTTCGAACTCAACCACTGACCTTCTTGAGCTTGTAGTGTCTTGGTCTTGGTTGATCCTCTTACCCCCTTCAATGCACATGCTTGTAGGAGAGTGAAGCTCTCTCTCATGGATCTGCTGTTCAAAAATTTCCTTGCTGTCCAACATTTGCAACAAGTGAAAAAAATACATTGCACAATGTAAATGGTGTAAAAACCGGTCATCGCTTTTACAAATTTCCGCTATCTTGGGTCTTACAATTCAGCAAATGCAACATACATGGATTACAAATACACATTTCCATTTACAACATTGCGCTTCTTGGGTCTTGCAAAATTTTACATCAAAACAAGTGCAAATAAACATTAAAGAAAAACATATTTCAATGAAGGAACATGGATGTCAAAATACACATCCATCAAAACCAGCAGTCTTCTTGTGGAGTGCTACTCCCCATGGATGCATTTCTCACCTCTTGATGTCTTGCCACTTCGTCTCCCTCCATGGAAGAACACTTCCATGAGCATTAATTGGCCAATGGCAGCCAATTCCAAAAACTCTGTCAATGTTTTCTGATCAGACCTTCATTCAGACCTGTAATGATGCCTTCTGCCTCGGGTCGGCAAAAAGAAGCGTTTTGAAAGTCGAAAACTTGCCAACTGTTACGTTCTGGAAACTTTGTGTTCTTTTGTCTCGGGACAAAAACGCCACTGTTTGAGATGTTGGTTACGCAATTGTGTCGGTCAAAATCACCACTTGAGATATAAAAAACCGCTGCGGCGATTTTCGAAACGACACTGAGAGATACAAAACAGTCAGGGGGGTTCCGATCCTTAAAAAACCCTTTACGTTCAAGAGGCCATAATTTTGCCTCACTAATTGGAAAGTTGGGTGCCCTTTTTTTTTGAAAGTGTGTATTTTTTCAAGAGGAACCCAAATATGTAATCAAAACATACATATGATGAAGTCCATACTCTATAAAGGCCTTTGAATAGGAAGCTATTTGTTTTTCTCAGGACTTTGGCATATTGCAAACCCGGTTTATGGTCAATTGTCTCACGTACCAAATTGGATGATCTATGATCCATTTTCGGATCATACGCCTCAAATTAGAGGCTTTTGGTCCCACAAAAGCTCAGAATGAAAAGATATGGATTATTTTCTCAAATGTGATACCAACCTTGTCACCCTCTTGGACTGCACTTCGTTTCTCTCTCACTTGGAGAGTGTCTGCCCAAACTGAAACCTGCAAAATCAAGTTGCAACAAGAGTCCACGACCCTTTTCGAACTCAACCACTGACCTTCTTGAGCTTGTAGTGTCTTGGTCTTGGTTGATCCTCTTACCCCCTTCAATGCACATGCTTGTAGGAGAGTGAAGCTCTCTCTCATGGATCTGCTGTTCAAAAATTTCCTTGCTGTCAACATTTGCAACAAGTGAAAAAAATACATTGCACAATGTAAATGGTGTAAAAACCGGTCATCGCTTTTACAAATTTCCGCTATCTTGGGTCTTACAATCACTTCGTCCCCGCCTGGAGAGAACACTTCAGCTCATGATCTGCTACAAGATGCCCATATACATTTTTAACCAACTGCTGCCATAACCAAATATGATTTGGAGAACCTGCTGGCTGCTGCAACCATTTACTTTGTGCATACCATATGCTACAACTTTGCTACAGCTGTTACATTTTGTTAAATGCATACCAAAACCAACATAGGCATGCTACAACAATTCTGATTACAAAAAAATCAGATTATACCTCCATGCTGAAATCATGTTAAACATGCCAACTTACATTTGACATGACATGAGAATGCTGAAAATGATGCAGCCTCTTTGCAATGAGCTGCTTCTATGCTTCTCAAATGGGATAGCTGCTCCATATCCACTCTCAATGAGTGAAATACCTCCATACTTGCTCATACACATTGAGATCAGTTTCCAACATGCTTCTTACAACAATGGAAACCAAAAAAGTACTTGGGGGTGCTTGCATATGCATGCTACTCAAACTTTGAGTTCTACAACTATCCTTCAAAGGATTGATCTTAACTCAAATGAGGGTATTTTTAATGCTCTTCATGGTCCATAAGTTTGTTTGGCTTTGTTTCCATCGAGAACTCTTCTTGCCACTTGGCTCATCGGCGCACTGCTCTGGAAAAAATTGAAGGTACGGGTAAAACTTGTTGGAGAACTCATTTTCAAGCCTTCTAAATAGGCTCATTGGATTCATTGACCTGTTTCCATGAAGATTCATATATTATTTTACAAAATTTCATTAAGTTTTGACTTTGGGGCGAAGGAAACATTCCGGGTGATGTGCAAACCATGCTTTGATGCAACACTTGGGTGCTTGGGCGCACTTTTGATGTTCCCTTGCACACTTGGCAGAATTTTGAGCTGCAATTACACCTCATAAGTGCGCCTCACTCTCATTGGCTAGATTCCCAACTCAAAATCATAACATGAAGCTTATAAAGTGCACTTTTTGACTTGTGTGTGTTTTAAGTGACGGTGGGTCCCACTTTTCCCCCTATGCGCACTTTTAAACCTCCCTTGCACCTTGGGCGCACTTATGAGGTGCAATTGCACCCCAAAAATGCGCCATTCCCTCATTGGTTGGAATATTTGATGTACATGCATGCCAAGTGAAGTCAAAAACATAAAAAAGACTTGTGTTTGTGGATGTGTATGCCATGATTTCCCCATCCCCGTGGCACATTTTTCTCATCGCCATGCACCCAAGGCACACTTTTGAGGTGCAATTGCACCCAAAATGTGCGCTCAAGTGCAATGGAGCTTCCATTCTCCACTTCACTCCACCATTTCCATGTGCACTCCTCATCTTCCACCATATAAATTCACTCCACCCATGCTCTCACAACTCATAAACACAAAACACAACTTAAAAACTTAAAAGCAACTCCTTGGCAGCCATTAAAGTGCATTTAAAGCTGGTTCATAACCTTCAAACACAAGAAAACTCGCTCTCGTGCCCTAGATGTCAAAATCTAGTTTTGCTCTTAACTCTTCTTTACCTACTCCGTTTACCTCAAGATTTTGACTGAAGCTTCCTTATGAAAACCCCTGTAAGAAGAGTACTTTCTTGCCCCCATTGATGCACTCAGCTATTTTTTACAGCCCCTTGATGTTTCCAGCCAAAAATCACATTTTCTCAGATCTACAAAAACATGGCAAGTGGAGTCTTTCAAAAAGTCGAGCAAAGCCTAGAAATGCAAAATGGAAACTTTTGCAATTGGTTTTGTTTTGATCCGACACCCAAAAGACCACTTTCTATTTTTACACTCATATATAAGATGGAACAGTAAAGTAAAGTATAGGTGGGGCCCTCGACATTGTTATTCGAAGCTATAGTGTTTTGCTACAGAGACGTACTGCTGCCATGCAATATGGAGCTTGAACGGTAAATGTCTTTTAACACATCCCCCACGATTCAACAAATGAAAGTTGTTTCAACAACATGTAATTGACCAGGCTATTGGGATTTGACAGAGATTCAACTAGGGTTTTTCTGCTGCGATTTTCCTCCACAAGTTTACATCCATTTATCCCCACGCCATAATCAAGAACAAATCCTTTTTTTGCCTGGGTTTTTCTCTTATTTATCCTCTTGGATTTTCGCGGATTTTATAGTCGCGAGCGCAATGCTGTCGTTTTCTACAGTTGCAAGGGAAAAGACGAAGGCAAAGATCTTTTTATACAGTCGCAAAGGCAAAGACAAAGGTAGAGGTCATTTTCCATAGTTGCGAGGGCAAATGTTATATGTTTATTCATATGTTTTCACAATCACGAATTCCAGTTCCAAGGGCACAGTTACGAACTCCAGTTTCAAGAGCATTTTGCGTTGCTTGCTCTATGAAATGGCTCGTGAATTTGTTGTGCTACTTGTGATTCTGTTCGTGGAGGTTTAATACTCACGAATTTCTTTATGATTGTGTGTGAGCTCTGTAGCACGAGTTCCCTTCTTGACTGCCCCTCCCTTGACTAATAAACAGGTCCACAATAGTCGCTGTTTGGTGGGTTAACGCTTTAAACGATTTCGTGGACATTATGGTTGCCATTCCTCAATATAGGTCACGATCTTCATCATTGTAGGTTTTGCCCCATCTACAAACTCTGTTTTCTCTTCATGGCTGTTCTCTTATGTCCGCTGACAATTCATCTTCCAACCCTCTTGTCATCTTGCCCCTACAAACTATGCTCCCAATATGCTTGGTATACCAGGCTGAGATAGAGCCCCAACTGAGTGCCACAGACAACAAACTCAAAATGGTAACCAAAATTTAGAGGTCAGATCAACAGACTCTTATGGACAATGCTGAAATTCTTCAAGAGCCGTTCGACAAAGTATAGCGAATGGAAATTGTAAACCAAGCCTTGCACATATAAGTGTGCATTCTCACCCACAGGGTCGTAGCAGTGGAATCAGAGAACGCTATTTTAAAAGAACAAGTTTCCAACAGTGCGGACAAACCCAACCATCACAGTGACATCATTCATGCTGAAATTCTCAACCTCAAGAATAAGCATGAGGAAATTAGAATTCAACAAGCTTCCATCCAACAGGAAACAAAAACAAAATTCAAATCTTGGGCGCATGTAGCTAGTGTTAAGGATACCCCTCGCCTATGACGATGGTGGAGGAGGTTGTCTATGTTAAATTTGCGGAGGAACGCTTGAGAAGAGAACTTGAATTGAATCTTAAAGTAAGAGGGCTCCCCTCTAGTCAGTAGGACTCCTTGACGATTACAAACTCCTTTCTTAGAGATACCCTAGGCATACATGATATTACTTTGGATAGAGCTTGGTTAGGTTATGAGTCTACCCTTTTTCTTTGATTCAGGTTAGTAGCAGACAAACTCAAGGCTCTTAGGGCCAAGAGGATGTTATTTTCCCTCCCTAATAAGATCTTCCTTGATGAGGATCTTACCAGGTCATAGGTGGTCAGACTCAAACATTATAGGGATCTCGGTATGGCAGCTCAGAAAGCAAGGAAGTGGGCAGTTATCAGAAACCTCCGGGCAGTAATTAGAGACACTTTCCCTCCCAGATGAGAGCCTCGTCCTGGGTCTTCCAAATGACCGGCCACGAAGGGGGTGCAGCTGGGTAGGGGCATGCCTATTAGATGTTGGAATGGTAATGGCTCCTTTTGGTCCTCTCTTGGTCTTATTCTTGATGCTTTTAGTTCCACAGACATCCTTTTTATCACAGAGACTCGCGAGAGTACGGTGAGGCCTTTTCCTGATATCACGAGTTGTCATTGGTACTTTGCTCACAGGCAGGAGACTAGGTACTTGGGTGGTGTTAGAGGTTCTGAAGGGGTGGCCTGCTTGTATAGAGATTTGCTCTAGAGCAGGATCTTGTTGGTTGCCAGAGACAACTTTGCTAGGTTCTTATGGGTTCGGATTCGGGCTGTGGGCCCCCACTGTAGGGATATCTACATTGCAGTGTGTTACTTCCCCCCGACATCCTCCCCTTATGCCATTCATAATGGTCCCAATGGTGATCCCTTTACCGACTTGTATGACAATATTACCCATTACTCAGTGGTTGGAGAACTCATCCTTTTGGGTGATTTCAATGCCTGCACCAAAGCACTCTAGGTTCCGATTCATGACAACGCAGAGGATTTGTTCTGCACTCATATAGTTGATCCAAAGACAGTGGGCTTGCACAAGACTTCATAGGATGACTTAGGGCCTCTAACTATTGATGAGCGACACCTCCTGCAACTTGGAGAATCACATGATCTAATTATCCTCAATGGGATTACCTACTTTCTTGATTCGCATCTCTTCACTTGTCGACCGCATGGTGGCGGTGCGAGTGTGGTGGATTATGTCCTTTTTAGCCAGAGCACCTTGTCACTGATCAACCACTTCTCCATTTCTTCCATTCCCTTGGTTGATCATGCCCTTCTCTCTATGTCCCTCCGTGTCGACATTCCCCCCCCCCCTGCCACTGCTTCCTCCCCTCCCGTACCAGTTTTTGTTTCACCGATGGAGATCCTAATACCGTTTCCTCCAATCTTTGGCAAATTCTCCCCACTTAAGTCCCTAGTTCTTCTCTAAGGGACATGCTGCTGCCAAATACACCCTCCTTTCCTCCATCATCTGGGAGGCCTCCCTCATGTCCTTCCCTAGTTACACCCGACCTTCATCTGCCTCCCATCAACGAAATACTTGCCCCGTGAACAAATGGTATGACGACGAGTGCAAAATCTTCCACAGATAGTTACACCTTGCCTTTAACCAGGACCCTTCTCTCCTATCATACCTTGAAATCCTCTTATCGTTGTCTCCTTCGCCGTAAAAAGTGTCTCTTCATTTCCCAGCGTAGACGAACTTTATGCGAGTCTCTTTGACACTCTTCTAAACATTTTTGGCACACCATTTTCCCCTTGCCTCTCATCTCTTCCCTTTGACCTCAACCCCAATTTCATATTCTCCCACACCTCTAGGCTTTATGATATTCCTGGGCAGCCACTTATCTTGGTTGACAACCCACCTTCCTAGTGCCACCTTTTCACCTACACGTAAAATTAGAGAGGCAATCAAGATGATGAATGATAGTAGGGAAGTGGTTGAGGAGGGGTTCCAAGCAGAATTCTTTAAACTTGGTCAAGGGGTTCTTTGTAGTTATTTGTTCGACCTCTTCAATCACGTTGTTTGCTCGGGTTTTCTGCCATCTTGGGCACGCCATACCATTCACCCTATTCACAAATTGGGTCCTAGCTTCTGACCCCAATAACTACAGGACCATTATGGTGGGTCATACATTCTCTAAGCTTTATGCTACAGTGTTACATATGCAGTTATTTGAGGAGCTAGAGTGGAGAAGCATTAGAGCCAGGGGAGTAAGCTAGCTTTCGGCCTGTTCACCAAACTACTTACCATATCTTCATTCTCCGGGCCATCATTGAGGAGGCATGTCATCGCTCGTCGAAGGTCTATTGTTGCTTTGTGTATTTTTGGAAAGCCTATGACTCGGTGCCATTGGAGGCACTTTTTTAGCAGCTCTGTGACATTGGCATTTCCGAGACCCTTCTCAGGGCCATCATGCGTATGTACGAGAATGTTTTGGGCTGTCTCCGCACCTCCTCAAAGAGAGTCAGAGTTCATTAGGAGTGTCATTGGGGTAAAACAAGGGGTGCCCCTTATCCCTAACTCTATTTGGGATCTACATTGATGAGCTTAAGTCTTTTCTCCATGAGCATATTTAGGAAAGTGATGGGTGCCTCTTGCACCATGTTTTGATTTCCATTCGTTCTTTTTGCGGGTGATGTGGTTCTCCTAGCTTCTTCTCCAGAGGGCTTACAGAGACAGCTCAATGCCTTAGCCTTGTTCTGTGATCTTCGACACTTGACGGTTAACCTTGGTAAACCCAAGGTTATGGTTTTCAATGGTTTGAAGACCTCGCATCTCCACTTCTTCTTCAGAGGTGAGGAGATTGATATCACTAGCTCTTATACCTATTTGGGGATTTTGTTTTTTGGCCCTCATTTTAGTTTGAGATAGGCTCTCTAGCCTCGAGTCAACAAGGGCTATGGGTCCTTAGTTCTTCTTGAGAGACACTGCTTCCGCCATCACTTTCAGGACATCTACTCCAAAATGTCCCTCATGGACTCCCTCATCAGGCCCATGGTCCTCTATAGTTTTATTGGTTGGGGACCCTTCTTTGTTGAGTACTGACTAGGCTTCCATCGAGAAGGTCCAAACTCTTTTTCTTCGCCGCTTCATGACGTGTAAGTAATTGGTACCCCAACATGTTATTTTAGCAGAGTTTGGAGCCCATCCTTTCAGACTGGAGACAATTTTTGATTTGGTTTCTTTCTTGCATTGCGTGTTCGGGGTTTCACGGACATCTGCCAAGGGGCGGGACAGGTATCCATACTTGGCATACTATTCTTTTGAGGTTGTTGCTCTTTCAGAGTCCCCTCGTCGACGTCACGGTTGGTATGCTGAGGTCTCCGAACTTTTGGGGGCAATTGGTATTCAGTTGGACCATCTTCCACCTTTTCAGTACTCCTTGGACACACCAAGCCACCTTCTGCCTACGAAACAGGAGATGAACAAGATCATCAGAGAGGATATTTATAGGCAGTTCATCCATACCACTTGGGTAAACCCTTAGGGGGGTTTATGTCCCAAGATGGCCTTTTACGTTGAGCATTTTTTAGAGCCGAGGGACGGTCTCATTATTCACCCTCAATATACCCTTCGACAGTGGATGCATGCCCTTCGCATTCCCCTTGGTCAGTTCAGGGTTGGTTCTCATAGACTCGTTGTGAGACGGATCACCACCTTGATCGTTTGGACATGATCTGCCAGTTGTGTAGCCTCCAGGAGACCAAGACAGAAACACACTTCATCTTTCGGTGCCCCATTTACTACGAGATCAGAGGGAGATTTCACTATTTATTTAGGAGGACGCAAGATCTTTCTGACTTCTTCAGGTTTGAGGATCAGAGGTGTCTGGCTTTATATTTACAGGAGGCTTTGAAGCTTCGCGAGCACACTCTTCAGCCGCATCCTAGACCAGACTCTACCCAACGGATCACTTCCTTCTTCACAGTTTTACCGGCAGAGAGAGGCATTAAGCGCCCTTGTGAGACCGTCCCCGCTTCTTCCTCTAGGTTGGTTCGGCCTAGGGAGACCATCCATGGTTCCCCGAGTCATCACAGACATGCCCGTACTAGGCCTGGCCTCAGGAGACAAACGAGATCCACCAGGCATCAAAGGGATAATACTGTATCCAGACAGCAGCACAATAGGCAACCTCTCTCTTTGGTTGGTCGACATTCTATCCTCAGCTTCTTCCAGTCGGCCTTGGATGTTAGGAGAGTTGGATCTTCCATCCCCTGATGGGCTTTCCTCTTTTCTTCTCCTTGGTCGTCTTTCCCCCTTTCTTCCTCTCACTTGTTTTTCCACCCCCATTTTGGGTGCGTGTGATTTCTTCTTCCTATTGGCCACCTCTTTTGGCTTTTGTATTTCCTCTTTATCGGGAACTCTTTGGTTTTCCCGCCTTGTATTGGTGCTCGCTCTTTTCTACAGTCCCTTTGACCTACTTTTGTGGTCACTTGTTGGACATTAATATATTTATCTTATCTTACAAGCAAATTCCCACATTTATGGATGCGGTAATCATAAGGTGTCTTTGAGTGAGCATACCAATTTTTGAAGTACCTGTAAATCTCCACCTGTCACTATGCAGTGATCACATCTTAAGGGATTGTCTCGTAGGAGTGATGAAGACAAATTCATGATTGCAAGAGGTTTGAGAGTTGATTTGTGACTCAGGCGGAAGGGAAGCCCTCTTGGTTCCCAATTTTGGTCTCAAAGTGCATTTTGGTCCCGGAGGACATTTTACTTCATCTCATACGGGGTGCTTGATCATAAAGTGAATGACATTGCATTCAATCTCTCCCTCCTACCTTCACCTATCTCAGAGTTGGAAGGTGTTGGGCCTTGCATTTCACTACGTTTCCTAGGTGGAAATGTCATCATGTTTGCATTGTGCGGGCAACTGTTTCAAGTTCTCATCATGTACAGGGGGGTCAAGAAGGCATGACAATATTTCAGTTGAAATGAGCACCTGATGGGCTACAATGATTGATCATTCAAGAAGAGACTTCTCACAGTGGAAAGGGGTCAGAGTTCTTCATCAGGAGCATCACTGCAGAGGTCATCAGGATCAAAAGTGGATCTTCTTCATGGTTGGAGCTTCTTCATCCTTCTTCATTTGGGCATGGGGCTTCTTCTCTCTCGCTCTCTCTTCTTCTCCCTTTCTCTCTGTAGGATTCTATTTCTTCTTTGAGAAGAAGATTTTGTAAAAAGTGACTTAAGTCACTTAAGGCTTCTATTTCTTCGTTGAGGATTGCACTTTAAGTTGAAAAATCACATGGGAATGCGAAGAGCCACTGGACTTGGCTATATATTGTAATGCCCTCTCTATTCCAAAGGGTTGGCAATTGTTGATTGATTGTATGTTGTTGAGATTTATCACTACTACATCAAGAAATAAGAGCTACATTTCTTCTTTGTCCTTGTCTTTGTTTCCTTTACTTCTTACATTCTCAACCTTGCAAGCGTGGTGATCTTGTACAACCAAGAAAGGGCTCTGTATCTTTGAGGAACAAATTAATGGAACTTTGTGTCTTTAGTTTGTTAATCTCATTGTTGTTTGCATTGTTGGATTTTTCTAATTGAATGTGAACCTACTGTGTTTGATGCATGTGGATTCTATAAACCTACCCACAACATTAACCCTTTTTCCTTATTTCTCCTACTCCCCTTTACCTCCCTTCATAGCAAATTCCTCCCTTGTACACGGCACAAACACTTTGCCACAGGTTTAGCGGAGTATTCTTGTGTGATCGCCGGCTTAACGGCCAGCCCATAGTTTTAGGTAGTTTACATTTAATAATGGGAGCCTCCCCATACACAAGGAGGGGCTTAGCCCAATAATTTTCACTGCGACAAATCATTTCACCAACAATATTCTTCTCAAATCTACCATAGGAAGCATCTATAACTTGATGGGAAGAAAGAGAATATGGTGGATTGTTTTCTTTGCATACCTCAGTCATGGTTTGTGCATCTTTGGTAGAGGATGGTCTCCTTTTCATGATAGACTTTTCTCTCCTTCACTCTTTCACCATCATCTTTGAACATTGCCAACATTTTTCCCTTGATTTGCAACTCAAGCTGCGACTCTTCAATGATTCCCATGAGAAATTCTCCATGGATCATCAATCTATCTTGCAGCTCTTGATTCTCATTCACCAAGCGCTGCCACATCTTTCTTAACTTAAAGTTTTCCTCCCTGGATTTTTTGGTTTGTGGCTTCCAAATCTTCAAGCCTTTATCTCTTTAGAGCTTTGCCCATGGCTGCACTTTTACAACCAAATCCCCTACACTTTCTTGTCAACAAAACAACAAGGCACAAAATAACACACAATGTGAAAAATGTGTTAGCAAACCCTTTCAAGGCAAAAAGAAAATCTGCTCTGAGACCACCTGATCTGTAATTCAGAGGGAGTCCACTCCAAACTTATCAATACGTAATGCTTATTCAACTTAAGATTTTGTTTTCTAACTCTTATGACAAGGAACATCCTTAAGAAAGATGTAACAAGGTATATTTCAGCTCTTGACTGTGACCTTTAAGCATACAGCTTGTTATGCAACCCTTCACATTCTTTTTCCACATGCTGCATACATTTCATATTTCCCTTCTCACCCTAAACATGCTACTATTCTATTCATGACTGTAATTCAATGTGCTTGTATGAGAGTGCAAAAGAATGAGAGGTTCTTTCCCCTTATTGAACAAGTGTTATGCTTGTGATTGAGGGTTCTTGAGCTCTCTTTAAGTGTGAGCCTAGTTGCAACACTATGAAACATGCAAACAATGAAGCAATCACAGGAAACAAGAGAGAAACATGAGTTTTACCCCGGAGAAACTCAATGTGAGAAAACTCCAGCAAGAGTCGAGCCATGCTTTCTTATCGCCACTATGTTTTGTAGTTTATAAGAGTTATGCCTTCATGGGCTTATAAGGATGCCAATCTCATGGGCTTCTAGACTTGTAATGAAATTTGTATTGTTCAATGGGAGGCCCCCCCTCGTGGAAGAATACTTAACTCAAACATAACAATAGTGTATTCTCCTCTTATGAGCTTTGCCTTCTATGGACAATGAGAATGGTGCAAAAAGGATGGATTCTCTGTTGAGTATTTTGTCATTGATGTCAAAGGTACAACATTAGTGTTGATGGAAATATTGACGTTTGAATATTTGTTTAATACTCAACATTACAACATTAGTGTTTGTAAAATATTTATCCATGTCAAAATTAGTGTGATGTCAAAATTTGAATATTTTAATATTCAACATCACCAAGGAATCTTACGAGACATGGCGGGGTGTGTAAGAGATTCTATGATAGCTTATGACGCGTAAGAGATTCTATGACAACTTATGACGCGTAAGAGATTTTATGACAGTTTATGACGCGTAAGAGATTTTATGATGCGTAAGAGATTTTATGATGCGTAAGAGGAGTTACTTAAAGAGGTGTAAGGAAGTGTAAGAAGGTTTATGACGCATAAGAGGATTTACTCTTACATGTGTAAGAGAATATTTCTATTTGGAGCAAATATTTAATATTGTTGTAACCACGAAGTGATGTGGCTTTCTTATGGCGCATTTTTTCATGTAGGAGATTTAAATTTCAATAGAGGCGCCAAAATTGGCCCATGGTATGGGCACATGGTTTTAGGGAAACCACAAGTGGTTTTTCCTTTCCTTTCTATATAAGCAAGAGTTGTATGAACATTTTAAAGTGAGCGAGAAAGAGAGCATTTTGCATGAGTGTGATATGTATGTGAGCTGATATTATAAATCTCTTGAGTATGAGTATGTGAGAGAGAGAATATAAAAGGAGAAATTATCATTGATTTGTATTGTAGATTTTCTGGAGTGGGTGCTTCGGATTGGGGATTGGTGTCTCCAGAAGTTGGTGCTTCGAATAAGAGATTGCACAGTCAGTGGTGTTTGCATTCAAGGGCTGAATTGGTGTTTGGCTTGGAGATTGGTGTCTTCTGTGAGTGGGTGCTCACACTTTGTAAACACTATTTTTTCGGCTGGATTTGGACAGTAGATCCAAGCAATCTCTTTTGGTGGATGTAGCCCACACTAGGTGAACCACGGTATATTTGGTGTTATGTGCATTTGATTTTTGTGTGTGCTCTCATTTTACTTTCAGATTTGAATAACTTGTTAAGTGTGAAAAAGAAAATTAATAAGTTGGAGAAAATGTTTTTACTATTGAATACTGATTCACCCCCCCCTCTTAGTATTCCCGTGCTTCTAACATTTTCCTCCCCTCTTTGCTATGGAACTTAGATTTTCAACTCTCCTCCCATGATGGATGAATGGAAAACCAATCCCCTAAATGAATTTTGAACCAAAACTCCAACTTGCCTTGATTGGCAATGGGAATCCAATTCCAAAACTCCTTTGATGTTTTCTAATCATAACTGACCTTCAGACCTGTAGCGATGCCTTGTGCCTTGGGAATTTGCAAAGAAACTGTTTGGGAAGTCAAAAAACTTGTGACCATTACGTTCCGGGATTTTTCTTTTGTCTTGGGACGAAACTGCCGGTGAAAAACTGCCACCGAGATGCTATTGAGACAAAACCACTGGGGCGGTTCTTAATCCTTAAAAAACCTTGTAACTTCTAGAGGCCATAACTTTTGCCTACAAACTCAAAATTGGGTGCCGGTTTTTTGAAAGTGTGTATTTTTTCAAGAGGAACCCAAATATGTAATCAAAACATGTATATGATGAAGTACATACTCTGTAAAGGCCTTTTAATAGGAGGCTATCTGTTTTTCTCAAGACTTTGGCTTTGGCATATTGCGAACTCTGTTTGATAGTCGATTGTCTCACCAACCAAATTGGATGATCTTATGATCCATTTTTGGATTAGGGTATGGGGGTTTGATGATTATTTTGTGTGCCTCTGGTTCAATGTGGCTTGGTTGTCTATTTAAAAAATATAGTGAAATAAATAACATCAACGATAATATGCATAAACTAAACAAAATTCACTACAAAACACCATTCAATGCCAAATGATAAATCAAAATTGTTTATAGTATTTATTCAAAATAGAAAAATGCTACATGGTCAAACTACATAGTACTCAAACAAACTCAATAAATTTTCATATTGGTCGATATTGAGAACATTGAAATCATTATTTGGTTGTCTAGAACCACATGTAGTAGCAACGCTAGTGCCACTCTAGCTCTAGTATGGGACACTTGCATATAAGTCTCTTGGCCTGCTTCATTAAGGAATAAAAGTTGGGCAATGGAAGCATTCGAGTTGGAATGTTTTGGCTCTACATCTTAACACATTGGCACGTCTTCCATGTAGTTGGGCTGGTCATGTGATAGGAGGCACAAATTGGAATGCACATAGACCGATTCCCTTACTTTTTTTGCAGTCAAAACTTCACCAAAACTTCAGCAGATTCGCCGAGTCCAAGGGTGAGTCTCGCAAGTATCGCATTTCGGCTTGACAAGTTTGCGGTTTTCAAGTTTCAAGTTCAATTGTTCACCTTCAAACATTCAATATCACATTATTCACTTGTTTGTATTTACATGTGTATGTTAGATGTAATTGAATATTTTCTAGTGTATTTTAGGTTGATTTGATATGGAATTCATTTTAATAGATTTTTCCCTAGAATTCACCAGAATTTTTAAGTTTTCCAAGTCCAAGTCCGAGTCCAAATCATAAATCAGCTTGTCGAGTTTTTGTTGAGTCCGAGTCTTGTTACTATGGTGTGTACTCTAGTTCTGCTCAACTAAAAGGGAACATGCAATCTATAGAGGCAAAGTTAATTGAAAATTTTAATTATGAATTTACATAAATGACAACAAGTTTAAATGTAATTTTTAATTTTTTTTTAATTCCTCGAAGATAAATTTAGTTTTAAATTCTAAATATTTTTTAAAACTTAAAATAAAAGAATGTTAGATAGTTACAAACATACCAGTGATGGCAAGAGGCTGCAGGCATGTGGAATTTTGGACACGGAGGTAATACCGGAAATGAGCATCCTCTATTTCGTCTCGAAGATCCCTATTGTTGTGACTTGTCCAGGCTACGAACTTCCCAAACTTGTTCATAACTGTCTTGTATATCTAGATTAGGGACAATTCTAGTAAATGCCACGTTGAATCCATCACTAACTTCACAATGCTTGTATAGTTCCACCCTCCCATGCAAAGGAAGTATCTTAGTGTTGCAATATTTTGTAGTTGAAGCAAAAATAAGGAGATGCAACAAAACGATTATCTTGTTCCACCGTTCAGCTACAATTTTCTGCACTTGCATGAAATATCTTTCTAAAGGATCTTTACAGCATTGGGATTAACCTTTGTTTACTTTCTATGCTTATGTTCTTTTGTTTAGTTTGTGGGTTGTTCCTAGGGTCCTTTTACCCTAGCACTTTCTATCAAGTGTGGTTAAATTCTTGAGTCCCACTGACCTATTTTGGTCATCCGTGGACTTTAATATAATTTCTTTCTTTCTTTCTTCATTCTTGTTGTTTTGCATTTAGATTGGCCACCATTTTTTGCACTCTTGGAGTTGATGCTATCATATATTTCACCCAAATGTGATCGAGACATATCAACAAACCCATCATACTCATGATGGGTTTTGTAAAATTAGGCAAGTAATCCACACGAGCCCACCAATTGTCATCTAGGATCAATCGTTTTACTTTTTGGAGTATTTGTGTGTTTGATTGCCTCCATACAACCCAAAGGTTGTTGACAACCATGTTGCACAATGCCTCTCATACCTTAACAAGTTGTCTCAAGATGATTGTGTGTGATGTGAATCTTTCTCAACAACTTAATAAGAATTAAAAACATTAAAACAAATAAACTAAATTTCAATTTAAAAATACAATAAGAATATAAATTTTGAAAAACTGAAAAAAATCTGTATCATCTATATTTGAATTTTAGTTTAAAAAAAGAATAGATAATGTATATAGCTAAAGTAAATTAAATAAACAAAGATCATTTCAGTTACCTTCAACAACTTCCTATTATAAGATGAGAGAGAGAGAGAGAGAGAGGCACATGACACGCATTGGGATGTGTTTGTCGGTTATATTTATTATACTGAAAGTGGTTACATAAGTTGGAGATTGTTGTTAACTGACCATTAGTTGACACTAAACTAATAGTTAATTAATACATTTAACACCCTCCCTGAATGACTAAACCTGAGACTACTCAAGTTTGTCTCAAAATTTTACAAACAAAGTGGGACCAAAATGTTTAATCATTACATTTACAGGCTGCTCTTTAGATATTGATTTGATGTTTGCAATCCTTTGATATTTTGCTGCTGTCCAATGTAGAAGCTTTGGTGTAGATAGAAGTCGCAAAGTGGAACCTTTAACAAAGCGAATATCCGGTCATGTGGGCATAAGATATATCAATGTGTCCATCAATTCTTTGTTGAGTGATTCATGGACCGATGGTGAATCATCATTGGCTGAAATTTCATCCTGACCTCCATAGATCTAAAATCAGAATCTTGGAGATGCTGATCAAATAAAATGTACCAAGCTCATGGAGTTTGCTTTAGTCCGTATAGACACTCAATCGATTTGCAATCCAAATTATCAAGTTTAGGCACCCAAAAATCTTTAGGCAACACCATGTAGACCTCGTCCAAATCTCCCGAGAGAAGCAACTAAAATGTGACTATCTTTGCAGTGTACTGAATAGGAGAAATAACAATCTCTGTCTCATCTACAGAATTAACATTTGTTACTAAGGGTTTTTGAGCATTATTTAGCACCATACAAATATTCCTATTTCCTCGACTGCAAGTGACTCCTCATCAATTAATACAATTGAATCAGAAAAATTTGTATTTGTAGTAAATGTTACATACCATTTCCTTTGACATGAAAAATGTTTGGATACGCCGGAGTCAATGATCCAACAATTGGTAGCACTGTCGTTTGAGCATGATGCTATGAGAGCATACTCTTCCTCATAATCCCATTCATTTGCAATTGTTGCCACATTTGTTTCATCCCATGGCTTTTTATTGTGTTGAAAAAGATCATACTGTTGTTTCCGACAATCCTTTTTGATATGCCCAACCTTAAGACAATAATAGCATTTCACATGATATCTAGAAGATGATTCACTAAGAATTCATTTCCACTTCAACTTTGACTAAGCAACAAATGCACTATTTGCTTGTTCAGACTTAGACTCACTTGTTCGAGTCTGTTTATGATCCTTCTGCGACAAGTATGAACCCACCTGATCAAAATTCAGGGTTTGACTTTCTGCCATCAAATGTAAAGCTTGCACAAAGGATTCATACGAGGACATCAAACTGCTTAGAACAATGGCAACCAGGTCATCATCATCCACCTTTTGTTGATGGAACGAAACTGGGCTCAAAGATCTTTCATCTGAAAAAGGTTTTCTGACAAGGGCCCACCTTCATGCATCTTTGCTGAAAACACCAAATTCTTTAGGTACAACACCTGACTTTTCTCAGAGGTCAGATATTTGTTCTTCAGGCTAGTCCATATCACACTTGCCTCAATGGTGTTCTGGACCTCAAGTATCAAATCATGCTGTTGTACTTGGTGATGAAACCTGCCCCTTAAAGAATATTAATGTGGACTTTCACAAGTATGTTATCTAAGGCCTAATGCACTTAACATGTCTTTGATATATTTTTGCATTAAATTTTTTGAAGTGTTATTCATTTACGAAATAAGATTTATACTAAATTCTAATAAACCCACACGGTCCTCCAGTACCAAAGACAAGAATTTTGCTGGAACAGCTGGAAAATTGCTGGATATTTCTTTTTGTGGAGTTTGCAAATAAGAAAATGCCGAGAGTAAAGTTTCTGGGCATTCCAAATGCATTCCCAACATGTTTCTGTTTCCAAGACGGGAATGACCCTCCTCCTTGGAGTTGTCTGCAACATAATTTTTCTTTGAATTTTGTCTTTACAGCTAGTTCAACTATGGTTGGAGGTAGGGGGGCAATTTCTATTTGAGCCGCCACACCTGCGAACTATGTTCTTCCACGTTCCTTTGAATGGACTGACTTGAGGCTATGGTTTAATTCTTTTAGATTCTCATATTCAATGATAATTTCTGTTTGAATGCTTTTGGCATTTGACATTGTCTCTTGAAGGTATTGTATTCCATCTGCAAGGGGTGTTTGAAGCTGCTCAAGTTTTGCAATCCTCACCTTGCACCTGAAGCTGGTGTTTTAAATTCTGCAATAGGATTACACTTTTCATTTAAATGATTTTGATTCTCCAAAAATATGTCAAATAATTAATCCCCTAACCAAGAGAATCTCAGCAGTAATTCATTCCAACTCAAGTGCCTTAATTCTCCGCAGCAAAAGAGTCTAAGTTTTCTGGATGGCACAAACCAATAGAATCTGGTAGAGGGGTTTTGTCGAGTCTCACTTTTTGGGATAACATGAACCAATGGAGTCTGGTAGAGGGTTTTTCATTTTTGTCGAATACATGTCAAGCATGTTGTGAGCATAGAATTTAAAAATGTCAAGAAAGAAAAAGTAAAATACTCACAAAATTATGTCCAGGGCACAAAAATAAAATCCCTAGCTGTGGGTTTTCTGATTTCACGTGGCCTTGTGCACACATTTTTCTCATGTCCCTCACGGTTTGTTGCAAGCTCTTTTTTGCAGAGGATTTTCTGATTTCCTTCATGGCCTGTTGCAGATGCCCCTCATGGAAAGATAATTCTGGAAATGTCAAATATTCCCTACAAGAGAGGAGAGTTAATTGTTTATCTCACATTTAAAAGGAATATATGAAATCTTTGAAATTGATGAACTTTTGTGAAAAGCACTTAAACTCTGTTCTTGTTGCTATTATGCTATGATCCCATTGTTTTCCATAAAATACCAAATAAGTGGTGATGGATAGATTGGCGTGCCTAAATCATAAGGATCTTAAGGATTTACTAGGTTGAATATTTAATTTAATTTTTGAACTGAGTATTTCTTTTCCATATAGCAGTGCAATGTATAATATATTGCTTGATTAAGTTATTACGGTGTCAGGTGTTGTGTGATAGTTTTCTAACCAGAGTAGATTCTTTAAAGTAATTGAAGGAGTTGGAAATTAGTATGCCTCTGTTGGATGCCAGTTTATGAGAATGTATAGTCTTAATATTTAAGCTGGGTTGTTTTTGTGCTACAGGTATGCAAGTGCAATTGAAAGGAATCCACAAGACTATGATGCTCTTTACAATTGGGCTTTGGTTCTGCAGGTACTTAACCTTTTTTAGTTGAGGGATTACCAATTACTGTGTTGGTGTGGACTGAATTTCACAAATCTTCACCCTTTCAGGACACTCCCATGGGTTGGAACTTGGACGGACATGGGAGATTTGAACTTGGGTCTTTGAACTTGGGTTTTGCCTAGACAAGCACACCCAGAGACCAATGCCTATACTCACTTTTAAATATGGCATAGCTTGCTAAGATTTAATGTCTACATAACTTGAAAAGCTTTGATGTTTTCGACACTAAATGAATGGATCAATGTCAAAATCCAATTATAGTATATTTTGACTGTCTTCTAAGCTGTATGGTTAGCAACTGAAAAATAATTTCCTTGATGGATCATTTAGACCATCGTTCGCATACTCGTACTTAGCAAATACTCGGCAGACCCAAAAAAATTTGACTCGGCAAAAACTTGGCAAGACTTGGCGAATACTCAGGAATACTCGGCAACTTAAAAAATACGCAAATTTATTTTAAAAACATAAATTTTAAGCAAAATATAGCTACAAAATGTATCAAATGAGTCCATAAAATGTTGCAGAAGTGTTTTCTATTAGATTTGAATACAAATACAATACAAAATTGCATCATCATGCGAATGCAACAGCCGGTTGATAACTTTTACCCACATTGTTATAGTATTAGGGAGGTGGTTTCTAAATTACGAGCTTTTGTTTTTTGTATGAACAATTTTGATGACTCTAGCAGACCAGCTTTTACTATTGCATACAGGAAATTTCAACATAACTGAATGGATCTCACCTCGGGTTTTCAAATATCGTGTTTTACCACATGGAAAAGTTAACCACTTACGAGATCATTACATTCTATATAGGCACTGCATTAGAGAAGGCAATAGATTCCACAAAAAAACACTTATAAATTTCCATAAGATTTAGAGAATCCCACAAGACTAGCTAGGAAAGAGCTATGGCCTAGGATTCAATACAAAGATTTGTAACATAATAATAACATTAAAAGGAGGATACTATAACTACAATTATCCAATTATAGTATATTTTGACTGTCTTCTAAATTGTATGGTTAGCAATTGAAAAATAATTTCTTTGATGGATCATTTAGACCATAGTTCGCATACTCGTACTCGGCGAATACTCGACAGACCCAAAAAAAAATTTGACTCGGCAAGACTTGGCGAATACTCGGGAATACTTGACAACTTAAAAAATACGCAAATTTATTTAAAAAACATAAATTTTAAGCAAAATATAGCTACGAAATGTATCAAATGAGTCCATAAAATGTTGCAGAAGTGTTTTCTATTAGATTTGAATACAAATACAATACAAAATCGCATCATCATGCGAATACAACAGCCGGTTGATAACTTTTACCCACATTGTTATAGTATCAGGGAGGTAGTTTCTAAATTAAGAGCATTTGTTTTTGGTATGAACGATTTTGATGTCTCTAGCAGACATGCTTTTACTATTGCATACAGGAAATTTCACCATAACTGAATGGATCTCACCTCGGGTTTTCAAATATCGTGCTTTACCACATGGGAAAGTCAACCACTTACGAGATCATTACATTCTATATAGGCACTGCATTAGAGAAGGCAATAAATTCCACAAAAAAACACTTATAAATTTCCATAAGATTTAGAGAATCCCACAAGACTAGCTAGGAAAGAGCTTTGGCCCAGGATTCAATACAAAGATTTGTAACATAATAATAGCATTAAAAGGAGGATACTCTAACTACAATAATCTTGGACGAATGGTGAAGCATTAATTCAATCCTAAGAGATAAACTCAAGCCAAAGGAAAATGCAAGCCTCGGGTTGAAAGAAAACATTGTTGCAAGCAGTGTCATCTTTCATTTTGTTGGCAATTGTATTGTAATAGGGGCAATTTTGTTACTTGTAAAATATCACTACCAATTAATATGAATTTACTCGCCAAAAACTCGGCGAAACTCGGTGAGTCCTTTGTGGAGAGTTTTTTTCAGCAAGTACTTGTTTATAGCTTTCTTTGGTGAGTACTCGCCAACTTGGCCAATACTCGCCGAGTCTTCTAACTATGATTTAGACAACCTAAATGATTTCACTCCTCATTGCTTTTCAAAGTCAAAGGCTTAAGAAAAAATCATTTGAGTTATGGGTTTCTCTTAATTTTAGAGAACGCAGGGAGACAATTACCTGCAAACCTAACTTAGGCTAAGTTGTGCTACCACAATAATAATAAGTAAAAAGTAGGGTCCAAAACCTCACCTATGATCTCTATATAGTATATCGCAAAACAAACATGTTAGCTTCAGCTTGATTATATTTGTTATGTAAGAAACAAATTTTATCGATATCTTTTTTTTGTAATATCACAGCCTCTATTCATGTCAATAATCTCAATCTTGTTTATGCAACTAGAAATTTTTTGCAGTTCATGCTATACCTTTCCCTGCATTATGTAGAAACCTTTCTTGTATTTTTTGTTTGTGATGATGATGTTATTCATTTGATTATGGGCAACAACCGAGCTATTGTTTCTTTTTTAAGTCTGTGTCATACATGTATGCTAATTAACATTCTAACCACCAACATGTAATTTAAGTGGGCTATCCATTGCCTAATCCCTTTGTCCCTTAGCATTAACATGTGTGGACCTCTGTAATGTCCCCTTTTCCTCGCCCAAGGCCTGAGGGCCAGTACGAGTCCTAACCCTAGTCATGCCCAAGGGGTTACGAACACTATGAGCTATTGGGTATGAATATCTAGTCCAGTTATTATTTTCCATTGACAGGGTTATAAAGTGCTTTTGAAGGGACTGGATGTTATGTTTTATCGTTGGGAGGGGCCACTTAACTCCTCATGTTCTAATTTTGCGTTGGGGTCACCTTTTTGGGCCAAGGCGCCTAGAAGGGGAAAAAAGTAACTTTAAGTTACTTTATTAATTGGGCCCTCTCTAGGAGAAAGTGCGACTTGGGGGTTTTAGGGTTTCCTTGACATGGAAAAGGTTATAAAAGGAGAAGAGGGGTGAAAGGATATTCACTCATGCATACACTTATATTTCTTTTCATGTGCAACTGCTGTTTGCAACTATTTAACTTGTGGAGTAAGATCCCACGGGAACCCTAGCTTCGGTGGTGAGAGATCCATCCCTAGTTAGTAGGGCATTCTTCGGTAGTGAGAGATCTATCCTAGCTTGTCATTTCGAGCTGATTTCAGGACTGTTTTACAGAGATATTTTTAGGGTTTTCAGAGATAGGGTTTAGAAGGTTTTGGTGAGTTTTGGTGGAGATATTCAGCTGGTTTTCGGATCAGACCTACGGCAGCAATAAAGGAAGGGTTTGACATCATCTACAGAGAGTTTCACAAGGGTTTTGACCATCTACCAAAGAGGGTGACTTGTTTGGGAGATTGCAACCCTAATTTTTAGGGTTTCCAGTTGGCCGTTTTAAGATCCGAAGGTTGGAAAGTCATCTTCTATATTTGTATATGTTATTTCCCAAGTTTCATAATTTTTGCACTTGTATTTGGGAAGATATGAATTTTAGAAGTTTTCCAGTTGTTTTAGGCACGCTGTAATTTTCTGGCAGCGTTATGTTGACTGAAAAATTTCAAAAATATTTCCCTTGTGTTCTTTATACTATTATCTAGTTCTCTTTAAAATTTCAAGTGATTTGAACGGATATTTTGGGAGTTATTCGTATTTTACTGTTCGCTGCCCTAGCTGTAATTTTCTGCAAAAACCAGATTTCTGTTCGGCCGTGTTTTGTCTATCTTTTGCATATTTTACAGTGATAACCTATAAGGGATAATACAGTGGTATCAGAGCTGTTGTTCCTCCACCCTGTTGGGGTTGAAAGATGGGAGACAGAGACAGAGACAGTGAAGAGATGGGAGTAGATCTGATGAGACAACTGTTCACCAACATGGTGAAGCAGCAGGAGACTACTAACCTCTATTTGAGCCAGCTTACTGAGAGGTTAGCACAGGGTAGGATTGAGGCTCATGTAGAGAAAGGAGAAGCCAGCAATATGGGACAACATGGTAATAGAGGTGAGAGTGGACATTCGGGACAAGGGTCCCCTCATGCATCTACCAGGCCCTTGGGACTCCACGAGCCTTCTTTCTTGAAGGATCCGGAAGTTTCGCAGACACGACAGCCCGCAGACGTTGTGGATGAGGAATCTTGCTGGGATAAGTACCGGACATTGAGTGAGGGTTTTTGGGACAACATGCCATTTCAAGAGTATTGCAAAATGAAGATTGGTAGCAGGCCCAGGAGAGATTACTAGACACAGGTACCTGAGTTTCAGAGGAGATTGGGACAAATCTCTATTCCGCATTTCGATGGCTGTAAGAAGTGTATCGCCCAGTCTTGGATTCAGAAGTTGAAGACTTACTTCGACTTGAATCCCATGCGCGAAGAAGATGCAATTAAGTTTGCGATCCTACACCTTGAGGGAGATGCCCATGATTGGTGGCATCATGGATTGATCACACAGGGGCACATGCATATCACTACGTATGCAGATTTTACACAGAGATTGATGAGTAGGTTCGACAGGAGGGACCCAAATAGGCAATTCAGAGAATTGACCCACTTGAGGCAGACAGGTTCTTTAGATTAGTACATTGCAGATTTTCAGAGGTTATCAATGATGGTATCTGATTTTTCAGAGATGAGGTTGACTTCACTCTTCATGGCAGGATTGATTGACGCCTTAGCAGGATTTGTGAAGGCATTTGAGCCTTCCTCCCTACATGAGGCGATTAGGCAAGCACGTGATTTGGAGTTGTCCACTCCAAAATCGAGGTTTCCCCCTCGAATTTAGCCTAAGGTATTTCCTTCAAGAGCTGATGGTTCATAGCCGAAGGGGCCCCCACCTAGGCAGGATACCGCAAGGAGACCATTTGTATCGAGAGAGGACAGGGATGAGTTGAGGCGAAAGAAACTATGTTTCGATTGCCGCACACCATGGGTTCCAGGACATGATTGTAGAGGAAAAGGGAAGGCCCAATTCATAGAGGTCTTCGAGGAGAGCGAGAACGAGGAGGAGCGGTATGCTCAGGAGTTAGAGGATGAAGATGAGGAGGCGTTGGATAGTGCAAGGGTTGAACAGGAGGGGGAGACTTTTCCCCATGAGACTATTGCTACTTTGTCGAGTACCCCGAGGTACAAGGCATTCAGAGTTAGGGGAATATTACAGGGTCAGAGAGTAGTAGTACTCTTTGATAGTGGGGCGACCCACAATTTTATTGATGCATCTTTGGTAGAGAAGCAGGGATTACAGGCAGAAGACTTTGAGGGTTTCAATGTAGTGGTAGCCAATGGTGAGTCCATGAGATGCATGTAGCGAGTTCCGCAGTTGAGTATCACCATGGGTAACCATACAATCACCGATGACTTCTATGTGGTTGGTATTGGAGAGACCAACCTTGTGCTCGGTGTACAGTGGCTCCATTCTCTTGGAGAATTTCGGACTATCTTTTAGACGATGGAACTCAAGTTCAAGTCCGAGGGGAAAAATGTAACCTTGAGGGGTTTATCTTCAGAAGCACCCAGGGTTGTTTCAGCAAAGAGGATCGAGAGGATTCACAGACACAATGGGGTTGATTGGGCAGTACAGTGCTTGGTTTCTACCAAGAACTCAGAGGATGGACAACCAGAGTATCATGTTGGATATACAGGGGCTATTGGACAAGCACAGTACAGTTTTTAGCGACACACCACTTGGTGTACCACCAGATAGGGGATTTGAGCATGTGATTGAGCTCGAGGACACTAGACCAGTAGTTACTACTCCTTACCGTCACCCCAAACGGTTTAAGGATGAGATTGAGAGGACCATCCATGAGCTTATTGACATGGGACACATTAGGCCGAGTTCTAGTCCTTTTGCTTCCTCGGTGGTGTTGTTGAAAAAGAAGGATGGGACCATGCGGATGTGCATCGACTATCGGGCATTGAACAAGAGGACAATCAAGAACAAATATCCAGTGCCGCGTAGTGATGAGCTACTAGATGAGCTACAGGGGGCATTCTATTTTTCTAAAATAGATTTGCGATTTGGATATCACCAGATCAAGATTAGGGAGCAGGATGTGCATAAGACCGCTTTCAAATGCCATTATGGACATTTTGAGTTTCTAGTGATGCCATTCGGACTGTCTAATGCACCAGCTACATTCCAGTCTTGCATGAACCACGTGTTCAACTGCCATTTGCGGAAGTTTGTTTTGGTCTTCTTTGATGATATATTGGTCTACAGCAAGACTTGGGAGAGCCATATCCGCCACCTTGACAAGATATTGGGAATATTAGAAGCTAATTTGCTATATGCAAAAGCTTCTAAATGTGAGTTTGGCATGACAGAGTTGTTATATTTGGGATATGTGATTGGTGGAGGGGGAGTAAAGGTGGACAGAGAGAAGATACAGGCAATTTTGGATTGGCCTCCACCCAGGACATTGACACATTTGAGGGGATTCTTGGGACTATGCACCTATTACAGGAGGTTCGTGAAGAATTTCTCACGGTTGACTGCCCCACTGATAGATTTGACCAAGAAGGGAGCTTTCGCTTGGTCAGAAGTGGCACAACAGATTTTTGATCATCTCAAGGAGGTGATGAGTTCATGCCCCGTCCTTGCATTACCAGATTTTTCTCGGCCATTTGTTCTAGAGTGTGATGCATCAGGTGAGGGGGTTGGAGCGGTGCTTATGCAGGATAGGCATCCCATTGCTTACGAGAGTCGGAAATTGAGCCCCGTGGAGAGGGGGTACTCGGTTTACGACAAGGAGATGTTGGCCATCATGCATGCTTTGGCCAAATTCAGACAGTACCTTGTGGGCAGCAGGTTCGTGGTACGTACAAATCACAATAGTTTGAGGCTCTTTTTGGGGCAGAAGGATCTCAACGACCGCCAACAGAGATGGGTGAACAAGGTACAAACGTATGACTTTGACATAGAATACACTAGAGGTAAGAATAATGTTGTTGCTGATGCTTTATTTAGGAGGCCTTACCTTACTACTATGTCTGAAATTTCAGCAGATTGGAAGGCTCACATACTTGTTGAGTACTCCAAGAATCAGTTTGCATGCGAGATCATGGATGGTATTATCAAAGATGACTGATACAGGGTGGTAGATGATCTCATTTTCTACAAGGATCGGATTTTTCCTGTACTGGGGTCTAAGATGAAGGACAAGATCCTTCGTGCAATACATGACACACCACTAGCTGGACACCCCGGATATTTCAAAACATACAGGTACATCAGGGAGAGATTCACGTGGAAGGGGATGAAGGACGATGTCCTTAATCATGTTAGAGAGTGTATGGTTTGCCAGCAAACCAAATCGGAGCACTCTTTTCCTGTAGGGTTACTTCAGCCTCTTCCCATCCTTGAGCAGAAGTGGGAGAGCATATCGATGGACTTCATCACAGGACTCCCTATGGTGCATGGGCACAATTGCATTTATGTGGTAGTTGATCGATTGACCAAGTATGCACACTTATTTTCTCTACCTAAGAAGCATGAGGCAACTGACGTGGCTCAGGTATTTTATACAGGGATTTTTAGGCTTCATGGGTTGCCTAAAAATATTATCAGTGAGAGGGATAAGATCTTCATGAGCACCTTTTGGCAGGAGATTTTCAGACTTGCCGGTACCGAGTTGACTCCTAGCACGAGCTACCACCCTCAGACTGACGGGCAAACGAAGATTGTCAACAAATGGATAGAGGGCTATTTGCGGAGTTATGTGACCGGACATCAGCAGGTATGGATCAGATGGTTGCATATGGGTGAGTATTGCTACAATACCACATATCAGATGAGTATCGGCATGACTCCTTTCAGAGCTTTGTATGGATACGATGCCATGTCATTTGCTGATTTGGTATTATCAGATAGTTGAGCTCCCAAAGCTCGGGATTGGTTACAGGAGAACCAAGATATCCTACGAGCTCTTAAGGAGAACCTCCAGAAGACGCAGTCAGCAGAAGGTTTATGTGGATTGGCACAGGATAGAGAGGTCCTTCGAGGTAGGAGACTTGGTGTTCTTACGTCCGCAGCCGTACAGACAGTCGTCACTCAAGCAGAAGGGGGCAAAAAAGCTGAAACCATGGTTTTATGGTCCATACAGGGTAGTCCGGCGAGTGGGTGCAGTTGCATATGAGTTGGATCTTCCAGAGCACAGTAAGATACATAATGTCTTCCATGTGTCATGCCTTAAGAAGGCCCTAGGACAGCACATTGCCCCTTCCACAGAGTTGCCACCATTGGATGAGGCGGGGAAGCTGGTTTTAGAACCAGACTCTATTATTGAGGTTAGATAGAGGAAGCTCAGAAGCATAGATATTACAGAATATTTGGTACGATGGAAGGGTTTGCCTCTTGAGGATGCTACTTGGGAAGGAGAACAGATTCTATAGCATCCTAGTTTGCATTTGCTTGGGGACAAGCAAATTTTGGGAAGGGAGGATTGTAATGTCCCCTTTCCCTCGCCCAAGGCCTGAGGGCCAGTACGAGTCCTAACCCTAGTCATGCCCAAGGGGTTACGAACACTATGAGCTATTGGGTATGAATATCTAGTCCAGTTATTATTTTCCATTGACAGGGTTATAAAGTGCTTTTGAAGGGACTGGATGTTATATTTTATCGTTGGGAGGGGCCACTTAACTCATGTTCTAATTTTGCGTTGGGGTCACTTTTTTGGGCCAAGGCGCTTAGAAGGGGAAAAAAGTAACTTTAAGTTACTTTATTAATTGGGCCCTCTAGGAGAAAGTGCAACTTGGGGGTTTTAGGGTTTCCTTGACATGGAAAAGGTTATAAAAGGAGAAGAGGGGTGAAAGGATATTCACTCATGCATACACTTATATTTCTTTTCATGTGCAACTGTTGTTTGCAACTATTTAACTTGTGGAGTAAGATCCCACGGGAACCCTAGCTTCGGTGGTGAGAGATCCATCCCTAGCTAGCAGGGCATTCTTTGGTAGTGAGAGATCTACCCTAGCTTGTCATTTCGAGCTGATTTCAGGGCTGTTTTACAGAGATATTTTTAGGGTTTTCAGAGATAGGGTTTAGAGGGTTTTGGTGAGTTTTGGTGGAGATATTCAGCTGGTTTTCGGATCAGACCTACGGCAGCAATAAAGGAAGGGTTTGGCATCATCTATAGAGAGTTTCACAAGGGTTTTGGCCATCTACCAAAGAGGGCGACTTGTTTGGGAGATTGCAGCCCTAATTTTTAGGGTTTCCAGTTGGCCGTTTTCAAATCCGAAGGTTGGAAAGTCATCTTCTATATTTGTATATGTTATTTCCCAAGTTTCATAATTTTTGCACTTGTATTCGGGAAGATATGAATTTTAGAAGTTTTCCAGCTGTTTTAGGCACGCTGTAATTTTCTGGCAGCGTTATATTGACTGAAAAATTCCAAAAATATTTCCCTTGTGTTCTTTATATTATTATCTAGTTCTCTTTAAAATTTCAAGTGATTTGAACGGATATTTTGGGAGTTATTCGTATTTTACTGTTCGCTGCCCTAGCTGTAATTTTCTGCAAAAACCAGATTTCTGTTCGGCTGTGTTTTGTCTATCTTTTGCATATTTTACAGTGATATCCTATAAGGGATAATACACATGTGTGGACCTCATTCATTAATAATCTTGATATTAATACAAAACATCATGCAACATGCTTGTATTATTAATGTAAAATGGCAAGCTTGAGCTGTATAGACATCATATCTCAAAGCGGTTTTTGAAATGTGTAGAAAGACTCTAGCTCCAACACTTCAAATTATGATTCAAGAATTAAATTTTTTACTAGCGAATGACCAATATGAAGATTTAGGAATAAGAAAAGCTAAAGAAGCGGAGGATAATTTTTGTCCTTGACTTCTGGTAAACAAGAATTTTGTTTCTATTCAAATGAAAAGAAATGGAAGTAAAATCTCTCTCTCTCTCTCTCTTCTTGATGTATGTATGTAATGAGAGTTTCTCTCTTCACACGCACACAAAGTCAGGGATGAAGTTTCTCACTATGTTGTAGGGTTAAATGGGGCTTACTCTGCTTCCTACAACAATCCCTTTCCATGGCAAAGTGGGCTAGCTTATTAACTTTGCCTTCAATTTCTCTTCCCTTATTGAAAAGGGAACTCACAACTGCAGATAGTGAGAAGTGGCTACAACAAAGGGAAGTCAATCGTTTGTTGGGGTGTTGGGTGTAAGCACCCGAAAACCACTTTGAGATCTTTAAATATGCGTACACACATAATTGGACTGCGAGAGTGTGTAAGGTGGTGAAACTCATGTTGGGCTGTGCATTTTGCTGTAGTTAGGTGCACCGATAGTTAAATTTAAAGTTTCTATCCATGGCATAACAACATGAAAACCACCTTGGGGATTTTTAATATGCATTCAGAGATTTTTTGGTTGGAGTGTCAGTCTCCAAGTACCTTGATGCCTTGCAAAATGGCATGCACACATCACTCAATACTGTGAAAATCTGCATTGTATCCGGTGGTATCTGAACTGAGACATTTCCACATTCCTACTACACTAATAATATATGATTGGGGTCATTGGGGTGTAGGGTGTAGGCACCCGACAACCACCTTGGGATCTTTAAATATGCATACACATAATTAGACCATGAGATTGGGTAAGGCGGCGATACTCATATCGGGCTGTGCATTTTGCTATAGTTAGGAACACTGATAATTAAAGTTACGGTTTCTATGTGTGCTATAACAACCTGAAAACCAACTAGGGGATTTTTAATATGCATTCAGAGATTTTTTTATTGGGGTGTCGGGATCCAAGTACCTTGATGCCTTACAAAAAGGCATGCACTCATCATTCAATACTGAAAAAAACTGCATTATATCTAGTGATATCCGAACTGAGACACTTCCACATACCTACTACACTAATAATATGATTGAGGTTTCCCTTGAGTTAACATGTTTTTTTAATAGTAAGTTTCATTCACCACCACAAATAACACCGCCAAATGACTTGCCATATGACACTCTCAATGCAGCTTTGTTGGATACAGCAAAAGACAGCTGTTTGTGTACAATTGCATAGATTCTCGTAATGCTAGTTGATGAATCTTTGCTTCCCATATAAGGCCCAATTATCTGTAAGATCTTTACATTGGTCATTGTCATATCTAGAAATGTATGCAGAATGATTCTTTGAAATGTTGCTAGTGCATTGCAAATAGAATAATGGTGTTGCGAAAACAGTAATTTCTGCTGTAATGATATATTAAATTTAAAATATGCCTTCTGTAGAATAATGGTGCTGTGAAAACTGTAATTTCTGCTGTAATGATATATTAAATTTAAACTATACCTTCTGTAGAATAATGTTGCTGTGAAAACGGTAATTTCTGGTGTAATGATATATTAAATTTAAACCAGAATAAAAAAGAACTTTCAAAAAAAAAAGAAAAATTCAGTTTTTGGGCCAGGAAACGGCAGGAAACGGCTGGGTACGGCTGCAGAAGTATCCAGCCGTATCAGACCTGCCTGGGCCGCTCCCAAGCCGCTCCCAAGCCGCATCCCGCTCCCCGCTTCCGCTCCCGGACGCTCCCCGCTCCCGCTCCTGCCGCCTAAACCGGCGTTTCCGGTAACCTAGCAAATTTGTTTAAATGTTGATTATTAGCATTTTAAGCTGTTTTTTCAGTCAAAATTTTGATATGTATATCAGGAAATTTAGATTTTGACTCAAAGCTTCTACATATGTTTTCATGTACATATTTATTTTGAATATAAAATACTTCATGGAATTATTTATTTAGGATATAAAATACTTCATGGAATTGTCCTTGGAAGACAATATCTGTCCTTGGTTTAATTATGTCTGGAAGAGCTTTATATCAATATTAGTTGATTTTGATCTCAATTCAAGAGATTTTACATTTTAATCATGTTCAGAAGTTAGATGAATAATTTTCTGGGTATGGCCAAATTGAAGATATTACAATGTTTTATAACCCCTGTGGATATTTTGCAGGAAAGTGCAGACAATGTTGGGCCAGATTCCAGCTCTCCTTCGAAAGACGATTTGCTGGAAGAAGCTTGTAGAAAATATGACGAGGCTACAAGGCTTTGTCCTACTTTGCATGATGTAAATGCAGAACCTTTAACCTTATAGATATGCATTGGATTCTTCCTTTGAAGATTTAAAAGTTTTTATTTGGTTATTAATGTTGTCAATACTTCCACCATATTATGTGAGTTTTGTTTTGGAATTATCAAAATATCATTTATATTCATAACCATCAGTACCATAATTTACCATTCCTTTTAGTTCCCCTGTGATAATGTTTATGCACACTGAAAATTTTAGTATTTTTATGTCCCCTCGGCCTCTGTATCTCTAATTTTTGTGTCTTCTTGCTTAATTTGAAAGGAGTTCAAATAACTGAGAAGTTTCTTTTAGAATAAGTGGGACTGTGGATGCTAATATATGATAAGGATCCCGTTTCTTCTCAGTTGTATATCTTAAGTAATATTGATGTAAAGAGTGTGTGTGTTGATAACCATATATGATTCCTTTTAGTTACCATTCCTTTTAGTTCCCCTGCGATAATATTTATGCACACTGAAAATTTTAGTATTTTTATGTCCCCTCGGCCTCTGTATCTCTAATTTTTGTGTCTTCTTGCTTAATTTGAAAGGAGTTCAAATAACTGAGAAGTATCTTTTAGAATAAGTGGGACTGTGGATGCTAATATATGATAAGGATCCCGTTTCTTCTCAGTTGTATATCTTAAGTAATATTGATGTAAAAGTGTGCGTGTTGATAACCATATATGATTAAACATCTGTTTTGGCAATTTAGGAGGGCTTGTGCTATTTTATCTTTTCAATACATATGTTTTGGTGCTTTGTTAGTTTGGTTGAGCTGGCTAGTTGCACATCTATGCATCCATGACAATCATGAATGCATTGGTTTGAGGTTGAATGAAGTGTAGTTACTGAAGTGTCTGAAATTTGGGATCTGCTTGAGGATATTCATCAAAGACAAAAACTAGAATCAGATAGATGGAGACACAGACAATGTGTTCGACGCGAATATGAAAGTTGTGAACTTGAAGATAATGCTTTTCAGTCTCAAAATTTTCCTTTAATTTTCTGACTGTAATTAAGGAAGGAGAAGGGATTGGATTGTATACCAAATAGTTGAATGGGATTATAGAAGAGTATAATAGATTTTCAGTTTGAAGAACAAAGCTTGTTCCAGAAATCTGCTTCTTCAAACACAGTTTGTATGAAAAATAAGTTGCTCACAACAAATAGTAGTCTGTCCAGTCAAAGGGTGTAAAACCTAAATATATTATTTCATAGAAATTTACAATTGGCCTTATGAAACATTGTATTTTGGAAAAATTGATGAAGGCAAATAAGAGTTAAACCAAACCTGCAGAAAACATTATAATTAAATATTTTTTTAAAGATGTGCCAGACAGATTTTTCTCTGATATGTTATGAAGGTTGTTTTGGTAGAACCATAATTTGAGGTTAGATCCATTGTATCTCTAGAAGTTTGTGAAGCTTTGTATTTTGAAGAATATAAGATGACTTATCTGCAGTTCTGAAGATATAGAGACTCATGGTCATTGCGGACTGGTCCAGTCAGAACGTCCAATGAATGATTGAAGATTGCTAGCCATAGTCATTAGTTGTTGAAAAACTTCCATCAACATAGTTTGAGACTTGAGTTATGAACCAAAAACCTGAGGATTGATAATAAGCAGGACAAATACAGGTCAAATTGAAAAGTTTGAACAGAAAACTAATTACTGAGGAAACCTATGGATTTGAACCAAAATTAGCTTTAAGTTATAAATCCTCGAGTACGAGACCTTTTAAAACTCCTGCAGCCTCAAAGGCCCTAGTGTATCTGACTTGAGCTTCCTTTTCTTTTCTTTTGCCACCTTTAGGGTCAGTCACTGTAACAATTATTTTCCTGATGATGACTACATAACCGATAACTTTAAGTAACTGATGACTGATGTAATAACTGATGCGTAACTAATGACTGCATCAAGACATAACTGACATATTCCTGTAAATTTATTCCCAACCGATCGATTACTTCATAAACAATATATTAATGCTTAATTGATTTCTATTGAAATACTGGTACTCAACACAAGAGTGCCTTTCTTCCGTCAGGCTTCAAAACAACTTATGTCAGATGCTGGTATACCTCATAGTTGTTCTGGTTGTTTTTGCACAGGAGTTATCCCAAATGACACTTGTTGATGTTTGAAGCAAACTACAATTACATATGCCAGGAAACTTTAGGGGGGAAGGTGTATGTGGTGTTTTGATCAAAATTTAAGTGTATATAAACGGGCTTTAAGTTTTTGCTCTAAAGTTTCAATGATCTGCATTTGTAGTCGGAGATCAGGTCCATTTTGTCCACATATTTTTTCTCTTTAGTCTATAGTTTGTAAACTAAAGTGAATCTTAGAAGTTTAGAAGTTTTTCCTTCACTCTCGTAAGGTGGTCAAATAAGCTTTAGCTATAAGGCATAAAGGGAGAGATCTCATTTTCGTTATATATGGACTGGATAGTGTGTAAAAAAAGCTCATATGGGAATATTTTGATGGTTTTTTTCTTTTCGATTGGGAGATATAAAAAGTTCTGCCACTAGTCTTACAGACAGTACTGCTGCGGGTTTACTTACTCAGCGATTGTTTGGTGATTGGATTTGGATTTAATGTACTCTTTGTTGGTCAGAATAGGGTGTAATTTACCCCTTTTTTCTTTAAAATAGTAGTGAAAATGGCAAGTTCGTATGATATATTTAGGCTTGCTTCAGTAGTTTCAACTTCTTTGTGATTTCCTGATGTCTTAATTATTTGAATCATTAGGCTTGGATTTCCCCTCTGATGATCCTTACCACCTCTGCAGAGACTTTTTGCTCTTGGTTACAAGTGCATGAGATCTAGAAACGGTGTTATTGATACTGATCAATGTTTCATGTTCTGGAATAAACAAATATCCAGAGGACTTTTGTGTATGTTTATCATTTTTGATTGGATGAAAAAGTAACGAGAGGCAAAAACATCACCAGGAGGTAAAATTTGAAGAATTATCTCAATGTATTCGTCATATTTGATATATTTTTATCTGGTTCAGCGAGTTGACACTTCATTTTCTTGAACTTCTGTGATGTATACTCCAATGCGGTCAAGTGGCCTCACTCTTTTTGTCTCATGATTGATTTGGAGAATGCTGGCATCATTGACTTGGAAAAAGAGCATGTTAATATGCTCCCAAGCTTTTACAATAACATCCTTATCATGAATTTAATGGAGGTGGTCATCTTTATTTGCCATTCCATGAAACCCTTGACCCGCTGCTGCACAATGCAATAATTTTTGGTTTTCCTTGGTGTTGTTTGACTTTAATTCAGTTTCTTCACAATACCCAGTGTGCTTTTGCAATGGCATTTATCTTCCATTTTCTCCTTCCAATGAAATTGGGGTTGAGAGTACCGTTGTATAGTTTCCAAGATAGAATATATCAATTGAAATTTCTATAAATAAAAAAGCTGTACAGAATCAGGTTTAGCAGATGAAGAGAACTTTTTATAAACACAAAATATGACTCCCTATAAAATTAAAGCCGGACCTAAAAAGTATAATGTTAGATACAAATCACGAGACTTCCCAAAAAACCATATAGAGGCCATATTGGGTACTTCTGTGGAAGGAAGGGTTGACGTAGGCATTGTGAACTATCTTCTTATAAAATTTCCCTGCAAGCAGAGAGATAATTTCAGTATGTTCCCAAGATGGCCCGAAAAGGCCGTACGGAAGCTGAATCTGAATTAGTAGTAGAACAATTTGATCTACGTAATAATAAAATATCTACCTTCTGGAAAAGTTTTACATCAAAAAGAGAGATGAAGCTCTCAATAAAACTCAAGCCTCAGCTTCGTCCCAAGTTGGATGCTATTTTGAAAGACACGCTGCTCATAAACTCAAACAAGGCCATTGAACACACGATCCAGGGGCTCCCTAGTCAAATTGCAAAGAAGGGTTTCATTATCCCCATCTTGGAAAGGTGTTTGTTGGAGCTGCTAGATTGCCAGGAGAAACAATTGAAATGGATGGATGCGTGCATGAAGGTCATTGAAGAAATGCTCATGAGGAAAGGAGGCCAGAGGGGAGATTGGAAATAACGCAGGAATGAGGAATTCTCAGCTAGACCCCAAAAAGACAAGCCATGCAGCCTGAAATCTCAGGATTGAGCACAATGCAGGGAGAGAAGCATAGTATTCCTATATTTTGACCTCAGCCATGTCAGCAACGCCCTACATGGGCCCCGGACACAATAGAAGAAACAGTCTACCCTGCTCCACCTGAGAATGCTTCTTCCAAATCTTGCTGATGCCATATGCTCGTTTGAGGGATTTGGCAGCTGTTTCTGTGGCATGTTAGGTGATATGTTGCAAAACAAGTAGTTCCATAGGAAGAAAAGATGTATAAACTTTGATGATTGGAAATGTCTTGGAATTTGTTTAGTCCCAGACAGGTTTGGTTCAAGTCTGGTTAGAAAAAACACTTTTCCATTAGCGCTCAAATGTTTTCGCAAGATGAGCTGGAATGCATCTGTTTTTACCACAGATTCATTGTCAGATTTTCTCCTTTCTCGAGGGGGCATTTGTTTTTGTAACTTTTCAATTTTACTAGCAATATATTATTTTGAACTGTTTTTCAAAAGAAAAAAACCAGCCTCAGCTTCAGGCGCACACTACAATCTTCCTTGCTAAAAGGAGTTTTTGTTTTTCTAAAAAACAATACTGAACAGATTGAAGCCACAACCGCACAACACTGTTAGCAATGGATCAAAGTACAAAGATAACTGAAAGCCAAAGATCCAAAGATAACTGAAAGCCAAAGAGATTCCCCTGATACCATGCTAGAGTATAGTGCACATAATAGTGAATGAGAAAGCACAAAGAGAGAACCGCATAAAGGAGAACTCTAAAACTAAGGAGGATACCAAAATTAATTAAATCAAGAGTATAATATTCAATTCATGAATATCTGAGTTCCACCATGAGAACAAAGGCTGTCAATATATAGACTTGCATGCAAGGCTTGTAGAAGTGGAGTATTGCATTAGCATTCACAATTACAAATGGAAGAATTCACACAACATGCACAAGCACAAGTGGAAGCATGCACAGAAATGCACAACCATGCCAAATTACTATGTTATTGGAAATACTAGGGTGAACATCAAAACAATGTTATTGACAATTGCAACCCAACTTTGATTGATGTTCCATCCGATGCATGTCAAATAATTCTTTTTTGAATGGTGATTCAAAGGAAGAGGGTTACATTGAACAACCTCAGGAATTTGCTGGGAAATTTAAAGAACATTTGATTTGCATTTCATATGCTTATTTACGAAGTCATATGCCTTAAACTGTATTCTATAATGCTTACATATACATAACAGTTTATATACAGAAACACGTGTGCAAACTCACACACACAGAAAGAACGCTCTTATCCTCCCTTCCTTTCTTGGGAGCTGGGAAGGAAACATTTACCCTAGATCTTGCATTTCAATAAAATAGAATATAGTCCCTTTACATATGAATTTATATAACAATTTATATATAGAAATGCACACACGCACACACACACCTAGAAAGGAGGCTCTTATCCTCTCTCTCTTTATTGGGAGCTAGGAAGGAAACTTTTACCTTAGATATAATCCCAGATCTTTTGATAAGTTACCGATGATGTTTATGCTTGTAAAGGCCTTTTTCAGTGTCAAAGCTGTCATGCTGCCCTGGATTGAACCAATATACAAATTCAGACATGTCTCCATTCATTTCTGATACCGACCGTGGAGCACCATGAGCTGTAGGATCTTGAGGGTTGTTGTCAAACACTTCTGGAAGATGGGTTGCCACGTGCTTTAAAGGGATAAATGCTCCATCTTGGCACACTAGTCTGACTGTGATCAATCATCAATGTGTGACCAACCCTTGAAAAATAAATGCAATTATAAAGTTTTCCAGTTTCCTAGGAAAAATATTGTTACGGTGAATTTTAATGTCAGGTTAAACCAAGAATGGTACTCTTGGTTAGCTTTGCTTAACTATGCTTAAATATAATTATATGCCAAATCTCTGATATTTCATTCGTCTCTTTCCAGGAAAGGGATAACCGATACATAGGTTTAACCTGAAGGCAGTTTTTAATTTTAGGTCAACCATCAGATTTCTTAGGACTGCTGATACTAGAATTTTCCTCCGAAATCGCTACTTCATTAATGTACATGTTGTTAATAGCTTGTTGTAAAGTGTAGTTAGTAGTAGCATTGACAGGACCATAACCAAGCTAACCCATGCTTATGTAGCTCCAGCACATAAATTCTTTTTTTGTTAAGAAACTCTTATACATCATTTTTATATATGTTAATACTGGTGTTATTTTCCTTTCTCCTTGAATCTGAACATGAACCTAGTGATTCAATGTCACCATCATGAATATTGTTGACGAGGAAATGTATCAACAAGGTTTTGTCAAAGAAAATCCAGACGTGATTGAATGCTGTATTCATGATCCTTTGGCATTTCCCTTGTATATTTGGGGCAAAATTGCTCTATACCATTGAGATTTGTCTTTTCTTTATCCATATCTGAAATTTAACAAGAAAGAACAATAAACAGGCATTTTACAATTGGGCAATTGCAATTTCCGATCGAGCAAAGATGAGAGGACGTACAAAGGAAGCAGAAGAGCTTTGGAAGCAGGTATGTTAACTTCCTTTTAGCGGAGCGGTTGTTTTTTCTTTTCAATTAATTAAGATAGGAATGTAGTTTATGGTAGTTATTTAGAAATATTTTTTCTATATCTTCTACATATAGTAAGCATAGACGTTGTTTGCATGTTTTCTCTCTCCCTTTCCAATTTATTGGTTATTTTTCAAAACATGTTGCACATATGTTGCTTTATTTTGAATCATTTTGCTTCATTAACTATAGTTCAGTGCAATAGTTTTTGAAAATATTTCTGGAGAAAGAGGGGCTGGACATGCTCCATGGTGCATGTTAAACAAAGCTACCCTCTTCCTTCTCAAAGATTGTATTAAAACCCATTCCTTAGGTTTCATGTCTAAGAAAAGGGCCGATGGTTAGTACAAAAATAAGTGGTCCCATATTTTTGCCTACCAGACGAGATAATTATAATTTTTTCTTAAGAAAAATAATATAGTATTGAGGTTGATAATGCATACATTTTGAAAAAGAGGAAAGTTTTACATATAGGTGAAAACATTCCTTTTTGATATCAATTCATGCACATATCCTTGGTGTATATTAACTAGATGCATGTATAAATGAAGTTTTGCAAGAAATGTTGCGATTGCATTAGTTTAATGTATAATTTAATGTTTGCAGGCTACCAAAAACTATGAAAAAGCTGTTCACCTGAATTGGAATAGCCCTCAGGTAAGGTGAAATATGTTAGCGAATCTGATTTTCCCTTGTTCAGTTATGTCAGGCTTGTCTAATTATTTGGGAATATTCTTTTGCGATTCAATGTTAGTTGAAGATCGAGTTAAATTACCAGAAGAATTGATTGTGTTTTTATTGATTCTTTAAGTTTTGATTTTAGCTCTAACGCTTTCTATAAGGAGTCAGGATTGTGTAAGGGAAAAATGTCTCTGCAAACTCTGATGATTATATCTTGCATGAAATCTATCTTTGACATTGAAAATGTGGCAGTCCATTTTGTATATCTAGATTTTGGACTTAACATCTGTGTAAATGGGATTACAATGCCTCATTCTATATGAAACTTAATTTATTTATTCTCCTAGAAGCTTTGTTTCCTTGTCATTTCTCAGCTCTTTTGTATGATATCCTTGGCTGGCTGTATACACCGTCTTGTTATGTTCTTAGTCGAGGAGTGCCTTGTGGAATGTTTTGTGGAACTTCTCTTTTGGTTCTGTCCTGTAACTTATAATCTGTTTTTGTCCCACTAATTTATGTTTAGCAGACGTGGGCATTTTTGTATGTTTATCCCATATATATATATTTTATATTATGGCCTCTTACTTTTTGTTGTTGTTTATTCTTCTTATGGACATTATCCACATGCTTCTAACCATTTGTATTATCTGTAGATTCTATTGCCCGCTTTTTTTATTCCTTCTATTTAAAATTTTGGCATGAAACTCCTTATTTTACCAGAACACACGTGCAAAAGATATGCACCAGAAACTAAAAGAAGGCCTTATACCTTTTCTACTCTAGATATTTGGTATGGTGATTACTGTACAGTCCTAATTTGTGTTTTTTTCCTTTTGTACTTCCCTTACTGTGATTTCTTCTTTGTTCTTAATTTGGCAATGAGATAAACCATTCAAAGGAGCTGATAATAAATAAACTATTCATAATTATTGAGTCGTCAGTTGATCAGACGAATGAAATTACACTATCTCACACCCAGGAAGAAGTAACAAAACAAGCACCCTTACTTCGGAACCAACAAACATTTTTTTGTGACCGCAAGTTAGGATTCTCAGTATAGGCACAAAGTGTTCTTATAGGTAACATCCTTTAGTTTTGAAAAGCTCTTTTAGAGGAACCTCCTCAACTTTTCATAATTATTGAGTCATCAATTGATCACACGAACAAAATTATACTTTCTCACACCCAGGAACAAGTGACAAAACAAACTCCCTTGACCACAACTTAGGATTCTCAGTATACGCATCGAGTGTCCTTGTTGATAACATCCTTCGGTTTTGCCAAGCTGTTTTAGAGGATGCTGTGATCTTCTGTCTTGGGCTCCTTCCTTCCCGACATTCAACCTTTGCAGCTGAATATAAGCAGCCATTAGGAGAAGAGTTGCAATAATTTTTGCAGTAGCATACCTCCTCTGTTCATTTCTTCGGATGACAGTCTACTTTCAACTCCTGCTGGTTACTGTACCTTTTCCTCCTTCCCTGTGATTTCTGTTTGCAGCTATGAGATGACCGTGTTCTGACTCTAGCTCCAGTAAACTTGGTCAATGAAGCAGTCTTTCTCAAGTCAACACTGTTATTCTGCTCAACTTAGACTGAAATGACATCAAACATGGGTCAATAGGTCAGTCAAAGGTCAGTCAGCTGTGATACAGTCAGTAGTACATTCTGCCACAGATGTACGCTTTTCTGTCTTTGGAGTATTCCCTGGTCAGAGGAGGGATAATTTCACTCAAATAATGTCATTAATTAGGTGCATTAATTATAGTTTCTATTATTTGAGATTGTTGAGGGAAAATAATCCTGTGTGGTACTAGTCGCCCCAGTCAACTATCAACCTCCAATACAATACTGCTGTAAATGGTTCACGATCCAGGAGAGAGAAAAAAAGGGTTCTTTCTACTTAAATAATTAGACAATTTATAATAAATACAATGATGATGTCTTTAGTAATTTGTGATGTCAAAGACCTTGATAATGGGGTGGTACTTGAGGAAGATAGTAGATTGGTAGCTTTATGGTCTCTGTTACTGAAAGGCTTTCTCAACTTAAACTTCAACGGTGCCGCAATAGGCAATCCATGCCCGGTAGGAGGTGGGTGTGTATTTCAAGATGAAGCAGGTCAACTGGTAATGACATTTGCATTCGACACAGGAATTGAGACAAATAATCAGTCAAAAGGGCCAGCCTTGCTAAAGGGTTGGAAGCAGCAGTTATGAGGAAAGTGAAACATCTCATTGTTGAAGTAGACTTGCAGATTTGGATTAACAGATGACTAGTGGCAAAATTGAGTGTTGGAGTCTTGGCGCAATCCAAGACAAAGCCCAATGGCTCGTAGCCAAGCTGGATGGAGTAAAGTTCATACACAAAAAAAGTTGGCATTGAAGTAGCATATAAAGCGGCCAATTGTAGGGTTACATCTCTTGTCTGCTTCTGGCGCCCCAAATTGATATTGGACTAATGACTTACCAATTGATTTGAGGAGACTGGTGGTGGGAGATGCAATATCCTCCCTTTTCAAATAAGTATAGCTGGTGTATCAGGGCCAGATCATGATAATTCTAACCTCTCATTCCTATCAATCTAATTCGGAAATCACAAGATATAAGAAAAATAATGTATGGAACGTGTCAACCATCAGCACATGCATGCTTTTTCATATTATTCATTATAGAATAACACAGAGATGAAGTTAATATGCCATCACATTAGCAGCACTTGCAAAGGATTTTAGGGCTCATGGCATGTGCGATTTCGGGTGATCACCATGGGACTAATAATAAATATGGTACAAGGATTAATGGAGGCAGTGCATTAAGGCCCATTCACAACCCCTGCTTTCGCACCCTGTAATTACAGAATGGGTCCTGGGAAGAGGAAGATGGTTAAAATAGAGGAGGCAAACATCAAGGACAAGAAGAGCAAGGTCACCACTGAGATAGTGGGTAACACATTTGCCGAAGCCTGAGATGGGGAAATTAAAAATCCCTGGATGAGGCTCTGGATTGAGAAAGTATGGATGGTCACTAAAGAATTGGAAGATTCAGACATCAATGAAGTGAAAGGGATAATGAAGAGCCTTCTAATGGACCCTGGCCAATCTATTGGCAAGTGCTATGTATTCAACATAGCCCAAACCCTGAATGCTTCTAACATTTTGTCCAACACGGTTGGTTTTTTCCAGCTTCACAAGGACCGCGCGGAGCTAGAAAAGGAAATGTTTGCTAACCAGGGCAAGAACAACTTTCACTTTCATGCCTTTCTGAAGGGTGTGGAAGGGATACTCCAAGAACAACAGTAAATGGCTGAGGCGAATGGGATCCAGCTCCCGCCCTGGTAAAACCTCATTAGTTCCCGTCAGAATCATCCTCGGAAGATGAGCAAGATGAGCAAGAGGAGGAAGTAATTGTCATTGACTAAAGTCTAAAATGCTAGGGGTTTTTAGATTATGTTTTTTTTTTTGTATAAATCAGCCAGAGAAGGGCCTGTATAATTTGCCCTGGCAGCATGACTTATGGGGTGGGTTATGCCCTATTTTTTTTTGTAATCTGTAAAGCCCTGACAACGGACTCAATAAGGATGCTGATATATATAGACTACCCTAATATATATGAATACGCATGTTTTCTTATTTTCTTGTTCCGCAAGCACAATGAGTTGGATGATGAGTAAGACTGTCACACACTGTTTCAATTTTGCACTCACAGTTGAACCAGAGTACATATATAGATAGGGCCCTAACCCCCTATATAGCTATGGGACTGGACGGTCGAGCCCCATAATCCAATAGCTACAGTCAAAAATATATTTAGAGGGTGTCAGTTGAGCGGCCTTACCCCCCACACACACATCCACCCCCATATATAGATATATATACAGTTTCTGGATTATATTTTAATCACGTTCTGTTGCAGTATGAGGATATCATTGCACATTAGGGTCCCACACCCTCGACTGTCATGCACTCCTAGCTCTCATGGATTGTTGCACTCCTGGCACTAAATTTATCTCAGATTGAGTAGGATTTTCAGGCACACTCGGTATTGATAATCACTCCATGTACACTGCACACATATTTGAATTGATCAATGGAGCTTAAACCTCAAAGCCATACAGCTTCAGTGTAATGCACATACACCTAGATCCTTGAAATGGATTGGTATTGTAAACCCTTTACACTTCACAGTTACGAGCCTCGAAGATCAATTGAGTTGATTGGACGCATTGGAATTAAGACAGTTACAGCCTCATGCTTATTTCCTTCAGAGTTTGGACTTGTTCATTGGGCGAGGAAGATAATATGGTGGAAGGTGGCAGATTGAGGCAGTCAATACTTCACTAACTCCCCCTCCCTCTTCTTTCTTATTTTTGGCATGATAATATGCCCTTTTCATTTGCGGGTCTGTCAAGCATTTTAATGCTAACAGTCCACCTGATATTCATGCTTTTTTTTTGGGCTAGGGCCCTCTCCTAGGTAAATTTAGAAAACAAAGTTGTCATGACAAAGAGAAATCAAAATTTAAATAGTTGTCATAAAAAAAAAGAATAGTTATAAATAATGAACATTATAAGCCTTTTCTAAACCTTGTTGATACTTTGTGTTATATCCGATCTCTGGCTTCCTAGTAATAGTCTACATACAAAATTGGTTCTCCTTTTGAAGTAGATGTTTGCTCAGCAGGGCTGTAACATACATTCCATTCTACTGTGGACAAAAAATAGATTACACATATGAATCCAGAAGAATATTACTAATTGCTTCTCTGTGAAGAAACAGAATAAAAAACTGAAGTTGGAAGTATTCTTTCTGTGGAAGATGCATGACATAAAATTTAAGTCGCTTAAAATTAACTCTAGGTAGCCGATACGGCTAGAAAAAGCCTTGGGAGCGGGAGCGGCACGGAAGCGGGCAGGGAGCGGCGGCAGGGCTGTGGAAACGGCCGGGTACAGCGTGTGCCGTACCTGTACCCAGCCGTTTCCGCAGCCCTGCTGCCGCTCCCACATAAGAAAACGCGTTTTTTTCATTTTTTAAAAATGATTTCAACGTTTTAAAAGCACCACTCCTTTAAAAAATAAAATATTTTTCTAATCTAAACCCTAAAAGTTAACTCTAAACAATAAAACAAAAGAACACAAAAACAAAACATGAAGCAAATGAACTTACCTTTGGCTCTCCAAAATTGCATTGTGCTTGTCTAGGGTTTTAGGAGCTATTGCTAAGCTTGTAGGAGTGTGAGGAGCTGTTAAGGAGGAAGATTTGTGAAGGATTTGTGGTTTACAAAGTGAAGGTAAGTTATTTTTTAATTTCTAACCTTGTTTTTTTTTTTTCTTATTTAATTTTGCACACATTACATTTTGATTTTTTTGCTTATGTTCATCTTTTTTTTGCTCTTTCTATTTAACTTTTTTAATTTTCATTGTTCAATCACAATGCAATTGCATGCCATTGTTTTCTTTGCTTTTTTTTTTTTTTTTTTGGAACCTTGTAGGTATTTCTACAATGGCAATAACAAGTTCTGCTTCTTCTGGGCAATCTTTGGCCAAGGACTTTGACCCAAATTCACCGTTATGGAGGCACGTAACAATAGTTCAACAACTTGCAGGTGGTGGTTGTTTCAAATGGAAATGCAATGATTGTGATGGACTATTCAAAGGCTTTTACAGTAGGGTGAAAAGCCACTTGTGTGCCATAATGGGTAATGGCATAAGAGTATGTAAGGGGAAGAATAATGCTAGGGTGCCAAAAGCAAAAGTTATGGCATATATCAAAGAGCAGGAAGATGCAGAGGCAAATGTGGCTATGAGATCGGGTCATCCATTGGCTAAAAGAGGAGGTTCATCTCGTTCAATGAGGCCTCCAGTTGCTTCATCACCTAGTGGATCCCCAATTGTGGCCATGCCACATCCATTTGTGGCTCCTATCTCCACGGATGAGGATGTTTCCCTTGCACGAAAGAAAAGCAAGACAAAAGGGCTATTGGAAAAGACCTTTTAGAATGAGACCAGGGCAATTGCAGATGAACACATTGCAAGGTGTGTATATGCTAATGGGCTTTCTTTTAATGTTGTGAGATCACCTTATTGGCATGAGATGGTGAAAGCCATCAATGAGACACCAAAAGGGTATAAAATCACCAGGATACGAGAAGATCCGCACCACCATTTTGGATAAACAAAAAAAATATGTGGAAACCTCCTTGCAACCAATTAGGGACCCATGGACCAAAACAAGGTGTGTCCATTGTTTCTGATGGATGGAAAGATGCAAGAAACCGCCCTTTAATCAATGTGATTGCAGTATGCCCTAAGGGGGCAATGTTTTTGAAAGCGGTTGATTGTGAGGGGCAAGTGAAAGATGCCCAATTTATAGCCAATATTCTCTTTGAGTCCATTGAGGCAGTGGGGCCTGAAAATGTTGTCCAAGTCATAACGGACAATGCCAAAAATTGCAAAGCTGCGGGGATGCTAGTTAAGGCACAATATGGGCATATTTTTTGGACACTATGTGCCGTGCATTCATTGAATTTAATGCTAAAGAAAATGGCAAACAAAATAGAGTGGATCAACAAGTGTATGAAGAAGCTGAAGAGATCCAAATGTTTGTTACCAACCACCACATGTCACAGGGCATTTTTAGATCATTCTCGCAGTTGGAGCTACTGAAGGTAAGGACAAACTTTCTTTCTTTCTTTTTAATTTAAAATTTAAATATAAGTTTTTAAGTATTCGTTTAGCTTTCAATTTTATTTTTAATTTTTGTTCCTCATTCTTACTAGGTTGCTGAGACTCAGTTTGCATCACACACAATCGTCTTGAGACGACTAGTGAAGGTGCGAGAGGCACTCATGAGGATGGTAACATCCAATCTTTGGTCTATATGGAGGCAATCAAACACCAATTCGGACTCAAAAATTCTGAATAACCCTGGGTCTTAGAGGACCCTGGGTGGGATAGAGTGAATTATGATGTTGAGTTTTACGGAGCTCATTATGAGCATGATCCGCTTTCACCGACACGGATCAGCCAATGTCTAGGAGAGATATATGACGGCATCGACTCAATGATTGAGAAGATAAAAGTCGTCATAAATGCAAAAGAACAAGATCCCGAGGAAATATTCTTCAAACAAGTGAAGTCAATCCTCGTGCCTTGATTATGGTGGAACAAAATGACCACCCCATTACATCTACTGGCTTTTGCATTGACTCCTTAGATTTTATAGCACAAAGATCCTTTCCTTGCTAGGGAAGGTAGCACCATACAGGGATGCGAAAGTCAATGAGGATATATTGCGGCCTTGGCTATCCAATCTGTTTTGATCCTGAGGCTCAAGACTAGACTTATGGTAGAGTTTGAACAATTTCATAGCACCAAACGGGTCATAGCCTTCCTCGCTCTATTCGGAGCAAATACAAAATGGATGCTCATATGTGGTGGTATTCCATGGTACTTCATCAGTATACTTGCAACCTCTTGCAATCAAGGTCTTGGCACATGTAAGCTTTTAATGATTTTTTTATTCTCTTTTCTTTTAGTTTTTTAAAATTTAAGTTTGAGTGTTTAAGTTTGAAGTTGAACTTTGCATTGACTTTAAAGTTTGGGTTATCTTAATAGGTTGAAAGTTCATCTTCCTCTGGATGCAACTGAAGTACATATAGTTTCATCCACTCACAGAAACGCAATAGGTTGAGGGTTAAAAGGAGCTGAAGATTTGGTATACATACATTCCAACTTGTGCCTTTTATCCCACAAGGAGATGGAGTGTTACAAGGAAGGGTCACGCAAGACATTGCAGACATTGATCCAGAGATAGTTGACTTGGATGCTTCCATTTCCCACCATGGAGCATATGACTTGATGAGGGGACTTCTGTGGCACTGGCATTACGAGACCTACATGCACAAGGGGGTGCTACTGGCAGTGGCCCTAGTGCGAGTGGTTCAAGCCCATGTGGTTCTAATGAAGTTACATAATGATACCAATGGCCATGTAGCTGGCTTTTGATCCTCTTGATGAAGAGGAATATGATGAATATTGACAATGAAAGATTTTGAACTTTGAATATTGATCTATGATTGAATTTAATATATCATGAGATTCATGACATTCAGCATTGTGTTCGATTTAAGTATTTTAAATTTTAATTTCTTTTAAGCTTTTAAGTTTTTAAGTTTAATATCGAAGCCGTATCCTAGCTTGTTTGTTGTGGTTATTCACTTATTTAGCTTATAACTTGTCTTTTATCTTGTCTTTCATATGCAAAATATCTGGTTAATAATTAAATTTATTTGAAGCTTGAAATTTATATATTTTTTAATTTTAATATAGTTTTTGTATTGGTGTAAATCCAATGCCGTATCCGGGGTCATAAATAGCGGTTTACCCTTTCCGCGTATCATACCGCCGCTCCTGCATCCTGTATCCAAAACGTTGCTTCAACTTAGGTATTAAGTATTGATAAATTCCTATTTTTCAGCAGCCACAATACCTTTGCTGTCACAATGCTTATAAATTGATTGGATCCATTGTGAATTGAAGATGCCATACAGCATTATGCTTATTTCCTTACAGAATTGATGTATTCATTGATTGAACCCAATCCTCGAGGTGGAAGGTACCAGAATTGTGGTTCATTCTTACAGTCCTAACAAATTGACTTCCCCGATCTCATCTTTCTTACATTTGGCATGATCCCATGTGACACTTTTCAATTGGGTCTATTGGGATTGTAAAAGTCCAACAGGGACCAGCCTGCTAGATGGTTCATGCTTTCTTGATCCTACCCTCCTCTATAGGTGAAGGGTTGCAAAAAGACTTTTGACATTCAAACTGAGAAATTAAAAGGATGACCAGGTTTTTTTGAATAACTGTACCCTGGGTCCCGCCCCACCCTCCACATAGCCGCCTGGATACGTAGCCTCCGATACGTCCTGGATAACACCTGGCGTACCGGGACGTACTGTCAGTAGTTGGGCAGTGGGGTTTCTCTAAAAAATTTTATTTTATTTTATTTTGACTCAAACAAACTTCAGTTTTTATCGAGGACTAGACTAGGAGGTCATGGCAAACACAAGGAAACTAGGAGATTGTTTAAAATCCCTCTAGTTTATTGAAGAGAAAATATTCAAAGGATATCAGGAATGTTTGAGGTAATTATTTGGGATCATCGCAATTGGCCAAGGAAAGAAGCTATTCATAGAAATTTGGACATATATCTGAGCCTCCGTACAAGTTATTTATGAGATCAAATCTCAGGTGATCTTCAATACTAATAGAAAAATTTGAACCGCAAATTGCATAGCTTAAAGTTTCAAAGAGCATCCTTTCCCAGAAACTATCAAGGCACAACATTGACTCCTTCCTGCATCCTTAAGGAGGATTAGAAGGTGATTTTGGATAATATGAATGCAAGAACCAACCATTGGACTGACCTCTTTAGTTATCATTGGCAGGTTAGAGTCAATCTCATTAAATAGGTCCTTTAGGAGCTCCCTATATACATCTTTTATGGCCACCATCGCAACACAAAATTAATCTCAAAGGAAATGGATGAAACACAAAGGAATACAATATTCATATATCATAGAAAATGTAAAATCTTAAGTATATTGAATGTTTTGAACATTGATCGTACTATATTTTTCAAGTTTTGTATTTCTTATGGACTAAAAAATGAGTAAAATGAGTATATGTATAAAACACACACACACACATATATGTATGTATGTATGTATGTATATATATATATATATATATATATATATGTATAGATATATATATATATATATATATATATATATATATATATATATATATATAATTTTTTAATAAATATGTATGGATGTATCCAAGACGTATTGTACCCAAAGGGTTTTTAATATCGACGTATCCAGGTATCGAACCCGCACCCTTACCCGCACCCGTATCCTGGAAACATAGATGAATAATGAACATCATGAGCTTCCTCTAAACTTTGTTGATACTTTGTGTTGTTTCCGATCTCTGACTTTCTACTAATAGTCTAGATAGAAAATTGATTGTCTCCTTTGAAGTAGATGTCTGCTCAGGGCTGTAACATATTCCATTCTGCTGTGGACAAAACTTAGATTACACAGATGATCTAGAAGAATATTAATCATTGCTACTTTGTGAAGAAACAGAATTAAAAAAAACTAAAGATGGGAGTATTCTTTCTGTGGAAGATGTATGATTTAAAATTTAAGTTGTTTATAAGTGATGAAGATTAAGTGCAGATAAATTCTATTTTTCAGCACCCTCCAGGCATTTGGCACAACTGCTTATAAGCTGATTGGACGCATTAGAATTAAGAAACTTACAGCATCATGCCCATTTCCTTCAGAGATTGGACTTGTTCATTGGGCAAGGAAGATAATATGGCAGAAGGTGGCTGATTTAGGCAGTCAACACTTCACTGACTTCCTGTTCCTTCTTTCTTATATTTGGCATGATAATATGCCCTTCTCATTTGTGGGTCTATTGAGCATTTTAACACTAACAGTCCACCTGCTATTCATGATTTTTTGCTGGGCTAGGGCCCTCTCCCCAGGTAAATTTAGCAAAACAAACGCTACGATGTCAAAGAGAAATCATAATATGAATAACAAACATCATAAGCCTAAATCTTGTTGATACTCTGTCGTTTCCGATCTCTGGCTTTCCACTTATAGTCTAAATACAAAATTGATTGTCTCCTTTGGAAGTGGATGTCTTCTCAGGGCTTTAACATACATTCCATTCTACTGTGGACAAAAATTCGATCAATGAATTGAGAAGAATTTTACTCATTGCTACCCTGTGAAGAAACAAAATTACAAACTATAAATGGGAGTATTCTTTCTGTGGAAGATGTATGATTTAAAATTTAAGTTTCTTATAGGTGATGAAGATTAAGTGCAAATAAATTCTATTTTCAGCAGCCACCAGACATTTGACACAACTGCTAGCATAGTTGACATGTAGGGTTTATCCCGCACAGTCATTGTGTTGAGATTTTTTTCAATACATATCATTAGTACAAGATAACAAGTTGGAAGCTGGGCCAACCTCCACAGCCACTAAGGGCCTTCTGAAGTGTCAGAGCATTATTTAGTTCTGATCACCACCTCAAATGATAGTGGTAAAAGAAGTCATTTCAGCAATGTGCTGCATTCAAGTTAATAAAGGTGTTTGATATATATAAGGAAACGTCTCTTTATGAAACAGTGATTTAAAGGAAGTGAATCAAAGTACAAAATATCAAACCCTAGATTTAAAGGTCTGAAAAAAATATAATCGTAATGTGGTAATTACGGAATGAATCCTTCATATAGCGTAATAGATATTCAACATTAAGATGAATATACATTCACATTCTTCTTCCCTGTCCTAATATTTTCTCAGCAAAACTATAATGGTTATCAAAACAAAGTTTGATAACTTAGAGGAAAGGCCTAAGTACAACATGTTACAAAGATTGAAGACAAAAGCCATATCAAGAAATTTTTTAAAGCAAAACGTCCATGGTCAAGGTTATTTACAAACAAGTGATAATTAATAAAAAATAAAATAAAAATAAAAGGATAGAAAGTGAAATAAAATCGAAGTCATAATGTTTACAAGGTGTAATTAACAAAATCAATGAAGTGTTGAAGGCTTGGGATTGAAATTGAAAGTAGCAGGTTTCCAAGAAGACATGACTTGAGCAAAGATCCTTGTGCCTACCACTTGTTTGGATGCAGGAGCATCTTTGGCAGTGAAGAGGCTATCTGGTATGATCGATGTTCGAAGTTGCTGGGTGGAGGAGGGATGGCCGTCCGTTCTTGTGTTGACTCTTAGATCAGATAGGACCAGTTCTTAAATGGAGAAAACTACCAGCTTTGGGAGAAGGGATGCCTGTCTCATTGTCCCTCTTAGTCATCAATATTGGTAGAGCAGAAAAGGGGCAGGGAAGGGACACTAATTCCTTTTCAAACTAGTTTACTAGAAGCAGTAGGACTGAGAAGGGACAACCATCCCTTCTCTTCTTGGTTGTTTGGAAACATCAGAGCAGGGAAGAGACTCTCGCGACTTTCCCTTCCAATCTATGGAAATCATGAGGGCATGTAAGGGATGATGGTCCCCTCCATAACGGGATCACAAACCACAATATGACAGGAAATGGATGATGGTCCCTTTGCATGCCGTAGTCAAAGTTGCAACAAGGTGAGGAAGGGATGACCGTCCCTTCCTCTGCTAGTTTGTAAAGAAGCAGGACAATTGTCCCTTTGTATGCTGTATTCAAAGTTGCAACAAGGTGAGGAAGGGATGACTGACCCTTCCTCTGCTAGTTTGTAAAGAAGCAGGATGATTGTCCCTTAATTTTCCAATTGTGAAATGCAGCTAGATGAAGAAGCGATGGTCATCCCTTGCTCTGCTTGTTTTTCAGAATTAGCAAGGAAAGAAATGAACAGCCATTCCTTTCCCCTTCCATTTGAGAAACTCAACAAGGCAGAGAAGTGACTACTTCTCATTGCTTCTTTGGACTGCCAAAGTCAATAAGCTGGGAAGTGTTCACTGTCACTTTCCCACCAGCACTTGAAATTCATCAGAGTGGATAAGGACTGGTCTCCCCTTCTCCCGCTGGGTTTCCAGATTCATCCAATCGGAGAAGAGATAACTGCTGCTTTGCCATCAACTCAGAGTTTTGTAAAATTACCCAGATTGGTGGAAATCTGGGGAAGCTTTGCCATAGTCAACTTGAGGCAAGTGCTAAACTGAAATTCATGACATGCAACAAGACTTGCCACAATTGTGTCATGAGGAGCTCAACCCAAGTATGAACATTCTTGTAACCTACAATACAAATTACCTCGATCTCCTATCAGCTTTGCAGAAGGAAACTGTGGAGGATTTAGTTTGGGCCGTTGCAATGTGAGCAGACACCCATGTTGAACCACTACTTGGATGAATTTTTTTTACCAGCTAATGAACACAATGTCTTGGCCAGGTAAGCAACACTTCCTTTCCCATATATCGAAAAATGTTTAAGCTAAATGCGGATTGAACTGTACATTTGATGAGAAAGGAAGCAATTACCTTTCTAACTAACTGGCTGAGTTGCCAGTGATCCACATTTGTGACTATTCTATATTTGAAAGTTGAAACCTTTCTACTTAAATTCAAGATGAGTTTTTATAATGTTGCAGTGCTCATCTGTTACTTGTCATTTGTTGGGTATCTACAGGCTTTTATGTGAAATTGCACACTTATAATCCCCTTTTCAATAATGGACATTCCCAGGCTTTTCTATTGTCATCGTTATTCTATTTTGAGTTTGCTTGCCTGTAAAACACGGATTGAATTTTCGGTCTGAAATCGGGGTTTGTTTGACCAATGGTTTCGATCTATTGGAGATTTTCAGCTCCATGATAAAAAAAGGAAATGCAAATAGGCATAATATGCACATGCGGGGCATTGGAAGGGTGGATGAATGCAGTTAGAGTGGTGTGGGATCTTGGATTATTAACAGTCTGGCCAAGTTTTTCTTCTTTCCTGGGGTTCATTCTACAATATCGAAACCTTGTAACTTTATATAGTAATTACTGATGGAGATTGAAAGGATTGTATTTGGAAGTTTCACTCAAAAGTCTTACGAGTGGGTGGGGTTGATTAGATTGCTTGCGTGCTTAACATTTTGATGTTTGCTTCTTGAAGAAATAGTGTTACAGAGTGTTAATACTGATCCAGAATTAAGATATTCTCTAAAAAATACATACATTTTGATGTTTGCTTCTTGAAGAAATAGTGTTACAGAGTATTAATACTGATCCAGAATTAATATCATTTTATACTAATTCACAGGACAATGCTGCAATGGAAAATAATAAATCTTAGTTTATAATCTTAAATTGATGTAATTTTAAGTCTATTACTTTACAAATTTATTGATTTTGAACTTGTTTTTGAGATCTGGGTGCTCGAGTATTCTAGTACTGTAATGATTAGTGTGCATTCCTTGTCTCATTTTGTGCAGAAGTGTTCTAGGTCTTTCACTCTAGTGCATTCTTTCAAGGAAATCTCTGATTTGTTTTTGAACGTGTTAAACATTGTATACAGGCGTTGAACAATTGGGGCCTTGCATTGCAGGTAAAATTATCACTGCCATAATTGTCCATTTCCTTTTTAGAATATTCTAAACATATTAAAATTTGGAAGTCAGAATACTCCCATCCTAGAATGAAGGCAAGTATAGAAATGGTGTAATTCTCTATTCAGATAGAATCCCAGGGAATGTTTTAAAAATGCTGTTCTGTTTGTGCTTTTGTAATTTTGGTATACAGGTTTTCAATAAATGATCACGACTTTCACTCTTGTGTAAATAAGGGATCTGTATTCTGTGCTGAATGCATTCACTTAAACTTTCTTGGAATGTGTTTGCTCAAATTTGTTTCCTTGGATATCTAAAATTTCATGCACAGATTGTCTACTTCTTTCCTGTAAATAGATTATATCTTTCAGTACTTTGTAGTTGGTTCCTTTGTTCCTATTCGAAATGTAGATACAACATGATCTGACCTCCTGATTGGAAGCCATGTATCTGCTCAGTAGATTTCTGCTCTAATATTCCTTTGTCCAATATCATTCTTAAGTCATTCTGTCTGAGTACCATATCTTTAGGAAAAGTGATTGAATCAAGAAAAGATACTAGTTTCCACTTCAAAATGTTGGAGACATTTGAAAATAGTTGTTTGGGTTCAAATGCACCTTCTCAACACATCTTATATTATAATATTCTGAGTTCTCTGTATAATTGCCAATGCATGTTTTAAATTTTAGGTTTTAATTAAACTGGGAAAGGTTAGCGAGGCCAATTGAAGGCCTGAGAAAATTAAGGGTTAGCTTGGTCAGTCAGAGGACAAGCTCTAAGATGAATGTCTGAGACTTCCTACTAGGTGAATCAGAATATTACTTGAATATGGTAAAGAAACACAGAGGCATGAGGAATGAAATTTTGAAGTCAATATGAATATGTAGAAAGCTTCGAGGCTATTGAAGATTTGTAATGTAGAACAAGCAAAACAAAAAACACACAGGAATGCTTTTTCACAAGAGTAGTGTCGAAAAAGTTGTAAACTACAGTTGGCTGGCAAGGGTCCAGAAAATATCAATCCGGAAATAGTTAGGGAGAAACACAAAACTGTAGAAGAACAATCACAATGATAAAATGCTTAAAAATTCTTATATGTAAGTAGTAAAGAAACTAAGTTAAGATATGAACTTCAGATAAGATATTCTGACATTACAACATAATATAAGCACTTCTTTATAATATTGAATGCTTGCTTATAAATTAAAATAATAAACAAGCATTACATTTTACATTCATCAATGATGGTAATTAGCCGATAGGCTTTTTAAATCGACATACATGTCCAAAACGATCACTCCAAACATTTCTCACGCCAGAAAACAAGTTATAGCTCGCTAGAAAACAACTCATAGCTGTTGGGAAACAAGTCTCATTTGCCGGAAAACACCAGCTGGATATTGGGAATTAATTTGTATGGCCAGAAAATGATGGTAATTAGCCGATAGGCTTTTTAAATAGACACACATGTCCAAAAAGATCCCTCCAAACCGTTTTCATGCCAGAAAACAAGTTATAGCCCACTGGAAAACAACTCAAAGCTGTTGGGAAACAAGTTTCATCTGCCGGTAAAACACCTACTGGATATTGGGAATGAATTTGTATGGCCAGCAAAGGTGTTGGGATCGGTAAGTGCCCTCAAATATTTTCTCATTCCTTTGAAGGTGTTTTAAGGCATCCATAAAATCCTTTGACTGCTTCTGCCTTTTGCCAGGAGTGTCTGTGAAACGTCTCTTTTAACAAAAAAGCACTTTTACCATCTGACCTCTGTTGAAAATTGTTGTGCTTATTTATACAGTGTAAATGCTCTCTACAGTGAAACCTTAAAGTTTCTTCAAAATCTCTCTTAAACTCTCGCAGTTACTGGTCCTGAGGACGAGGGTGTTCCCTGAATGAATGTGACCTCAAATGCAATTTTTGGCTCTCTTCTATGCTGAGACTTAGAAGATCCAATGTCTCACCAAGTGTGTTTACAGAGTGACTTTTGGAAAGGAAAAGTTGTTTACAGAGTGCTTTTTAAGTGGACATGCAGGCCCAAAGAGATTCCCCAAATCATGTCACATGCTAGAAAAAAGTCATAGCTGCCAGGAAACAAGTCTCATCCACCGGAAAACATCTTAAAAATAGAACCTTTGACTTTCCTATTGGTATTGTTATGGATTGTGTAAGCCTTAAAGCGTTAATAGAATAATACTAAATAGTCACCAAAGATTAATTGTTGTATGCTATTCAAACTTATAAGCTTCCTATTAGCTCTTGATGCTCTTCTAGCACTCCATGATGCGTTGTTGTCTAACTATTATTGTTCCTCTTACTTGAACTATTTCACTCATTCAAACAGCCTTTTGCAGTTAATGTTTTCCTTTTCAAAACTGTAACAAACATTTTAGTACATTCCTTTAAGAATTTTGTGGAAGTTTTGCTTCTTTTGCAGTTAAAGCTCAGGCTATAACTTGTAGCTAGTGCAAAGTAGACCAAACCTAACCTTGCCATTTCTGTTATGTAAGGTTTCTTTTATTGTGAAGGCAGTCTTCTTTGTACTGAAATCCGTGTATTTTATGTCGCTATTTCAGGAACTTAGTGCTATTGTTCCTGTTCGAGAAAGACAGACAATTGTTAGAACAGCTGTGAGCAAGGTATGCGGTTGGATTTTGTATTTTGTGTGCTAGCCTCAATTCAAGAAAATAAATATCAAAGTCACTATATTTTAGAGACTTTTGAGGATGGCAAAGCTTTTTACTTGTATTTAATTCAGACTTTTATGCCATATGGCAGTTCCGAGCAGCAATTCAACTGCAGTTTGATTTTCATCGAGCAATTTATAACTTGGGGACAGTGCTGGTATTTACTTTCCTATGCTTCAATACTAATCTTAGAGAAATAGCATTATCATTTGCCCTCTATATGAGGGAAGCACAAAGGAATGCATGTAGGGCTATACAGGAATTTGTAGGTTTTTAAAGAAACACATCTTCTTAGGGTATTGCAATTGCCTTTTGGTTCGTTCAATTCTTCTTTCTTGAAAGTTTAGTAACAACAATTTTCATTTATCCTTTATCACTGACTTCATACATTTTGCAGTATGGTTTGGCAGAAGACACTTTAAGAAGTGGGCGGCAAATGAACTCAAAGGAGATGACACCAAATGAGCTTTACAGTCAATCTGCCATCTATATTGCTGCAGCCCATGCTTTGAAGCCAAATTATTCAGTATAATTTCTTTACCGTTTGTTTAAAAAAATGGGTTATCTTTATGTCACAGTTAAATGCACAGTATTTGTCTTTATTTTCTATTTCTGCAACCGATCCATCACTTTACTGGCGTGACTGATTGATTGATTTTTCTGTTCTGTAAATACATATATGCAGTGACATGTTTGTCTCTGTAATTGTTAACTTCATGAAGTTCTGCCAGGAAAGTGGCTAATATGACGTAAGGACTCTACTAAAGACATGAACATTATATGGACAGGTTATAAAAGCTATAATACTTTCCGAATTAACTCTCTCAAGAGTGTGCAGTAGATAAAATATGTTGCCTATTTTGTTTGAAGTTGCGATGCCTCAAAAACGGCCTCTATAACCTGATTTGGCATCTGAATTAAATAATAGACAAGGAGAGCCTTTAGGGACTTGGTATACTTTAAATAATGCACAGAACCGTGTTTTAAAATTATAAACTCAGTTTATAATCAATCATTGCAGGAGTTTTCCAAATGAATTGGTAGACTTTGTTTTTTATATCAAGCAGGATAGCTTTCATCATTCATGTTGTGTTTATGAGTACACAAGGAAATTATTTTTCTTAAGCTATTTATGGAAAATAACTAAATGAATTACAAAACACCTAGACTTTTTACTAACTAAAAGATGTTTTTACTTGGGAGTACTTTGATACGAAGCTTATGCTCCTAGCCATTGTTGTTCAATGTTCATAGCATCGTCACTTATCATGGTACCTAGCTAGTGTCTAAAAATTAGCTACCCATGGCTCCCTCTACTGCTTGCTATGGTAAAGGTTGAGATCATAGTGTTGAGACCTTGTGAGCTCTTTAGAAACTTCTCAAGTCCTGAGCTGAGGCCAACAAAATGAATCAAACAAGGCTGAATTGCTAAGTAGCCGATACGTTTTGGATACAGGTACGGGTACAGAGTATCCGATACGCGGATATGGCAAAATTTTTTTTGGCCCCGGATATGGCATTGGAGCACTTAAATCGTCCTTCTCAACAAGGGTACCAACCCTTCAATGAACCATCGCTTCTTCAAGTTGTCAACAATTTTTGTTTTTCAAGTTTTTCCAATAATTCTTTGAATCTTCTGTTATAGGCACAAACACGAGATGCCCTATTGGGTATTATAGATTTTCAACGAAAATATCATTGTCATCCCTCAAGAGTTTGAATTCTTTCTTGAAGACTTTTTGGAGTATTTCCATATTTTTTTATCCAAACTTGGTGCATTTGCATACCAGTTAATGGCCATTCCCAAAAGGGTGCTTGGAAAACATCTTAGCCAGTGTTGCATAAGATCCTTCAATCCATCATTGGAGAACTCTTGGAGGTTTTTCTTTTTCGGAGATGGAGTTGGTGGAGTAACCATGACTTTGACGTGGTTCTTCGAATGTGAGTCTCCCCCTTAAGAAGGTATGCACTAGACTTTCCTCTCTTCTTTTAGCACTGTGGGATATGACCCTATGTTCGAAACTTACTTCAATTGGGATTTGCACACTATGTTGCATGCAGTTAGGTCTCTTATTCATGCGATTCCCCCTAAGTTGTTGAGTTCGGGCTGACAAAGATTTTTTTGCGTGATTCTCCTGTAGTACCTTTCCACCTAAACTCTTATGCAAGGTCCATACTTCCTTCCTCCAAAAGAGATTGGCAATCTCCAACTACTTGTTATTGCGAGTGTGTAATGTCCCTTTCCGGGCTGTAGCTGAAATAGAGGGAAATTGCACAAACCCCAATAGATAGTAAACTGAAAATTATGATAGCCAACTGAAAATTTATCACAAGGTAAAACAGTCTGATTTTTATAAGAGTAAGGAAAATGTAATATCTCTTGAAAAATACATCTTTCACACCATCCAAAACATGTTGGGAAACTTAGAAATATTTTAGAAGTAGAAACCAAGGAATAAGCCGTCAAACCCTACCTGGAATTTATTTAATTAAATATAATAAGAGCAGTGTAAACCGCTACAAATATGGCTGGAAATGAAGGATTCCAAGCCCAAAAATGAAGTCCAAATGTGGGTTCCAACTGCTAAAACTATGAGAAACACAATGATGGCTAAGTTTGATGGTGCCATGCCCTAGAAGACCCCCAATGCCACCTTAGGGCAAGTCACCACCCTATGAGAGGGCTAGTAATGCCTTCAAATCTGAAAATAACTCCTTATGAGACCACCTTGTTGCAAGATTGAGGGGTTTCGTCATCAAACCAGCTCAATATTGAGAGGTTTCGTTTTCAATAGGTTCTCCAAGAAGGTTTTCGTCCTCAATGGATGAGAGAGAAAGCAAACAAGCTCCCACTCCAAGAGAAATAATTCCAAAAGTATTCATAACCTTCTCCAAGCCAAGCGACCCATTTGTATAGCTTGATTTGGCACCAAATACAAATTAAAGTCTTCTTAAGAAGACTAACCTCCTTGAGGGAATTAATAGTTCCTTTTTCCTTCTATTCTTCCATTGGTTTTTCATCTTTCTCAACCAACATGACTTATACATAGAAAACTACTAAAAAGAATGCAATGCTTACGAAAACAATTAAAAGCATGACAATTACTCCCCTTGTTCATTTCCTTCTTACCCACGAGAAGTGAAATGGGATCAAAGTCTTCTAAAGGACTAGCGCTGAGAAGAGGACATTACAGAGTGGTGTAGTGTTCATCATTTCTGTTGAAGCCTTTCTTGGTTTCGACTCCAGTTTGGCTTTTTAGAATTGGCTTCCTCCACTACTCTAGTAGACTATAACCTTCTTAGCCCCTTGATTGTGTCTCTTTGTCGCCTTTGTTCAAATTTAGTAGCATGAATTATTGCTCATATGCGTTAGTCTTGTTCTTTGTGAACTTTGTGTGTATTCATGATATCTTTTGTTGTGTTTCACAATTTTTTTGGCATATAAATCTTTTAAGATAATGGGGTGTCTCATCAGACTTCTCTTTGAACTGATTGTAACTTGACCTGATGTTCTTTAAGGAATCGGTACCAAAATTTAGAAAAGATAATGTCTATTGAAATACTAGACTATCAATAACAATGTACATAGAATAGTAATTGCATAACATACCATGCAGAGCAAAGCATCCAAACAATAGAAACTTATAATTATAAAAGATAAGTCTCAATACATCTTGCATGGTATAGGGAGGACTTGATACAAGCACCCTTTTCCTGACATGTTTCCTACTACTTATAAGATAAATGACTCATGGTTGACAATTGACATAACTGTCAACACCTGAACATAACCATCAAGAGTCATACAAAACAAACTAAGGCCAACAATACAACCACATAACATATCGACTAATAAATTATATAATTATGATGATAACCAAAACAACATGAATGTGACGGTCTATGCCTCCTATTTGTGAGGACTTAATTGGATATGCTACTTTCCCTCGTCTCATTGCCCTTTGTTGTGCAAATTAATTGGGACCCGTACCTTGACTATTATCCAGAGATTTCCCAATATCCCTAGTGGGCGATGTTATTCTTCTCGGAGACGTCAATGCCCTTACAAGAACCCACCAAATACCTATTCATGATCTTGCACAAGATGACATGCCTTTAGGAGCCGGATCTTGAATAGTTTGGTTTATAGAAAGAATCAAGAAATGGAAATACTTTGGTCACAACCTATGGGAGGCACCTTCTCCAGATGGGAGATTCACATAGCCTCCACATTCTCAACATGCTTCTTTGTTTCCATGATTTTGTTCTCTCTTGGAGATCCCTCATGCCTGACATTTGGGATTTCCTCGTTTCTCATCAGCTCCCACTTTTTCTGGTATGCTGCTTTGACTTTCACCCTTCATGTTGCTTCCCACTCCTTTCACTCACCGTCTCCCATTGGCCTGCCCAACACTTGCCACACCACGATCCACTTTAATGATAAGTACTCCATTGCCTATGCTGTCCGGATCTCCCAACTCATGTCTGAATACTATTCCCTTCCTCTTCCCAACTTAGAGTCCAAGTATGATTTTCCCAACTGGAGGCACTTTCTCCAGATTGGAGAATCACATAGTCTCCACATTCTCAACAAGTTTCCTTGTTTCCCTAATTCTAGTAGATTAAATTGTTTTCCCCAAGGGGAACCAACATAGTAGATGATGTTCTCTCTTGCAGATCCCTCATCCCCCACATTTGGGATTTCCCTATTTCTCACCGGCTCCCACTTTCTCATGGTAGATGATGTTCTCTCTTGCTGCCTTGATTTTCACTCTCCATATTGCTTCTCACTCCTTTCCCTCATTGTCTCCCATTGTGCCCCACGATCCAATTTGATAATAAGTACACCATTGGCAACGTTGTCTGACTCTCGCAACTCATGTTCAAGTTTTTGTGTCATGCCTTTGGGACTTAACTCTTGACTCCTTCCCCCACACATTTCACTACTCTATCTCACCTCGACCCCATGGGTCTGACCCTTTGAATCATTGGTACGATGACGAGTATAAATCCATGCCTTCATTTTTCCCTAGTCCATGATCCTCCCCCCACATCCTCCACCTAAAGAGATTATCGATGTCTTCTTTGATGAAAGAAACTTGAGTGTCTTATATCTAGGTGACTTGGTCTTCTTGGTGCCCTCCACCATTCCCTAAGACCTTTTGGCACAGTCTCCTAAGGAAAACCCCCACTTTTGACATCAACCTCCAGGCACGGGTTTCCTATGCTAGCTCACGTTATGGCATCCCATAATAGCCTCTTGTCATTGTCTCCACTACATTCCCATCTTCTATTGTTTTCTCCACCAATACAATCGGGAGGGCTATTCAAAAGTTATGTACAAGCAAAGGTGTAAATTGCAAGGGCCTTCAAGCTGAGTTCTTCAAATATGGTGTGGATGCCCTTATCATCCCATTGCCAAAGCTGTTTAATGAGGTTGTTTGCTCAAGTTTTCCTTGTTCTTTGTCCTAGCACATAACCTATCCCATTCATAAGTGCGGGGATAGCTCTAACCCTAGCAACTATAGGACCATTATGATTAGGCATATGTTTGCTAAACTTAATGCCATGGCATTATACATGCATCTTTCATAATACTTGGAGAGAGGTAATCTTAGAGAGAGGGGGTAGGCCGACCCCAAGAGAGAATACTAGGATATTGACCACATCCTTACACTCCGGGCTATCATTGAGGAGTCTCATCACCGGTCTTCTAAAGTCTTTTGTTATTTGTAGACTTCTGGAAAGCCTTCGACTTTGTTCCATGACATTTCATTTTGAGTCGTTGCGTGATGTCTACATTCCCAATTCTCTCATCACTAATGCTTGGAGGCTTTATGAGACAATTGTCAGGTATCTTCATACTTCCTGCAAACTCTTTAACTTTTTGAAGGGTATCTTTGGGTCAAGTAGTGATTCCCTCTCTCACCAACTCTCTTTAGCATCTACATCGTTGAGCTAGAGGATTTTCTTCCACAACACACCAATATAGATGATAGTTGCATTTTACATGATGTGGTAATAGCCATGCTTCTTTTTGCCATTGACGTTGTTCTCCCCTCTTACTTCGCCCCATGGTTTATAGAGACAACTTGATGCCCTTGCTCGTCCCTGTGAGATTCGTGAGTTGGTGGTACCTTAGCAAAATTAAGGTCACAATGTTCAACACCTCCAAACATTCTCTTCCCCAGTTCCAGTTTCCCTACAAAGGGGAACCTTTGGAGATCACTTCGGTTTACACTTGGGAGACCTATTTTTCAGACTATCTTTTAGTATGGATCCTACCTCTCAATCATGTCTTTGCAAGGGATATGCCTCCCTTTTTGTCTTAGAGGGCCAATGTTTTCAGATCCATAACTAGCCAGTTAATGTACTTTAGCTATACAACGTATAACTACCTCACCTAAATGTAGCTACTTTATGATTAATAAATGACAGGCGCACAATATGTAAGTGTGTTGTATGCCTTCCATTCTCGTAATTCTCTCTCATATTTTACTAACATTGGCATCAAAACCACAATTCGAGGAAGCCTAGGAGAAGAGTACAAATAAGTTGTAGAGTTTGGAGAAGCCTTGGAAAAAGGGTGCTACTTGCAAAAGAGAAGAAGAGCCTCACACGTTCATGGAAGCCCTTGGAGAAGTGTACAACTGATATAATCAGATCGAATGTGGATCAGCCATTTGGGAAGCCTTAGGAGAAGGGTCGACTAGGATAGTCAGATCAAAGACGAAAAAGATTGCATGAAGTTTCCAAATGAATCTGTAGTTTTCGAGATAAAACATAATGTGAAAGAAGACGTGAAGGTTCAATACCAAATTGTGAAGAGAAGAACGACTGTACATAAGTCATGGCATGCAATTTTTATAGGTAGACCAATCACGATTTTCATCGGTGGATACGGACGTATTTCCAATATGAAAGCAGTCCAGAAGGAGGATGTATTTTCAGTCTGAAATGTTAAAATCTGCAAGGAGAAATCGAGTAGTAGATGCCATGTAAAGGAGAAAACTCAGATGCGATTTCTATCACAAGATTTACATAGTTGTGTTTTTTGGAGTCACAATTCTTAGGAAGTTTGAAATCAATAGTTGAATCCAAACCAGAACTTGTAGGAGGAAGAACGATTCCAGACTTGAGCGCATGGAAAAAGAACAAACTCTAACCAAAATGCCCAAGTTAGGGCACACAAATTTCAGACGCAAAATAGAGTGGACAAATGAAATTGGACATGGGAAGGGCATAAACAACCATGAATCACAATCTTTCCGAGTGTAAAGACACATTCACGATTTACAGTCTCGTATGAGATTTCGTCAGGTTAGCAGTCTTGATTTGCAGTTTCAGATCAGTTAGGGCTGGGTCACGTGAATCAAAAATCAAGAGCTCTAGCAGATAGATAAAATCTTGATATTGGAGAAATTTATAGACAATTTTGTAGTTGTCTTTACAAGATTATGGAGACTCGAAGCATGTGACAGACTAACATAAAGAGACAAAACTATAACGAACTGAGAATTTCTATACAAATTGAGAGAAAACTACAACTGGAAAATCACTGTAGCAAATTGAGATTCAGATTCAGATTTGACCTTACATTTTTCTTTTGGCATTGGTTTATGGGTTAGAGGTCAGAAATATGGTCAATATTCAAAATTTAGTTATGCTGGAAGTGCATAAGCTAGTTGTTCAAAATGATAATGTATGGAGTTATAAAGATTTAGCTGCAGAGTATCGCGATTGTGATAAAATCATCCTTGGCAGTGAAACAAAACATACCACAATTTTTGCTGATTGTTACAAGTGATGTTGCTGGCTATGACAAATGTCATATAGAGGCCCTGCTATTGTTAAAATTGTGTGTCAGATGATATAATTCTTGAGGTTCAGATTGTCACTATGGTAAGTGTGCTCTGGACTAGTCTCCGAAACAAGTATCATACTTTGGAGAAAATTTAGGTCTTGTACTAGAAGAATTTTTTGTTTTCAGTAAATATCCATGTGGGTGGATCCCTCACAGAATGTTTTCTACAGATGAAAGATCACTGAGACCGGTTCACAACCATAGAGAAAATGGTGGATGATGATGACTTGGTTGTGTTTGCTTTGAATAGTTTACTGCCCTCCTATGAAACATTTGTGGAGGCCTTACACTTGATGGTGGAAAGTGAAACCCTAGCTTTTGATCAGGTTAGATCCTATTTGCTGCAGAAGGTAGGCAAACTCATGCAAGTGAGTCTACTTCTAGACAAATAGAGATTGCCATTTGCTGCTTAGTCAAAAGGGAAGTGGAAACAAATTCCTAGTTAATCATCTTTTAGAGACCAAGTGAAATGTCTAACTGAACTAAGGTTGGGAATATGAACAAGGATTACTAGAAGTGATAACATGATCTTTCTTCCCACAACAAAAAGGCGATTGGTCAGGCAACAGTGGCAGCAATTGAAGAACAAGATTCTGAGGAAGAGTATGCTCTCACGGTATCATGCTCAAACAATAGTGCTACCAGTTGTTGGGTCATTGATTCCGGCACATCTAGACATTTTTAGTGTTGAAGGGACTATTATTATTAACATTTACAACAAATACAATTTGTTGCGATTCATTTACATTAGCTGATGGAAAGTCACTTATAGTACAGGGGATGGAAGATATACGCATTGTGTTGAATAATGCTCAAAAACTCATAGTAAAGAATGTTAGGTATGTTCCTAGCATGCTTGGAAATCTCTTGTCTATTCATTAGTTAACATAAAATCCCAATGCTGTATTTTTCTTTAGGCAGAAGTGTATTATCTTATGTGACATAGGATAAGATAACTACCCTAGGCATTGAGCAAGGTTGCGTATATAAGCTTGTTGATCTTGCCACAATCAACTTAAAGGGACGTGGAGGGAGACTCCAATATATAAGATGTCATGGAGGATGAAATTCCTCATAGGCTTGTTGAACCTGCTATCGTCAACATGCATGCACTACTTGTGGAGAGAATATCAACTATGCATGATGTGCGGGAGGTTGAAATGTTTCATGTGTAGGTGGATGAAATGCTTTGACCATGGGATATGCAGAAGGTGCATGGTAAACTGGCAAGTAAATCCACTCAAAGAATGTGGATTGTGGCTCCACTATCCAATATGCACAGGAGGTACATGGTGAGATGACAAGAAAAGTCACTAAAAGAAAGGCATTGGCTCGTAGGACTGGAAACAAGGTTATTAATTCAACATAGCATGTTCATGTTCTCTCACATCTAACCTTTTTATGGTACTTGTACTGCAGCGATATTCTGAAGTAGAAGGCATACCTGAGTGGAAGATTTCCATGCAAGCAGAATATGAAGCCTTGTTGAAGAACCATTGTAGGGAATCGGTGGAATTTCCCATTGGATACAAATGGGCGGATACAGTCAAAGCAAAGCTGATGGTACTTTGGACAAGTACAAAGCATGTCTTGTTGTGAAAGGTTTTTCAGAATAAGAGGGAAAATGACAAGGATTTCTTTGCTAATACTGTGAATAATGCAGAGATGGTCACATTTGGGTTGTTTCTCTCCGAAGATTTTGACGAGGAGGTTTACCTGGCGCAGCTTGAAGGTTTTCAGCTACCCGTTCGTGATTGGCTGGTTTGCAGATTGACTAAGTCTTGGTACGGGCTTTGGCAGGCTCCACGAGCTTGGAATATTCAAAATGATCAGCATCTCCAAGATTTTAGATACAGAACTATGGAGTTTGGGCTGAAGTTATGAACCCATGATGATTCATCACCACTCAATTAATCACCTACAAACAATTAGTGGGCACCCCGATATAGCTTATGCTGACACAACTGGATATGTGTTGTTGGTGGTGATCTTTCTTGGATTTTATCTCAACCAAAGCTCATTCATTGGACTATAGGAAACCGTTAGATGACTGCAGATTTCAAATTAAGATGTAAGGAGCAGCCTACTCATTTAATGACTAAATCCTTGGTCACTTTGTGTTTGTAAAATTTCAGGACAAACTTTGAGCAGTTTCAAGATTAGTTATTATGGGAGGTGTTAAAGTTATTAGGCCATTATGTAATTATTAACAAATTTTTAATTAGTTAATATACTTTAATTATATGTAGCATAGTTCTAAAAATCGCGATTTATTGGGCGATAATCACGATAAATCGTTTTTCCCATGCATAGCGATTTATCTTTCCATAAATCGCGATTTGTTTAATGGCAATAAATCGCGATTTTTTGGCGCTGAAAAACCTGCAAAAATCGTGTGAAAAATCGTTCCATTTCGTCCTGGTCGAATCGTTTTTAGCTTCTGCGTTTTTTTGGCCTGTTTTCTCCAGCTGGAATCGTTTTTTTCCTTTTTTGGCATTTCTTTCCTTTTTTGGATTTTAAATTTGCCATTTTTGGAAAGGGTCTAGGAAGATGTAGCAACAAAAACTTGCGTGTGCCATAACTTCATTCTGTGGCTCTGTTTCAAGTGCCGTTTTCTCTAAAAGTGTATATTTTTTCAAGCTCTACGCATTGATGGCAATATTTTTATTATTTTCATAAAATCCATTTTGCACCTTTTTGGACCAAGCAACTTAACATCATTATAATAGTATATTGTATAACGATTTAACATTTAACATCATTTAACAGCATAACGATTTAACATCATTTAACATTATAATAGTATACTAGTATACAATATAATAGTATATACTATACTGTATACTGTACAGAGTCACTTCTCGCATCATTTAACATTGTTTTTACATTTAATTTAAGTATATTTGATGAATTTAAATGTTTTTAAAAGTAGCGATAAAGTTACCGATTAATGCCGATTTTTTGCCGATTCCCGATTTTCGATTCAAAATTTGGCTTGCCGATTAATCCCAATTTACGATTTTTTGAACTATGATATGTAGTATAAGTGTATAACTACCTCACCTGAATTTAACTATTTTATGATTAATAAATGATGAACGCATATGAGATGTGTGTCGTGTGCCGCATGCCTTCCATTCTCTTTATTTTTTTTGTCTTATCTATTAATAACACTTCTCTTTGGTACAATCATCAAGCCTACGGTTTTGTATAGGTCCGAGGTTTGGGGACCTAGTATGGGGTCTATTAATTGGGCTCTTATTGAGAGGATCTGACCTCATGATTTAGCATATGATCCATTGCAAATGGATTGTTCCATGGTGCATTGTCCAAGCCATGACTATCTTTAGGCTTACTTTCTACATTTAGACACTTAGAAAAATGTGGGATTCAACTTTAGGTTGTGGGAGGGCTAGGTTTTCATACTTAGCCCTATGTTCTTTGAATGCTTCACACATTGAGGAGGGTAGGTCAGCGAGGTGGCGCTTATCTCTTCACAACACTACTAACAAGATGCCCTTGCATACTAGTTCTTAGCGACGGGGATCCACCTTTGCTCAGCATCATGGATTTGCTCCTTTGAGATCTCTTCCCAGGGCATTGGGACAAGCACACATTACGAGCTTCTTCACTGCCACGGGAGTTTCTTTTAGTTTTATTTAGTTAGTCGTTGATGCTATGATGCTTTTACTCTCGCACTTTCTATTGTAATTATATATATTCTTGAGTCCCAGTGACTTACTTTTGGTCAGTTTTGGACATTAATATAATTTATTTCTTTCATTCTCCATTATTTCACTATAATCTCTAGTATAACTTGCTTGTTTGAGTCATAACCTTTTCTAAATGCTTCGATTGTGCTGTTTACAGTGTGATTGTCTTATACATTGCATCCTCAAGTTTATTCCAACTGCCAATGGCTTGTTTGTTGGTTTCTGCTTTCATTTGAAACCAACGGAACCCCAAGGGCTGATTGCTTGAGATGTAGTACTATAGTGGGAACTATATGGGCAGCTTCAATTAATTGAAAGAAATTCTCTACAGACTTTGAGTCAAATTCCTGTGGATCTCCCTCCCTGAGCCTTTTGGCTGTGGAGAAGAGGTTGGGTGTTCTTGATTCCTTCAGTTGTACCCTCTTCAACATCTCTCCTGTTCTCTTATTTTGCATGTTTTATGATAGACTTTGAATGGACATTTGGATGGGTTTGTTTTGTTTTGCATAGCTTTTGTAAGGGCTGCATTATTTGTGCAAATGTTCCCAATTTGGGTTGTTATTGTTATCTGATCTTTAATGAGGTCCTTGATGTGTATTTATAAGTTTTGGGAACTAAATGATGCTGGTGTGGTGCTAGTCAGTCCAGTTAGAATATAATGCTGATTTTATTCATTCATAAAAACTACATTGGTGTAGAGAGTGAAAATAACAAATTTATGCTAAAAAATAATATATTTCTCAAAAAAGGGAATTAACAGTGCCACAAATGCATATATGATATCATAGTTTCTTTTGTCAAATTTGAATTTTGACTGGTATCTGTCATTTGGTTTAAATTTTGAACAGACAGTTGATGACTTGTGGACTATATGCCTCTTTAGGCCATTACAGGGCTGGTCAAGTAGGATTCTAAGCCTTAGTGACCAGTGTTATCACAAATAGTTTAGGTTCTGTAGGAATCTTCTTGCATTAAGGGCCATTATGAGGCTGAGGGGTTAGAAGACGAAGGCACCAGGTTTCCAAATGATTTTGTGACAAATATAATGATTGAAAAACAACAGGAGTGTTCAGATAGTACTGGGGCTGACATGCATATGGTGAAAGAAAGAAGGAAAGAAAGAAAGAAATTATATTAATGTCCATAAATGAGTCAAAGTAGGACAATGGGACTTCAATTATATTTGGTTACAAAAGAGAAATATTGGTGTAAAAGGACACCACATTACACAAAAGAACTAAATAGTAAGCACAAAAGAAATTTAATCATTGTAAGAGAAGTCAACTTGAAGTGGTCAAATCCTGAACCATGAGAACAAAGTATGAGTGACAATAGCTCTCAAGTAAAAAGTGTTTGGGAGTTGAGGTAGAAAGATAAGGTGAATATAAAAGCTCCTTTTAAATAGATTCCACTGATTGTCTTTCCCATCCTCCCAGCCTCCATCCTCCCCTGATTCATCCCCAAATTTCAAATCAGCCGTCTCAAATATCACAGATCAAATCTGGAAAGAAGATCTGAAAACATTTCTGCAATTCCATACATGGTAAGCCATTGCAGGGCCAAACATCTCTATCAGAAGGAAAATGGCTGTTACCTCAAGTTCGACATCTCCCTCAAGGTCTCCTTCACAGTGGAATTAATGGAACATAGATTAAGGTCACTAAAGGAGAAATCTCTCATCGCATGTTCATGGGAGATTTGCCTGGTCCAAAACCACAGAGCACATGTTAGTGAGAATTGGAGAAACACGGGCTTAATGGAAACTATAATGATGCGCAAGGAATACTTCATGGCTGTCATCTTCTCCAAACGAGGCAAATACCAGATTTTCCAAGGAGGTCCTTGGTTTATGAGAAAATCAGGACCCTTTATCAAGAAATGGGCTCCAACATTCAACCCCACAAGAAATCTCCCCACAAGCCTTCCCCCACTTCGAAGTGAATAATGGGAAGACACTTTTCTGTAAAAGATAATATATTGGTGCCTTGGACTTCACAAGAAACTGAGATTTGCTTAACTATGTTCCGATTTGTGTCGATTCGGACCTTGAAAATTCCTTACCGGATCAATTGATCCTTGATACAAGTTGAATTGAATGGGAACAATCCATTGACGACGAGAACATTCCATTTCAATCCTGGATATACTATGAACATGGCCATTTAGCACGTATTTTCTCTTCATAGGAAATAGCATATCGGTCATATGATGCCTAGAATCCAAATCCAAAGCCACTTGAAGAATCCCAGGATCAAAATCATCAAGAAGAAAAGTAAAAATAAACAAGACCACCAACACTCCAAAGCACCTCTTCAATGGGAAGCACTGAGAAGCCAAAAGAGAACAAATTCCAATGAGCTTTTGCTAGTAAAGGGAGAAGTTCTCCCATAAAACAGTGTCCATCCTTTAGAGGAACCTTTTTGCTGCCTTGGCACATACAATACTTCCCCCACTTCCAAGTGCATAACATGAAGACAATCTTTTGCAAAAAATCGCGAATGCCATTGGAGATTATATTGGTGCCTTGAACTTCACAAGAAACGAAGATGTGCTTAACTATGCTCGGATTTGTGTCAATTCGGACCTTGACAAACCCCTAGCAGATCAATTGTTCCTTGACACAGATGGAATTGAATGGGAACAACCTATTGACTATGATTCCATTTTGATGGTGGGTTACTATGAACATGGTCCATTTAGGATGTGTTTTCCGCAATGTTTTAAAAATCGGAAACTGAATGGGAACCGGTTGAGCGTCGGACTGAAACTAGATTGGTTTAAAATTTATGAATTGGTTTACTAAAAAATACGTAAAATATTACAATTTTAACAAAAAAATATATTTGAAGATTCCAAACCATGATTACAAACAATTAGAGACAAAATATGCAAAGTTTGCTCATGTACATTGCTATGCCTTTAACCCTAGGTCATATATCAGGATATGGATAGCCGACGTGGGGCTAACATAATCTCTTATCATGTCATATCATATTTATTTGTGCTTTCATATGCTTAGTGGGTCGGCCTTAGGGCTATGAGTAGTATAGTAGGGTACATATAGGAGTTAGAGAGTAGGATACTATCATCATATTGAGCGCTTGAGTCTTATTTTATGGTTTGGGGGTTGCCCCCTCGAAGTGGCTAAGTCATTCTACTTGCATATTGAGATCACATATCTATATTTTGGTGTTCTTTGGTGTTATATTGCTGCTGATATTCAGCTCTATCTAAGTAATTTCATTACATATATACCATGTAAGGGTAAATATAGCAAAATGACACCCAAGTGCATTATATATCCGAAACAACATACATAAACAATGAGGCTCTAAATGACCTTTAGACTCCCAGAGTCCAAAAAATAATATGCTACAAACTACAACATGTCTGATATCATTGATCAAATCATCGATCATGAAACTAGAATAAAGCTAACGAGAAAGTTGGTTTTTTAAAAAAGTGTTTTAAATGTCAATTTTGTTTTCTTATTTTGTCACACACCAATTTAGGCCGGTTCAGTACCAGTTTACTACGGAACTGGTCACCAAACCGGATTTTCTACTGATTTCTTCTATTTGCTATTGAACCAATCAAACTGGCTGGTTCCATTCCGGTTTGGACGGTTTTTAAAACACTGGTTTTCCCTTCATAAGAAATAGCACATCAGTTAAATGATACTTGAAATCCAAAATCACTTGAAGAACCCTTGGATCAGAATCCTTAACAAAAGTAGAAACAAACAAGCCCACCAAAAGTCCAAAGTACATCTTCAATGAGAAGCGCTAAGAAGCCAAAAGAGAACAAATTCCAACGATTTTATGCTAGTAAAAGGAGTTCTCCCCATAAATTAGTGTCCATCCTTTAGAGGAACCTCTTTACTGCCTGGGCACATACAAAATAGAGGAGATAGAGTTTGTCATGGATTTCTAGGACAACTCGCAATTTTTTTTATCATAACATCCCCTGCTTACTCATTCAACAATAAAAAAGGTTGAGTCTCAAATGTTAGCAATCTTTTATCAAAAAACAAGTACTTCTCATTTAAAATAAAGAAGGAACAACAATATTGCACATTCTCACATAGACGTGATCCCTAAAAATTAACAAAGTTTGGAAACCAAAAACTTTTTAATTGGAAACACATCATCATATTCATTAATAAAAAAATAGAGATTTCAAAAGTACATAGCTGGTTTACAATAAAAGGGTTGCTGATTGGTATTCATGGACGAAAATATCAAAAGCATGCCAAAAATTTAGCAAGGAAATTGAAGTACTTAAAGCAACAACTAACAAATTCCAAAGCCAAGAAAACTAAGTACAAGTTGTTCTACCTAGAGGAGGAGGTGACAGTTCATCCTTGGGTACAACCCAAGTATTCGACTGCTCTGATGGCGGACAGTTGTAAGTTTTCCATCATCTCCCAGATTCTACAAGGCCAACAACATCAAAACTCTCCACCTAGGTAGGGCGAGGACACCAATACCTTGAACAAGCGAGCTCCAATGGGAAGGGCACGCACAATCTTGCTCATCGAACACGAAACACTCCCCTAGTGACCAAGGAGCTCCACCAAATGCTGAAACTCTAGTGCAATGTATCTGCTCGTGCTTACATTTGACAAGAAGCTGATGTGAGCACATGATTCTTATTGTTAGAGAAAACTAATGAGAAATTTCTTCATGATTAAAAATAACAACATTCCTATCTTTCCAAAGCTGAAACAAAATAGTAGGTCTAAAAATATTCCAAATAAAAGCAATGTATAAAGGCCATCGAGCACAATCTACAAACAAACCCATTCTTTAGTTGATGGGTTATGGGGGTAATTAGACTATGGATCCACTGCAAGGGATCATGGGATCGATGGCATGTTTGGAAGATATGCTTAAAAGATTCATATTTGAGACATTGGGGGATTTGGGATCTAGAAAACCAATATGCTGGTCTTTCCTCGAGGGACAAGCCTTGATAGACCACACACTAGAGAAAATGAGCAAGCTTTTTCCCAAGTTTGGAATTCCAGTTTCGGTTTAGATAGGCAAGCCAAGTCTGAGGTGAGGCATTAAGACTCCACTGACTGTTGAGCTTACTGAGTGTAGAAGAAAAAAGGCTCATAAGCTGATAGAGCAAGCTAGATGAATATCTCTTAAAATGAGCATCACAACTTCATCCCAATCTTTCCACCATGCTACTGAAGGCTGGATTCCAAGCTTGTGAAGCATTACATTAGGCATAAAGCTCTTGAATGCAGATGATTGAGTGTAAACCAATAGGAACAAGTGTGAACTTTTGTTGTAAGGCATGTCAGGGTGTCCAATCATGTGAAGAGAACAGATACTGAACTGTGCGTAAGCCTTTCTTGAAAAGCTGCAATGCTTTAATAATGTTTGGTGTTTCGGCTAAAGGCAAGCTACTGGTGGAGGATGTAGGAGACCACCAAAGGTTATGTTGACTAATATAAAGACCAAAACAAAAGCCATCACCGACCTAGTTAAGGAAAGGCTTGATAACTTCCAAGGCTTTTGAATATGCTTTCGGCTGCAAAGGAACCCTCATTTTGACGAGACAGAAGTAACAAGTGGAGTTTCAAAGCCTATATTTTTTCAACAAGCTTTGCTATAAGGAGATTTTGCAGCAATGTAGCGTAAAAGCAAAACTTTCTGTGCTTATGGTCCGTTAATAGCACGAACAACCCACTTATCACACAATGCAAGTCTTTGTCTGTGAATATCAATATTTTCCATGCCTCCTTTAGATTGCGGGAGCCATCAAATATCCCAATAATCTTGTGAAAGCCTCTAGTTTGCTTAGCGTTGGCCCAGAGAACATCCCTAAGTAGCTTAATAAGCTTGTTGTATGAAGCCTTAGAGGGAGCCATACAAGAAGAATAGTATACATGTGTGGTCGCTAAAAAATAGTGTAGATCTAGAGTTTGTCAACAAGAGAAAGAGGTTTGGTAATCTAGAATGCAATCTTCTTTTTGAACATGTTTAAAACATACTTCCCCAACAAGGAGTCAGATCCATCAAAGGCAAAAGGAATGCCTAAGAACTTCAACGTCTCCCCTTTTGATCTGCTTCCAATGTAAGCACGAGAGCCAAGTGGGCAAGGGCATTGAACTCTAGCATAAACATTGGGTTTCAGACCGTTGTATGTTGGAACAAAAAGCTTTGCAAAAGATATTGAGATAGGCCATGGCTGGATTGAAAGAAGCCTTATTCTCGACAAGAGTAAGGAAGGACTCTTTGGCGAAATATTCATTTATGAGTTAACTCCTATTAGGAAGCATGATACCCTGAATCAGACCCAATTTGGGCCTAGGAGCTAGCAGATAATCAAAGGCTTCTGTAGCAAACAATTATAGTGTAGGTGCTAAAGGAAAACCCTATTTGACAGAATGGAAAAGAGAAAAATCCCTACTTATGGCCATTTGTGGTTAAACAAGCAAAGACATTTGAGAAGAGAGTCTAGATAGTCCTTTGAACCCTAATGCCTTGAGCATGGCCAAGATAAATGGTCATTCAATCCTACAATATGCTTTTTTGAAATACAACTTGAGGAATAAAGTACATTGTTGAGGGGTGCATGCCTATTGCATCCCTTGCCAAACAAATGTTGTCAATAATATAATGACCTTTGATGTATCCCATTTGTTTAGGTCTTATGATTGTAGGAAGAATAATGTGAAGGCGAAACACTTGAACTTTCGCGAGATTTCTTTTTATAAGAAGCATTGAACAAGGTAATAGGCATTCGACTGGTAATGAGTTCAAGATTTCCAGCCTTGAGAAGGATTTTTATGTTCCCTTGGTAAATAAGATTTTCTAATGATTTGTTTTGTAGTGCTTTATAGACTTGAAGAAGATTTGGTGTAACAGAAACCTAGGTGGCTTTATAAATTTCACAAGAATTGCATATAAGTCGGAAACGTTTTTGGGGGAACCTAAATCGTTGGCTATCAAGCAAAAAAAGGAAATTTTACATTGAAGAAATAATAGACGAGCAAGACATATTCTAGAAGTGGAACCAAAACTAGTGGAGACTATCATGCAAACCCAAGAAGAAAATCCACTGTGTACTTTAGGGAATGGAGCTGTTAGGAATTATTCTTTTATTTGTTTAGTGCGTACATGTTGTGGTGGTTGTAACAATCCACCAAATATGGGTTTGAGTAGTTTTAGGGTTGCGTTTGTTAGCAACCTCCTCCGTAATTGATCTATAGGGATCCATAAAAACACACCATTTCATCAGATCATAGGCACTATGAAGGAAAAAATCAAGAAAATAAGGAAAAAGGGGGTTCTGTCAGCATTTTAATAGAACTGTTGCTCTGTGCAAAGTGGCGGTTGCAGAACAGCCGCCCTGCAGGGCGGCGGTCCTGTAATTGCCAGTCTGCATCGGGCGGCGGTCCTGTCACTTTTGACAGAAAAATAAAAATGGAGCCCGAACGGTTCGAATTTGAACCGACTGTCTTTGTCTCTTCCTTTCCTGTGTCCCTTCCCATTCTCCAGTGCACGAGAGGACATGGGAAGGCTATAAATGCATGAAGGTGCAAGGGATTTGGGCATTCGAAAGATCCAAAGAAATCAAGAGTAAAATTGTATTGTTGAGAGCAAGTGAGCAAAGGAGTTCAGTGCTGAAGTGGATCTGTAGGAGCAAGGTACAAGGAACAGAGCAAGCAAGTAACTAGAGGGAAGGTTTACATTGTTGTTTCTCTCTATACTTATTGTAATTTGTAAATTTTATTTAATTGGCCAATACAAGTGGGAAGAAAGAGTAGTTGCCCTTCTCGATTGGTTTTCCCCGAATTGGGGGTTTCCAGGATAAAATTCTTGAGTTGTGTGTTTGAATTTTGTTAGCATTCTCTGCAATTTGATTCTAAGAACTAAGAAATTCAGTGACTAAGCTTTAGAACTGTCATTTTCCAAAGATGAAAGTAGAACAACATTATTTGTGTGATTCGTAGAATTCCAAAGCCGAGTTTTAAGGATCAGTAATAGGATCTTGACATGCTATATATTTGTAACTCAACATATGAAGTATATTCAGGATCATTATTTTTTGAGATTGATTTCATATGGTTTCATAGCCGATTATTGATGATGCATCTATTGTAAAGATGAGGATCGCCATTCATAATTGCTCCATGGCTGTGTGTATTCCGCAAACATCCTCGGCTGTGCTACGTCTCTGAACATGCCTTCATTGTAGAGTAGAGGAGGATCTATGGTGATCAGTCATAGGTTATTGTCTTTTTGCACACAGTTATGTGTTTGGATACGGTTCACATTTCACGTTCGCAGCCAAAGTTTCTGTTAGTCTAGGTTGGTAGCTATAGATTTCAGATCCGGTTATTGGAGACTCGGTCTTGAGCGTGTATGTGAAGCAAACATCTGCGATCATTCCCATTTTGCATTCCTCCTAAAGCCTTCCATTTTCTCGGCTAGCATTAATGTGCCAACACCCATTATGTCCACGTGGTGAGTTTAGGACCGGTGTGGAAGATTTTTCATACAAAGTCTAATGTTTCAATATTAATGTTCCCATAGTTTCATGTTTAGTTTATATGTCTCTAATATAACGAATATACTCTTTTGGATTGGGGAGAGTATTAGGTTTTTTAGGTTCCTTGTTATTTGTTGTGTCTATAAAGTTTGGGTCTAATATTTCAATTTCATCATTTGAAATGAAGTAGTCTTATTGTCCATAAATCATTTGTGTGTGAAAGTGAATGTTGGCAAATGGTATTTGTATGCCGTTTAAAGTTATAAATTTGTCCATTTTCTAAAAGAAAATTGTCTTGATATTCCATCAAGTCAATAGTTTATTTTTGAAGCCTTGTCTGTAAAAGATTCAATATCTCGTAATTGTCAAAATAAAGTTAATGTTTTTCGTCTTGTTGGTCATTGTAAAAGTCATCAGATTTTATTTTTTTGTCGCGTGAAAAGTATTGATTTGTGTAGTCAAAATATCAAAATGGACAAGCTGAATTGTATTGAAAAATTTTGAAGGCAAAGATTTCCATACATGGTAGGTAAGAACTTAGTTGTTGTTGATCAACAAAGATCTACGAGATATTATTGAAGGAAAAATCAAGAAACCAAATGATGTAGATGAAGCAACAAAGTGGGAAAGCAAGGATCGAAAGCAACGGCAATTATTGGCCTGGGATTATCTGATGCCTACCTGCATCACATAAATCTAACAAAGACGTCACATTTCATCCGGATGACATTGAGTAAATTGTTTGGGTCACAAGCAAAGAGCGATGACACTCACGCAGAAGTTGTTCAAGCTCAAGATGGAAGAAGGTGACAGTATGGTTAAACACATCAATAAGTTTCATTCTATTCTAAATCAATTAGGCTGGAATAAACATTTCATGCCTGATGACATGCAAAAGTCATATTACTTAATAGGGTCACATTCTAACATGAGCGCTTTACATTGAGTAAAATAAATCCAAGTTTAGAAGATTTGATTTCTTCTCTGATAGAAGAAAAGAGAACCAAGAAGATTGATCCAGAGGAAAGTGCAATGTATGGTAAAAACAAATCATATGCTAAAGGGAGATTCAAATCTTCGTTTAAGCAATGGATCAAACTCCAAAAAAGACAAAGTGACCACTTGTTATTACTGTTGAACACATCACTAAGTTTTGTTCAATTTGAAATCAATTAGCTGGAATAAAAGTTGATGTGCTTGATGATGATGCAAAAGTTGTATTACTTAATAACATGCCTCCAAGCTAATCTACTATGGTCTTTACATTGAGTAAAATAAATCCTAGTTTAGAAGATTTGATTTCTTCTCGTTATAGAAGGAGAAAATAGAACCAAGAAGATAGATCTAGAGGAAAGTGCAATTTATGGTAAAAACAAATCATATGCTAAAGGGAGATTTAAATCTTCGTTTAAGCAAGGATCAAACTCCAAAAATACGAAGAAAAATACCACTTGTTATTACTGTAAACAATCTGGTCACATATCTATAAACTGCAGGAAAAGAGCATAAGATTTACTTGATGGAAAACTACAAGCAAATGCCATGGCTGCTGATGAAGAAGAAGTAAGTTATACAAAAGAACCAATGGACAATGGTTATAATTCTGAAGATTTTCTATACTGAGTAAGCAACATCACACTGAAGGATGGAGGCACAAGAGGTTAGAGGTCGAGCAACATAAATGAGGTTGTGGCATGTTTTTAAGTCTAATATTTGATTTCCAGTGTGCAGTGTGCATTATTTTTAGAGTTTCTGTTTTGTGTGGATTGTTGAATAAATGAAAATTTCACTTTGTGGGGGGGGAATATGAATCAATATTTCATTTCCATTATGCACCAAATCGGCTAAAGTCAAGGGTAACTTCGAGTGGTAGTACCAGTTTCCTATGCTGTTTGAGATCGTGTGGCAACAATCGACAACAGTAGCTACAAATGAGAACATTTTGTTCTTATGGGAGTATTCTTGTTCAGATTTGTAATCAGTGAACGAAATTTCCTACATAATTCCTTGATGTGAAAATATAGTGGAAAGATAAAAGCACTAGTGAAATACACCATCATGATACTTGAAGAGGATGAACAAGATTTCATACCTTGGACATGGGTTCATATTTGATGAACATGGGTTCACACTGAGGTTGTTGGACAGTCTTTGCAAAACCATCACTGTGCCAAGATCATGAGCACGCAAGGGTGGCAAGCTGTAGAAGAAGTGTGTTTGTTTTTCCCCATGTTCGCCCTAAGGGGGGAATGTAAGGAATTATTCTTTTGCTTGTTTAGTGTGTACATGTTGCGGTGGTTGTAACAATCCACTGAATATGCGTTTGAGTAGTTTTAGGATGGTTGTGTTTGTTAGCAACCTCCTCCGTAATAGGATCTTGACATGCTACATATCTATAACTCAACATATGAATCATATTTAAGATAATTATTTGGTGAGATTGATTTCAGGAGCACATATCTCTCTGCTACTAATTCATAGATGCGGATTCTCTCTTGGAATATTGAGGTATTGGTGTCCCCTATAAATTTTATTTTCTCAAGCACAAGGTAAAAACAAAAAGGTTGGAAGTGATTCTCTTGCAAGAAATTTGTAGGTAGTGGATATCATCTCCCTTATGCCTTGAACCCCATTCTTATGGGTCACTTCAATGCTATAAAATCCATCAAAAGAGAGTTTCAGGATTTAACCAAAGAAAAACAAATGCTCTCACTAACTTTCCAATTCTCAACTCCATGGCGGATCTGGAATATGCAGTAAGGCCATCACACGTGGCCCTGTGAATAGAAAAGGATGAGTTACATAGCTGAGAAACTTGATAGAATTATAGTTGTAGACCAGTGGTGATTTGTAAACTCTAGGTTAGAACTCACAAAATCACAACAATTCTGTCGTACTTCAGCTATGCTTGAAATGACAGTCAATTGCTCTTAGTGAATGACATTCTCAGTGTTGTTATTACTTGCAAACAATGTTAATGAAAGGAATTTACACACACACACAACAACATTGAAACAGTTCAAACTTTGATACAATATTTTATTCCTAAAAACCCCCAAGGTGAGGGGAAAACCAGTAGTTTAACACTATGACTTTACTCTATTAGGCGATGGTTGCAGTAGTTTAACGCGACAACTTTACTGGTAAGCACAAATCAAAGACATTGCTAATATTGAACACTACTATTTGTTTGGTTTGCAAATTTTCTTTATTTTTCAAATTTTAAAAATTATGATGCTTTGGTATAAAATTACATTTATCCTCCAAAAATAAAAAAAATGCTTTTTCAAAATTAAAAAAACATAAAAAAATCCTCTATGAAATGCTTTTATTTATTTTTATATTGTGGAAAGATTGCAAATATGGCCCATATAAGCAACTTATAAGACTAATACCGACTACTACATAACTCCTTTCAAACAACCACACTAGAAGCCAACAATGGAAGACCAAGAGTCACAACATAGTTCCTTTCGAGCAACCACACTAGAAGTTATGAAGGAAGATCAAGAGTCACTCCACATTAGATGTCACTTTGGGGATTTGAACTCGGGTCTCCACAGTGAGAATCCAATGCTTTTAACTAGTTGAGCTCAACCCCTTCGACAAAATACTTTTAATCGGATAAAACAGGAAGTTTAAAGTTTCAAAATTAAATGAAACTTATATTGTTTTGAATCATACATCGGTTAAAACCTTAATTTACTAAATAGCTTGCTTTTGAGGTAAAAAATATAGCCCTTACCTCTATTTACTCAAGGACTCGGTTTAAGGTTGATTATTGTGATTTTGTTTGCAAGAATTTGTGATGGATCTCCAATACGACTGCCACTGCCTTTACTGAATAATGAAGTCTTTAAAGCCAAGAATGGGTTATGGGACTGTGTGCGATTGGGAGGAGTTGTGTTTGTTGTGCCGCCACAAAGGTTTGGATCTGGGGCTTATTCTGTTACAACCACCTAAATCAAAATTGTGTGCAGGTCTTTGACACCAAATCGATACCAAGAAATTCAGGCCGTGTATACTGTGCTGGGGATGGAAATTTGTAGTGACTGTTAGCATATGCAAAGAGAAGAAAGAATTAGAGAGATAGCGGCTCAAATGACACAGGTAGGTCCAATTTGTTATAGGAGGTGGTTACACTTTAGTTGAACAGTTACCAACCATATCACAACTACATAACAATTTTATATGCTATATAAAGCGCTATATTTTAACACCCCCTCTTAATGACTAAACCGGATACAAGACAAAGTTTGTCCCAAAATTTTACAAATTTTCTAAAGCCCATATGTTTAGTCATAACATCTATAGAATGTGCCATAGGTTGTACTTTAAAATCAAAAGTCCATGACTGTGTTGCGGTTATCGAATGAAGAAGAACCGCAAAACAAAATTCTGGTCCCATGAATAAAAGATATGGCAAGTGGTCCACTGGTTTTCTATTACGTGATTCATTGATCAATGATGAATCACCAATGGCTGAGAGTGTCAGCCCCATCTCCAGAGTGTTGAAAATCAGAACCTTGGAGAAGTGGATTGAAAAATCTGTTCTAGGCTTGTGTCGCCTGCTGGAGTTTGTACAAAGACTCAATTATCCTGCAATCGAAGTCACCTCGATCATGTCCTTGCAACACTGTGTAGTGCTCATCCAACTTTCTCAATAAGAGAAATGTGACCATCTGTGCAGTAGGAGTTAGATCCAACTCCGCAATAGTAGGAGAAATAACCATCTCTGTCTCAGCAGTGGTCTCCGTCTCAGCAGTGGTAGGAGTGAGAATCAACTCCTCGTCTATTTGCTCATCAATCCTTCCCAACACAATGATCAAACTGTTCATGCTCTACTGTCCTTTGAGCAAGGACCTCTAAGTGAGTGGTTGGGCATGCCATCTCACCATGTACCGTCAGTGCATTTGGAATAGTGGAGTCTCCATCCACAACAAACTGTTCTTCAGAATAAGGAAATCCATCCTCCCAAGGCATGTTCACCTCGTGTACACTTGGTATAGTGGATACTCCCTCCACAATAGGTGCATGTAGGTTGACTATATCCAAGTCAACAGATTTGTGAGGAATGGCTTCCTCCCAAGGCATTGCAGCCTCTTGCACTTCCTGAATGGTGGAGCTTTCCTTCACACGTGCATTCATGTTGGTCACAGCCAGATCAACAAACTGATACTGACCATCTTCCCCAATACCAAGGGAAATTATCCATCTCTGTTTCACATCAGGGACAACACACTTCTTTCCACAAAAATCCACAAAAATATTGGGATTTTCAGTCAATTGACGAATAGATAGAAGATTCTTTTGTAAAGAAGCTACATATGTAACATTCCGTACCAACAATTTATGAGCATTATTCAATACAAATCATATATCTCCTATCCCTTCTACTGCAAGTGATTCTCCATTAGCTAACACTACTGATTCAAAACAAATATTTGCAGTAAATGAAACATACCAGTCCCTACGACATGAAAAGTGTGTAGACGCACCAGAGTCAATGATCCAACAACTGGTGCCACTATCATTCGAGCATGATGTTGTAAGACAGTAAAGAGCATGTCCGTCATCCGAATCCCGTTCTTCTGCAACTGCTGCCACATGTTCCTCATCACATGGCTTTTTGTTTTGCTGCGAAAGATCATACTTCCGCTTCTGACAATCCTTCTTGAGGTGCCCAACCTTGTGACAGTAATAGCATGTGACCTGATACCGAGTGGAAGACTCACCAAATTGATGTTTCCACTTTCCCTTTGACTGAGTGACAAGAGCACTCTCTGAATGGTCACAATTAGATTCTGCTTGAAGTCGTCTCCGCTCCTTTTACAACAAGTAGGAACTCACCTTGTCAAATGTGAGTGTTTGATTTTCAGCCATTAAATGGAGTGCCTCCACAAATGACTCATATGAAGAAGGTAAGTTGTTCAAAACCAAAGCCACCATATCATCGTCATCCACCTTTTTGATGATGGAAGATAATTGGTCTCAGAGGTCTTTCATCCGAAGTAGGTGCTCAGACAACGATCCACCTTCTTGTAAGGTTACGGAAAAGAGCATATTTTTCAGGTATAAAACCTGACTCTTTTTTGACGTCTGATATTTAACCCGCAGAATGACCCACAATGTGCTTGCCACAATGGCATTCCGCACTCCTGGTATCATATCATCCGACACCAACAACTTAAGAAGCAATAACGCTTCCTTATGACGTTTGGCATAATCTGCGAAGTTCGTCACTAGTCGACTTTCATCACCGTTGATTATTTTATCACAATCACGAAATTCTGCGACCGTTAAAATCTTATGACTCCAAACATTGAAATTAGTGCCCGCTAATTTTTGTGTCTCAGACAAAGTCAAGTGTGAAATATTTGCCATTTTATTATTCCAAAGTAATGGAAATAATAAAATAATAGCTTGCCCAAACCAATAATAAAACAATATTACTTATTCGTGCAAATAATACTAAAAATTATTTACTCCCAGCAAATCGAATAAATACCTTTGTTGATGAAGTAAAACAAATATGCCCTCTAACCCTTCGAGAATATTAACTCCTTTCTTCACACGATTTCTACTCCAACGACTTAGCATTCAAATGCCCTTTGCTTCCAGGATTATGTTGTTGATGTCACCAGCCACGAACAAGATGCCACCAGCCACAAATTCCTTTAGAAGGCTGGGTTTCTACGAATTTTGCGACCACGTTTTTCTTGTTCATCTGTTCTTCGACCCACGACTTTACCGTTGTCGACACAACACATGCCTTCACGACTGGACTTTGCCTTTGTTTGCCCACGAACCACGATTTTTGGCTTTTCGACTGGGTATTGCTACAGCCAGGAACCCAGGTACCACGTTTTCCTCAAACACAACAGGTTCACGTGTCGTGTTTCCTTTCTCCCCTCCAAGAACCCACGACTTTGTGCAAAACCGACTGTATTGTCCTCGTTTTTCTTCACTCTGCCCACGATTTCTCCTAGCGATTGGATCTGCCACAAATGGCTTCACGACTCTTGCATATACACGACCCATGATTTTCCCTTTTTTAGTTTGTGCCCAACTAGGGCTTCCCCAAACTTCCAGTTCGTACCTGTTGACAAGGCTTCCTTGAACTGCGAACTGACCGCTCTGGTACCAATGTTAGCATATGCAAAGAGAAGAAAGAATTAGAGAGAGAGCAAACTGCACTGCTCAAATGACACAGGCAGGTCCAATTTATCATAGGAAGTGGTTACACTTTGGTTGAACAGTTACCAACCGTATCACAACTACATAACAGTTTTACATTCTATATAAAGCGCTATATTTTAACAGTAACATGAGGAGAAAAATAGAAGCCGTACAGCAGCCTGTTCTCTGTTATGTAAAATAGCTGAATAAGATGGACTATATCCAAGCGAGGAGCAGCCCCATTTCGCTGGGATTCAACACCTCAGACTGTTGTTTGAAAATTGAGATGGAGGAGTAAAAGGAAAACATAGCCTGTGCTTTAATACCAATGTCAGGCCAGGCATTGGAATGACAAATTAACAATATTGGAGCAAGCCAAAAAATGTATTCACATTTTCTTATTGAAATAAAGAAGATTACAATAAATAGAGCCAAGATTTGGCTGTCCATTTCACCTTTAAGGTGACTCTTCCTGTTCCTACTGGAATGACTCTTCATCTCTATCAAATAAGACAAAAACCTATGACACCTAGGATCAACATATATTACAATAATGTTACAAAAGCGACATATTGTTATAGAGGATGATGACATGGAATGCACAGCTAGTATATAGCTACAACAAATCCACTTCCAATCCCTTGCCAACAATGCCCAAGCTTTTCATATAAGCCCTATCGGTGAATCGATAAATACAAAGTTAGCCAACCAAACCGTGATTAGTAAATCCATGGGTTTTCAAGCCAACAAGCCCTTTGTATAACACAAACACCCTCATGTCAAAGTTTGATCCTTGAAATACTCTGACACCCCAGTCCTCGATTGTGTCAACAAGTTGTCCATCTCCCCCGAACATTTCCAGACCATGCCTTGCTCAGCTCATAACAATCATGCCCTAGGGTCCAACTTTGAATTCCCCCCACCTGACTTCGCTAACCCCTCCATTTTTTGGGCCAGGTCATTGCCCTCAATATAACTTCCAAGGCCAGTAAAACCATCCTCTCCCCGATGAGATTAGCCCTCAATACAAAATTTCTTCACAAAAATCAGCATAGAATGTGCCATAGTAGTTGCATTTTGCACTATTGATGGTACTTTGAAGTTCCTCAACAACACCATTGGATAACTTGGCATTCAACATTCTGTAATGGAAGAAGCGTTGGGGTCCATGTCCATAGAAATATGGATTACCTTTTTGAGTGCTGTTTTCCAGCAGCAAAACAAGAGGATTGAAATGCTCGAGCACATTGTGTATGATGATGTTGAGGTGTAAGACAAGTATTGGCCTACTGCCAAGTGCCATGATTTTCATGAAAGTGCCCCGGGAAGCGGCAGTTGACATGTATCGGTGGACAAACCCATTCCGAGACCTGCTCCTCCCATGTGCCTGCTGTAGAGATACCTAATACTGAGGAGCAGAGTGGTACTGGTTAGTCTGTACTGGGCCAGAATGGGATATCCAATTGAAAATTTACATAAATGAGAAAAAGGATCCCCACTCATTCTAACCTGGGTTTCTAATATAGATATTCACCCAGGAGTAATGCAGAACCAATGTAAGCCAACTTCACTTGAGTCAGCTGTCTTAATTGATGTGTTCATTCGATGAATGACTTGTTACTGAATTACTTAAACCTTTCTTACTGAAAGTTGCATAATCTGCTGTAAGAAACAATGATGTATTACTCTTTGAGAATGGGATTAGGATGCTTATATATTGGTCCAGTGTTCTCCCGCTATCTTCAGAAGTTTTTAAATTATTGTATGACATTTATACGTAGTCAGTTTCACTGAAGCAGCTCAAGTTCATATTTGTTATTGCTATTTGCAGATTTGCTCATCAAAATGTATGATACTTGCCACTGCAGGTTTATAGGAGTGCATTGCGCCTTGTACGTTCTATGGTTAGTGAATTCTATATCCTGTACTTCAATGATTTTGTTAGCAAGTATTTGGTTTCCATTACTTCTTTTCCTTCTCGTACAACACAGTAGAAGATTGCAAACAAAGAGATTTAATACCTAACGTATATTTTGCATCATTTTCCAAAACATTTTATTAGAATCATTTTCTAGATTAGATTGGGAAATTCACGAGGTTGACTCTTCTATAAATACTGAGTTTTGAGAATTTAGAGATCAAACAATTAGAGAGTGAAAAGGGATGGACTTTGTGAAGACTACCTATTTAAAAATATTGAACTTAAATTTGAATTTCAAAAACATCCTTCTGAAATTCTCAAACTTAGGATACTTCTATAACTGTGCAACTCTGCATGTCAGGCAATAGAAAGTTTGAATGTTACATGTCTTGTGACTGATTTTGGATGCATGGTCGTGCTTTATTTTTGGACCGTTTTATTTATGTTTTGTATGGATTTGTTTTTTAAGGCTCACATTATTTATGCAACTGCGTTTTCCCAGTTCTTTATATTGTTGCTATGTGACATGGTGTGGGTGGATGAAATAGAGATTTAAGCGGCCTTCATATTGCTGTTGATACTCGCATGCAACGGTGAAATACAAAGCAGCAATGCTTGACTAGATAATACTTACACATAGACCACACGACATTAGCCAATAATTTTACATAGATCACACGACATTTGCAAACAAAACCCATCATATCTAGGATGGATAAAGATCATCATCAAATCACGATAAAAGACAACATGTCTTGACATTTGTCTCTAATAAGGATTCACTATTAAGGGAATCTAACCAATGCCTGTCCATTATCTATGGCGACAACAGTCCTGCAAAATACAATAAACATGTACATAGAAGATACAATCATCTAAGCCAACATATCAATTCCAAGCTCTCTTCTAGAGATAGCTTATGGACATCCAATCCATGGAGGCAATTTAGCATGACTGTTATCTACGGCTAAACAGTTGTGCAAAATACAATAAATGCGTACATAGCAGTTACAGTCATCTAAGCCATCATATCAATCACACGTTCTCTTCTAGAGATAGCTTATAGACATCCACTCCATGGAGGCAATTTAAGTGCATCTTCCTTGGGACAATATCATATTTGAGGACTTACAGTTGTTGAACCCATTAGAATGGTTTGCAAGCATTACAAAGCTAAAGATTCATACAAGTACATCCACAAACAATTTTTAGACATTAACCATCTCCAAGATGACTTACATATGACAGCAAATATAGGTTAACATGATCACATGGCAATTTACTCGAAAGATCTTACCCTAACCCATGGTAGTTGTCTCCTGTATCGAAAACGCACCCATCTTGGAGACGCATACGGGGACATCTCCAGATGGCCATGACAGTCCCTAGCATTTTGATGTCTCTCGGAAATGCACCCCAGAATTTGGGAAGCTTCCTATCGATCTTTCTTAGAAATGTCATAAATATTACATTGTTGTTATCCTCAAGTACTGATAAGTGGTTGAGGAGAGCTAAAAGAACTAGAGAAAAACACTAATAGGTAAAACTAAACTATTTTTCTCCTTTTCATATGGAAATTTACAATGTTTTCTGTATCATATTTCTTTTAATCGAAGCGCAAAGTGTTACTAGTAAGGAAGAGAAAACAATAGGAAGGCTTAGGATGTCTGTGTACAGAAGCTTGTGCTGATAAAGTATTGGCTAAGTTGCAGGAACCTCCCCCTGCAAACGGTGGTTCCTGCTGTAAATGTTTCCAAGACTAAATGCCAGGATGTAAACATCTGAAATGCTGGAAACATCCTGGAAACAGTTGTTTCTGGGGTGTTTCCAGCAGGTTTTCAGGCATTTCCGGCAGGTTTGCCTTTAAAAATAAACTTTCAACAAACTTACAAAATAAAAAAGAATACCGTATTTTTTTAGTGTTTTATATTTTTAATATATTTCTATTTTGAAAATATTATTATATGGATGTTTCCATGCCGTTCGTTTTCAAGGTTTCTTGGAAAATATGCATTTCCATGTTTTGGATCCGTTTTCATTTCCGTGTAAATCGGCTATGGCCTATATATTCAACACTAATATTAAAATTCTGAAATTCATAATAATGGTTTTTCTAAATATTATTTTTTAATAGTTTTACATCTTTGAGTATCCCCCTACCATGATTTTGCAATGATGGCGTCTACATCCAAGTCCCCTCTCCCATACCCAGGACATCTCGTCTCAAGGTGACTGCCATTTACTAGTGTCGAACCCATAAAGACAATCTCCAAACACTTCCGCAATGATTTCAATATCAGCAAAGTGCAGCAGCATTTATGACAACTGAATTCTGCATTATAAAACTTAACCATGATTACTTCAATGAACTTGATTATCACTACTTCAATTCAGCATTTAATCCTTTGGCCAAAGCAATGACAGCAGCCAAACAGCAATAAGATTATAGTCAATGCAATTAGAATAGTCGGTGCAAGCTTATTTTGTTCATCATATAATGTTTATTCAATGTTTTGTTATTCTTTGAATAATGTTCTCAACAAAAGACACAAATAGTAATGTACAGTGTAGATGTTAGTATCTTTTATAATTTTAAATTACCTTTAATATTGAGAATTTGTTTCTTAGTATGTGTAGATTCGGCAAGGGTAATTAGTATTTAATAGTATTGTCAGTAGCTGTTCAAGGAAACATTGGAAAGCTCTGTGGATAGAAAGAACTTGAGATGTTTGAATTCCAAGTGATGCCTTACCAGGGATGAATGCCAAGGGTTGTTTGTCTTTGGACAAGGTTTGGGGATGGTCTTCACCTATCCTAGATGCTTTGGGTGTTAATTTACTAAAATTATGTAGTTTATATGCAATTGCTATTTTATAGCCTAGAGTTGTGTTTCATTTTTCCTTTGTGTAGGTATCTAGGTTGGACAGTTTGTAACAACAAGCATGGCTTGCTACAATACCATATTGGCAGAGAAAACACATAGATACTAACATGTAGAAAGAAAAGAAAACATTTCTATTACTTGGGGATATCTAATACTGAGTGTTGGGACAAGTTCTCTGAGTAAACTTCCATACATGATCATAGAACTATGACATATATGTGTGTGACTTTAAGTTAGGATTTATTAAAGTGAACATAATTAAAGGTATGAACATCTTCTACATAACAAAATTCTTAACAGAATGATGCCCATTTGTTAATTTTAATATGGTAATGATATTAGAATATAAGGCTTACCTTTTATTATTAAGTCACTATTAGTTATGTATTAAGTAATGTTCTGTTGTAACCGCCTCAACCATTTTGTAATTATCTTTTGCATGATAAAAAGACAGACACACAAACTACTATGTGTGCATTCTGATTCCTCTTCGTTATTTCTCTGTTCACATCTTCCAACTTTGGCATCAGGGCCATTGCTGCTCGTAGTGTTTACTGTTCAAGGCAGGGGTTGTAATGGTGGAGGAAATTTGTTCCAATTGTGACATAGAGAAAGAACTCGTGAAAGAGGCACAAACAAATCCTCACGAAACCATAATGATTGGTTTTATTTCCATTGCAAGGGAATCATTCCAGGAAATGAGAGCAAAATAAGGTTACAAATTGTACTTTACCATGGTTGAGCTTTGAAACTTGTAAATCACGATTTTGGGCAAGGGCACAGGTCTAATATCCTGTTATAGTTGTGTAAACACAAGGGGACATCTGTGAACACCATTAACCACAAAATGTGAGGGAAAAATACGGTTGTAAGTCACAGTCAATGATGCCATTGTAAAAAAATGGAAAAACGCTATGACATGTGTGAGGTCAATGTCAAATCACAGTTTTGCATAGAATCAAGGGGGGCATTTGAAGTCATCTAGGGCACAATTTGCATCAGATCGCTTGAGGATTCAAGCACATAAGTGCCATTTCTGGTTATTTTGAAGATCCAGATGCTAGGGCTTGACACTACCCTCTGGTATTTCATTCTGGCGAAAATATTTATTTTTATTTTGGCAAAAATATTTTCAGACATTTGCAGTCTTTTAAACATTAGCTTCATTCTGTCTATAACTGCACAATTTTTTTGCTGTAAACCGGGTTATTGTGTTATTTTGTGTTTTGTTTTGCTCTTTATTGAAAATGAGAATTCCATTAGACAAATATTTTGGCCTCAACTTTCACACTCGAAAGTAAAAATACAGATGCAACTGATGAACAAGAATTTGTTGGAATAGTTAATGGGAATGAGAAACCAGCTACAGATGCCATTAAATTTATGGATTGACAAAGCAGAGATGATAAAGCCAAAGCCATTATTGGTCTTGCTTTCTCGGATTCTGAGTTACATCATGTAGACCTACAAAAATCATACAAGAAAATCTGGGATAATTTGAATAAATTGTTTGTAGCAAAAGCGGTTAACGTAAAGTTTTCTTTAAAGCTTCAACTATTTAGATTCAAGATGGATGATGAAGTCACTATGTCTATCCACACAAGCAGTTTGAGGTCTCTTGTCAGACAACTAGCAGATGTCAAGGCTACGATTTTTACCAAAATGACTTTTGCTACTATAGTTTGGAGAATCAGTTAGCTGTGAGCATAACAACAATCTTATATCCTTTGGATGGGTTTATCTTTGCATAGCTAATAGGACAACCATTATATCATTAGGCTTTATTGATTTACCACAACTCTATATTTCAATTATTAGGTAACCTTCCTTTCCTGAAGCACGTGACTCTAATGTTGTGTAAAGTCCTTAGCATTGGATATGCATGACAAGTCTTATTGGTTTTTGGATGAAGAATAGAGGTGTACTGAATGGCTAATTGTGGCAGTATATTTGTAAGGTTACTTTTTAATTCTAAGTTGCTGCATTCAGTGCTTTTAATAAAAAAAAGGAAGAAATTCGCTTAACATCCTGCAGTCACAAAAAAATTGCGTTGAAATTTGTCATTTAATTTGCAGCCTGCTGTAGTGTGATTGAAGGGATGGTGTTTTCATTTTGTAAGCTCGAGGTTGGAGGAATTGTGTTTTCGTTTTGTTTTTTGCTGTGTTATAGGTAAATGCCCTTTGCGCAAATGTACCTGAAACAGAAACGGGTACAGAAACACCATAGAAATGGCTTTGAAATGCTGGTACGTTTTGTGTTAGTACCAAACACAATATGGAAATGGAAGAGTCATTTCTGTATTGTATCTTGTACGAAAACCGCAGAGCTGTTTCCATACCATTTCCGATATGAAGTTTCCATCCCCTTTCCGACGGCACAGGCTGCCGGAAAATAAAAGAAGTCAAAACAAAAAATCAAAACCCTAATTTACCTACCCTAGCAAGCTAAACACACTTTCTAAAAGCTATATAAACACAACTTTGGCCCATTACAAAACACACTCATTACATTGCTGATTTTCGGTTTTTACAAACTTTTAGCAGTAGCAAAAAAATTGTTGCAATGAGGAGGAGCTAAGTGCTGGAGGAATTTAGCAATGGTTACGAATATTAAGATTTTCTTTCCTATTGTAGGTTTGAGATATAAAATTATAAATGACATCAAGTTTATTGAATATATTTATATACTCATGGTAGTTTGTAGTTCTCTAACCATCTCAACTATTTCAACCACATTGGAACTACTCCCAACATAGTAAAATGATGGACACACATTTATCAAAGTGTCCATTCCGGATTCTCTTCATTCTTTCTCTGTTCACATCTTTTAACATTGGTATTAAAGCCATTAGCGCTTGAAGGGGCTCAACATTTGAAGAAGCTCGTGGAAGGAGCACAAATTTTGACGTGACGAAGATTTGCGAGTTCGAAGAAGCCCTACATTAGGGCCTGCATTAGAGTTGAATAGAAAATTTCAGGTATGAAAATCGTGAATACAATCTTTTAAAATTGTTGCAATTTTGTGCAAATACAACTTGTTAGGGCATTTTTTCATGTATTTTTCCTTTTCATGATTTCTAGAGGCTTGTATTAGATGGAAAAATCATTGTTAGAGTTCGAACGAGGGCACAGGTTTGAGGGCACATCGAAAAGGCCAAAACGTGAGCAAAAGGCAGACATTTTTGAAGGATTTTGAGGAGGCAAACGTGAGCAAAAGGAATTTAGTTGCGATTTTTAGAGGCATTCTTGTTGTGATTTTCAAAGCTATTCCTGTTGAGATTTTCAGAGGTATTTCTAGGAGATTGTTTTCATAATTCATTTGTGATGATTGAGAGTAAAAATTCTTTGCATTGATTTCTAGGTCAAAATTTGAATCCAAATATGTATTATCTATTTCTCCCTGTTGCATTTATTCATGTGCCAAAAGTCAGGAAGTCAAATTATAGACTATTACTTTCATTTTGCTGCACTAGTTTGCGAGTCAAAAATTTAATTTGGTGTGAAAAATGGCAAATATAAAAAACCTTGTTCTATCAGAGGCGCATAAATTGATGGGTCAAAACTATAATGTGTGGAGTCATATGATTATGACTATTGTGAAATATTGAGTCTGTAATAACATAATACTTGACACAAAAGGAAGGCAATTGCAAATTTTGTGGATTATGCCAAACGTCTTAAGGAGGTCTTCTGATGATTTGGTACTAGAGGTTCGAAACGTTATTGTGGCATGTGATCTATGGACTAGTTTGAAGGAGAGATACACAACTTCAGAGAAGAGTCGGGTGTTATACCTGAAGAATTTGCTAGTTTTAACAAGGATGCAAGAGGGTGGGTCGTTAGAACAACTACTTCAGATGAAGGATCTCAGAGACTAGCTTGCCTTCGTTAACAAAAAGGGGGATGACAATGATTTGGCGGTGTTGGTGCTGAACAATTTTCCATCCTTAGATTAATCATTTGCGGAAGTTCTCCATTTGATAGCAAAAAGTCAGACTTTGACTTTTGATAAAGTCGGTTCCTATTTGTTATAAAAGGAATGAAGATAAGCTCATACACTTGAGTCCAACTCTAGAGAAACCGAGAGTGCTTTTGCCGCTCAATCCAAAGGGAAGCGGAAACATCAACCTGAAGAATCATGTCCTAAATATCAAGTAAAGTATTACTATTGTCGTAAACTTGGCCATGGGAAGAAGGATTATTAGAAGAGACAATATGCCCCTTGTTAATAACAAAAAATAGAAGGGACTGATAAATGTGGCAGCAGTTTGAAGAAGGGTATGCCCCGATAGCATCATGCTTAGATGACAAACCTACCAGGCGTTTGTTCTTTGATTCTAGAGCATCAAGACACTCCACGTGTCAAAAAAAATGGTATGTAAAATTTCATGCAAATTTCAGTTCTTCTGATTTAGTTTCATTAGGGGATGGAAGATCTCCTGAAGTAGAAGGGATAGGGGTTATCTGTATCATATTGAATGATAATGCCAAATTCATAGTTAGAAATATTAGATATATCCTTAACATGAATTAGAATCTTTAATTCATAAGTTAGGTAACAAAAAAGTGTAAAATTTCTTCAAACTTCTCTGACAGGAAATGCATTGTGTCACACATGTAAAACAAAACAAAGTTGTTACCATTCCGGTATTCTCTTCATTCTTTCTCTTGTTGACCCACATCTTTTAACATTGGTAGGGTAATAGCCATTTGTGCTTGAGAGGGACATCTCAACCATCAATTCTGACCAGAAGCTCATTAGAGCCCACATGGTTCTTGGTTTTCCTAGTATCGAAGAGAAGAAGGATGTGTGCAGAATATATGACTAAGAAGCAAAAGAGGAAGTCTTTTCCAACTGAGGGTGTCTGGTGTGCAAAGGGGCTCCTAGATCTGTTGCAAATCTCTGTGATTTCATTGTGAAAATCGTCTCTGACAATCTTAGTACACGATATTTTTCAATTTTGGTGGAAATACAACTCTAGAAGGGTATGGGTCTACTTTTGAAAAAGAAGTTTGACTGTTTTACCTCCTTCGAAAAGTTCAAGACAATGGTGGAAAACCAGGCTAGTAGACAAATCAAGACATTGAGATCCAATAATCATTCGTTAAACACTTAAACGAGTAGCAAGGAGGGAATTCATCATCAATTGACATCCCCATATTATGCCACAAAAAATGGGGCAGTTGAGAAATGGAATAGGACTGCCATGGAGATGGATTGACGCACGATGCATATTTGAGGTGTACCAATTAAATATTGGGGAGAAGCAGTAAATACAATAGTATATATTCTAAATTGGGGTCCTTGTAAAGCTTTATAGGAAGTCACACCTGAAAAAAGAGGACTCTAAAAGGTCAATATATATGTTTGATGGTTATTGTGACCAGTCCAAAGCTTATAAGCTGATTGATATTTCGACTAATAAGATAATTAATAGTTGAGATGTTGATGTGAAAGAAACAAAATCATTATTTGGTTGTAATCAACAAGTTGTATTAGAGTGTGTTGTGACTCCATTGCCCAATGAAGAGTCTAGTTCATCTCATGCTCCACAAACTCCACCACAACAATCTATGACACCCTCAACTGATACACTGGTGCAAAGAAGATGCCAACTTGAGTTGGTTCCTCATCCTATAGAGCCTCATCTGGAACAAAATTCTTCAGCCCAATGGAGGCCTAAGTAATTTTATTCCACTTGACAAGATGTTTGGGAGGATGAAATGCCTCAATCAGATGGACGACCTTAGAGTATTGGTAAGAAGATTAATGATTCATAACATGTACATTTTTCTCTTTCTTCTGTCCTCAACATATTTTAGCCACAAAGATACTCTAAACCAAAAGGCACACTTGCACGGGAAACTGCCACGCAAACAAAGTATGATGCCTTGATGAAGAACAATACTTGAACATTGGTGGAGTTAACTCCAGGGAAACGATCCATTGGCTGCAAGTAGGTAAATATGGTCAAGTGCAAAGTTGATGGTACTTTGGATAAGTACAAAGCATGTCTTGTTGCGAAAGGCTTCTCACAACAGGAGGGAATAGATTATGAGGAGACTTTTGCTCCTACTACAAAGATGGCTACTTTCAATTACAACTTAGTTTAGATGAAGGGTTTTAAGAATGAATGTAAAGAGTGCCTATCTGTTAAGTGGTTTTGTAGGAAGAAATCTATATAGCACAACCAAAAGTTTTTCAAGCATGTGTTTGTGAACATCTAGTATGCAGTGACCAGTCTAATTAAGGCCTTGTATAGACTTAGACATGCTCCTCGAGCTTGATATATCAAGATAGATCAACCAATGTTTTAAAAATCGGAACCGGATCTCGGAACCGGCCGAGGTCCGGACCGGACCGGAACCGGAACCGGACCGGTTCAAACTTAATGAGTTGGCGGTTTACTAAAAAATACATAAAATTTTATATTTTTAATGAAAATAATATATTTGAAAGGTTAAAAACCATAATTCCAACAAGTACACACAGAATATGCAAAGTTTGACTCTTATGATATATGTAAGAAAGGTGTTTATAGCAAAACGACACGAACTCCAAGTCCAATACACAATACATATATCATAGATGAGATTCCGAAACAAAATACATAAACATTGAGTGCTCTAAATGGTCTCCAATGATCAATCTCCATAGTTCAAGACTCCAAAAAAACAACATGATATGATCATTGATACATTACAAATACTACAAGTTACAAAACTCTAGAATAAACTAGATGACATCAATGATCAATCATCATGATCAAACTCTGCACCCCTTCTGGAAATGGGATCCTCAAGGTCATCCTCGATCAATATGATCACCGGCCTCTGGCTCTAATACTCGGGCTCATCCAAATCCTCAGGTAGGGATCTGCAACAACTGGAGCTGCACGGGGTTGGGGAGTAGCACGAGTGAAGACTAGTGCCTGCTGTGACTCGTGATGATGGCGGCGGTGCTGCTAATGGCTCATCAGATTCTTGATCCAAACCCATCCACCCCAAGTCATCGGGATCAAACTTTGCTGGCTGACTCTCCTCTACCCATTCTGAAGTTGGATCTATATCATTCAAGACAATGGGATCAGTATCAGGTCTTCGGTTCAACAATTGGTTACGCCTTAACCGAAGGTTGTACATGCACGAAGACAAGATCATTCTGTTGTTGTTCCAAACGGTTTCTCTTCTTCGTGTGAATCCGCTCAAAGACAGACCAGTTGCGCTCGCACCCTGAAGCACTGCAAGTTTGGCTCAGGATCCTAATTGCAAACTTTTGCAATTGAGGACACTGACTACCAAATGAATCCCACCAATGTGCTGCGATAAAAAATGTAAATGTTGAATTAGTAAACAATGACAACAGAAAGTTAAAAACACAGTTAAAAATTAAAAGTAAAACATAAACTTATAACTTATAAGGTTAAAGCGTAATTCAACAAATTAGAAAAATATTGTCTTTATTGCTAAAAATTCATGATTATTCATTAAAATGCATTGTAATCAAATGTAACTTCAACAAAACTTAGAATTTCTTACCTGGTTGGTCCACATCCCTTGCAATCTTTGCAAGGTTTTTCCCAAAGGTACCTATGGCTCTGCTGAAGAAGCTGATCTGTCGGTGAACCTCAAGTTGTTGCATCTCATCAGTTGACCATGCGCTCTAGGCACTCGTACAAACCATCTTTTACTTCTCCTGTTTGATCTTCTCCAAGCTGAGCTCTGTAATGATATTTTGGGTTCAAGAAATACCCAGCTGCATGTATAGGTCGATGGAGTTGATTGTTCCATCTATTATCTATGATCTCCCATATAGGCCCATACTTAGTTACCCTGTCTTTGTATGCTGCCCTTATCTGCTCCTTTGCCTGATCCATAGCCTCATAAATATAGCCCATGTGCTAATTTTTCCCCATCCACCCACCACAACACCTTAACAAGAGGCTCAACAACTTTCACAATCTCTGCTGTTTTTTTCCAAAATAAATCATCAAAAAGTTTCTTCTTTGTGTCTTTCCCATCCTGTTGTCCGAGCTCCACTTTGGATGCACTCCATTCATCACTTAAAAACATCCTTTTCAAGTTCTGTTGTTGGGAAATAAGAGATTGCATTCGTGAGAAAGTTCGTTGCAAATCTACGTGATGGCTGGCCTAACAAGTTCTCTGCCCTCAGTGTTCTTCCTCATTAGGTTCAATACCCATGAGTGATTATAGATGTATTAGGTTCAATACCCATGCTCTACAGTGTTCTTGATCCAATTTTTTTCCCTATATCCTCAAGACATTGAGGTCCTATGCAATGTGCAGCACATGGAGTCCAAAATATTGCTTTTGTGTTTAGCCTCTAAGGATCTTACCAGCAAGAACATAATTAGATGCATTAATCTGTTATGATTTGTACAACATTTTCTACCCCCACCTCTAAAACAATCTCAGTCCAGAAAGCTCAAACAATAAATTTGCATCGAGATACCCTGATGCAGATGCATCTACTGAGGCAGGCCAAAAACATGGTACCTTGTGGACAAGCAGGCAAAAAAATTTATCAAAATTGTGCGGTTCTTGCCATCACTCCACCCATCTGACATGATAGTGCATCCTGTTTTGGCCCATGAAGCTTTGCAACCTTTCAAATATTCGAACTCTATGGATGCAACTTCTTTCTTCAAAAGTGATCGTGTGAAGTCATGCATACTAGGGCCTTTGAAGCCCTTACCTAATGCAACAACAATAGAATCAAACATCGGCTGATAATAAGGTCAAGCGGGCAGCATTGAAAGGGATATCTGCATCAGTCCAATCTAGCTTACTAAGCTGCTTCTTTGTATTGATATTCCAATGGTTACTAAGGTAAGTTAATTGTTAGTGGAGACTAGCAGTTGCAGGTGTGAAAGAAACAAGCTTTGAATGTTCATTCTTTGGTTGTAAGGCCAAGTTTTCTCGACTATGAGTGGTGTTGTGATTCCATTGCATAATGAAGGAGTCTAGTTCATCTCAAAACTCCTCAGAGCAAGACTCCACACACAAGGCATGTTCCCTCCTGACACCCTATTTCAGCTGATACAGCCTAGGTCTTCTTTAGTTTTTCAAGCATGTTTTTTATTTCCAACTTGAGTTGTCATCAATACCAGAAGTGCCTCACATGTGGTAACTTGGATTCTTTGACCAGCCAATGTTGAGGCCTATGAATCCCCCCCCCCCCTTGATGTGTTTCTTACAGATATTTACAGGAGGATGAAACTTGTCCTCAATTACGTCTGCATGGGCCCATGTAGAGTCTTTTGATTTGGCCATTGCAAATGCAAACAAATCTGAATGATGCAAATAACAAATAAATTTTTCCTATTTCTGTTTTCTCAATAAAATTTACAACCAAGGGGCATAGTTCTAAAATGTAACATACCTTTCAATGTGCACACAAATGAGGTGAGGAAATGCCCAATGTATATAGCAAAATATGCCCACACTCCTTAGATGTAAATGCCAACAAGAGCCCACACATTGATACCAAACAACTCCAAATGAAACTATTCCTGCCCCAATCCTCCAAATCCTTGCAAATAAGAGAGGTGCTCACAAATAGAGGTCAGGTGCTCAAAGTTGATGGTATATTTGGACAAAGTACACAAGCAATGCTTGTTGCAAAAAGCCTCCAACTTCCAAGCTCACACAACAGGAAGGAATAGATCTTATGAGGAGACTTTTGCTCCTACTACAAAGATGGTGTGAAGTTTCAGGGGGGGGTTGTATTTATCACATTGCAACTTAGTTTAGATGGAATGTTTAAAAAAATGACATGTCAAAAACCTTCCTTTTAACGCTGGCGATTTGTACAGGAAAAAAAGAATACCGGCCGGTTCCGTACGGAAACCGGTTTGGCATGGTTCGTGAACCATCTAGCGATCCGTGTCACAGGCTAATTCAAGTCCTTGTAGGTCAAACTTAGCCGGTTCCTCCGGTTTGACCGATATATTTAAAACATGAGATCAACATCTATAGGATTCTAGATTTATAATGATCCTTTTCTTATCCAAATTTGTATGTCATATGCGAATGTGATGACATTGTGATTCTTATTGTTAATGTTGATGATCTTTCCATCATAGGAAGTGGGGCCACTGCTATTCAAAAAGTTAAATTAGATTTACGTGTTGCTTTGGACATGACTGATTTAGGCCTCCTACACTATTCCCTTGGTGTAGAATTCTAGCAACAGGACCGTATGATTTTCATAGCCAACGTCAAGTATGCTACGAATATATTCTGGAAGTTTCAGATGTCTGAATGTAGTTCTTTTTCTACACCTATGGAGGTCGTTGAAATTATTAGCTAATGATGATTCATCAAGTGAATACTCTTGGTGGGAAACCGGATATAGCTTACATCCACATGACCAAACTTATGTTTTGTTTTTAGCTACCTTATGTTTTTTGTAAATCGAAGCTCATTCACTGGCCAACAACGAAATGAGTTGTGAGTTATATCAAATGAACTCTTGACTTAGACTTTCTATATTAATGAGTCATCAATTTCACATTGATTGGTTATACAAACTCTGATTAGGGAAGATTAGTGGATATTTGAAGGTCAACCACCGAGTACATCTTTTCATTTGGTTCAGGAGTTGTTTCATCGCAGAGTAAACTTTAGCCCGTTGTAGCTGTATCTTCCACTAAAGTAGAATACAAAGCAACTCTCAGTGCCAATTGTGAAGCAATTTGGCTACGATGGATTTTGATTGATCTTCAACATTCCCAAGCTACACCTACTCCACTTTCTATTTTTTCGTGTCAATCAAGGTGTATTGAAGATGGTAAAAAATCCGGTATATCATGGTCACACCAAGCACATTGAGATTCATCATCACTATATTTGACAATTGGTTGATTCTAGTGATATCTCTCTTCACTTATGTCCTTCTAAGGAACAACCTATAGATCTAATGACTAAACCTCTCAATCCTATCTTGTTTGTAAAATTTGGGCCAAGTGTGGAGTTGTTTCCGATTTAGTCATTAAGGAAAGGTGTTGAATATATTTATATAGCCACGGTAGTTGGTATTTCTCTAACTGATCTCAACTGTTTCAACTACATCGTAACTACCCAAAGAGTCCAAACATAATAAAATGACAGACACACATTAATTAAAGTTTGCATCCCAGTTTCTCTTCATTCTTTCTTCATTCACATCTTCTAACAAAGTTTAGCTTTAGATGGAAGGCAAGGGGAAGCAAACAGGGGAGAAGGCCCATAGGAAAACATATCGGTTCCCTTGAAACATGATTCTGCGTATCCTCTTTGGAGACATGTACATGTGTTGGAGAGAATTGTTGGTAGTGGCTCTCGAGCTTGGGTATGCAACCATAACAATGTGACATTTAAGTCCTTTTCCTGACTCAAAGCTCATTTAATGGAGTTTGCAGAAAAGGGGATCAAAAGGTGTACCGTGGTTGGAAAGCTACAATTATTAGCGCACATGAAAGAGCAAGAGGAAGTTGACTTGCAAGTTGCAAGAGCTTGGACTACAACAATTCCTTTGTAAAGGAGGGCTCTAGGAAAACCACCCACACCTTAAAACTTAGACCAAACCACTTGAAACTCCCTTTGATGAAGAGGCCACTTAACTAAAGAGACTAAAAAGACCATTGGAACAAGCATTCGACATTGAGAATAGAGATATTGCTAATGGGATGGTTTCTCGATGCATCTATGCATGTGGGTTTTCCTTTAATGTGTTGATATCATCGTATTGGCAACAAATGGTGAAAGAAATTAATGAGGCACCACAAGGGTACAAAGGCGCTAACTATGAGAAGGTTCACACATCACTCTTAGTGAAAGAAGAGGATCATATACAAATTTTTGTACAACCAATTAGTGATTCCTAAAAGGATTTAGGGGTGTTTATTATTTCAGATGGATGGAATGATGCTTGAAATAGACCATAATCAACATTATTGCGGTATGTCCTAAAAGGGCAATGTTCTTAAAGGTTGTTAACTGTTGAGGGCCAAGTAAAAGATGCTCAATTTATTGCTGACATTTTTATTGAGGTTGTTGAGTTGGTAGGCCCCCAAAATGTTGTCGAACTCATTACAAACGACATAAAAAGTTGTATTCTAGCATGATTGGTTGTAGAGGGGAGATGTGAGCACATATTTTGTATGCCTTGTGAAGTATGCTTCCTCAATTTGATGTCGCAAAAGATTCAAAAAATTCCATTGATAGAGCAAATTTATACAGAGGCAAATGAGATTCAGATGTTTGTCACAACTCATCACATGTTCCAGACCATCTTTCGGAGATTCTCGAGGTTGGAGTTATAATTTTGGTATTAAATTGCATAAAATTATACACCAAAAAAACTCTGATAAATTGATACGGGGTCATTTAATTCATTTAAGAGATTACATTATATAGATCAATTTATCTCCTACAAAGGAGAAGTCAACTTGAATCATGAATCCCCCTTGTCTCTCCATGATCCACATATCTCTCACACATCTCTAAATAGCTATGTGAGCTTATATCTCACAACAATATTAATCTATCCTAATATTATGAGTTGTGTGACAACTCATAATATATTGCAAACTAATAGGAGTTGTAAATACAACTCAACATAATATATTATTAAATGAGTTCATAACTCATCTTAATAATAATATCCAACTATTAAAACTCATGGAGCACTAACACAAACATGATTTCCGTAACATGAGTTGTTGAAAGTAAGGGAACAAATTATTAGTTTCTAACTTTTTATAATTTGAATTTCTTGTAAATTGGTAGTTTAATAAAATGCTTTAACTTCTTTCTATAGATTGCTGAGATGAGATTTGCCTCACATGGACTTCTTGAGACGACTTATGAAGGTTAAAGAGGTCTAAACTGATATGGTGAATAATAATATTTGGACCTTGTGGAGGCAAGGAAACACAGAGAAAACCCATAAAATAAAATCAGCGATCCTTGACGATGATTGGTGGGATAAATTGAGTACTTGCTCAGTTTTATAGAGCCTAATCTATCTATGATTATATATGCAAACACAAATAATGCTTGCATAGTCAAAATTTATGATAAAATTGACTCCATGCTTGAAACAATTAGAGAGATCGTACAAAAATAAGAGTAATATTCTGAAGAAAACTTGCACATTGAAGTCAAGAGTGTGGTCTTGGAGGTGAAATAAAATGACCACCCCATTGCATCTCCTTGCCTATACCTTAAATTCCCTAATTCGTAAATAGTATAGCAATGTAATACTTGATTTACCTTATTGGTAACCACCATATGACAAGTTATAACCAAGAAGTTGCAAATGGAACCATGGTAGCATTTAGGAGGCTTTTTCTTGATTTGTCTAGAGCTATGTTATGTCCCTTTCTAGGGCTGAAACTAAAAATAAGGGTTTTGGCCCAAACCCAAATGACAACTTCTGATTTTTATTACAGACACTGGTCAATCACTTTAACCTTAGAGGAAAAAACCGAAAATGACGTTAGCAACAAAGAGAAATCTAAATATTAACGACAAAAAAGGAATTCATATGGCAACCAACTATATCACCACTTAGCCCTAGCAATGAACCTGATTTTCTGTTTCCTAGGGCACCGAACTGTATGGGAGTTTCAAGACAATATTCTCATGCAATATAGACTGAAAATCAATATAGAAATATCCCAAACACTTCATAAGTCCAGCAAGATGAAATATGGAGGAAATATATATTTTATAATTTCAATTCAAGTGCAAACACAACTGAAACTTCAAAAATTCACAACTCCATCAATACTTGGAGTTTCAATACAAACAAATGTTCAAAATGATTTAGGAGAGACCAACTATCAAATAAATGTGAAATTACAATTTTCCAACCATGGAAACCCCTCCAAAAGTGATTCCGAACTTTCCAGGTGGGTAAATCAAGTGGAGGAAGGGTGCCAACACCCTTGATAGTGCCCTAACAGGAGTAGAAGTGCCCTATGCACGGATAAACACCTTCCTGTTCCAAAAATCTGCCAATGAATTCTACTTGTGACTCCCGAATGAAGCCACCAATGCACACAAGAGGGTTTTTCGTCCCTAAATGTGATCCTATTAAACCTCAATAGGTAACCAAGGAAGGGGTTTTGTCCTTCAATGGCAAGAAGAGAAACTACACTAGCTCCAAATCCAAGTAAATGTTAAATGATGAATGAATGATCCCCCTCCTCCATTCGAACCTCCTTAAGTACCCTTCTTTAGCGCCAAGGATGAATTAGAAGATCAATCTTCATGAGTGACCTCTTAATGAATGGGGAAGTGGACTTTTAATCTTCACTTAAGAAGACCGACCTCATAAAAAGGGAAAGAGTATTTCTTTATCTCCATTGTAGCTCTCAAGAAGACCAACCTTAATGAAAGAGAAGATAGAAGTTCCTTTCTGCTTTGTCATTCACCTATCACCTAATCAAATCAATCCAAGCCATAATTAGTAATCAAATATATAAGGAAAATATAACCACTTACAATTATGACAATGTTCACCTCCCTTGCTTCCTTGAAGCCCATTGAAGGTGGAATGGGCCCAAGGCCTTCATAGTGACTAGCGTGGAAAAGGGGACATTACAAGCTAGTGTTGTCTCAATGAAATATGAATGTTTGCATTTTTCAAAAGTAACATGGGAGAAATTGAGGCTCTTTGTGATAAGTACAACATGACTCCAATCAAGTGGTGATATGTACATGGTCGTGATGCGAAGTACCTATGTCCTGTTTCCATTAAAATTTTCTTGCATGTATAAAATTAAATATTTGTTTTGTTGTTTATCTATTAAAATTTTAGTTATTAACACATAGTTTTGTACATTGTTACTAATTTGAGATTTCTGGAAATCATTTTTTGTAATGGGTGGCCATTAGTTAGTTTGCAGAGTGGAATTGGTGTACATATGGCTTTGTCCACTTGGCTAAACAAAACAAGTTGGCATTGAAGAACGCCGATGATTCAATATTTATGCATTCCAATTTATGGTTCTTGTCGTACAAGACTGAGGACTATATCAAATGTCCTAACAAACTTTGTGATATTTATTTAGAGACTACTAATTTTGATGCTTCCACAACTAATCTTGCTTCATGTTCACTACTTGGTATCGACAATGAAAATCTAGAGAGTTCTACATAATGGGTGGAGAGTGGAGCTAGTGGGAGTGTCATTGATGGTGATACTGATTTTGAGTAAAATCTAGATGATTTATTCTAGAATCTAGATTGTAATCATGTACATGTGGAATTATAAGCATGTTGAATGTTTTGAACTTCTATGAAATGAAATATTTTAAGTGCTTTATCTTTTATAGGCTAAAAATGAGTATTATACATATACATATATATTTTTTATAAATATATTGTATAGACGTTTCCATGCTGTTTCATATCCAAGGGTTTTTGAAAATCAACATTTCTACATTTCGGACCCGTACTTGTTTCCAGACCCATTTCTGTTTCATGGCATCATATTGTAGTCATTATACCGACGGCGATTGAAGGAACTGAATTTTCGTTATGCATGTGATACCGGCAATAGTACAATACTTAACAAAACGATTGAATAGAAACTATGTTTTTATTTTATGGGCATCACTAGTTCCTGTGGTGTTTGTATACATTTTGTTGGCTTCTGTGATTATTTTATAGGTAAAGAAATAGGGTTTAAGATTCTTGGCTTCAATTTTCATTTTGCAAGCTCAAGATTGGAAGACCTGTGTTTTCATTATGTTTTTCTTCTCTTATTTATTTTATTTTCAAAATCGTTTTGAGTTTTAATAAAGTTATAAACCAATCATTTTATAGAATTGATTGTTCGATTATTTTTTTTGTTTTAGGTTATAGATATTTAGTTTATAAGCCAATAAATTTATAAAATGTAGTTTATTTTTTAAAATCATGGGTTTAGTTTTTTAGTATTTGTATATTTAAACTAAAATCAAATATATTTCTTTTATTGGAATTTAATCACTGATTTACTAGCAACGAGTCTTTTACTAATTTTATCCTCCATGAATTCGGATGCAGCATCTTAGTTTTTTTATAGGTTAAGGGTATTTACCTTCCTAGTTGCAAATAATTCAAATTAGAACTGTTATTTTATCTGCCTAGTGTTTAGATGTTAATTGGAATGATATTGTGGATTGTCGAATTTTTGATTTAGGGTTATCTTTAACCTACACTCTACAATTGAAGATAATTGCCTATCTATTTTTTCCCCATTCTGTTCACAACCTTCACTGTATTTTCTCGCTTCCTTCCTGTTGGGTATAAGCCCTTCATCTTAAAATATCTCCCCAGACAACTGTTAAGAGTTCGATGTTTGTAAACAGTGCATTAAGTTCGTTCAAAGAAGGCTGAAAACTTATTCTCAGATGACTTTGATCTTTGTAAGCAGTGCACTAATTTTGTTGAGAGAAGACTGAAAACTGATTCTTGGATGATGTGGATCCAATCGTTCAACACATGAAAAGGGATATATGCATAATAATATAACATTTAATGTTATTATAGTTTTATATTGCGGAGATAATGTCTTCTAGAAGTCTTGTATGTTTTTATATTATGGATTTCATCCATACCATATTTTTAGGCTTTGGCTGATATGTTTTTTTATTTGCCATGGTTCAGCTTCCACTTCCCTACTTAAAAACAGGATATTTGATTGCTCCTCCTGTGGGAAATTCATTGGCACCTCATAGTGACTGGAAACGGTCACAATTTGTTCTTGATCATGAAGGTCTTTATCAGGTCAGTTTTGTGAACTCCGATTGCTCCAGCATTTATTCCTTTCTAATTAAAAAATATGTTTACTGGTTGCCTGTCTTAGCAAGCGTGCAGACTTCTATATACAATTGTCAAAAAGTATGACCATTTTTCACATAGAAAAATATGTGGTACTATTGTTTGAAGTTTTACAGAAAAAGCTTAGCATTTACAATGTATGGAAGAAGAGAAACATCCTTACAACATATGCCCATCCAGATGACTGAAATTTGGGAAAATGAGACATTGCTGCACCCAAGTAGCTTCAGATAAATAATAATGCAATCACCAGCCCTGCTATTTCTCTTATCATGAAGTTTTTGTATACATGTTTGATTCAATTCTAATTGATACTTGCAATTGATCTATTTGTTGTATCACCATTTTCGTTGGTGTTGACAAACTTAACAACTATATACCTCTTGAAAATAATCTAATGCCTAAGATATGGAATGAACTAAAATTTGAAAGCATATGCTAGATATTTAGGTGCTTCTGTGTATTCTCAATCATTGTGGATGGATTTATATATTAGCTAATGCTAGAGTGTGAACATTTGTCAATAAGTTGGGATTAAAACGGGGAACACATGGGAAAATCACGGCTGTTAAAAAGTAGAGATAATGTTAAAAAAAAGCAAATGCTGGTGTGAGTATTTCTCAATAACTCGAGTTGAAAATGGGAAAACCTTGGCAATTAAGAAAAAGAGAATATTTTGAAAAAAAAAAACAAGACTTATTTTCCCTTTTTCTCAATTACACAACATTATTTTAGATTTCACGAAATAGCCATATGGAGTGAAGTCACTGTTGCAGGGAGACGCGTCCCCCACTACTTGGGATGCGAACCGGGTATGGGAGATGCGTATGGAGACGTCTCCCATATGCAGGAACCTTTGTTAACATCTCCTCCCGTCTCCACACACAGACACACACACGCTCCCGGATTGTTTGCATTTTTCTATTACAATGTACTCTTCCCACAATATGTGAGATATCAAATATCAATAGAATTACTCATCTTTTGTCCACATTTGATTTCCTTACTTCAAAAAGTGTACTTATTTTTAAATTTCAGTGCATTCTGAATCTAAATAAATTAATAATGTACAATAGTATTTTTCTAGTTATTTCATACATATATTGCCTTCTCCTCGTACCTGTCTCCCACTTTTCTAAAAAATGTTGTACCAGTGCCCGTACCCGTCTCCACGTACCCATACCTGTACCTGTCTCTTGGTAACTATGAGTGAAGTCAATGGCTATTTGAAGGAGTAGCAAATATCCTATAAGGCTGTCGAATAATATTGTGTTGTGGATAATTAATTGTGAAAGGTTTCCTCAGCCAACGCAACATTTCTATTTTTTTGAGACTTGTTTGTCGTTAGGGTTTGGAGATTCATATCGCATATAGAAAATTATATGTTTTTTGGATTTAATGCATAGAGTTTTGAATAATATAGGACTCAAAACGTCGGAATTAAAAAGTTCTTCATAGTTAATCCGAAAAAACATATCATAATATTTGTCTTTGTTTAGGTTTCCAAGGATTCATGTAATAAATGGGCTTCAAATTATTAAATTGAACTAGTGAATTCTAAGAGTGTCACGTTCTTTATTTGTAGCTTTTTGATTCATAACCACTACAGTGAATAAATACCGACAATTTTTTTAGACATATCATTTACTTATCCATAGCTTCCAAAGTATTTCCATCTTAGAAGTAATTACATATATAATGTAGACAAAAGGATATAAAATGTTGCTAAGAATTGAAATAGCTATTAAGGGGGCTTTTGACGATTGTTGGATGGAATTCCATCCGCATATGACACAAATTCTTAATTATTGCATTGTGCTCTTTATCCATATAATTGTGCAATGAAAACAAATCTTTGGCCACTAGTTGTCGTGGTACCATTCTGTAGCATGAGGGTTCCAATTTCATAGCGGCTAGAAAGAAAGAAAGAAATTATATTAATGTTCATGAATGACCAAAATAGGTCAATAGGACCAGAGCTCTTAGTCACTAGAGCAAACCACACCATGGTCTTAAAACGACTCAATGATTAACAAATATTGATGTTGCATCAAGTTGTTGAATTTGAGAACATATTTAGATTCAAGATTCTTCAAAGTTGTGTTAGAACTCAGATGAGTTTAATAATAAATAAAAATGTTCAAGATATTAGATGCCAAGTTGTAATGATTGGTTTTCACTTATGCACTACTTCAGTTAATTGCAGACTTGTAAGAAAATACAGAAAGTAAAAATAATGAACCACATAGACAAGATTTGAGTGAGAAAAACATGTAAATAGGCAAAACCCTCCACCATAGAATGCACTTCTAGGTTTATTAGTAATAAATGAAGAACACAAAGATTCCTGACAATTTATAGGCATACCCAACACAACGATCTCCCTTCAAACTTCTTTAGACAATGTGCATCTGAAATGAATGCACAACAATTACTTTCTTGCACATCAATTTCCAATAGGAGATCACCCATATTTAAAGGGTGGGTGATTCGGTTGCAACCATTTTGTTGAATTTTTTTACTCTTTAATCACAATTAATTAAATTGTTTATAACTTTGTAAAAAAATTATTTATATCTTATAATATAAGTTATATCTAAGTTTATAAAAAAACTTAGTTTTTAAGTCACAATTAATGCGGTGGCCACGTGAATGTGTCCCCACAAATATTACTGCTCCAACACCCCCCCCTAATGTTAGTAGGGATACATGCTGTAATGTCCCCAAATGGACAAATTATGCCCCCAAACAAATTTAAGGCAAATCCCAAACTCCAAATACAAATTATAGAAAATAGAGCAAAAGATATAGTGCAGATCTGAATTTTACTAGTAAATGACGACTTGCATGAAGGAAGGAAATCACTCAAACCTGAAGTAATTCAACTAAATTTCTTTTCCAAACTGATCAATTTTTTTTACAAGGGCAAGAACATAAGAAAAATACCAGATTGGATCAAAATAGAAGGCTGTATTATTTTATAAAAATCTGCAGATGATATTCCTCAGACATAGCTAACAATACAATTTCCTTGGCCCAAAAATTATGCAAACCAACTGATCTTGGCTTTTAAAATTATGGCAAACATGTTGGTGATGAGATCCGAAACAATTGTGCCCTAGAATGTACCAAACTCCAACAACCAGGGTGTAGAGAACCCTAGATATGGCTGCAAATGGAAGTAAAAATTTTGCAAAAAGCTTCCACTTATAAACCCTCGCGGAAGTAACACAAATCTACAAATCTATCCTTCAACAACTGCTGGAAAACAATGGAAAATCAACTAACTCTTTGATGTGCAATGGAAACCCCTATGTAAAGAATCCTCTCAACTAGGAGAAGGGTTTTCGTCCTTCTACTAGATCCCTTAGAGGGTTTTTGTCCTCAAGAGATTATTTCTAAAGGTTTTCGTCCTTAGAAATATTTTATAAAAGCTTTAGGCTCAGACAAAAATAAGATTTTGTGTAAAATAGAAAAGCATGCCCTCAACAAGCAAGTAAAATTGATTTTAATAATGCAATGGGCCAAATAACCTCCCCAACTTCCAATTAGATTTCACTCCTCGCATTTAATATTTTTTCCCACCTTTTTCATCCTCCAAAGGGGTCGCATTTTCTCCTAGGGGAGAATAATAAACATAAAGTGATATTTCTCTTTTTTCTTATTTTACTTTATCGCTTTATATTTTCTTTTTCTATTTTTAATTTGACTTTATCATTAATAAATTAATATAAAATGCTTATAATATGATTTTATATTGTTCTTTTATAATTAATTTATTATGATAAGTTTCCCTCTCTAACACACTTTAGCCATTAGGAAAAGAATTGGGCTAAATGTCTTCGAACGAGAAGAAGATATTACAATTAATGTGGTGGCCACCTGAATGTGTCCTCACAAATATTATTGCTCCAACACTCCCCCTTAATTTTAGTAGGGATACATGCCAAAGTCACCTTGTTATACAAAACGAATTACAACCCTTAAACCATATAGGATGATTTTAGGCTAACGCGTCTATGGATAAGTGCATTTATGAAATCTTATACAAGTTACTAGAGCCTTTTGTAAAACAAGGAATCTCTATAACACAATGTTTCACTGGGTTACAAGTAAACTCGCATAGTGTGAAGTCTACAAAATCACATAGGGTGTTTTTTACAATATAGAAAAAGTATAGAGAAGAAAGATACAAAAAGGCCGTTTGGAGATGGCATTGTCATGCACACTCCCCATCAATGGAAACTTTGAAAGGCTGAGCATTGCTTGAAACTTGCTAAACTTCACAACACATAGGGGCTTCGTGTCAATATCCCCATTGAAGACTTTCTTTCAAATGAAATGCATATGAATCTTGATTTGCTTCATTTGTTGATGTTGAACTGCATTATTCACAAGAGCTATACAACTCTAGCTCTCACATAGGAATATAGTGTTTCCTTTGACATCCATACGAAGTTCTTCTAACAATCTTTTCAACATCATGGATTCTTTAGCTCCTTCTATAACATTTCTATACTTAGCTCCAGCAGAAGAGATAGACATTGTTGGTTGTTTCTTGCTGCTCCATGTGATAATACGTATACCAATCTTTTCTATCTATTGCATCACTAGCATGGTTAGAATCAAAATAATCATGAGTGAACATCATTTAAATAAGAATAATATAAACTATAATTGATTGTACCTTTAATATATTTTAAGATTCTTTAGCCAATTTGCAATGATCCTCATATGGATCCTACATAAATATAGAAGTAATACAATTGCATAAGAAATATCAGGGTTATTAATAGTTACGTATATTAAACTGCCAAAAGTTGCATCTATAAGGTAGGGTTTGCTTTGGCACATGTAGGTTTGGGATCAAGTGTTATATCAACTTCAGTAGATTCAACCACATGTTAAATCTTTTAAGCAAGTTAAAAACATAATGAGATAGAGAAACAACAATATAGTTCCAATCCTAGAAAACAATCATGCCTAAAAAATGGAACATGCCTAAATTAGTCATTTCAAAATATTGTTTTGTCTTAGCTTTAATTTTAAGAGTTAAACTAGTTTTGACTACTTGTAATAAGAAACTCATCAACATATAAAACAATTAGAATAATCTGACTATTTTCAAATTTTACAAATAAATCATTATTAGAAGAGTAGTTAGTGAAACCATTATCTTTTAAAAAACTGTTTATTCTAACATACCAAGCTTAAAGAGCTTGTTTTAAACGATACAAAGATTTTTTTAGTTTACAGATACATTTCTTTCTAGGTCCTTCAAAGCCTTTAGGTTGAGTCATAGATTTCCTCTTTGAGATCACCATTCGAGAATGTGCTTTTCACATCCATATGTTGTATTTCCCAACCATATTGAGCAACTAGAGCTGGGAGAATCTTAACTGTGTTCATTTTTGCTACATGAGCAAAAGTTTTGATAGTCAATCCCAGGTTTCTGAGTAAACTCACGAACCGCCAACAACCTTAAATTTATCAATTCTGTATGTGAAATTGTATTTGATCTTACATGGCCATTGAGATCCAATGATACTCCATTTTGACGGAGGAAGGACAAGTTCCCAAGTTTGATTTTTAATATGTGCATTGTATTTAGATTTCATGGCTTGTATCCATCGCTTGACTTGGCTTGCCTCTTCGAAAGATTGGGGTTCACACTCATATAAAGTCATTAAGGGATGTTAATTGTGCCGACTTCTAGACATTTTTTTGAGTGTGTTAGGATGAGAATCCTAAATTAGGGATTGAGCCCATTTAGGCTTTTTAGAAGGAACCACATGTTGCGAGACCTCCCCCTCAACTTTGGTGACATAAAACTTTGAAAGGATCCTCCTCTAAGATATATGTTTCTTCATTAAGAGACATAGAAGAGGGTTTGGAGGAGGTTACACAAAAAGATTTTTCAAGGACATGGACATTCCTATTTTCAATGATTTCATGTTTAGATGGATCATACACCCTTAATCCTTTTGTTCGTCCTCCATAGCCAACGAAAATGCAAGAATAAGAGGTAGGATCAAGCTTTTTCCTTTTAAATTTAGGAATGAAAATAGAGGGGGGCCACCAAATATTTTCAGATAGTAAACATTTGGTTTCTTATTCGACCATTTTTCTAGAGGTGTGGTTTGATGTAGAGCTTTTGTAGGAAGCCTATTTAAGATATAAACAGCGGTGTTCATTGCTTCTGTAGAAACTTAGGGACTTGAGCAAAGTGAATCATCGTTTTGGCCATTTCTAAATTAGTTCTTTGTTTCCTTTTTGCAATCCCATTTTGTTGTGGAGAGTAAGGAGTGGTTAACTCTTGTCAAATTCCACAGACGATGCAGATGTAATGCACCCTTTAGGGGAAAAATTGGGAAATTGGGATTTCATAGAATCGCCCCTCCCTTTTTTAATTTTATGACAACAATCTGAAAATTCTACAAGCCCTAGCAGCATCCGATTTTTTTTATGGCAACAAACACATTCAAACAACTCAAAATTGATATAGAAACATGTCAAAAAATTGCTGGAACCAATGTAAGACAAAGGAAGACCAAAACATATACTTTTTGGAATTTTTCTGAAGAATTGGAATTGAATTATGACAGCAGAAGTACAACTTACAAAATGGCTGGAAATGAAGATTCTAAAGCCCAAATACAACATTGGAAAGAGCAAATAGTCTCCTACGAACCAAAGAACCCAAACACAGATGGAGAATAAGTTCTGTACCTTCAAAATCTGCAAACTCTTCCCAGGTAGGGGTCGCCACCTTAGGGAGAGGTCCGAAAATATCTGAATAGCCCTAGCAGCCCTTCACAACTGAAACACTCCCTGAAAATCAATTGACAATTTGTTGAAGCCTAATAGAAACCCCTAGATGGAGAATCCTCACGGGATTGAAGGGTTTTCGTCCTTCAATCTGAAAACAAGGAGGATTTTCAGCCTCACTTGCCGCCACACTAGAGAGTTTTCGTCCTCAAGTGGAAAAGGTTGAGCAACAACCCAAAAACCTCTTGTAAATTTTGATATGAGATAGATGATCCCAAAAAGAGCTAAGTAACCTCCTCTTATAGGCAAATGATGGCACAAAACCCCAAAATACTCCCCCAAAAGGGTCACCCCACTTTGGGATTAATTCAAAATAAATTAAATGCCTTTTCTCTCTTTTCTAATTCCACTTTGGCGCGCTTCACTTTAGCATTTAAAATATATTAATATTTTAATGCTTTTACTTTTTCATGATTTCACTAAAGTCCCTCTTTTTTTCAAAAATAATATAATTAAAATGCTTATAATTAAAATTATTATGCACTAAAATTAAATCATTAATTTTATTCTCCCTTTTATTCACCCCTTTAGCCGACAGAAAACAATGAATAGGCCAAGGGTCTTCTTTTTACTTCAAGTATTTAAAAATACCTTTTATTTTAATAATAATAATATTTTTAAGTTGCCAAGATTTAGAAATGACCAAGCCCAACTTAGAATATTATTAATTATTTTAATTTAGAAAAGGGGACATTACAACAAAATAACTCTTTACGAACATATTCATCTCCATTGTCAGTTCTTAATCTCTTGATTTTTAGGTTAGAAGAGTTTCCAACTAGGGCTTTAAATCCTTTGAATTTTGCAAACACATCAAACTTTTTATTATTATAATGCATCAGTTTATCCTAGTGTGATCATCAATGAAAGTCACAGGATATAGAGCACCACTTAGGGATGCAACCTCGAGTGGTCCCCTAACATCACTATGGACCAATTCTTAAGGACAAGAGGAGTTAGCATCATGTTGCTTGTGGAAGGGTTGAACATGCTTCTTACCACACAAGCAACCTTCACATGCTTCATGACGGGTTTTAATTTTGGGAAGACCAACTACCAGGGCAAGACATGACATATTAGAAAGACTCTTGAAATTTAGAGGACTGAGTCTTTCATGGCACAAATGGGTTTTATTCTTAATATGAAAGGAAAGACAAGTTTCAAATGCAACACCATTGAAAATAAAGAAAGTCAATGCTAACTTCAGTACACAAAATGATAGGATATTATTAGTTTTGGAAATAAAGAAAGTCAAAAACACATGTAATTAGTGACATTGAATTTTTTGTTGAGAAATATGTGCCAACAATGGGTAATTTGACAAATGCTTTTCTGTTGCCATATTGCTGTATATATATTAAAGAATTACCATTTTTGTAATGAGTAGAGTAAAATTTTTTCCTGAAGAACGAATGCAGAATTACTCCTAGGCAGAAGTATCACAGAACATACCAACCAAACACCAAACTATTGAGCAAGAAGTACTACAAATTAAACTGTCATGACTGAACTAAAAGACTTATACAACTGATGAGTACCTAGGACATGGAAAGCAATGTGAAAATGCATTTGAGCCATCCATCTGACTATCATTTAACCATCAAACTATACATAGTTTTTCATTTTGACAAAATAAATAAAGAAACTTTAACAGATTACTGCAGTCAGCTGCTTTGGCTTTTCTGACCCACACTTCAGTTACAAAAGCTACTACAGTGCAACCCATTGAAAAAGACAGGAAAGATGAATATATATCAGTATTAAATTATCGAGACCAGTGTAAGAGTCAAAATCTTGTCCCTTTTCATGTATTGCAGCTGATTCCAAGACTTAGATGCGTATGCTTTTGCCCATTGGATCCGCTTCTAGTGCAAATCTTGGTCATGAGGTATCATGGCTCTAGAAAGACTATTTCCAAAAAGAACTTAAATTTTTTTATGATGATACTAGGTTACTTTTATCAAGGTTCCAGAAATATTACACTCGAAAACATATTGATACAATCTTGAGAAACTTAGTGTTTTCTTACTATGAAACTTAGTATATTACAGATTGGGTTAAAGAAACAAAAACAATCACCATATTGAATATTCCGATGATGCTTCAAGGTCAAAATTTGTGAGAAGGGGATATATATATATATTGTATATCCCATATTGATGTAATTATAATTATTGATTATATTATAAATGGATGTCTTATTTGACATAGCCCTTCATGCCTTTATGCGTATTTCTATCAATGTTGTGGTAGGAGATGTACCATTGTCTCATTATAAAATATTCAGTATGCATTAAGCTGTCCATATAGATTATAGTAGCATTCCATTTACATGGCATTGGCATGGGGTGGCACAAGTGTAAATGGAATGCAATTAACCAGGTTCTAAGTTGTAGGATACGCCTCCTGCACATGGGGTTTCCAGCTAGAAACATTTCGGAGGTGAAATGCTAAGGGGTAACACCTGAATCTCCAAAAGCGTCTGGCCACCTGCCCAAAATATCTCAGAAATGGAACAGCCATTTGGGGGCATCTCCAGCAGGTTCTGGGCGTTTCCAATGCTTTACCTTCAAAAAATATACCATATTTATATAGATTTACATTTTTTAATGATGTATTGTTTGGACACTTCTATGCTGTTTCATTTTCATGGGTTCTTGGAAAATCAGTGTTTTCTGTTTCCATTTCCTGGTAACTTGTTCCCGGATTAAAATGGGAAAACTTGGATAGCTAAGCATAAATATGAGTGAAAAATTGATAGGCATCGGGGAGAGGAACCACTAGTTGGGCACCCTATTCTAATTGGTCTGCTGCACTCATTTGGAGCCACCACAGCTATCCAAATTTATATTGTAGGAACAATAATATGTGCTGAAACTAAAATGTTCATTTTAGGCATTTAAATTAAGTGGAAGGACATTCTTCAAGGCATTTGGAGAGAGGCTTTAAAATAAAAACAAAATAAAGTTATGTTTTTTGTGCACTTGTCATCACATGATTTGATATTTTGTTGTTGCGACTTGTTGTAATGTCGAATTCTTACTCGAGCACTAGTTTTAAAAGTCGCATCAAATAACTTTTATACAAACAAGAAATTGTTTGTGTGAATCCTATTTTCCTTAATACTGATGTATGTTACAGTCTTACAGATATTTGAGCTCAGTTTTAGTAATGCTGGTAGTGAAGATTGTGCAAAGTTCCATTACAGACATAAATACAATTACATAAGGTGAAATGTAAAATCATAGCATGCAATACACAACTGTATGAATGCTGCAATCCTTGTTTTCTGTCTCAATGTGGAAATATGTCTCTAATCACTGGGAGTGGGCACACATTTCTTGTTTCTCGGGGATGTAGAGTGAAAACAACAAAGTGCATATGAGAAATGGGACATAAATATACCTATTTGAAGTTTGGTTTTGAAGGGACCAAAAAACCCTTTACAGAAAAAGAAGCAAGGTTAAATCTAACAAAAGAGCCAAGGAGGCCGAGTCAAAATAGCTTGACAGGGAAGCCAACCCCAAAGCAAAGCCAGACCCAACAATCTGAAAATTAAACAAAACATTTTTTGTAATAAAAACAGAAAAACACTAGGCTAGTAGCAAAAAAGAAGACAAAACACACAAAAGGTCAGCCAAAGGCCCGCCATTAATTCTTCTTGGTGCTGAGGTTCTTATTGTGGGTTCTGGCACTCAGGGCCACAATCCTTTGAACCAACAACCTTTATGATCACCCGTTTAGGTCTTTTCTCAGCTTTGTCCTCAATTTGGGTGTCTTCCAACTCTGTATCAACACGGTTTCTGGCCTCGGTATCCTTATAGTCTTCACTATCAGAGTTGCTAAGGATGAGCCTCATCTTCTGCTTACTATTTTCGGCTTTGGCCAACTGATCCTGCAGAATAGAAATCCTTTGCTCCTGCACGACAAACTCCGCATGTATACCCCCAATTCGCTTGTTCTAGACTTTAATTTTATGGTGACAATCCTTAACCTCCTGAACCAAGTTCTTGTTAACAATGAGGATTGTATTGGCAGTCGACTCAGCCCTCATTAACCTAGCCTCCCAGTCCACCAAATCCCTCTCTCTGCTACTCTCACCCTTAGCATGTACCCCTTTTTTCAGGTTGCAGAGGACATTAGCAATACCTTCCAGGGAATCTTTCCCTTTCTCTTTCTTAAGACGATTCATGGCCGAAGCCAGAGTTTCATGGTCTGACTCAGTATCAATAGGAACCTCCAGCTAAGCAGGGATAATGGGCTTACCATTTTGAACCATGAGGAGAATCAAACCCTGATGAAGGGGAACATCAATTTTGTTTTTCTTAAAGTTAGCAATGGAAGAAGTGAGGGACCTGAAGAGAAAAAAGGCAAGGCTCATAGCTTGGTCTCTTCAAAGAAAATTCAAAATGGACAGGTGATACGAAAAGATTTTTCTGAATTTTCCTTCCAGGGTCAAATACTTCATCACCACAAGGCAAACATCGGCCCAATGACTAGGAAGGAAAGTTCGAGCAATACCATCATCGTGTTGGACAATACATTCACCAGGGCAAAAAAAAGTGTCTAATTCATGTTTTCTCCTAGTTTTGTCTTTAAATATTTTGAGACCATCCATTTTTAACCTAGTAACCTCGGCTATGGACTCCTCAAAAACCCTAATTTTGACCCCTCTCAGATTAAATCCCCCTCAGTCCAAGCATTACCAAAATCAAAGAGAGCTGAGGATCGTTACCTTTTAAATGCCAGATATACTTAGTAAACCCTCCTCTGTGTCGTAGTCTCCAAAGGTCCGCGTCATTTTTAAGGTGGAGGAACGTCGTTGGCTCTGTTTTGACCCTCTCTCCACCCATCTTTAAAACAAAAACACTTTCTTTCTTTGGGAACAACCAAAATGGAACCTCTAGTATCAAAATGTAGATAACCATAATGTATGTCCTTTCCCAAAAAATAAAGGATCTTTTTACGATGTCGAGCATGAGAAGCTCGAAAGCTATCATTTCGCTGCCTCTAGGGTTGAATCATCATTTATCAAATTTAAAATATTTTTCCAAGGAATGAGTTTCCCTGGCCACATCACCATATTTGTCATGTTGTTACCATGATTGGCTAGTGCATCAGTTGGTTTATTACCTGATCTGTAAGTGTGCTGAATGTCCACTCTGTCAAATGATTGCATCAACATCCTAGCCTCCCTGATTATGTTGACGAGCCTCCACCCACAGTTGCTCTATTCCTTCATGGCATTGATAACACATAATGAATCACCCTTAATAATGAGGTATTTTATATTCAGGTATATGCACAACTTAATACCCCATAGCATAGCTTTGGCTTCGACATTATTGTTGGAATGATTTCCCAGAGGACCCGCGTAAGCACTTTGACATCTCCCAAAATGGTCACGAACAAGGACACCCCTACAGAAAAGCCCCTCCCTCCGCTTAGCAGACCCATCAAAATTGAGTTTGAACTATCCTTTGGGAGATCTAGACCACTAAAATTTGATTGTGGGTATCGTTGTTAGTCATGGGACTATTGAGTTTGAGATTCATGTTGCTTAGAATACATCTTTCCAAATTTGGGCAGAGTTTAGATGATTTAATCTTGATGATCTGGGCATTGTCATAAATAGCCTATCCCACTTTTTCTATGACCTTATTTAGGCTTGAAGATTGATTCCTGAAGATCCTATTATTCCTCTCAATCCACAGCCCCCAAATAGTGTGCGGCAGGGCCAATTTCTAGATCTCTCTAGTCAAATCATGTTGGAAATTGAAGCTCCATTGATCTGGGAGTAAGGAAACATCCCCAGGAAGCACCAAGTTTAGCCTAAAAAAACCAAGAATAGCAGAGAAAACTTGGAAGGAAAAGGTGCATTCCAAAAAAAGATGTTGAATTGACTCTTCTTGGCAATTGCACAAGCTACACCTGTTAATGATAATCATCCCTCTCTTCCTTAATCTATCCACAGTAAGAATAATTTTTTAACAACTTCTTAGAAGAAAAAATTAATTTTGGGTATTAGGTTCTTGTTCCATATTTTCTTCCAGAAGCTGTTTGATTCTACTTGCTCAAAGTTTAGAAAGTAACCAGACTTCACCTCATACTCCCCAGAATCCATATTTCTCCATATTAATTCATCCTGGGCTCTATTCTGGGGAATATGACATTCCTTGAGGAGTTTGTTAAGTTCATCGAAGGCCTGTAAATCCCCCAAATAGTTAGGTGGTGGTCGGATCTAAACCCATTTTCTCTCTTCATTCCAATAATTGCAAACCAACTCCCCAATCTCCAGTATAAAGAAATTCCTTAGATTACTCCATGGCTCAACAGTCTTGAGGGCCTTATCCTAGATCCAAGGGTCATCCCAGAATTTGATCTTGGTACCATCCCCCAGATTCCATTTACTCCCCTTGACCAACAACTGCCTGGTCTGACAGAGATTATTTCAAAAAAATGATCCCCTGGGTAGCTCCTATTCTGAAAAAAGAACCAAAGTGCCGCAAATATTTCACTTTTACAATATTAGTCTAGGTTCCTTCTTCTCTATACAATCTCCAGCCCACCTTAGCTATAAGAGCTTGATTCATGAATTGAAGATTCTTCAGACCCAGACCCCATATCCTTGGGTTGTGTGACCTTTTCCCAAGCTATTAATGGGATGTTTTCCTTTTCTTCAGAGCCTATACATAAAAAAACACTTTTGTATTCTTTCAATAGCTTTTTCAATTCTCATAGATAAGATGAAGATGGACATAACATACATTGCAATACCCTACAAACTGCTTTGAAGAAGTTGAGCTTTTCCAGTTTGTGACAGCACGGAGCCTTTCCAAGAAGCCAGTTTTTTTATGAAATCTCTCTATCAATTTGTTCCATCCCCTTCTTCAAGTTTTTTCCCATAAAGAGGCATTCCAAGGTAGGTGTCCGGGAGGGTTTTTATACTGCATTCCAGAATATTAGCAAGCCTTACCTATTGCTCCTCCTCCACATTGATGATAAAACAAACACTCTTGCGTAAGTTAATTTGTTGCCCAATTACTTCTTCATACTTTTTAGTGATATCCTTGAAGGTACGAGCCTCCTGGAAAGCCATTTGTCCAAGAAGAACAGTGTCATCCACAAACCACTATAAGCTTTGGTTAATAACTCCATTGGTAACTTTTATACCCTCAAGCCTACCTTTTTTTTGGGCTTTTGAGCATAACTTGCTTAAGGATTCAACAACAATTATGTAGAGGGAGTGTGAAAGGGGATCCCCCTTTCTAGTACCCCTTTCCGATGTGAAGAAACCATTCAATTTCCCATTTATTATGACAGAAAAATTGGGGCCTTGAGTACAGGATTGAATCATTTTGATGAAGTGAGGATGGAAACCCAATTTATGTAAAAGGAGGAACATGAAATTCTAGGATATCCAATCATATTTCTTTTGCATGTTAAGCTTGAAAATCATAGCCTCTCTACTTGATTGTTCCACATAATGTATTGTCTCGTGAATGGTTATTATGTTGTCAAGAATTTGTCTCCTCGACACAAATTCACCTTGATTAGGAGAGATAAAATTGCTGAGAGTTTCTCTCATTCTAAAAGCCATAATTTTGGATATGAGTTTGCACAAACTTATGGGTCTAAAATCCCCCAAGTATTTAGCCCCTGGATTTTTGGGTATGAGAGCAATAAAGGCGTGGTTGATTTGTTTTAGCAGGCTCCTTGAAAAAAAGAAATCTTGCATAATAGTAACCACCTCTCTTTTTTACAATATCCCAATACATCTGGAAAAAGAATGCAGGGAACCCATCCGACCTAGGATTTTTATCCCCCTCCATGGCAAATAAAATAGCTTTTATTTCCTCGTCTGAGGGTATAGCAATGAGATCTCTATTTTCCTCATGGTTGATAATTGGCTCAAACAAATTGAGAGTTTCAATGATAGAGATCTCAGACAGGAGTTGACCTTTAGCAAACAAATTTTTAAAGGACACAATGTTATTCGAAATATCCTTATCTTCTATGGCCATGTCACCATCTTCTTTTTAATTTCATGGATTCTTCCTTTATTGGGTTTAATAGTAGTGGAGATGTGGAAAAATTTCGTATTTCGGTCTCCCACTTTTAGCCAATTTATTCTGGATTTTTGCTTCCAGTATATCTCTCTCCTTAGGATGTTGTGGTAATCAACAAGAAGAGCTTTTTCCTTAGATTTGTTTTCAATACTCCATCCTCCCTGTTCCATTATTTCTTCCAATTCCCAAAGATCTTTAGAAATATTACTTTTTTGAAGAAAAATGTTTCCAAATTTTTTCTTGTTTCAAGTCTTGATGTTAGATTTAACATTTTAAAGCTTTGCTGCGACCTTGAACATGCTGTTTCCTTTGACTTCAAAGTTCCACCATTCTTCGATCATTCTCTCCAGGTCTGGGTGTGTAGTCCACATTTTCTCAAACCTGAAAGGTCGTCCTTTAGTTTGCTCCCTTTCTCCGAACTTAAGGACTATAGGATTATGGTCCGAACCAATACGAGCTAGAGAGGAGAGGGAGTACTGTTCCTGAATCCATTAGAAATTCACCAGGAAATGATCCAACCTTATTTGAATCAGGTTCTCCCCTTCACGTCTTGAGTACAGATCCAAATCAAGAATTCCATTTGACCATAAGAAAATTGCTAAATCTTCCATACTCTCAGTGTACAAGTTGATTCCACCTTTCTTTTCTGAGGGAATTAGGGGAGTGTTGAAGTATCCACCTGTAATCCAGCTTGAGTCATTGAACAACCTTTTGAAAGTGGTCAACTCCTCCCACAACATCCTTCTACCAACAACGATATTCAGAGCATAGATATTTGAAAGGATAAATTGTTTTTTGGAACTGATAGAAGTGAAACTAAGAGCTATATGATGTTGACTGTTGATCAGGGAATAACCTTGCAGCACATTCTTGTTCTAAAGACACATCAACCCCCCTGAAGCCCCAACAAAAGATTGACAATGGAAACCTGCTTCTTTCTAAAAGAAACTATGGAAGTCTTTCATCCTATCCTGATTCATTTTAGTCTCCTGAATCATTATGACATCAAGCTTTTCCTTACTCCTAAAATCAGACACTGGGGTTGTTTAAACCCCTTATATTTCATGATAGGAAAATCATTTAAGAAATGCAGGTTTTTGGCTTATCGCCAAATGTTTTTGATGTCCTCCTGTAATATCCTTTCTGGTGGCTCTCTCCCTTTTTTCCTTCTTAGACGGTCTCCCTGGTGAGGCTTTGTTGGCTCCCACATCTGGCTTAGATCTAGTTCTCAGGGTCACTTTTCTTTTTGGAGACAGTTCAAGACTACTCTTAATCTCTCCTGATGACTGGGCAGAGAGACCCGCATCTTTGAAAAGTTCATTACCTTCTTCGCTTGGAAGAGTTTCCGTTGGAGCTTCAGATTGAGAATCTTATAGCTCTGGGTCCTTGTTAGTTTCTAGAGCACGCTTTAGATCCTCTTCCACAATAGAAATGTGCTCCAAATTAATATTCAACACCTTAAACATGTTGCTTGTGCCTATCATTTCTTGCACCGGCCTTTGTGCAAAAATCTGGCATCCATATTATCTAGCACCATAGAACCAACAATTCTATCTTCTTGTAGGTCCTCAACTTTACTTGTATAAATCTGATTATTAGCAGCAATATAACACCAATGAACACAATATTTCAGATAAATGATCTCAATGTGCAAGAAGAATAGCTTAGCCACTTCGAGGGGGCAACCTCCAAACCAAACAATAAGACTCAAATGCTGAATATGATGATCAACTACTACCTACTAACCCCTATATATACTATTCCTATGCTATGGCCAACACCAAGGCCGACCCACTAATGAAAATATAACATATATGAAAGAGATACATAATGATAAGAAGTTATGATAGCCACAAGTCGGCTATATACATCCAATATAAGATATATGATTAAGGGCGTAGCATGCCCCTCCCCTTCGAAGCAACATTGTCCCCAATGTTGAGAAGATCTGGATGCTGCTGCAGGAAATTTGCATCCTCCCAAGTTGCGTCTTCATTGTCTAGATTTTTCCACTTGATCAAATACTCAGTGATGACCCTTGTCCTCAATCGCTTAGTGCGTGTCTGAAGGATGCATTCTGGTTCCAGGATGATTCTGCCCTCTTCATCAAGCTCGGGTAACACTGTCTGGGTTGATATTGTCTGTCCAATTACCTTCTTTAGGCAAGATACATGGAAGACTGGATGAATTCGAGTAGCCGGAGGAAGTTCCAGTTTGTATGCTACATTTCCAATCTTCTGTAACACTTGATAAGGACCATAATACTTAGGTGAAAGCTTGTTATCCTTTTTCTGTTGTTTTAAGGACATTTGCTTATATGGTTGTAAACGCACAAAAACCCAATCACCGACTTCAAAATGTCTTTCACTGCGATGTTGGTCTGCCTGCTGCTTCATGCGGTTTTGTGACATGGCCAAATTCTCCCTGAGACTAGAAAGCACCTCTTGTTGGTGTTGAATATGTTCTTCAACTGCTCGAACCTTTGGCTGGACTCTCAAAGATGAAGTGATAGATGGTGGATGGTACCCATATAATGCCAAGAAAGGAGACATTTTAGATGAAGTATGAAAGGAGGTGTTATACCACCATTCTGCCAGCGGTAACCATTGGACCCATCTCGCTTGCTTATCTGATGTAAAACAACAAAGATATCCCTCCAAGCACTTGTTTACCACCTCTGTTTTCCCATCAGACTGGGGATGATAAGAGGAACTACGAGCTAGTTGTGTGCCCAAGCATGAGAACAAGTCAGTCCAAAAATTACTAGTAAAGATAGGGTCTCGATCACTTACTATAATCTTTGGTGTCCCATGTAGCTTCTGAATTGTATCCCTGAAGGCTGTTGCTACTGTACTCGCAACAAATGGATGTGATAAAGCACAAAAATGGGCATATTTGGTGAGTCTGTCCACCACCACCATGATTACATTTTTACCTTCTGATTTAGGCAATCCTGTGATGAAGTCCATGGACACCTCTTCCCACCTCTGGCTAGGAATAAATAGAGGTTGTAAAAGACCTAGGGATTGTTTCGCCCTTATTTTGCTGACAAACCATGCATTCTGCCACAAACTTTTGGACATCCCCTTTTAGCCCTTCCCAGAAAAAATCATGCTTGATTCGATGATAAGTCTTTAAGAAGCCAGAATGACCCCCTACTGGAGAAGCATGGAGCTCAGATAGAACCCTATTTTTAAGGATTGAATTCTTACATAGATATAATCTATCTTTATACCATAAAACATCTCCTTTCCATACAAATTTTTCTGACATGCTTGGATCTTGTTGGAGATTCTGAATGAGATTTTGTGTACCTGGGTCATTTTTCCATTCAGACCTTGCATCCTCTATCCAATCCTCCTGTAATACAGATATGGCACACAACAATGCCTGGGTAGATTCATCCTTCCGAGATAAAGCATCAACAACTACATTCTCTTTCCCTTTCTTGTATATTATCTCAAAATCATACCCCAACATTTTTGAGACCCATTTCTGTTGTTCTTCTGATGATAAACGTTGCTCTAAGAAGTATTTCAAACTATCATGATCTGTCTTTACTTTGAAATGTCTTCCCATTAGATATGGTCTCCATTGCTTCACTGCATGAAGTATTGCTAACATTTCTTTCTCATAAACTGGTTTAGAGATATTCTTACCTTTGAATTGGTGGCTCTCAAAGGCAATGGGTCGCCCTTCTTGCATGAGTACTGCCCCCATACCATACCCTGAAGCATCACATTCAACAATGAATGTTTTTGAAAAATCTGGGGTGGCTAGAACTGGAGTGGTGCACATGGCCTCCTTCAACTTCTCAAAGGCCATAGTAGCTTGCTCGTTCCAATGGAAAGAGTCTTCTTCAATAAAGTTGTGAGTGGTGCTGCGATGCTGCCATAATTCCTTACAAATCTACGATAATAACCTGTAAGCCCCAAAAATCCTCAGAGATTTTTTAGGGTTTTGGGAACCTTCCATTCAAGCATGGCTTTTATCTTGTTAGGATCCACTTTAACACCTTCATAAGAGACAATATGACCCAGATATTCAACCTCCTTGACACCAAAAGAACACTTAGAAGGCTTTGCATAAAGTTGATGTTGTTCAAGAGTTTCCAACACCTTATTTACATGATGCAGGTGTTCCTCCCATGTTTTACTATAGATTAATATATCATCAAAGAACACTAAAACAAACTTTCGAAGAAATGGCTTAAAGATGGAATTCATCAAGCTTTGAAATGTAGAGGGTGCATTTGTTAGTCCAAAAGGCATTACCAAGAACTCATAGTGTCCTTCATGTGTCCTGAAGGCTGTTTTATGAATATCTTCATCCCTGATTCTAATATGATGATATCCAGAATGAAGATCAAGTTTTGTAAAGTAAACAACACCATGTAACTCATCTAACAAATCATCAATTACAGGAATAGGAAACTTATCTTTAACTGTGTACTTATTGAGTTCCCTGTAATCTGGACACATGCGCCAATTGTCATCTTTTTTCCATACCATCACTACAGGAGAAGAGTAAGCACTTTGACTATGATGAATAAGTCCTGCTTCTAACATCTCTTGAACTATCTTCTCAATCTCACTCTTTTGCATATAGGGGTACCTATAAGGTCTGATGTTGGGTGGTTGACTCCCTGGTACTAGCTGGATGGCATGGTCATGGTCTCTTTTTGGAGGCAAACCCTTGGGCATTTCTCCAAACACCACTGAGTGCTCATCTATAACTGCTTGCATATCTGTGGGTATAAATGTATTGGAATGATGTGCTTCCAATGAAAATAGTTGTGCCACAAACCCTTCTGCACCCTTTCTAAGCAATTTTTGCATCTGATGAGAACTTACCATCTGTGGGGACTTTGCTCTTAGTCCTTTTAGTTTAAAAGTCCTCCCTTCTGACTGAAATTGCATGAACAACTCTTGGAAATTCATTTCAATGGTTCCCAAGGTGGTAAGCCACTGAACTCCTAACACAATGTCTGCTCCTCCCATGGCAATGGCATACATATTGCTAGTTAGCAAGTAATCTCCCATGGCGAGATTAATGTTATGGCATTTTCCTGAACAACTAACAGTTTTCCCATCAGCGATCATGACTTGACATTCTGGAGCTGGATAAACAAAGCAGTTCAAGCGTACCGCCAACTTATGATTGATGAAATTGTGAGTACTTCCCGAATCAATCAACACTGTTACCCTCTATTTTTTTAAGAATCCAACTACTTTGAGAGTTTGGGGAGTGCTAATACCGGAAATTGCATGGCATGATATTGTTGGCTGGGGATCTCCTAATTCCTCCTCTGGCTCTACCTCTTCATCTTCTTCATTTTCTTCTTCTTCAGTAGGTCCCTCAATGTAGAACAACTTCTTTTCAGCACACTTATGTCCTGGTCCAAATTTGTTGTCACAATTAAAACATAACCCTTTGGCTCTCTTTTCTTCAATTTGTTGAGGTGTCAGTCTAACTGGCTGAGGGAATGATGGTGGAAGGGTGCTACGATCTCTGATATTACTGACAGTTTGTTTCCTACTGGAAAGAAATTTTTCCTCTGCCCTACGTGCCATGATCATAGAGTCTGAAACCTTATGAGGATTAAACATACGCACCTCAGTCTCAATTTGTTCTTTAAGACCCCCAAGAAATAAGTCATTCAAATTATCTTCAGGAATATTTTCCACCCGTAAGGAAAGGTTTTGGAATTGATGGATGTAATCTTTGACTGTTCCTGTTTGTCTGAGCTTTGCTAATTGACTGAAATAATTCTCTGACACACTAGAACTATAGTGCAATTGCAACTCTTCGGTGAATACTGTCCATGTAACATTGAGGCCACTCTTTTTCCTTTGAGCACATAACCATCGATACCAAATGAATTGGTCAGGTTCAAGATACAACGATGCCATGGTAACCTTTTGTCCCGATGGAATCTGATGAAGATCAAAGAAATTCTCCATCTGGTTAATCCAATTGAGTGGATCCTTTCCATCAAACTTACGCATTTCCACTTTTGGAATCATGTTACGGGCTTGCAGAGTGTTTGTATTTGGATTGGTCATGTTTGCAGATCCACCCTGGCTAGTTTGTCTATTACTTTGACCTAAAGATCCACCCTGGTTAATATGAGTATGATTGAGTTGTGGCTGATTAGGAAGGATATGATGACCCATGATATTGTAACTAAATTGGTGAATGAAATCCTCCAATCGTTGTCCAATCTTTTCTACATCTTCTTTGCTGGCCACTCTACCCTCGAGGTTTCGCAACTCTAACTCAAGATAGCTGACCTTATGGTCAGTTGAAGTAAACCCTAACCCTGAGGACTCTGTAGATACCCCTTCTGACTCTAACTCCTCAACTATTATCTCATCCTTATCAGGGGTTTTACCTGGAGTGATGGGATTCTTTTTGCCTCTTGTCGAAGGCCCAACCATGATGCCCCAAAATGGTAAGATTTAAGGATCAAGGTCAAAATTTAGGGTTTGGGATTTCAATAGGAATTCGGCCAAATTTTATAAAACTCAAAGAATGAACTCAAACTAATTTTTAATCTTCTTTCTGGAAATGTAAATAACTTTGAAAAATTCCACAAATTGCACCCTAGGTAGCCGAATTATGAAAAAACATAAAACCGCTATAACTTTTGCAAAACAAGTCAAAAATTCTTAAAATTTGGAGGGAAGCTTACTTGACTGATTTCACCACACCACAAAAAAATTTGTAGAAAAATTCGCTACCGATTTTGAGATATGGATGAACCTTCACAATTAGGGTTTGACGCAGTGCTGGCCGAGTTCAAGCTCTGATACCACTTGTAATGTAATTACTTGTATAAATCTGATTATTAGCAGCAATATAACACCAATGAACACAATATTTCAGATAAATGATCTCAATGTGCAAGAAGAATAGCTTAGCCACTTCGAGGGGGCAACCTCCAAACCAGACAATAAGACTCAAATGCTGAATATGATGATCAACTACTACCTACTAACCCCTATATATACTATTCCTATGCTATGGCCAACACCAAGGCCGACCCACTAATGAAAATATAACATATATGAAAGAGATACATAATGATAAGAAGTTATGATAGCCACAAGTCGGCTATATACATCCAATATAAGATATATGATTAAGGGCGTCTAGTCTCTGGGACTACATTGACACAAAAACGAGCAAAAAGAAGTTTGGTCTTGGCACAAGTAACAAGGTCAATGATAACCAAAGCCCCAATAGCTTTTGCTATCCCCTGTAAGATATCCAAATCCCAATATTCTAAGGACAATCCAGGCAGTTTGACCCAAATAGGATATTCTTTAATAACAGTCTCCAAGGGATTGAAGCCGGGTTGCCATTTTTGAACCAAAACAACTCTGCCTATAAACCATGGACCTCCAGCAAGAATCTTTAAAAAATCCGCTTCCAGAGACAGAGAAATCACTAAAAAGGCATTAGCATAAGCTGCCATCTCCATCGATCCTTTGGGCATCGACTTCTTGTTTTCCCATTTTCTAAACTCCTCTATATTTGGTTTGGTACCCGAAATCTTGGCTAAAATAGTATTGATCATCGAAGATCTAACCCGTTCAACGACTTGATCCGGTATTTCCAAAAAAGCTCCATTCTCGTTAGAAACTGGACTAAGGTTAATAGAGGATACCTGTTTGACTATGTTCCTTGCGTCCCTCGTCGCCCACATGACTGCGGGTCCCTTTTCCAGCTCCACCTTGTCCCTTTCTGTTGTGAAATTCACATTCTTCTTGCCATCAACTTGAATCTCCTCGTGAAACCCTGCAACCTGGTCTGCTTCCTTTTCCCGCTCGCTCCCGAAATTTGAATTCCATCTCGCTCGTATTAAACCAGAGTTTTTACTATCTCTGAGTTGAACCCAGAAGAATATCATTTGTGAATAAAAAATTAAATATTGAAATTCGTATTGCCCATTGGAATTTAATCACATGGTCATGAAAATATCTTAAAAATCATTATTTTTAAAAGGTGCAGAATGGTTAGACGTGCAAGACTTCTGCATGATGAGCCTGCATCAAGACTTATTCAAGTCGCTTGTTAAGGTTGTAAATACTGAATTCCAATTATTACTTTTCTTTCACGTACAATATGTCATCAAAGCAAACAGGGCACAAGAAATAAAAGACAAGATGATGCAAAAATATCATACTGACAACAGAACAAATGATTTGATAGGTAATTGACATAGATATTCTAAGTTACCGAAACGTTTTGGATACGGGAGCGGGAGCAGGGTATCCGATACGCGGAAACGGATTTTTTTTTTTGACCCCAGATACGGCGTAAGATACGGCAGTACAAAAACTATATAAAAATTAAAAAATATATAAATTTCAGCCTTCTAAATAGGAATTTAATTATTAACCACATATTATGCATATGAAAGACAAGATAAAAGACAAGTTATAAGCTAAATAAGTGAATAACCACAACAAACAAGCTAGGATACCGATAAAACTTAGAAACTTAAAAGCTTAAAAGTTAAATTCAAATTTAAAATACTTAAATCGAACACAATGTGAATGTCATGAATCTCATGATATATTAAATTCAATCATAGATCAATATTCAAAGCTCAAACTATCTTTCATTGTCAATATTCATCATATTCCTCTTCATCAAGAGGATCAAAACCAGCTACATCATCATCATTATGTGGTTCATTAGAACCACATGGGCTCGAACCACTCGCACTAGGGCCACTGCCAGTTGCACCCCCTTGTGCATGTAGGTCTCGTGGTGCCACAAAACTCATCTCATCATCATATGCTTCATGGTGGGAAATGGAAGCATCCAAGTCAACTATCTTTGGATCAATGTCCCAATGTTTTGTTGACCCTTCCTTGTACTCTGGCTGCTTGTGGGATAAAAGGCGCAAGTTGGAATGTATGTATACCAAATCTTCAGCGCTTTCAGCCCCCAATGCTGTTGCGCTTCTGTGAGTGGATGAAATTATACGTACTCCAGTTGCGCTCAGAGGAAGATGAACTTGCAACCTATTAAGGCAACCCAAACTTCAAAGTCAATGCAAAGTTCAACTTCAGATTTAAACACTCAAACTTAAATTTTAAAAAACTAAAAGAAAAGAGAATAAAAAAATTAAAAACTTACCTGTGCCAAGACCTTGATTGCAAGAGGTTGCAAGTAAGCCGATGAAGTACCATGGAGGTACCACCACATATGTGCATCCATCTTGTATTTGCTCCGAAGAGCGAGAAGGCTATGACCCGTTTCTGCTATGAAATTGCCAAACTCTACCATAACCTGGTCTTGGGCCTCAAGATCAGGGAAGAGCCTAGCTAATGCCGCCATATATCCCTCACTGACTTCCGCATCCTTGTATGGTGCTACCCTCCCTGGCAAGGAAAGGATCTCTGTGCTATAAAATCTAGGAGTCAATGCAAAAGCTAGTAGATGTAATGGGGTGGTCATTTTGTTCCACCGCTCAATGAAGATTGACTTCACTTATTTGAAAAATATTTCCTCGGGATCTTGTTTTGCATTTATGACGGCTTTTATCTTCTCAAACATTGAGTCGATGCCGTCATATATCTCTCCTAGACATGGTTGATCCGTGTCAGTAAACTGGATCATGCTCATAATGGACTTTGTAAAACTCAATAGATAACCCACTCTATCCCACCAAGAGTCCTCTAAGATCAAGTTCTTCACTTTTTGAGCCCCTTGAGTGTTTGATTGCCTCCATACAGTCCAAAGATTGGATGTTACCATCCTCATGAGTGCCTCTCGCACCTTCACTAGTCGTCTCAAGACGATTGTGTGTGATGCAAACTGAGTCTCAGCAACCTAATAAGAACAAGGAACAAAAATTAAAAATAAAATTTAAATTATAAAATTGAAAGCTAAAAGAATACTAAAAAACTTATATTAAATATTAAATTAAAAAGAAAGAAAGAAATAAAGCTTGTCCTTACCTTCAGTAGCTCCAACTGCGAGAATATTTGAAAATGCCCCTGTGACATGTGGTGGTTGGTGACAAACATTTGGATTTCTTCAGCTTCTGCATACACTTGCTGGATCCACTCTATTTTGTTTGCCATTTTCTTTAGCATTAAATTCATTGAATACACAGCACAAGGTGTCCAAAAAATATGCCCATACCATGCCTCAACTAACATCCCTGCAGCTTTGCAATTTTTGGCATTGTCCGTTATCACTTGGACAACATTTTCAGGCCCCACTGCCTCAATGGACTTAAAGAGAATGTTGGCTATGAATTGGGCATCCTTCACTTGCCCCTCACAATCAACCGCTTTCAAAAACATTGCCCCCTTAGGGCATACTGCAATCACATTGATTAAAGGGCGGTTTCTTGCATCTTTCCATCCATCAGAAACAATGGACACACCAGTTTTGGTCCATGAGTCCCTAATTGGTTGCAAGGAGGTTTCCACATATTTTTTTTGTCTATCCAAAAGGGTGGTGCGGATCTTCTCATATCTTGGTGGTTTATACCCTTTTGGTGCCTCATTGATGGCTTTCACCATCTCATGCCAATAAGGTGATCTCACAACATTAAAAGAAAGACCATTAGCATATACACACCTTGCAATGCATTCATCTGCAATCTCCCTGTTCTCATTCTTAAAGGCCTTTTCCAATGGCCCTTTTGTCTTACTTTTCTTTCGTGCAAGGGAAACATCCTCATCTGTGGAGATAGGAGCCACAAATGGATGTGGCATGGCCACAATTGGGGATCCACTAGGTGATGGAGCAACTGGAGGCCTTGCTGAATGAGATGAACCTCCTCTTTTGGCCAATGGATGACCCACTCTCATAGCCACTCTAGCCTCTGCATCCTCCTGCTCTTTGATATATGCCAAAACATTTTTCTTTTGGCACCCCAGCATTATTCCTCCCCCTACATACTCTTATACCATTACCCGTTATGGCACACAAATGGCTTTTCACCCTACTGTAAGAGCCTTTGAATAGTCCATCACACTCATTGCATTTCCATTCAAAACAACCACCACCCACAAGTTGTTGAACTATTGTTACGTGCCTCCATAACGGTGAATTTGGGTCAAAGTCTTTGGCCAAAGATTGCCCAGAAGAAGCAGAACTTGTTGCCATTGTAGAAATACCTACAAGGTTTAAAAAACAAATTAAGCAAAGAAAACAATGGCATGCAATTGCATTGTGATTGAACAATGAAAATTAAAAAAATTAAATGGAAAGAGCAAAATAAAAATGAACATAAGCAAAAAAATGTAATGTGTGAAAGATTAAATAATAAAAAAAAATAGAGGAACAATGATAGAAATTAAAAAAAACTTACCTTCACTTAGTAAACCACAAATCAAATCCTTCGCAAATCCTCCTTTGCAGCTCCCCACACTCCTCCAAGCTTAGCAATAGCTCCTCACACTCCTACAAGCTTAGCAATAGCTCCTCAAACCCTAGACAAGCACAATGCAATTTTGGAGAGCCACAATGTGAGTTTGTTTGCTTTATGTTTTGTTTGTGTTGTTCTTTTGTTTTATTGTTTAGAGGTAGCTTTTAGGTTTTAGATTAGAAGAATTTATAATTTTTTATTGTTGTGTGTATTTAAAAACATGAAAAAAATTAAAAAAAATTTAAAAAACGCGTGTTTTTCCACGCTGGGGAGCGGACCAGAGAGAAGCAGGGCAGGGGCTGCGGAAACGCCCGCCTCGCGCGCGTTTCCACAGCGCCTGCCCGCCCTTGCCGCTCCCACAGGCGCTCTTGCTCCCGGACGCTCCCGCTCCCTGACGCTCCCGCTCCCACTCTGGCCGCCTGTACCAGCGTTTCCGGTAACCTAGTAGATATTCAATAGCTAATTTCACTGACACTAATCTTTATCTTATGAGAATTCAACCTAGCTGATCATACTTGCTTTTTTCTTATTATTTTTCTTAAGAAAACAGTGAAAATCTATAGACTCGTGTCTGCTTAAGTGTTATATTTGACTGTATGTAGTTGCATACATGAAATTCAACAAGTGAAACACACATAAAAATAGAGCTCAACAATTACCTAGGACAAACCCAATTGGCAATATGGGAAAACTCCAGAAGAGGAAGGCTGTTCCTTCTCTTTCCACTTTTTCTTTGCAACATTACAAGCCAAAATTTGTTGTTGATGCCTGCAAGACTATTAGTGACACATCAGCAATGTTCTCCTTGCTTGCCTTGCTCTGCAACTTGCTTCTTTGCACTCTCCTACACTGCAATTACATGCTACAACTGTAAAAACACTCAACCAAGAAGAATTGCATTATCCTCGAAGTGTGTACATATACACAAATTCAGTAAATTGAGTAAACAATATTCCAAATGTTGTTAGACTTCAAAAAGACAGCTCCAAGCATTTAGCTTACAAGCCTGCCTGAGTGTTTCCTTTTGTGTTGTACATGTTTGTCTCATGTTAAGCAGCTGTATGGGTTCACTTTTAGCCAAACTTGTTCCGTGCACATTGTTTCAATCTGCTCATGGCCTCAAGGTGTCCGGATCACCTTAGAACTTCTCTGCATCATTTGTTTATCTCTACACTGACTTGCATACTCACCGAATCGCCATGTTAGGAGTACTAATATTGTTTCAAGTTTCCCTAGTCAATTTTACTAGTGAGTAAGATTTTTTGCGTGGAGAGGCACACCTAACTGTGCTACAAATACAACCTGTGCATACACTACCCCCCACAAGATTCAAACCTGGGACCTCTCTTTCAAGAGCACAAGTTCTTCACCATTAGGCCAACTCAGGCGGACAACTAGTAAATTAGATTAGTGGCCTGCTTGAACTGAATTGATCTTAGTATCTTACGTGTAAATGCTGGTCACTACGAAATTGGGGTTTAAAGACGCTGACACTGTCCCTGTTCTTGTATGGACATCTCTTGGTGATTATATTTGAATGCAATAAAGCTGTACCCTTATTCATATGCTTTTGCACTCTATTTCAAAAGATGTCCCCGTCTCCGTACATATATCTGACATCTCGAGGTGACTATGGTAAATACAATAAATTGTAATACAAATTATTTGCAACCTAAGTAGATGTTTATGCAGTCTCAATCTTTTGTTATTGATCCAAAAGACACAGTTTCCTTTGAACATCTGAGGAAAAACAAATTTAAAGGGGGAAATTTCAAAATTAGTTACTTCTATGGTTAACAAACACTAAATACTTGAGCCAGATAGAAGATTGTTGGAAAGATTAACAACAATGCAAAGTGTATACTAACTGTACGGTTGGCCCTGTAATTTATGGAATCTCTGCTAGGCAGACCATTTATACTGAAGGAAAATCTACAAGAGTATTGCTTTGTGGTTGCTTGATGCCATTTTATAATTTATTGGGAGTATTGAATAATTGCACTGCACAATATTTCCATTGCATATTCTAGATTTGATCAATCTTAATATAATAGTAAAGTTTAACGGAATGCTAGTTTTGAATTTGTAGTAGCTCAGTGATGTTCATTGTGGAAGAGAGGGAAGTTTGTAACTAGTTTGAACTTGAGTAATGCTTCTTCATTCTCGTGTTCTTTTTAATTGGGCATCTGATTTTCTTCTATGAAGAACACAATTCCATATTATTTGTATGATTAAACTTTCTTGACTCGTAAACTGAAACTGTTTAGTTTGACTCTGGATTGATATTTACCCTATGTAGCTCAAAAATGAGCTTTTCAATTTCCATGACATTGTTATTTTTCCTTGTAATTCTGCTTATGTTTGTTTTAATATAGAACCAAGCATTCAGACTTTCCTTGGTTTCCATTTTTGGTGGCAACATTAATCATTGGATTGAATTGCCTGTTGTGCAGTTTACCACTTGTTGACTATGATCTGAAGTTCAGTATATATGTCATGCTAATAGGATCTTTAATGCAGGTGGATAGAGATGATGAGAGGTTACTTTCTCAAAGTCCTAGAAGGCCAAGTGGCGTTTCTGAAAGTGGTATGCTGTATATGGACAAATCATTTCTGTTCAGAGTTGAAGTTTCAAATATTCTCTCTGTGTCTCCATGTGCGGATCTCACTCTACCCCCAGGAGTTGGCCTGTGTATTGATACTGTCAAGGGACCATGTTATCTTGTAAGTATATATCTGGTTTGATCTCTCGTTGTGGTTTGTGTTTAGAATTTGATGAGTGATTATGTGTGCTCTCTCACATATTCACAGATGCACACTCCTACATGTACAAGAAAAACTAGCAGCTCAGGATAAAAGGAATTTGTAGATGGAAAGATCCTTAATACTCTTAATGCTTTTTCTGAAATCTGATATTCTGATTTTGGTGGCAAGCTAAATAAAGTTAAAAGTTTATTATAATGGCATTTTTGAATCTTTAGAACCTATTGTGTTTCTTGCATCTTGGCCACAGCAGATTTAAATGCTTACTTCCATGCACTAAAAACGATATATCATTGAAAGCTTCCATAAAGCCCACCTAGTTTGGAATTTCTTTGTCTTTATATCTGGGGCCATAGGGCCTCTTGGACCTTGCCCAGCATTTAAATGCTTGTTGGCATGCACATGGAACAGTATCCTTGCATCAAACACATAAATGCTGATTGATATGGACATTTACAAGCATCCTCTCAACTCTCCTAGTATGGATTTTGAATATTTTTTCTTTATTTTCTTTTTAGTGTATTTTCTTTTTCCTTTTTGTAGAACTGCCTTACACTAAGGCCGATGGAATGATTTGTTCAGATGGTAGTCGAGGTGTTAGAAAAAAATCTTATTGCTCACATTTGTTATACCCGCCTAACCTCTCATGGGTTTTTTATTTTGCTCTGTTATTGTTATGATCCTATTATTTAGGATCTTAGTTTGTTGTAGTTTTGGCTATATAATAGCCAGCTCTATGTACGCCAATATAGTGTGTGAATAATACTGTGATTTACTATTGATTAAATCTGCTCGTTGCATTTACGAGGGTATTGGTTCTCGAACATTTCCTATGGCATTTGAAATTGGCAATCATTAGTGTCACTCATGACATGATAACAAATGATAATTATTTGAAGAAGTGGATTTTCTTTTTAACGATTCTAGATGTATTCTACAAGTTTCTATGTTTACGCATGAAAATCATGATTGTTAAATATTTGTAGCTTTTGATCATCTCCAACTATTCCATGTGTCATGATAAAGAGGTGGGTTGTGGGTCAAATGAATGTTAGTCAACTCACTGCGTTATTAAAGTATGCATCGCTGCAATGGCATCAAAAAATGACACGTTAAGACATTTTCTATTCATTCATGAGAATATGGAGACATCATTGATTATAGTCTTTCATTTACACTCTCCACTTGGCGAAATTCACAAGCAGACTTCCTATACACTTTGGCCTATACGAATATAAGGCTTATAATTTAGCTTTAAGTTAATATTGGTTAAGGATTAACTAATAAACAGTTGTAACCTCTTAAACTGTTTTGTAACCATCTCTCACAATAAAATAACGAACACACAATGAACAATGCGTGCATTCCGATTCCTCTTTATTAGTTCTCTGTTCACATCTTCTAACATTGGTATCATAGCCATTGGTGCTCGATAGGGTTTGTAATTCAAATAGAAGATTGAAAATCATGAACAGAAGGTTGTGCAAACGCATGTCAAGACTGAAACATGAAAATTTCATCGCAAGTCACCATTTATGCTAGAAAATTTGTGACAGTCGCATGAGAGCAAAAATCAAGGTATCTGCAGTCATCCTGAGCTTAAAAGAAGTCATTAGGGAAAAAAGTAAATCCAAATCTGCTAAAACGATATATAAATTGCAACCTATTTGTATAGACCAATACAAAGTTTCAAAATTTGCTAAAATGTGATTAGAATTTGAGGGCACTTTGTTAAAACACCAGTCATGATTTTCAAGGGAGCAAAACAAAGATACAGTTGTCGTCAGAATCGTAAGTTTCAGAAATTGCACACTCGCAAGGGCTGGAATGAAGTTGTGAGGGTCTGCGAGGGATTGGAACGAAGTCACGAGGGGAAAATAAAGAATAATGTACAGTCGCGAAAGTCTGAGAATGTTTTTTACAGTCATGAAAAGGGCATACAGCCTGCGAACTAGGGCACATGATAAAAATTGCAGACTGCCTTGAAAGGGCATAAAATACTGTCGCCAAAAAGCAAAAAATCTAGTCGACGCCAAGGAAAGAGAAGGAAAATTCCAAATTGAGGGCAAATATAGTTGTCCAAGGAAGAAATTGTGATTTTTATGTCTGTTATTAGGGTATGCTCTAATCAAAGGTGATATATTTTGCATATTTCAGATGCCAAAAGAAGGGCACTCTTTTACTGGTATTTTATCTTGCAAAATATTTTTGTAGATGGTTGTGACATTCCTTTACTGAACAAATTCGATATTAAATAAATTTCTGCATTAATTTCTAAGACAAAATCAGAATACAGAATTGTATTTCTTTCTATTGACTTTATTTCTGTACCTGAAGTATAGACTATCACTTTCATTTTGCTGCATTAATTTGTGGTTGTGGAATGAAAAATGGATGACGAAGTCACCATTTCTAGCCTCGTATACAATTTGAGGTATGTCATCAGATCAGCAGAAGTCAATACTACAATAGATGACAAATATGCCAAAGCTATTTTATTAGACAACCCGCCTTATACGGTGAAATCTCAAAAACAAACCAAATGCTTGGAAAATTTGCTGATGAAGACTATGTATTCTAAAGAAGCCCAACACTTCGAAGACATGAAGGAATCAAGTGTAGGCAAAACTTGGCATGGATGGCTGCCCAAATAGTTCAAAAGTCTAAGGATCTTGGGAATTTACCTTTATGAGGGTCATGAGACAACTTGATGGAGCACCGTGGGAGTAGCTTAGTATGGAGGGTTGCCCAACAATTCTGGAGACTTACTAATTCGAGAGTTTGGGGAGGTGGAATATGGGAACTCAGGATCTACACCTTTACAAGGGTTAGGGAGGTTACTTGATGGAGTTCTGCATGGTGAAAGCACCACATTTAGAAATGAAGCTTTTGAGAATGCGTGACACTGTTTAGCTTTATTATTTTGATCTTCTATCAATATGTTTGTGTTTGCTTTCTGTAATGTAAGCCTTAAGAGGGGGTATAGGAATATAAGGCTTATAATTCAGCTTTATGTTAATATTAGTTAAGTATTAATTAGTAAACAGTTGTAATCACTCCGACCATTTTGTAACCATCTCTCACATAATAAAATGATGGACACACAATGAACAATGTGTGCATTCCGTTTCCTCTTCATTATTTCTTTGCTCACATCTTTTGACATGGCGTGCCCCCCTGTTCTCTATTAATTCTATGCACGCTACCCCTGTTTTCACTGTTAGCTATGAAATCCTCGACTTGCTAATCTAATTTATCTCACGAATACTATTGGAAGACTATTCTAGCCAGGACCCCCCATTCTTTGTTGAAGGTGGCATCCTTCCCAGTTGCGTAACCCCTAACTTAATATGAAGCTTCCCATATATCAGCCAAAATGTGACACAAGAATGTACTAAAGTCAGGAGGCCTCTATTTCCACTAGAACATGTTAGTTCATACACACACTATGCAATGTGGTGCTCTTGGTTGCACGGTGTTTGAGTCCTGCTATTTCTTTCATTTGTGACATGTTTTGTGGCTATAAGTCCAACGATTCTGACATCCTAGAGATTCCTGCTTCTTGTAAGGAACACACCTAAGAAGCAGTATATGGTGTTACTCATAATGTCCAAGATGAAAGCACCTTCCAAAAGATATCTTCTTGGCACACACACTTGGCGCATTTGTAACTTCTTCCCCGTGCATTGAAGGTAGAAATGTTGTTGATACCATGTGATGCGAGTTGACCTATATATAATTTCTCTTACAGTATTTAGTATGCTGGGGAAACTACTATGAAATTCATGTCAGGATTTGCATGCTCATGGATGTGCCATGTCTAAACTGCCTAGGTTGTGTTGCGCCACTATAGAAGGGTATGTGGCTTCAATTTTTTTTGCGAAATGATCTCAAAAGTATTGTAAAGGGAATTATTTTGGACGTGGTTTTGGAGTGTCGTGGACCATTTATAGGTACCACACCGACTAATGGCCATGAGAATGGGATCCAGAGTAACAAAGTTTTTGGTGGACTTGCAAAGCTTTCAAAGCCTTGTAGAACTCCTCCAGGTCCCCATGCATGAGAACTCAAAGATCCATGGATGCTCTTGGGTTAGACTCCCCTAGAAATTTAATTGTGAGCATGGTGTTCACAATCTAAGGGCTGCATTTACCGGCCTTGACCAACCCATTCAACCCAGTTTCTCCTCTGAAATCCTCAAATCTTTTTCATGCCCTTTGTTATTCCATCTAACTAGTTACTCTTTTTACTCTTGCTGCCTTTTCTTCTTCCCAACTCATTCTTCCACAACTTATTCAACGTCTTTATACTTCTTCTTGGGAGTCTTTCCAATCTACAAATGTTTGTTCCTCTGAAGTCTTCTTCATGTCAACACTATTAGTTCCTTTGATAGGGGTACAAATCTTCAACATCGAAAGTGAATGAAATATGTAACCCTTCTTGAAGTTCTATGTCACATGCAATGTGTTTTCTGTCTCAAAATCTTGCAAGGACCAGTCTTCTTAAATTTCAACTTTTCATACATTCTTCTTGGGAATGTCTCCATAGGTGCACTAGCACTAAATCTCCTTCAACAAATGATTTCACTCTCGTCCTTTTATCTGCCTTCTTGTACTTTAGGCTACTCTACTATAACTTCCTTTATACTTCCTCATACAACTCGTGTATATACTCTACAAAATCCTCTGCATTCACATTCCTTTTCTGCTGTTGATGCTCAACAGATCCATCATTCCCTTCAATGATCTTCCTGACATAATTTCTAGCATGAGGATCATTCCAACTAACCTTCTTAGGTGAATTTTGCTTGGGCCACTATCATATTCCTGTTGGGAATAGATAGCATGTGCATGATAAGTTTTTTGCAGAGAAGAGCTATGGGATACACGAAATATCAACACAAGAATGAAATACACAAAATAGACAAAATTTCACCTAGGGAAATCCTTTTGGGTAGAAAAACCTTGCACGATAATCTTCATTCAATAGTATTAGTATATACTCTACAAAATCCTCTACATTCACATTCCTTTTCTGCTGTTATGCTCAACAGATCCATCATTCCCTTCGATGATCTTCCCAACATAATTTGAAATGGGATCATTCCAACTAACCTGCTTAGGTGAATTTTGCTTGGGCCACTATCATATTCCTGTTGGGAATAGATAGCATGTGCATGATAAGTTCAAAGCAGAGGAGCTATGGTATACACGAAATATCAACACATTGAATGAAATGCTCCAATAGACAAAATCTTCTCCTGCATTGTAAATCCTTGTTTTGAGCTTTCTTTAACCCTGTACGAGTGTATCTCGTTTAATAGATATTAACTATCCGTATTTTAATACACTTGTTTAGGCCTGTTGATAGTCTCACTTATCATAGAACTATTATAGTGATAGCCTACAATATTACAACTACACTACCGTGTATCAACATCCAGTATGCTTGTCTGACATGGCTCAACAGATCTTAACCGAACACTCCACCCATTCTAAGTAGAGGGATGGTGTTGCGCTCAAGTTTGAGATAAGGTGTTAAGAGTCCTTGGAACACTTGGTTGTTCTTGGTTCCTGAACATCTTCCTCTAGTAGTAGATCGAACTATGTTTGGTGAGCCCAATCACTATCAGAAATTTCAAGCCCATCTGATAGCTCCTCCTTAAAAAGTTAGACAAAATTGAGCTTGTTTGCTTGAATGGGTAGCATTTCTTTGTGAGTTATAGTTCTAAAGACTCTGTAATATCAGGCTTGCCTTCGGGATGTGCCTTGATGTTTAGCAAACAACCAATTCTTCAATGCATATGTAATATTTTAGCAAACTCCTTATGAAGATGGTGTCCCTGAGATACAATGACTTCCAATAAACATCGAGGGAAAGTGGTATTACATCTTGCCTTCTCATTAGTCCACATATTATGTTAATTCTTAATCTGAATATGAGACTCAGAAAATCAGTTACTTCCAATAAACATTTTCATAAACCAAAGGAATGGATAGGGACGATCCATATGTTTGAAGATCCAGCTTCTTAACAGACGACATTTAAATCAAATTAGATTGTCAATCTGTATCAAGTGCATCTACCTTTTGTACCCAACCAGATACTGTAGAAGAATAACTTGCACTACCATAGTATCATGCAAGAGGTTTCTTGTTTCTTGCTAGCCACATTGGTGACGGTTCAACCTAACTTATCATCAATATCAGAATTGTCCTCGGGGTGCAATTCTGAAAGCAACTTCCAACATTTTGCATCAATAAGCTAATCCCTAACACAATGACCACAATGACAAACATGTAAAGCAGTGGCAGTTCTCTTACCTTTTCTCTTTACTCTTTTTATAGGCTTTGTAAGGCTGATTTTGCTCTTTCTTGGACTGATTTGTGAACTGATTTTTTTTCAGGATTCTCCCTCTTATTTGCCTTTATGTCTTCTTTAATTTAGTATGCCTGCACAGATGCCTCTTCAAGGTACGTTGGTTTACTTGAGATGACTTGTCTCCTTAGGCATATGTGGAGATGTAATGTCCCCTTTTTGGAACAAACCGGAAAATTAGCCAAATCTGAAAATTAAAATCTGAATCTTACATTTCAACCATAAACCCTCAACAAAAGCACTGAAATCTAGAACTTACTATTTTTAGTAAGTTCGTCAAAACCCTAGGCTGAAATATTCAAAATTCCATAACTTTTGATTTACAACTCCGAATTGCATGAAATGAAAGGGAAATGATAGATATTAATTAGAAGCAAATTTCTATACAAGAAAACCATGGAAAATAAGGAAAGCCTGATTTTTAAATCCCGAAATACAGCTGCAGCATCAAACCCTCATAACTTAACAAAATACTTATCCGAAAATTATGAACCATAGCTCAAAACGAAGCATAAATTATAAGGAAAATTATGAGATCAATTTTAGAATTTTGCATCCACGAATGCCATGCTAAAAAGTCACCTGAAACTCCAAAACAAGTCGCTGCCCTAATTTTGGGAAATTAGGTAAATAACATAAATCTTCATAAATTCATATCTTGAGCAATACTTGGAATTTTGACACGAAATTACCCTTGTTGGAAAGCTTGGACAAAGAGCTTTACAATGAACATAAATTCATCAAATTCCAACCAACAGTGAATTTTCTAGAAATGCAAGAGAAATTTCCAGCAAAGTCGCCACTTTCCAAAATGGAAAAAATAAATATCAAGTCTTCAAATCTTCAATGACAAAGTCTTCAAAATTAGATCTACTTCAATTCCAAATCAAATGAGAGAGAGCACAATGAAAATCTAGGGCATACATCCCATTTCTCCAAGCATGGAGAGACATAAATGATCAAATCAACATGAGTCTAACAATGATCCCAACACTCCTTTTGTAAGCAAGGAGGCACAAAATTCGAAATCCCTAGGAGAGGGAAATTATTAAATAAAAACAATTTATTTCCCCTAGGTGTGGCGTCCCCTTTTCAAAGGGTGATTTTATCAATAAAAACCACTTAAATATTTATTTAATTAATTCCCTATTTAATTTTTATATTTTGGGAATTAAATTAAATAATCTTCACAATTAAATAATTATTGCTTTAGGCAATAATATTTAATTATTTAATAAAATTGTTCCCCTTGCAACATCCCAAAGCTCACGGGGAAAGATAGGCTAAGGGTCTTCAAAAATGGGGACATTACAGGAGACCTCCCACATACTTGATTGTCTTCATCCTCCAAGTCCAGACTCCAAACCCATTTAGTTTGTCTATGGAATTCCATGGTATAATTCTGCACACTTTGTCCACTTCCTTGTTTAAAATACAAACACCTAAGTTTTTGATCAGTTTTATGCCCAATAGGATGAAAATTCTTAAGCAATGATTCCTTGAATTCAACCCACCTATTTACAATTGTTTTTTTTTTTTCTTTGGAGAAGATCATAGATAACTACTAGAGCAGGCCCTTCTGTTTTGAGACATGCAAAAAAGATCTTTTGTGCCTCACTAACATGATGTACACTAAAATATATCTCCATTAGCTTGAACCATTTGTCTAACAATTTAGGTTCTACTTGTCCTTCAAAAGATCTAATCTCAAATTTGGTTTCAACTTTGTAAAGAGTATGATGGGATGCTTTTACCTTGGCTTTACCTTTGTCTTTTTGAGGCTGCTCATTGTCACCTGTGAACTCTTATCTCTCTTCTTCATGAGGCTCTTCTTCTCCTATGCCAAAATTCTTGGCTAGAGTATGAACACCATTTCCATGGATTCTTAGTTCCTAGCTGTGAGCTCTTGTTTCTTGGTATTGTTATCTTGGGGCTTCATCATGCTTTCCATTCATGACTCTAAGAGAACAAGTGTCTTGGCAAGATTATCTTCACCTTCTTTCACCATTTATTTTACTTTCTGATTCCATCTCCTTGTATAAATCTGGGGGTTGCAAGGTGGTAACTCTTATTCTTTCAATATTGTCATTGTCATACAAATCAATCACAAACCTTCCACAATACCCAAAGATTTAACACTGCTCTAATACCAAAATGATTTATAAACTCCTAAGTACAATTGCCTAATAGAATTTATAGAAACACAAAATCACAATCCTACTTAGATTGAACTCTAAATTAGAGCTCAGATACCCGGAAACCCCTAACCATGGCAGCGTACCCACATATTGACGCATAGGGTACTGGTATTGGTACTTGCCTGAAACGTTTCCAAAACTCCAAAACAGTTTTGGGTATGGCAGAGGGTCATTTCTGTACCATTTCAGGCCGTATCTGGGACATTTCTATACTGTTTCAGAAATGCTTCTGTTTTATAAATGCCAAAAAAAAAACCTAGATACTTATGTTTCAACAGTACTTGAGGAAAATCTAGATGATATACTCTAGAATCATGTACATATGAAAATTTAAGCATGTTGAATGTTTTGAACTTTCATGAATACAAAGAATTTTAAATGTTTTATCTTTTATGGACAAAAATGAGTATTATGCATTTTTTATATATATTTATAATTTTTTAATAATTTATCGTACGGGTGTTTCCATGCCATTTCATACCCAAGTTTTTTTATTGAAAATTAGCGTTTCCGCATTTCGAACCTGTACATGTACCCGTTTCCTAGTAACCTAGCTTTAGAGAGTTAGTATTGGTGTAGCATGTTGTTGGAAAATGTAAAACAAAACATACAAAACTGAAATCAGGAATATAAGAAGCGTGTTGAGTAAACTATGGATGCACTTAACAATGGACACAAGATTTTTGACCTCGAAAACCATGACATGGGGAAAAGCTAGTTGGAAATGGCAATCACAAACCATCCATATCTTTCTTATGGCCAAAGAGAGTTATATAAAGATAGTAATATCTTTCTTATAGTCACTATGCTGTTTGCTCACTCAACTCTTCTCTATAATCTTCATTATTTCTATAACCAACTGAACACTAACTCAGTCACCACACTTCTCTGGATTTGTACCATCTTATCATCTCTCATGAGTGTCCTTTTGTGCACCAAAGTCGTCTTAGAACTGAAGAGAAGACACTATGCTGATTTCTTCCTCCGTTTCCTCTTTACAATCTTCATTCCTTCTACAACGTAGTGAACACTAACTGTGTCACCCCACTCCTCCAGATTCATGCCATCTTATCATCCCTCCAGAGTGTCCTTTTTTGCATTAAAGGAATCCCGTTTGTCTTAGAACCGAAGAGACTTTTTCTATCTGCCATTACTTACTGGAAAAATGCCCCCCTTGGGAACCGGCAGTTTCACAACTGCCCCTATTGGGAACCAGCGGTTTTGCAATCGTTCCTGGGATAACTAGCGTTTATGAAACTGCCACTTGTAGGGACCGACAGTTACGAAACTTCTCTTGTCGTAACCAGTGGTTAAGAAACAACCGCATGTAGGGATTGGTGGTTATGCAACCACCCCTTGCTAACAGTGGCAGTTTCATCACCATATAGAAAGTACTCAGTTTTAGCCCTTTTAACTGACTGAAACCGGTTGTCCTCTGGTTGGATGATGAAGAGGTTTGATTTTCCTGATTTGTTTAGTACTTTCACATTGGAGTTTTAGAATACTCTTGTAGTGAGGGCAGCAATAAGGTTGAAATCTTGGTTTTGTCTGTACATGTTGATCTACACTTTTAACTTGTGTAATATTAATAATTTCCGTCACATTCGATAAAATGTCGATGTTTTAACAATTTCTCCAGTTTGAATTGCTTGGTTAACATTAATGTCTATGGATGCCTCAATTTTTTGACTGTAATGCCTTTTCTTCTTCTTTGAGACTTTTTACTTCAGAAAGAAGAGTCTGGTTATGATAATGTAAGCGGATAATCTGTGTGTTTTTCAGTTAACATTTTATCAATATATTTCAATTTGATAAGTTTCGAAGGTAATCTTTGATTCTGATCCTTTAGTTTTTGGATTTCAGCATTTAAAAATTCAAATTCTGTCTTTAATGATTCAATTTCATTTTTCTCATACTTAAATACTTAGTTTCATGGTTTTTCCTGGGACAAAAACATAAATAATCAGGGTTGTTTCTGGGACAATAACTTATGAGAATTATTAGTTATAGGCAGTTTAATTTATTTTATTCTTTTTTCTTTTACGAAAATCATTGATAAAATTTTTACAGGTTGTAGTAAAATCTATTGGTTTCTATGCCACTCAATATACCATATAAATGCATTTCCACAAAAATATAACATTGCAATTTTGATCTTCTCCTCATCCTTTTAATTACCATCTTCTCAAAATAATTTTTCATTTGATTTGTCCCATTAACTACATTTATATTATTACGACATCATTAACTATAAGGACTACTCACACTAGCTCTTTGCATTTTCTTTAAAGACTCTAATCAAGTAAAACATATCCTTAGAATGTCATCAAACTTTTAAACCTGCCTTTTTATATCTTAGTTTGTAATTTTTTTTAAATTTATAGTTATTCTTATATGTTAATATCTGACTACTTAACGTGCAAGTAATTGTTTTAATTATTTTGAGTTTATTATTTATTTTATTTTATTAAATAGGGCTCTCAAAGAAACTATAGATTTTAATTTATTTTTTAAACAGGGCTCTCAAAGAGTCAGAAAGATATTTGTCCTTTCCCACCTATGTGCATATTAGAGGAAGCAATGTACAACGGAGAATGGTAGGGAAAGCGAAGGTGGTGAAGGTGCAGAGTTTGATTGAAATGTGTGGGCATGAAAGGGAAGAGATGAGTGGATGGGGTAAACAAAGTCGTGATGAAGATGGTGCAGGTAAACACGAAGTGCTAGAGAATGTGGGGATAGGTTCTGCAAATATGCTGAAGAGGAATGCATAATTGACGGATGTATATTTGGAAAAACGGTGAAAGAGGGGGCAACTCCTAATTTTTATTTTAAATTTGCTGTGACTCAATAGGCCAAAAGTTTACGATTTTTTATTTTATTTTTAATAATAAATTTGAAGAAAGTTAATTATAGTGTAATGTGGCCATTGAATCTAGAGGATTGAAATTATATTAAGACACGGAGACTGGATATAAAAAGTTTGAGCCTGTAATAAATGATGATAATGTAAATACCATAGTTCAAAAAATCGTTATCGGCAATTAATCGGCATGCCAAATTTTGACTCGGAAATCGGCAATTGGCAATTTATCGGCATTAATCGGCATTAATCGGCAACTTTATCGCTGCTTTTAAAAACATTTAAATTCATAAAATAAACTTAAATTAAATGTTAAAACATTGTTAAACGATGCGAGAAGTGACTTTATGAATTTTTTTAATCTATAAAAATACTTACAAGTTACAAATAAATACATAAATTTATGATAACTTGATAGATAATATTTTAAAAATCGTTATACAATATACTATTATAAATTTATAGTGTATACTATATACTATTATAATAAATGTATAAATTTATTACTGTTATAAATTATATAAAAATAATCATTGTGTTAACAATGAATATATTACTGTTACAAATTATATTTATTATACCCAAGACTGCACGGAAACACCCTAAACCCCCTTGTACCAGCCTGGGTACGTACCGGGTATGGGTATGTACCCACAGAGTACCCACAATTTTTTCTTTTTTTTTTAAAGTGCAAAAAAATAAATAAAACAGAGTACCCACAGTTTTTTCCTTTTTTTTTTAAGTGCAAAAAAAAAAAAAACACGAGGGCTTTGATTGGAATTGAACTTTGGAAAGTTCGTGTGAGATTCAATATTGCCAATAGGCTCCGAAGGGTCGAGAGAGATGAAAAGGACTTCATTTGGTTGACTTACTATTTGGGGGTTTTCTTGTTGCTCCTCACGGGTCCTTTATTCTTCAGTCGATTCAGAAGGCATGGGAACAAGTGAAGCACTTGGTGGTTGGGCAGCCTATCTTCTCTTCGTTTGACATTGGGTGCCAAGCCTACAAATCAATTTCGTCGAATTAGAAATATAATGACAAGAATCCTTGCCTTGACAAGAGGCTGTTCTGCCTTCCTTTGGTTTGAGAAAGGAATTAAAATATTTCATGACTTGTACAGATTTGGGAAGTGGATGGAATGGACAAACCTTAAAGCTTACTATAAGCTTCCTCAATCTCAATTCAGAATGTATAAAATGCTCAAAAATTCTTTCACAGCTCCCTCTACTGGACTAAGTATGGAGGATGAAAATAAGTGTATAAAATGCATAGATAACACATAACAACTCAATTTTAGAAGAATTAAGGACACTTTCTTATGGTTTCCAAGCTAGTTACATGTTACAAGCGACAAACTTTAAATGTTTTTTTAATGTCCAATGAGATGTCTAACTCAAGCTTAGCCCATAGCATTACCCATAATGAATTTTCAAATCTATAATACAGTCTATGTTATTGAACTATTATGTTTTGAACATTATGAATCAATACAAACTCAAGTCTCAATTCTCAAAGTATTGGAAATTTGTTTTCATGTTCTAAGAATGATTTTAAGTTGTATGAGTATCAAATTTCAATAAGTATGCAAATGCTTCGTTAAATTTATAATTCTATATACATACACACACACATATATAAAACGTACCCAAAAGCGTACTATACCTGAGGTTTTTAAAAAATTGTTGTTTCAGCATACCGAACCCGTACTCGAACTTGTACCCGTACCCGTACCGAAACAGTCTTGATTATTACTGTTATAAATTATAGTACTATTACTATTATATATCATTGTTACATGTTATAAATTATGATCTTTTTATAACAGTAATATATAATAATATATCATTTTTAAATGTATAAATTTATTACTATTATATATTATACAAAATGAATTAATCTATAGATTTTATACTGTATACTGTATAACTTCCAAAATTAATATACTGTATACTCATAATACTATTGAAATTATTTAAAAAAAGAATTAATACTATTGAAAATCTTTAAAATAAAAGAAAAATAAATATACTGGGTTTGAATTTATACTGTATAGTGAGTTATGAATTTATAGTGCCAAGAACTGGTTGCCTAGGGCCACGAACTAGTTGCAACAATGTGTACTTGGGGCCACAAACAGGTTGGAAACCACCAACGAAATGCCACGAAACCACCACAGCATGCCTCGAAACCACCACGAAATGCTCGAAACCAGGACGCAGGAGAAAATATGACTCGCGCAGGAGAAAAAAGGCACAAAATGGTTTGATTTGGTTGTTTTTTGCCTTTAAACCTAAGCCACACGATTTTCCATGATTTTCCTAGCGAGTTTCCTCAAATTTTTAGGTTTTTTATCCCCAGAAATCGGCGATTTATCGGCACTTCGAAAATTATGATTTTCAGAAAGATTAATTGTTTTACTTGCCCTAAATGATAAACCGTGATAATCGGGCGATCAATCGTGATTTTTAATACAGAGGTAAATACACACAATCGCTACATACTACAATTGTGAAGAGAGAAAGTAGATTGGCTTCCAAGCATGTTGTAATCAACTACATTGCCAAGTATGCAACAAAAAAAGAGAAGAGATTCAAAACATATCATCAAATATTGATGTGGCTTACAAATTTGAAAACCTAGATGAATTAGCAGACTCAATCCACCAAGATGAATTAGCAGATTGAATCCTGGTGGATTGAAATTATATTAAGACTTAAAGAGTGTGAACCTGTAATAAATGATGATAATGTAGATGCTCACTATCGCTACATATTACAGTTGTGAAGAGAGAACGTAGATTGGTTTACAAGCATGTTGTTAGATCAACTACATGCTGCCATAGTATGCAACATAATAGATGATGATCCTACGATTTGAGATGTCTTTATGTTCTTGACGCTATTTACCAGCTGATTTAGTTTTAACAATGATATGTAAGGCCTAGAAGGCATGAATGGAAGACACTTTCTTATCTGACATTGAAGCCTAGGTGACGCGTTGAAAAGAAGGATTGCACATCTGCAAATATGTTACATGTTAGCGTGGATCTTACACAAAGGCTGTTGTGTATTTGCTTGCAATATTGAATGTTTCAATGTTCTTTTGATCAAATTGTTGCTATGGAATTCTGACTGATGACCATGAAGTTCTCACCATACAAAATCCTTAGAAAGGAGGCTTGATGGATACTCCAAGAACGCAATATGTTCCAATACAAAGGCGAATTGACTTATGAAGAAATGCTCAGTGCAGCACTTAATAATCCAAGAATCGAAAAAGTGATACCAAATGGGACATGGACAAATCCATGGTAGAATTCTTCATGAGAGTATCATGGAAGAGTATTGCCTCCAGACTTATGCACCTTGGAAAAGCTAAAGATGCAATGGTTGTTGAAGGATCCGTAGCTTTGCACCTATAAAGTAGAGAACTATTTTTGTGAATGTCAAAGGCTTAATCATTGATGTATTTGGTTAATGGAATCGTGTAACGGAAGCTGATGGAACTACTGGGATGTTGACGGAAATGGTAGAAAGTAATGGAAATAACCAGCAGTATAGAAGGGCTAGAAAATGAAAGTTTAAATATATGAAAAGAAGCGTTTTTGCATAAGGATTATCATGGTATAAGTGAGATATACACAACTGTACATAGGAGAGAGATATCAACTATTTAAGGTGTTCATATGGCATGTTTTATGGTGAAAAAGAAGATTCAAATGACAGAATTAAATCTCCATGTTTTAGTATGATAAGGGGGATTAAACTCCTATCAATATGTCCATAGCATTGTTTAATGTGCATTTAAAAATTTTTATTTTGGACGACCCCCTTGCATTAATTACTTTATAGTTTGGCCGACTAATGTACTTAATTAAGTTGATGTTAATTAAATAATGGAAAGGTTGTGTTGGTTGGAATGATGTGTCTTTTCGAAAGGATGTGAGAAGGATATATAAGGAGATGGAATCATTTGATTTAGGCAAGCAATTTGAGTGCTTCTTCATTCAAGTTTAAGGGAGAGAAGAAGAAGAGCAGAATATGAAATATAAAAAGGAGTGAACTCAGATTTATTTTTAATGAAGAGTTGCACGATTTATATATGTGAAGGGATTGAAATAAATAAGAAGAATATTCTTAGCAGCAGTTTTTTTCTATCATCTGTTGAAGCAGCTGAACATAAAAGATAGAAAAGAGTTTGTTTTTCGTAAGGAAGGTTGGTGCCTTCATATTCGAAGAGATCGGTGTCTCTTGCTGAGTTGGTGCTTAGCAAAAAGGGGTTGGTGCTCCTGTAGGTTGGTGCCTACAAAATTGTAACTTGGGGATTGGTGTCTCCTGTAGGTTGGTGCCTACAAACATTTGAGAAATATAATAAAGAATATTTTCTCCATGGTTTTCTCCCGAAAGGGTTTCCACGTAAATTTGTGTCTATTTGCAGTGTGTTGGTTTGCTTTGCATTCATTGATTGCTTTGATATATTCACTATGTGAAATTGATTAATTGTGATTACAAATCTGAGATTAAGTGTTAAATTTAAAAAATATCATAATATTGATTCACCCCCCCTCTCAGTATTATCTTGTGCTTAACAATTGGTATCAGAGCGGGTGCCTTCAGGAACAATCTAACAATTGGAAGGTAGATCTCAGAAGCACATATGGCTACTCATCAAGTACAAGAAGGTTTTTCTTCGAACAAGGCTCCATTGTTTGATGGAACAAATTATGCATTTTGGAGCATAAGAATGAAAACATATCTAATGGCACTAGGGTTTGATATTTGGCAATCAGTAACAGTTGGATATACAATCCCATCAGTTCCACCGACAGATCAAGCCGGAAAGAAGGCTTTTGAAAACAATGCCAAGGTGATGAATGCTATCCTATGTGGCCTATCAGAATCTGAGTTTGTTAAAGTAATGCAATGTGACATGGTGAAGGAGATATGGGACAAACTTCAAACTATCTACGAAGGTGATGACAAGGTTAAAAGGGCTAAGCTTCAAACTCATAGGAGACAATTTGAGAGCTTGAAAATGAAGGATGAGGAGAATGTTGCAGCCTATCTTCTATGTGTGGATGAGGTTGTCAATGCCATAAGAGGGTTAGGTGAAAATATTGAAGAATCCATGATCGTTCAAAATATTCTAAGATCTCTACCATTAAGATTTGATGCTAAGGTGTCTGCCATTGAAGAAATGAAGGATCTTGATAAGTTGAGCATGGACGAACTACATGGAATACTGACCACGTATGAAATGAGGACTGAGTCAAATAGACCATCAAAGAAGGAAGTTGCATTCAAAGTCTCAAAGAAAGAGAAAATCAAAGAACCTGAGTCGAATGAGAACTCAAGCAGCAAAGAAGATGAGAAAGAATCCTTGTTCATTCGAAAGTTAAAGAAAGGATCTGGAAAGTACAAAGGTAAGTTACCATTTAAATGTTTTAACTGTGGTAAAATTGGTCATTTTGCGGCTAAGTGTCTAGAGAAAGAAGATAGCGATGATGAGGAAAGAAAACCTAAATTCAAAAGGGAATTCAAGCAAAGCAAAGGCAAGAAAATATTTGGAAAGCAAAAGAAAAGCTTATATTCAAAAGGAAGTAGTAGATCATCCGAAGAAAGTGGGATAGGTGAATCAGATAGCGATAATGAAGAAATATTATTCATGGCTATAAAAGATGACTTAGAAAGAGATGAAGACATGGAAGAAAAAGGTGAAGTGAATCTTGAAGAGGAACTTATCTATGCCTTGGGAGAGTTGAAAGCTCTTAAAAAGAAAAATCAGAAACAAAAGTTACAACTCCTAAAGTATGAAGAAGAAGATCGTAACTTTGAAGCTAAGATATCACAATCTCTTGAAGAATCAGGAAAGATGATCATGGATCTAAAAACCCAAATTGAAGAAGCAAAAATGAGTTGAAGAAGAATTAAGAAATCAGCTAAGGACTAAGAAAGAAGATTGTGAAAAGTGTGAGTTAGAGATCATTACTTTGAGAAAGGACTTGGAAAAATCAAATGCTAAAGTTACAAGTAATCTAAAATTTGAGAAAAGTACCGAGATACTAGATGAAATTCTGAACCGACAGAAGTCAACATCCGACAAGACTGGTCTTGGATATAAGGAAAGACAAGACACCGCTAACACAAAAGGTATAGAGTCGTCGAAAGGGACAAGAGTAGAGAAGTCAAAGACCTATGCAGAGACACTCAAGGAACCTATGAAGAATGAAGAGTTGAAAAGGGAGAAGAGCTTTATGAAGATCAACACTTCTTACAAGGAAAGCAAAGATGAGAACAAGTTTAGAAGACCAAATCCTCCAAGATATACTCACATGTCCAGGTTTGAAAATTCTTTCTATGGCTATTGCTTCTATTGTAATCATTTTGGTCATAAAGCAATAGATTGTAGAATACGGGTGAGAGACAACAATATAAAGAACAAAGGTGTGTATGGATTCTCAAATAGAAATTACAACTCCTTTGCTCCTTTATCGAACTATGTTGAAGATATTGTTTGTTATAACTGCAATAACTATGGACATATGGCAAGATTTTGTAGAAGTGGTTTTGTAGAACCATCCAAATTGAACCAGAAGGTAAATGCTCTAGAAATAAAGAAGAAAGAAGCTACAAAATTTTGGAAACAGAAGAAAGAGGATGATGGGAAAGATAAAGAGAAATCTATGCTTGTTCAAACAACATTCCATGCACATGATGAAGGGAAGTTGTGGTACATTGATAGCGGATGTTCAAGACATATGACCGGAGATAAAAGTAAGTTCATCTCATTGAAGAAAGTAAATGAAGGTATGGTGAAATTCGGTGATAACGCTAAAGCAAAGATCACTGGAAAAGGTACGTTGAGTCTTGATAATGGTAAAATAAAAATGGAGAATGTTTTATATGTTGATGGATTAAAGCATAATCTCTTAAGTGTAAGCCAAATGTGTGATCAAGGACACACACTTAAGTTTTATGCTGAAGGGTGTGAGATAAGGAAGGCAGACACGAGAGAGTTAGTAGTAGATGCACATAGAACCACAAATAACCTATACATGCTCAGAGAAGTAAAAGGAGAGAAATGTTGTCTAAGTCAGGTTGAAGAGAGTTGGCTATGGCATAGAAGGATGGGGCATATAAATTTTGATAATCTTGTGAAAATCAGCAACAAGAAGGTTGTGCGGGATATGCCTAAGGTAATGAAACCTGCAAGTACTCTATGCAAGCAATGTCAGCATGGAAAGAAAACTAGAGAAAGGTTTAGAATGAAGGAGTATTCGACCACCAAACCACTGGAGCTGATTCATACGGATTTGTGTGGACCTACCAGAATAGAAAGCATACAAGGTGAGAGTTATTTCATGTTATTCATTGATGACTACACTAGAATGACTTGGGTAGCCTTTCTAAAAGAAAATTTAGAAGCATTTGAGAAGTTCAAAGCTTTCAAGGCTTTAGTAGAAAATAAAACTGGATTGAAAATAAAGTGCCTGAGGTCAGATCGTGGAGGTGAGTTCACCTCAAATGAATTCATTGAATATTGTGAAGATCATGGAATCAAAAGACAGTACTCAGCTGCAAGGACTCCACAACAAAATGGAGTGGCAGAAAGAAAGAATCAAACCATCCAAGAGATGGCTAGAACCATGTTAAATGAATCTAAGCTATCAGAGAAATTTTGGAGAGAAGTGGTAAATACGGTTGTTCATATCTTGAATAGAGGGAAAATCAGAGTTCATCATGACAAAAATCCTTATGAATTGTGGAAAGGAAGACCAACTACTGTAAAATATTTCAAATTGTTTGGGAGTAGATGCTTTATTAAAAGAAATGAAGAGAACTTGGGAAAATTTGATTCAAGAGTGGATGAAGGAATTTTTCTTGGCTACTCTATTAAAAGCAAAGCCTACAGATGTTATAACAAAAGACTACAAACTATAGTAGAAAGTACAAATGTGAGAGTGGATGAAATTGTGAATCAAAAAGCTAAAGAACCTGCAGAAGAGCCCTTAGAAATACCTGAGGTAGTAGAAGAAAAGGAAGAGGAAGAAGATGTTGAAAAATTAAGTAAATCTAAAAGGCAGGACACCAAAACACCATCTCGCTTTGTTAAGAAGAATCATGTTGAAAGTCAGATCATTGGAAACCTTGATGATGGAGTACATACAAGAAGAAGAATTATAAGTGCATCAGAACCAGTAAATTTCTCCTTATTATCCAAAATAGAGCCGAAGAACTTTGCAGAAGCCAACCATGATAAACATTGGATAAAGGAAATGGAGGAAGAGTTAGATCAAATTGAGAAGAATGAAACATGGGAACTTGTACCTAGGCCAAAGGATCAGAATGTGATTGGCACTAAGTGGGTATTCCGGAAATAAATTGAATGAAGATGGACAAGTCACTCGAAACAAGGCAAGGTTAGTATGTAAAGGGTATGCTCAAGTAGAAGGTATTGATTTTGAAGAAACTTTTTCTCCTGTTGCTAGATTAGAAGCAATTAGAATGTTTCTTGCTTTTTTGGTATTCAAGAACTTCAAAGTCTATCAAATGGATGTCAAATCAGAATTTCTAAATGGGAAGTTAGAAGAGGAAGTATACATAGAACAACTTGAAGGGTTCCTCCTATCAAAAAATGAAGATTATGTGTGTAAGTTGAAGAAGGCCTTGTATGGATTAAAACAAGCCCCCAGAGCATGGTACTCTAGGCTTGATAAGTATCTACAAGACCAAGGGTTCAAGAGAGGACTTGCTGATAGCAATATTTACATTAAAATTGAAGGTGAGCACCAGCTGATTGTTGTTGTGTATGTAGATGACATAATTTTTGGAGGAGACAATGAGGAAATGTCTAAGAAATTTTCCGAAGACATGCAAAAGGAGTTTGAGATGTCTATGTTGGGAGAGTTATCATTTTTCCTTGGATTGCAAATTTCTCAATCTGATAAAGGAATATTTATATCCCAAACCAAGTATGTGAAGGAAATGTTGAAGAAATTTGGCATGGAGGAGTGTGCACCTATTAGCACACCTATGGCTACTAGGACTAAGTTGAGAAAAGATGATGAATCTCTGAATGTTGATCAAACTCTCTATAGATCAATGATTGGGAGTTTACTATATGTGATGACATCTAGACCAGACATCATGCAAGTAGTGGGTATGGCTGCACGTTTTCAAGAAGGTTTGAAAGAAACACATGTGCAAGTTGTAAAACACATATTCAGATATCTAAAGGGAACTATGGATTATGGGTTATGGTACCCAAGGGGTAAAGACTTCACATTGGTAGCTTATACAGATTCAGATTGGGCAGGATGTGTGGATGATAGAAAAAGTACAAGTGGAGGAGCATTCTTCCTTGGAGACAGCTTGGTATCTTGGTTAAGTAAAAAACAAAACTCTGTATCCTTATCAACAACAAAAGCAGAGTATACAGCAACAGTGTTATGTTGTACTCAAATTCTATGGATGAATCAAACCTTGAAAGATATCAAAGTAGAGTATGATCATCCAATATCCATATTATGTGATAATACCAGTGTGATAAGTATTTCAAAGAATCCAGTTATGCATTCGAGAACAAAGCATATTCCCATAAGATACCACTTCTTAAGAGAGCAGGTGGCAGAAAATCAGGTAAAGTTGGAATTTGTTGCTACATATAAACAGATAGCAGATATCTTCACCAAGCCACTTCCAAAGGAGACATTTGAATATCTACGAAAGAATTTGTGAGTAATATCCTTTGCTTCTTCCCATTGAAAAAGCAAGAGAAGCATCATTTGAGGGGGAGCTAAACATTACAATATTCAGCTCCTAGATTGACCCTTTGCCATTGATGCCAAAGGGGGAGAATGACAGTAAGGGGGAGTTACAACAAGGGGGACTTTAGAAAAGAAGATTTTTTTTGGAAGGTTTCCATTAATGAAAAAGGGAGAGATTGTTGGAAATATTTTCATTGATTTCAAAGGCTTAATCATTGATGTATTTGGTTAACGGAATTGTGTAATGGAAGCTGATGGAACTACTAACGATGGATGTTGACAGAAATGGTAGAAAGTAACGGAAATAACCAACAGTATAGAAGGGAATAAAATGAAAGTTTAAATATATGAAAAGAAGTCATTTTTGCATAAGGATTATCATGGTATAAGCAGAGATATACACAGTTGTACATAGGAGAGAGATATCAACATTTTAAGGTGTTCATATGCCATGTTTTATGGTGAAAAGAAGATTTAATGAAAATTAAATCTCCATTTAATGATAAGGGGTGATTTTCTAAGGAGAAATAAACATGTCCTATAAGATGGTTTAATTACAAATGTTTAATGTGCATTTAATAATTATGGGCTCCCATCGGAAAATTACTTTTTGGTTTTAGCCGACTAATGTACTTAATTAAAGTTGTGTTAATTAAATAATGGAAAGGCTGTGTTGGTTGGAATGATGTGTCTTTTCAAAAGGATGTGAGAAGGATATATAAGGAGATGGAATCATTTGATTTAGGGAGAAATTTGAGTGCTTCATCATTCAATTTTAAGGGAGAGAAGAAGAAGAGGAGAATATGAAATTTAAAAAGGAGTGAAGGGCAGATTTATTTTTAATGAAGAGTTGCATCGATTTATATATGTGAAGGGACAATTTTGAAATAAATTAAAGAATATTCTTAACAAAATTTTTTTCTATCATCTGTTGAAGCAGCAACAACATAAAATATAGGAAAGAGTTTTTTTTTCGTAAGGAAGGTTGGTGCCTTCATATTCGAAGAGATCAGTGTCTCTTGCTGAGTTGGTGCTTAGCAAAAAGGGGTTGGTGCTCCTGTAGGTTGGTGCCTACAAAATTGTAACTTGGGGATTGGTGTCTCCCATAGGTTGGTGCCTACAAACATTTGAGAAATATAATAAAGAATATTTTCTCCATGGTTTTCTCCCAAAATGGTTTCCATGTAAATTTGTGTCTATTTGCAGTGTGTTGGTTTACTTTGCATTCATTGATTCTTTGATATATTCACTGTGAAATTGATTAATTGTGATTACAAATATGAGATTAAGTGTTAAATTTAAAAAAATATCATAATACTGATTCACCCCCCCCTCTCAGTATTATCTTGTGCTTAACATTATTCATATATAAGGCATTCATTCATATACAATATAGAACCATATTATGAAACATTAGAGGGTAGAGCTGAATTGAGAATTCACATGAGTTGATTGAATAATTTCAAATTGAGTTTTCAATGTTCATTGCCAATGTTCATATGCCATATACATAATACATCAAAATGAAAACGCTGAAAGGCTACAAATACAAAATGTCAAAATGTATACAATCCTGCCGTTATGCCTCTGCCTCATCATCGCTGAAATCAAAACGAGACTCTAAATCTGATTCATTGCCAATATTAGGGGCTGCCTCATCTAAGGGAACACCCGCCAAACCTTCATGTGCCTTGTCAAAATGTGTAGCATCTTCAAGATCAACATCCCACCATAAAGCTAGAGTTTGTCAATACTTTGGAGTCTTCCGATCTTGAAGTCGCAAGGCACTATGCACGACCACCAACTTCTCCGCTCGTCGAGAGGTAAGCCTATTTCTCTTGATAGAATTGATGAAAATGTATGTGGACCAATTTGTTTTTGTAGTAGAGGAACTGGAAAAATGTGAAAGGAGGTGAGTGACATTCATTTTCAACTCTGGTGCATCTTTGCCATGCCATTGCCACCATCCAATAGGGCTGGATTGAGTTAACATAGCTATATCTATTTTTGCCCCTGATTTTCCAAACATAGGACCATGAAGATTAGCAAAGGCAAGCCACAGTGTTCACGGTAACACTGAATCCCCACTTGAGTACATCTCGCAAAAGGCCGTCATTGACCCTGTTTTCACCTCCTCATCATCACAAAGAGGCACTCTCCCAATCCTTGGTGCATACCATTTGGGATTTAGAGAAAAGGCTGCCATTTGAAGTGGGGTGTTCAAAGTGTTCCACCGCCGCGTTATGATAGGCCTAAGATGTTCCTCGTATATTCCCAAAGTAAGATCCTTCTTATAAATTGCTTGCTTTACCTGCCCAAGCATGCCATCAAAAGTCTCATAAATCTCTCCAAGACTAGGAGAGACTGTATCAACATACCTAATGATATCTACAATAGGTGAGATGAAAGAGCAACCATATTTGCAAACAAAAATTTCAAAAAAGAATAAGATATTAATATTATATATTAATTTTGTAAGACTCGTGAAAAAATGTCAAAAACTAAAAGTCTAAAAGTGAATGCTAATACAAAAATGAATAAGATTATCAAGTTAAAACCTTTAAAACGTTAATAAATTAATAATTTTAAATTTAATAAAAAAATTAATATTCTCTTGCTTAATTGTGGACCGCCAATTGTCATCAAGGATCTTTTGTTTCACTTGTTTCACAACTTTTCCCTCAGTGGTGTTTGCATCAAGCCATCTACCCCACTTTGGATTACAACTGTAGAGCCTCCTGCACCTCTAGCATCCTCTCTAACAAAAAGATGTAACTGACATATCTAATCTCCACAGGGTTGAAGAATTCGTTCTTCGAAAAAGTCCTGAAGTGAGTAAGTGAGGTGTGATGGTTGGAAATAAACTTCTACAACCACTTTCTTCACCCATTCTATATTTACTATGTCGTTCAATGCGTTGTTCAACATATGAACACAACACAAGGTTTAAAAGATGTGCTTGTAAGCTTCTTCCACCATCATGCCAGCTAATTTGCACACAAGTGCTGAATTAGTGACCACTTGTTCAACATTTGAGGCCCTAACCTCTTCTACGGCCTCTCTCAAAATCTGAATTAGGAAGTCCGCATCCTTTCGCTTTCTTGAACAATCAATAACCCTAATTAAATAAAAGCTAGCTGTAGATTTGACTATGATTTTGATGAGTGGCCAATGTCTAATATCAGTCCACCCATCCATGACAATAGAGCAACCCACCCTTATCCAAGTGTGCCTTACGTCCTCCATCACCAAACTCACATTAGAATGTTCTTTATTGAGAGAGTAATGGTAGTTTATGTTCTCTAGGTGGGATAAATGAGGGACCCACAAAAATTACATCTTTGTAACTTTGTTTGAAGAAAGGAGAACGTGTCACATGAAATGGGATGGCATGGGCAAAGAAAAAATTGTGTAATGGAAGACTCTGGATTGCATATTGAACTTACCCACAAATGTGTTAGGCCTCTCACTACCTATAGCCTTCCTTTTTCTTCTTGTAGAAACATCAACATCACCACTAGCAACCATGGATGGCATAGCAGATTGTGTAGACTCTACTGACATTGGTGTACCCTTACTCCTTGTTTCACCCTCCATAAACAATCTAGAAACCCCTGCCTTCTCAGGTAGGGTTATTTTTTCACAACCCTTAGCCCCATGTCGTGTACTGCCCAAGAGGTGACTATATACTCTAGTGTAGCTCCCTCAAATCTTTTTTAAATATGGAACAACCACACTCTAGTACCTCCGGAATGTTTCTTTTTGTTCTTGTCTATAGCTGTTGCAAATTGGAGAAGAGGTTTAGAGGGATTGAAAGGGGGCCCTTTGCATGATGTTTCAAGAGTTTGGATTGGCACTAAAATGGTTTTTTTTCACCCACACCCTAATGAACCCCTAGCTGAAAGCTTTATATTTGTTTGTTCTATTTCATGTTCACTATTGTCATTGCTTCTGCCCATGTTGGTTTGTGAAAAAAACAAAACTTTATTCCTTGAAACTTTGAAAAAAAAATAGAGAAAAAAGCATACACATACCTGATACCTAGCTGCTACTTCTCCTTTGTACCTTACTCCTCACAACTCACTAATGTTACACTAGTGATACCTTATCTGAAAACAATCAACAATACAATATTTTTTCCCCTCCAAACTCCAACCTTGCTGCTCCAAGCTGCGAGTTCTCTTTTTGGATGAAGTGATAATAATATGTTATGGACAACAAAAATGGGTATTTCATGTTCTTTTGGGGCTTAAAGAGGCGTGTGCCCCAACTGACATGTCACTTTTAAATTTTTATAATGTTTTTGGCATTTTTCATTATGTTGACATGGATTTTTTTCGGTCGGGAGATGGTTGGCTGTCCCAGGGATGGTCGAGAGACGACATTGACTTCCTCGGCTGCTCCCCTTACATCTCGGTGTCCCTTGTGTGTTTTTGGGATGAACCCGAGCAAAGTTGTAGGTTAGGGGACGAGGGGGACCTTTCTAAGGTGTCCCCGAGTCCACAAAACATCCCTGGCGCGGGTACGCCGTCAAAGAGGCATGGGACACATCCTCGGGTACCCTTGTAATCAACCTATTGAACGAATCACAATGGAACATAAGTGGGAAGTCATATCTAGGCTACAATGTCGCAAAATTATGGAAGTAGCTGGAATAGATATGTTGGGAATAAAAGATATTGATAGACAAGCACCGTAGAATAACAGATATTGAGGTGAAAAATACACAAATAAAGTGATAAAATTCATAAGCACCATGAAAGATAATAGGTTGGATAGATGATGATATAACACCAAATATGAATTATAAAATCTTATGGGCTAAACAAAAACTAGCACTTACTATAATTATGACACATTAGCATCAAGGTCAAAATGCCCTGCCACTATGCATGATAATTCAAGGAACAACAGGAACGGGAAAATGATATCTAATTGGTACCATTCATCAAGCATTTCAAGATGCAACACTCCTATAGCAGTCTCTTTTTTTATTACTTGCACCAATAAGAGTTAGGGCATTCAATATTGGTGTATCAATGATCCATTTAAAAATTTGAATCCCAGTCATGGATTTTGCAGAATTAGATGGAACAAGACTTGCAACATTCCATACAAAGATCAGCCACATAAAATGCATATTGGTTTTGATGAAATGAGCTTCATCGGGCAAAATTTGCTACAAAACATTGATTCTCGACTTCATCAAGCATTTCTTGAAAATGCAAACATGAGTTTTGGAGGTATATCTCTGATTTTGGTGGGAAATTTGGGACAGCTGTATCCTCTTAATGATAGACCTCAAAATAGTTGTTACTTTTGATTAAATATTTAGAAAGGAAGGAGAAAGCGAGGATCAACATAGGTTTTGTCATCCTCTCACAAATCTGAGAGATACAAATCAAACAATTGATGATTGGAAGTTATTGATAACAAGACCAATGTTGGATTAGATAGAGGTACCGATGGAGAATCTGACAATAATATTCATTTGTTCACCGCAAATGATAATTTGCAGAACTGTAACATAAGAAAATTGGAATAATTGAAACGACTTGTTGCACATAGCATCGCAACCAAAGTAGGCAGGGCCAACACACCAATAAGAGGTAAAAATGATGAACTTGATGTGGAGTTATCAATTGCTAAGGGGGTCATGTTAACCTCAAATCTTTGGGTACAAGCAGGTCTTATAGATGGAGCTCTAGGGAATATTCAAAGTATAATATACAATCCTGGGATTGCCCCACAAGATCCACCAACATTGATATGGTTGAGTTTGATAGTTAATCTTGAATATGATTTGAAGATGAAACTTTACATAGAATTCCAGTTACACCTATACAAAGGGGGGACACACACCAACTACCCTTACAATTGGCTTGGGCATTAACAAGACACAAACCACAAGGATTAACTCTTTCGAAAGCTACAATTAATGTAGGACAAAAAGAAACAATATAATTAGCATTTGTTGCTATCTCTCATGTTAAGTCCTTGGAAGGACTGAGAATATTGCCGACATTACATGTGACTACCATGAAAAGATGAAAAAAGATAAACAACTTTCCAATTGTAAAGCTAAGGAACAAAGAGTGAAGTGCTTAGAAAATAATTTCAGGCACTTTTAACAATTTTCTTTCTATGATTATGAAACAGTTCATTATTTTACATTTTATGTGATTTGTATGACATGTTTTGATGAATATTAAACGATTCTTTATTTTTCATTTTATCTTATCTACATTACACATTTGGATGATTTTAAAATGCTTCATTTATAACCATTTAATATGATGTATATTACACATGTAATCTTTTATGAAATGATTCATGTTATATTAAAGGAAAATGCAACACCTATGGATGCTGCTAGCATACAAATCTTAGATAAATCTATGTAGAAGATGTAGAGAGATACCATTCTTGAGGCACCTATGTTGGATTTGTGACATGAGTGGAATAGGTGCCTCAAGGATGATATCTCTCGAAATCTTTTACATTGATTTATCTAAGATATCTATACTAGTCATATTTAATTTCAAGGAAATTTACACAATATTCTATAATTTATTTTTTTTTAATTGGGGTTTTCCAACTACAAACTGAGATATAACTTAAACCCATTGTCTAAAAAAATTCTGATCATAGACTTGAAAATCGAATTGAACAACTGGTATGAGGTGCAAAGGAAAAAGCCGGTTGGATTTGGTACCACTTGACATGTACCTACTAGATCAAATTGTAAATATGGAATATATATAATCTCATAGATGAGTAGATATGATGGGGGTGATAGGATTTATATACAATTCAAAGGGCCCATGTGAAGTGACAACTTGTGCTATCATAATATATGGCCTATAGTTTATTATTAAGACCCCACTAGTTATGTATTAACTAATGTACAGTTGTAACTACCTTAACAATTTTGTAACCATCTCTTGCATAGTAAAATGATGGATACATAAACTACTAAGTGTGCAATCCATTTCTTCTTCATTCTTTCTCTATTCAAGTCTTCTAAGATTGGTATCATAGCCATTGGTGCTCGACAGGGTTTGGAATTCAAATAGAAGATTGCAAATTGTGAATAAAAGAGGGTAGATGGGGTTGGGCATTTGAATATTTGATATCCGATATGGGGGAGCAAGGCCTCGGGCCCACGGGGTTGTCGGCCTCATGGGGTTGGAGTTGGGTAGTCGATTCTCTATCCCCGAGAGCCATATAGATAAGATAGTTTAGGGGAGGGGCAGGGATTATTCCATCTGGGGGGGTTGGGCTGATGAAGGTGCCTGACCGACCCCCCCCCTCGGAGGAGATCTAAAGAACTCACCACAGCATTCATCCAGAGTGCCATAGAATATCACTACACCCTTCCCTTATGTAGTGATATAACGATGCCCTCCCCTTATGTCGTGTTGTAGTGATAACCCCGGAACTGCCCCCATTATCTCATTGAGTGCCTCAGGGCCGACTTTAGTAACCATATATAGATAAGATATATATCACTCGGCGCCCTTATATCTGTATGGGGGGGCCGATTCTATTATATAGATAGAGGTAGTTAGTCGGTCAATTCCGACTTCAGTGCGGAAGAGTTGGTATGATCCCTATCTAGAATTCTGAAGTATGGAGGGCTCGATCGCCTATACCTATGCATCCAATCCAATAAGCAGCCCGGTCCAATCCAATAACCAAACAACCAACCCTATCATCTCGAGTGCATCAAGTTCTAGTTGTCGTTGTCCCATATCTTGATACCGGTCGGGGGGGGCTATATATCTATATGGCTTTCCTTACGCTGACTGTGGACCGGGCCGCTCCGATTGATGGTTATGAACCCGACTCATCGGTGGCGACATCCACAGTTCTCTCTGGTTGTGGACCGTGCTCAATCGTGGCGAAGATTATTGTAACCGGCATGCCATTTTGTATACATCTGAATACCTGATGCATATCTGTATGGGTCCTCCAGGCCGGGTCCACTATAGTTCTATATGGGTCCTCCCGGTAAGGATATAGAGGGCCCATAATATTCTTTCTATACAGCATAGCCGCCGCACTCTCTGCTATATAGAGTTGAGTGGGCCATTAGGGGAGTCCCTCAAGGATATAAGCCATTTCTCGATATAGCAGGCCGTCGGACCTCCTGTCTATCATCCCTCTCTCTAGAACAAAACTTAATCTAGAGGATTGTAGAGGCGGTCGAGCATACTCTCTATAGTCTAGTCTTATATGGAATAGAGTGAAAGGTTTGATATGCTAGGAATTATTAGCACTCACATGGTTTATTGTTACGTGAGTCCATATATTTTTATGTCTATGTGAGGCTGTTTGTAACAACTCATTTAAAATAGATAGGTGAGCAAAGTTGTCGTATTAATAGGGTGAATTCCTTATTTACAGGAATGGAATTCCTATATAAATGTATGTATCTCGTATGTTGTGTATTGAATAAAATATAGATTATTGTGTGCAAATTCTTGGTACATTTCATTTGGCATCAGAGCGATATCTGATCATTTGCAATGGAATTCTAAGGATAATGAGGGACAACTACATTTGTCCCTGTGCATGGTGAAACTATTATAGTGAGCCCTCTGAATTCTTAGTGCACAGTCCATTCAGATCTCTTGGAAAAGGAAACAATACGTGGAGCTTGTGTTTAGACATGCATATGTGAGAAAGAAGTGGTTAGATCCTCATTCTCTTGACAAAAGTTGGAACGCCTTGAAGCTGGACATGATCACCTTGAACAAAATACTCGGGAGTTGGGTGTTTCTCGTTTCAACGTCCCTGGACCCTGGGATCTGTAGACTGATAGAGTACATCTATATGCATTAAACTACATTTACTGCCAAGCATCCAAACCAAATCTCACATTGCCCTCAGCTTTCCAAATTTGCAAGTGGTTTTGTTCAAAGTACCTCAACGTGTTGGAGATCGATGTGTACGACTCTATCCCCGCATATCTTGGCTGTACATTTTGTTATTTACCATTGACAAAGGTAGTAGACTGAGTAATATGATGAAGTGAATGTTAGTATCCTGCGGGTTTGCTATTATTCTAAGCGGATCTGCCAAAAATCTTCCTGTTGGTGTCTAGGATGGTGTTTGCATTGAATTCCTATTGTTGTGTGTGTTGCATAACATCTGATAAAAGGAATTCATATCTTCATTTCTAGTCTCCTTCTACATGTTCCATTGTCCAATTATTACTGGTCACAAAGAGTTCGCAGACCTGCTGGTACATCACAGTCGACACTCAATAACCAAGATCTCGCAAGATTTAGCTCGTAGCCGTGAGAACAAAGGCAATTTGGTGTGCATTATATTGAATACATCAATCTATTTTTGGTTCGTGACAATACAGTATTGAATTGGGTAGATCCTTGCTTGATTACCCAATTCAAATACTGTAATCAAGCAAGTAGGCACACCATACCGTTCGTAACAATACCGTAATTGAATTGGGTAGATCCTGTTCGTGACAATACCGTTGGTTTCTATTAAATGGCGAGTAGCGTGTATTGTCTGAAAAATATCATTGCGGTGTTTTTTTTTGTCTCTTCATGGCATCCAACAAAGTCTATGTTTTGGCACCAAGCCGACCGCACACAGTTTCCATAAAATCTCAAAAGTTCGTTAAAAGTGAAGGACAGTTGTCAACAAACAAGGGCGCAGATTTGCATATGAGTGTGAAAACAGAACCATGCAAGATGTCTGAGTATAACAGTTTTGGAGGAAATGTAGAACCCGTGATAAATAAATCTCTGCATGCAATGTGGCATGTCAGACCTCACAGTCGATCTCCACGCACATGCAAGTCAATCGGCCAAAACTACTCTCTACACGGTTTCCACTCCAAAAACAATGGGTTAGGAGCTTGCTTGTTTTAAGTTTTCTCCAAATTGGTGGTTTTCTCTATTATTTAGCGGTATTTGTTTAGGTAGTTTATGTATAATTAGAGTTTGTCAAGGAGTATATATTCTTTGGTCTTTAGTTGTATTTAATCTTTGAGTCATATTATTATAGTTGGTAGAAAGTAATTAAATATTACTTTCTAGTCTATAGTTAGAAATTTAGTGTTCTTTGGATTTAGTCATCATTGTGGTGTCAATATAATCCTGTCTTTATAAATGTCGTTATTTTCAAAGTTTAGAGTCTTGATAGTCAAATATATTATATTGTAAAAGTCATTTGTTACCATGTTGTCTTGTCGATCGTAAGCTATTTGAGTCGTAGTATCAAGGTCATGTAAAACAGTCGGAATTTTTTCTTAATGGTATTTTTGTTGTCAAATAGGTGATTTTAGAAAAAAAAAATTATTGTCTTTTTTATTAGTCAAAATAATCAAGTTGTCAAAATTCTGTAAAAATAAAAAAAATTTACCTCACGGACGCATTTTCGGTGTTACCCGACGTCCAATTTTTTGGAGAGTAAGATGAATAATATTGCAGTTCTAATGATATTTTTGATGACTTCAAAGAAGGAAAATATCCTTGGCTTTGGGGGCTCCGCCCCTCGACCCTGCCTGGGAGTGCGCCTAGGGCGCTTTCCCGGGACCCTGAGAGGGGCGTCCCCCCTTGACCCCGCTGGGGGCTACCGCCCCCAGACCCCCGCTTTGGAATTTCAGAACCAAAGCGAAGATTTGTGGGGAAGATGCATCGACAAAAGGTTGTGCATATTTGAGCTTCAACGTTCAATTTGTTGAGTAGGCACATGATTCATGGAGGACGGAGGAAGGAGGTCAATCAACGACCTCTCGTCAGTCACCAACGACGGGGCCGCACGAAGCTGTGGTGGCAGTGTGTGTGTATGTGTGTTTTCTTCTATTTCAGATTTGTAGTATGATTTTGGAGTTCTTGTTCCAATAAGTGAAATATTCACATTGAGGGGGGAACTGGAACATGGTCTCAATGTTCAAATTTCTCCCTATTTAGTTTGTATTCAATGAGCAATGGTTCCTACATATTCCCTGAAGGAAAGACAGTGGACAGATGAAAGCACAAAGGAATAGCAACAACATGATATTTGGGTTGTTGGTTGTCCTATAAAACCATCCTTGTTGAGGTTGTTGGCTGTCGTGTAAAACCATCATTTGTTGAGGTTGTTGGTTGTCCTTGGAAAACCATCCTTGTAGGTTGTTGGCTGTCCTACAAAACCATTTGGGATCATGAGCATGCATAGGCGGCACGCTGCAGAAGGCAGTGTGATAATTTTTTCTACCTTGTCAACATTAGGGCAGTGTATATTGGGAATTAATAATGTTAACAATAGGGGTGTGAATGTTACAAATATATTGTGACATTATTAATAAATTGTAATATTATTAATGAGTTTATAGAACTCATATTAATAATATAGTTGTAATAGTTAGGTGAGTGTGAGATATTAATATTGTGATCATATTTTTGTATGTACGTGAGTTAATCTCACCATTAGGATAGGGATATGAGATGATAGAGAGATATGTGGGATAGGTGAGAGATTCATGGAGAGAGATTATAGGGTTTGAAGATGAGTGTTGACTCCACCTTTGTAGGAGATCAAACACTATAAATTGTATGCTCCATCTATGTAAAGATATCCAGACTGAATTAATAAGAAGATCATTATTTTGTGAATAATAATATTGAGTTTTCTTGTGTAAAACTGATCCAAAATTATTAGGATTTAGAGTAGATGAAGCTCAACATGGATGGCTGCCTAGTTAGGTCAGGAGTTTGTGTATTTTGGGAATAATACCCTTTTGAGAGTCATGAGACAACTTGATGAAACATTGTGGATGTCACTCAATATGGATGGTTATTAGGCAACTTGAGCTCTATTTGGTCAAAAAACTGTTTTCAAACAGTGATTATGAAGAATGTGTGGTTCTGTTTGGCTCTATTATTTTAATCTTCTACCAGTATGTTTTTTTTTTTGCTTTTTGTAGTGTAAGCCTTAAGAGGGGGTAATAGATTATAAGGCTTATAGTTTATTATTAAGTCACTATTAGTTATGTATTAACTAATGTACGGTTGTAACCACCTCAACCATTTTGTAACTCTCTTGCACAATAAAATGGCGGACACACAAACTACCAAGTGTGCAATCCGCTTCTTCTTTATTCTTTCTGTTCAAGTCTTCTAACATGTGCCTCTTGATAGTGACCTTTGATACCTAAAACAGATTTCAACAAATGACAAGTTGCCTTCTGACCAGTGTCCAACTCTGCAACAGATGCTTATTTGATGGTTTTCTTTTCTTTGGCTGGACAGTTTTCACTGCAGACTGTGCAAGCTGAGGCATGTGGATTTCATAGATATGTTTTGGTAGTGCCTTTTTCAAAGCTCTATTGATTGTGGACAGCCAAATTATGTTTGTGCATTAATGTGTTCATGTGATAAACTAATTGCATTCCAGCTTTAGCAATGCAATACTTTTGAAAGGCGATAAAAGAAGAAATGAGTATGATACATGACTCAAAAGATTTCAAATCTGAATCCATATTTTCAGAAAGAAGTGGAGTAATTTACACTCGGAAATTATTACTCCATATAAATGTTTTTAGTGGCATTCTGTGGAAGTTTGAATATGACTGTTTATGGAAAATTTCCTACTGTATAATTTTCACTTTTTGATTGCATATACAGTTTGTTTCAAAGAGTTGTAAAACTCCAGATTCTGACAATTCTAAATATCATGTATTTCCCTTGTTGATCAAACTTGTGCTATATTTGCAATGTTGATAGTTCTCTTCGGCTATCATCAGCCAGTGTTACAAATTTGGTTGCATTTGAAATGGTTTCCTAGAAGTTCAGTTTGTGGCAATGCTAAATGTTTTGCATTTTCTGTGTTGATCTTCATCAACAAACAAATGCTTTGTTTGTAATGCGGCTAGTTTCAGCCATCATCAGTTATAAATGTAGTTGCATTTGGAAAAGTTTTAATCATCACTCTATTCAGGCATCATTTTGTGCAACGTGACTGTGATTTTGAAATACATAGTATAGAGTCTAGACCAACTACTTGTGAACGTATATATATGGTAGCTGCATGTAAAAGATGGCTAAATAGAACACTTATTTCTAATTAATCCATAAGCAAGCTTTTTGGTTCGAGAATCTTGTTTGACATTGTAGTGTTGTTCTCCGAATATAACCCTGATAATAGTAGTGGCAAACACCCATTAGTTACCACTATGCCATGGTTGGTGGACTTAAAATATGTTATCGTACATAAGAGGGACTGTCCTATGTGCTATTGTATGCATTTTCTGTGTATAAAACTTAATTGGTTGGCTTTTGTTTCTAACTGCTATGATTGTTGCTCTATTGTAGGTTGCAGATACGTGGGAAACAATGGACGGGTGGCTAGATGCAATCCGTCTTGTGTATACTATTTTTGCACGTGGAAAAAGTGATTTACTAGCCGGGGTTATAACTGGTTAATGGCAATTCGGAAGAAACATCCTAGCATTACTTGCTTATTTTGTAATTCTTTCTAGTTTAGGGATCTTTGTTTCATTTATCTGGATGAATATTTTCAGCTATTCATCCAGCTTTTGTTTCAATTCTTTATCTTGTAATAGGCAATATGTATCACTGTTTTATGTTGAGCAAATATAATTTCCAAAGCGGAATTCCACATTTTGGACGAATATTCAGTGCTTAAATATTAAGAGCTTAAGCATGTGTATTTCTAATTCGATTCATATAATGATTGTCTGATTTGTGTCATATCAAAAAATAAAAAAAGCTAATGGCTATATCTAGATAAACAAACATTACGTAGGCACAAGAATCTGATAATGATTTTTTCCCACATGTACATTATAAAGAGAGGCTAATGGCTATATGTAGATACAATGATGTGGCTATACGTATTTGATATTGATTTTTCCATCCACATCTAAGCAAAAATAAAAGTAATTTAACAAATGTTCTTGATGGTTTATTTAAGACTGAATGCAAATGTTTTTAATAGTCTCTTTATTTATATGGATTTATGGTACACTTTTTAACACACATTAATGCATTTATTAATTTTAATGTTGAAACTTGAAGGTAACCATTTTTTGTTTCAATCGACGAGTATGGACATAATATAAAGTAGCGATATTACATAAAAATGAGAAGGCAAATTCAAAGTTAGGTATTCACTAAGAACTTGTTCAGATAAGTAGACAATTGAAACAATTAGGAGTGACACTTATATTACATTTTTGAAGGCCATGATAACAAAACATTTATTATATGATTGAGTTTGTTTGTCAACCAATAATAGCATGTTAGGTTCTGGAGTCTGTTTTCATGTGAGAAAGTGTTTGAAAACTGTACACTAAGAGTATTGTACACTTTCCACAGGTGTCTCGCCGACCCTCGAGAAATTTTTTTTTGGCCTTAAAACGTGACTGATATACCGGGATATGTTCTTTTCTCATATGGGCGGGATTTTTGACTCATAGGTTTATGAGACAGTTTTGGCCCACGGTTTTGATACCCACGGTTTTGTAAAATTGCTTAAACAGTTGTCTACTTATATGGTTTTATGCATATGGTAGAGATGATGTAACATTGCAGATATGTTTTGAATTCGAGTGTGAATTCTGTAGATTTTGTTGAACATAACTCCAAACAGATCTGAGTATTGTATTGAGAGAGCGGTGGTTTGTAATAAAATTTGAGCAAGTGATTCTTGGTGGACGTAGCCCAAATTGGGTGAACCACGTTAAATACTTTCTGTGTTGTGTTATTTTATTCTGCACTTTTATTTAAGATCTGTAATATTTTCTGCATATTAGTTTCTACTGTTGCGATTATGTGAGGGACTATTCTGCATATTTTATCTCTTATTTCTTAACATATCATTCAAAATTTATTCAACAAGTAGACAATTGAAACAATTAGTGGTGGTACTCCAATTAAATTTTTGAAGGCCGTGGTTATATGAATGAAATTTTTTTTTAGACAAATAATAAGAGCTTAAGGATATTTAACCATCTAAATACAAGGAAAAAATGTTTATTTTGTTTGTACCTTTCAAGGAAAATTTAAAGACATTACATGCCCACAAGAATCTTATATTGATATATTTGTTTACACGTGTACATTTAAAAAAAGCTAATGGCTATATCCTGATTAGGTGTGGCTACAAGAAACATATATTGATTTTTTCACCACATGTACACAATAATTAAAGTAATTCAACAAATATTCTTGATGGTTTATTCATGACTAAAGATAAATGTCTTTGGGAGCCTCTTTATTGAGATGGATTTGTAGTACACTTTTTAATACAAACTAGTGCATTTATTTGTTTTTAAATTGAAGGTAACAAAATTGGTTTTCAATTGACAAGTATGGACATGATATGAAGTAGTGATATTACATAAAAATGATAAGGAAAATTCAAACTTAGATATTCACAGGGAACTTATTTATGTATGTTAAAAAGACATTCAAACAATTAATGGTGACACTTTAATTAACGTTCTGAAGGCCATGGAAGCAAAACATTCGTTATATGAAATGATTGGAATTCCTCAACAAATAATATCATCCAAAAGATGTATTTAGAACATAAGGCTATTTAAGCATATAAATATAAGAATAAATAGCTTATTTAGTTTTTAATGTTTGAAGTAACAGTGATTTTTTTATTATTATATAAGATGAAAATAAACAAAATTCACGTACATAGCCTTTTGTTTTGGTAGTTGATGCAAAAACCCTGTCTTACTAATATCAACAATTAGCTCTCCCTTCTTGACAATAAAATTGGTTTGTATGAATTAGATTGGACAAATGCAATCTCTTATGATTACTTTGGATTCTACCACCATGTGCACTTGTTAACAAGATCAAGTAATTCAGTGTACAACTATTACAACTATGTTTTGGATAATCACCTCATTATTCATCTCAAGACCATGCAAGATTACTTGTGATTTTACCAGATGTACATGATTTAAGTTTTTTAAAGCTTTTAATTATCATTCATAAGGTTTTTCAGGGCCATAGACTACATGCCTCTCTTTGCATCAAACTTGAGTTTTGATCTTGATCACGCTTACTATTGCTACAAGCCTCCTCTTAACTGTTTCAAGGACTTACACCAAACTGCTCAATCTCCTCATCTTTGGGGATTGTCACACAACCCCACTAACACAAATCAAGGCAACTTTTATAGATCCACCGTTTTATCTATAGTCTTAATGGGCATCCAAGATTTCATAGGAATATTAGGCCTAATTGTCTAGATCTAGAGTTTGAGCCAAATTATGACTTAGGAGGACTTTCAAAATCTTAGAAACCTTTGAACAACCCTTTCACATGGTGTTCCAACAATTTTAGAGGTCAAATTACTGTGTAAGGTTAACAGAACACGTAAATTTCTTAAAACTAGGCCTCTATTAGGTCTCTTTGTACCCTGACACACATAGTCAACCCCAGTTTGACTTGTATGGACCCAAAAGATCTATAAACCCAAAAATCTATTGATAAACATCAAAATACACCTCCATGCAAAATTTCATGAATTTCCATAAGTGGAATATCAAGATATTCGAGTTTTTGTTCAAAAACTCTAGGTAGAGATAGAGTTAGGCTGAGAGGAAGAAAAATCCATATTTGGAGAAAATTAGGGTATCATAACTTGATTTCAATGCCAAAACTTATGTTTTTAGATTCCTCAACTTTCCTCTTTAGGGATTTGGTGGTAATTTTGCATGGCTATTTAGAGTATAAGGTTTGCTTAAAACTAAATATTAAAAGCCCTGCTTTGACTTTGCAATCGTAGAAAACAACTCATACATGCACTAAACAATGATAGAAATAATTCAAGTACTTATGTATGCATCTAAGGGGACTGGGAATGCATTCTCAATCCTTCACACTTCATGGATTTGTGCTAAAACATAAGCTATCCATTTTTTTTCTTCTCAAACCAGTGCTCAACATTCATCAATACAAGAACAAGAGATAACAACACAATGAAATAAACATTCTTACACAGAGAACACTTTGAAATACTTAATATTAGTCTTATTACATTTGTATTATGCTTGAAACACATACTTGACCTTGAAACTCCTTACATTCTCCTTTCTTCTCTCCCTATTCATCCTCGTCTAACATGGTTTTCTCTTTTTTCTCTGTTCTTATCATACTCATGAGCTTCTTTATGGACAACTCGAGCTCTATCTATCTCTAATTGATCGCCTTTCTTGTCAAAACCCGAAGGTTTTCTCAACAAACTTGAAATCTTACCAAACATGCCAAATTTATCCTCTTTCCAACATTGTATATGCTTTATCATGGTTAAAAGGTGGTTGAGGACTGAGATATTGTTTACATAATAATTACAATATTGAATTAGACCCACAAGGTCCCTTGCAGATGAGTTTAAGACCCTTCCAACTTGAAAATCCCCTTAAACTATTCTAAACAAATTCAAGAATTTAAATTTCTGTTTTTGGATGGAAAACTTGGAAACATATTGAAATAAGATAGTGCACACATATGGACCTAGAAATAACTAGAATTGAATCTTAAGACCCCTTAATGATCAAGACAATCATGGCCATGCTATGATTCTCCTCCATCATACTCTTGTGCTTGAAAATGTCCATGAGTTGTTTCTCATGAGATCTTTGTCATTGCCCTCATTGCTAACTCACTTCTTTCTTGTGTATCTTCTTCATCCAATCTTTCATACACGTGGACATGTAAGTTTGATCCACATTTGTGTCTTTGCTTGGTTGCCTTCTCCATAACTGCACATGAAACAAACATGTTAAAGTAAACAAACTTTGCATCATGCCCTTGAGACATCTTCCATTCTTCTCCATTGTTGGTATGCTATTCTTGTTTCCCTTTCACATCAAATATCCCTTCAAACTCTTCTATTTTCAAATCTTCAACATGCTCCTTTTGAACAATTTTCAATGTTTTCTTCATGGAAACTTGTAAATTCTCAAAGTTGCTCTCTTGAAAATTGTTTTCTTTTGTCACTATTCGTACCAACTTTTCCATATAGTCATCCATCTCTTCTCTTATAGCCATCTCCTTCTTCCTGAACTGCTTATCTTCCTCTCTCCTATGTCTTTCTAAAATTAATTCTTTATATTCTACAAAATCAGTGAATTCATCTAACAAACTTTCCATTTCACCTTTGTCTTGGCTTGGACGAACCTTCTCAATGGAATCTTGTACTACCTTTGTATTCAATGCTTTCTGCATAGAAGCTTGTAAATTTGTTTTATTGTTTTCTTCCTCTATCTTCTTTTCTTGATGGCTATCATTCCCTTTTAGGTCCTTGAAACCTACTTTTTCTTGTATAGAAATTTCTTCTTTCACGAGTTGTCTATAACTTGATTTCTCTACTTTGGGATTCAAACCAGTTTTATGCTCTTCATATGAGCACCTCACCATCTCGTTTTCATTCAATACTATCTTCACCTCTCCTTTCACATTTTGCTTATGTAGAAACCTTCCTCCTTTATTGCCTTGCATGGCAACTTCACCAACTCTCTTCCTATCATAACAACTACATTGTCTCCATCTACTATCAACTCATTTGGCACTCTATCCTCCATTGGATCATGAAATTCAGTTAACAAATCTTGAATATCCGAAAACAAACTAGCTACATGTCATTTGCAATCTCTTCCCTTGATTTGGGTTGCATTGAGTTATCAACTTTGTCTTCCTTCTTGTCTTGATTAAAAAAGTCCTTTTCACCCACCAACGTCACTTGAGCATTGCATTCAACAACTACATTTTCATCTTTTAAAGGCAACACCGTGTGTTTTTGACCATCTTTCACAAATGTATAGGTGTTATTCCTCCCATCATGAATTGCCTTCATATCAAATTGCCATGACCTTCCTAACAAAACATAACATATATGCATTGATATCACATCACAAAGTATCAAATCTTGATAGCTACCTATCTTGATCTCCACTTTGCATTGTTCGTTTACTAGGACCCAATGTTCCTTATGCAACCATGGCACTCTATAGGGTGTAGGATGTGTTGTCTTTCCCAAACTCAGTTTATCAACCATTTTAGAAGATACAAGGTTACCATTACTTCCACTGTGTATAATAACTTTACAACATTTAACTTTGGACTCACAAGTGGTTCTAAACAATGTCTTTCCTCTGTATTTGATCTCCTTCCTTGGTTTGAGAAGTTCCCTCTTCATCAACAAAGATTCTCTTGTTTCCAATTCTTCACACGATCCTACACTTTCATCATCTTCAACTTGCACAACTTGATTAGTATTATCTTCATGAGGATATCTTGGGCATTCATAAGATCTATGAGCAAATTCATTACACGTTAAACATCTTCCCCAAAAGAAATTTTTCTTACCTCTTGAAAATGGTACTCTTCTTTTGTATGGATGACCTTCTCTTGGATTTTGTGTTTACTTGGAGGGCTAAGTTCTCTTTCTTCATAGATTTGAATGGAAATGCTATCCTCATGTTTCCTCTTGCTTCTAAAATAGTTTCTTCAATTGTTTTGCTTCGTTGGAAGCTTCTCTTCAGCCTCGAGTACAAGTTGATAAGCCTCCTCAATTGTTTTGAGAGAGAATAAGTTTATTTCATCTTGAGTAATGAAATTAAAACCATTTAGGTACCTTTCTTCCTCCTCCACATCAAATTCTATATGACATGCTCTTATAGTTAACTTATAGAATTCCTCCGTATAGTCTTTTACATCCATTTCCTTCTACCTCAAATTCTGAAGTCTCTTACATAATTGTGTGTTGTAATCCCTTGGCACAAATTTACATTTCAATTTAGCTACCATTCTATCCCATGAGGTGATATTTTGGTTACCTCTTCTTATTCTATCATCCTGAATTCCATCCCACCATAGTGAAGCATATCATCTCATCCTTGTAACAACAAACTTGACCTTTTTGTTAGCCTCTATCTCTTCATATTCAAACTATTTATCCATGAGTGCAATCCAATCAACTAGTTCATCCACATTAAGTATTCTTTCATATATATGAATTTCTATATGAGGTTTAGAACTTACCTTTATGATTGTCTTGATAAATCTTTCCTCTGCACTTTCTTATATTTCTGGTACTGTCACATCCTCTTGGAGTTCTTCTTCATCACTTATATATTCTACTTCAATACCCCTTCTATATGTCATATCCATTGTTTGTAAACGTTCCTGTATGTTCCTCATCTATATCATTATTGCTTATTGTTTTGGTTACTTTGTTTGACCTTTCCAACAAAAATTATCTTAAGTGTCATCCTTAGAAGCTTTTTTTCATAGCTTGTTACCTTCTCTTCTCAATTCTCCTTCACATGATTCTTTTTCACAACCTGCCTTTTTCCTTTGGTCAATATTTTTCTTGAGCACAACCAATTCTTCTTCTTCCTCTTTATCTATGTTTATCCTAGATCCAACCTAGGCTCTGATACCACTTGATGCAAAAATCCTATCTTATTAATACCATCAACTAGCTTTCCCTTCTTGATAAGAAATTTAGTTTGTATGAATTAGATTGGAAAATGAAATATCTTATGTTTACTTTGGATTCTACCACCATGTGCACTAAAAGGAACGATAACCAAATCGTACCAAGCCAAGGACACAGATGCTAATCAAACACCACGATCAATAAAATGAAAGCAATTCACCAGAATAACTTTACATAAAACCTTTACAAACAAATGAGCAACAATATCATATATTATTATGGAACTCAATGAAATACAATGAGAATGAGCCTTGCTTATATAGGCAAGGAATAACAATCTAAGAACCAGTCAAGGTCGTAGATCAAGCCATAAATCATGGAAAGAACTAGTTAAGTCCATAGATTTATGAGAGAACTAGACATCAAGGATCTAGTCAATACCATAGATCAAAGAAAGAACTAGTCAATACCATAGATCAAGGAAAGAACTATACTTAACAACTAGATAATATCCCCATAATATCTAAATAAATAAAAAGAAATATCTAGAGACATAAGTGGGTGAGGATAACTATAATAAAGGTAAATAAAGTACGTACATGAACATGAGCCAAGGTAAATACCTACTCTAACATGCACTTGTTAACAAGATCAAGTAAATCACTCTACAATCATTGCAACTTTATTTTGGATGACTACCTCATTATCCATCTCAAGACAATGCAAGATTACTTGTGATTTTACTAGATGTGCATGATCCAAGATTTCTTAAAGTTTTTAATGATCATTCAACAGGGATATAGACATCATTCCCAAAACAAAACAATTTCCCAAAATACTACAGGTCTCTCTTTGTATCAAACTTGAGTTTTGATCTTGAGTATGCTTACTATTGCTATAAGCCTCCTCTTAGATGTTTCAAGGAATTGGACAAAACTTCTCACTCTCCCCACCTCTGAGGATTGTCACACAACCACACTAACACAAATCAAGACAAATTTTATAGATCTAGCATTTTATCTGGCCTAAATGGGCATCTAAGATTTCATAGGATTACTAAGCATAATAGCCTAGATCTAGAGTTTGAGCCAAATTATGACTTAGGAGGACTTTCAAAAGATTGAAAAACCCTTTCACATGGTGATCTAATAGTTTCAGAGGTCAAATTACCTTCCAAGGTCAAAAGAACACAAAATTGCTTAAAAATAGGCCTATATTAGGTCTCTTTTGTACCCTGACACACATAGTCAACCCCAATTTGAGTTGTAAGGACTCAAAACATATGAAAACCCAAAAATATATTAACAAACATTAAAATACACCTCCATGTAAAATTTCATGAATTTTTATTGGTGGAATCTCAAGATATTCAAGTTTTTGTTCAAAAACCGTAGGTAGAGGAAAAGTTAGGTCGAGAGGAAGAAAAATCCATATATGGAGAAAATGAGGGTTTCATAACCTGATTCCAACACCAAAATTTCTATTTTTAGATTCATTAACTTTCCTCTTCAGGGATCTAGTGGTGATTTTGCATGGATCTATTTAAACTATAAGGTTTTCTTAAAATTGTATACTAAAAGCCCTACTCTAACCCTGTAACCTTAGAAAACAACTCATACATACACTAAATAGTGATATAAATCATTCAAGTACTAATATATGTATACAAGGGAACTGGGAATGGATTCTCAATCCTTCAAACTTCATGAATTTCTGGCAAAACATAAGCTATTAGGTTTCTTTCTCCTCAAACAAGTTCTCAACATTCATCAATACAAGATAAAGAAATAACAACATAATGAAATAAACATTCATACAAGGAGAACACTCTTATCAATCTTATTATACTTCATATCAATCTTATTATATTCCTATTATTCTTAAAACACGCATTTGACCTTGAAAATCCATACATTCTCCTTTCTTCTCTCCCTATTCTTTCTCCTATAGCTTGGTTTTCTCCTTCTCTATTCTTATCATATTTATGAGCTTCTTTATGGAAAGCTCAAGCTCTATCTATCTCTAATTGATGTACTTTCTTGTCAAAATCCCAAGGTTTTCGCAACGAATTTGAAATCTTACTAAACATGCCGAATTTATCCTCTTTCCAACGTTGCATATGCTTTTTCATGGTTAATACATGGTTGAGGACTGAGATATTGTTTGCATAATAATTACAATATTGAATTAGACCCTCAATATCCCTTGCACATGATTTTAAAACCCTTCCAACTTTAAAATTCCCTTAAACTATTTAGACAAATTTAAGAATTTGAATTTCCCTTTTTGGAGGGAAAACTTGGAAACATACTAAAATGAGCTAGTACACACATATGGGCCTAGAAATAACTTGAATTGACTCTTAATATCCCCTAATGATCAAGACCATCATTGTCATGCTATGATGCTGAACGACATCAATAATGTTTATTTTGCATAGAAACACTTGAGCTTACACAAAATGATTGAATTAGAGGGTGGAAAGTTATACAAATTAGGAGATTAATTGGATGATAAGTATTTCGAAAAGTTGTATGATTCATAAACTACATATTTATTAGTTGATTCTTTGGTATCATTAAGGATACCAATATTTTGGTCATCATTATTGTTTCGTTTACTCATGAGGAAGGGGATATTTTCTTTTGAGAAGGTTAGTGGCCTTTGCAATTGATACCTTTAAATTAAAATGAATTACAAGGATAGGCTTGGTGGATTATTAAGATTAAGTGTTGAATTGTTTGTATGATTTAAAAGATTCTTTAATAACCATGTGATATTTATTATTTGTTTTAATAATCAAGGAAATTGTATTAAATAGACTTCTAATAAACTAATTCAGATAAAAACTCATTTTTTTGGGTTCAAGCTATAACTATAACCAAGTAGTTATATACTAACATATTTATTGTTTATTAACATAATATGGAAACATTGATGTTATGCAAAATTTTCATATTTGTCATATTCAATAATTTTTGTTATATTCAAATTTAATATAAATTCAAATTGAAAGTTATATATTATTATTGGAATAATATTATTTATATAGTGATTATTTTATTTTAATTGTGCTACAATTTTGAGATTTTAAATATTATTTGTATTTTTATTCAAAATCTCTTAAAATTTAATTTTATTATTCACTAATCTTTGAGAGAAAAATACATCACAATCTTTGTTTAAATGGTACCCTTCAAATGGGCTCAATGTATAATACATGACTCATATGTATCCCTTGACATATGTGTGAAATCCTTTCCCTACATCTATGGGGAACATGGTTGAAACTTGCAATACATATGGTACGCTACCATCTATTATACATATGCTTGATAGGCCACTTCAAGTGGTTAGAGTCTATGTATTGCTAAGCCACTTGAACTAGTAAAATTTCAAATATTGCCATTATTGGTGTCAACAATGCTAATGACAAATTACACTTTGTTGATAAGTGTTAGAGAAATTGTATTTTTTCACCCTATTTGTCAATTTAGTTTTTATCGTCATCATATTACATAAATAATATAATATATACTTAGAAAAGACTACTAGAAAAAAGATCATTCATATACGATAATATTGATATTTAAATTATTCTGTCAAGTTTTTTGCTTCTCGTGATTTATCTATTAAAGGAAGACCTTGTTCTTGCTATATTGAACCTCCTGTTGATTGTTGTTTGTTTCCTGCCAGATATTTTTGCTGTAGTATTGATCACTCTCGTGCTCGGCCCCCTCGATTAAATTATTATTATTATTATTATTATTATTATTATTTTTTTGCTATCACTATCGTGTTAGGTCCTAAGTGACTTTTCGAACCCCGTCAGGTGTCGCAGCATTTTAAAACATAATAATAATGAGTATAAAATAATTTTAGTAACAAATAACTATCAACTTTGAAAGTTATAAACATACTTGGTGCGGAGACATTGTTTTCTTTGCTGAGATAAATAAAAGATGTTTTTGGTCATGTAAATGTATTCTGTATGTTGTTGGATAAATATGCTGACTAATAGGATTGCACATTTTCAATTATGAAGAATTTCATTAACTAAAATATGGAATCTCGTCGGTTCCCTGGACTTGTCAGTTGTATACCGTCGTCAGTCTGTCGATCTAACCAAATTTTTAAAATGAAATTTTGACCAATTAAATTTATTTTATTTTGTGGATAAGTAATTTTACTTGACTTGTTGGTGGAGGAAGTGTAAATGGGCCGCCTAAATTGTTCTTTGTCAGCTTTATTGTCATGTTTTGACCTCTTAGCTGGAAAGGGACACCTCTTTCCTCCTAGCCACAATCTTTCTGTATAGATTTAGTGGCCATCTCCAACAACTTTGTGGCCACACTTCTCTCCTTTCCACAAATGCAACTTCCTGCTCATGGGATCTCCTTGGGTGGATTTGACTGTGAATGGTGAAAAACATTAGAAAAATGTTCCTTGATTCCTTTGTTTCATTCACCTTCTCTTGGCCACGTTGAGACATGTTCACGCCTGGAGCTCGGGGGGGGGGGGCGTTTGGAAAACGTGGAGGAAGGTTTTCTGAGTGCGTAGGACTGTTGGAACCCTTCCCTGCTGGCCGTGTGGGTTTGATATGGTGGTTATAGATGAAGCTACAAGCTAGTGAAGTAGGCGTGTTACCTCCACTCTCTTTGGGTACTGCGAGGTGTGTTCTTTTCGGGGATCCACAGCAACGGCCTTATTTGCAGGCATGTTGCAGTATGAGTAGAAGCCTTTTTGCTTCTAACAAGCAGGTTGTCCAACTATGTTGTTACCTGTTCAGTATTGAATGCATCCTCAAATTCGGGATTCTCCTTCAAGGTATTTTTTTATAATTGATTTGACAGTAAGAGTGTTACTAGGAGACCATTGGACAAGATGAACATTACGATGTAACTCATGGATCAGAGAATCTCATAGAGGTGGATCTGAATTATATCAGAAATTCATGAAGACTACAATTTGCTATTGCAAGTTTCTCCATACATTTGACCCTGTCTAGTAATGATTCATGTTGACCTTTAGCATTTGTGAATTTCCAGCAAGAGATCAACAGCTTTTTGTCAAACAGTTTACTTGTAATGAATTAAACATATGGCTTTTAAGTCACTAATTGCATGAGCTGACCTACCCTCCAGTATTTATCTGTGCCAACGTGGAGTTTATCATGTTTTATCTTCTTGAAGAAATTGTGGTGTGGAGTATATGTGAAAATGGGAAATTGTCTTGGGAAACATTAATTATGATAATAATATAAACCCCTAACCCAGGCTTCTCTAGGCACTATTTTACTGGTCCTTTCATATATATTATTGTTTAAGGGTAAGCCCTGTGTTATTTTTATAGTATTTTAACGTTTGGAATGCTCTTGAACATTAATTATGTGATACAACAAAAAGATATTTCATATTATTTAATACCACTTATCATAATATAATAAAATGTTTATCATTAGTTGGATACATGTAGTGGCCCTCAGGCATATGAATTCAGATAACTATGAATATAAATTCATTTGTGCTTTTGAAATTTTGTAGGATAACTAAATTATGAATATAATTATAAGGAATGGAGGCTTCTATTTAATGGAGATCGTTCCTCTAACTAAGGGATTTCTGAAGTATAGGATAAACCCAATTGTGGAGGTTGAATTATATAATATGTATTTTTATATGTTTTAATTTTTTTTTTTAAATTATAAAATGATTATCGTAAGAGACAACCATTAAAGTGAAAACCTTTCATTACAGTTCACATTATAGAAGTATCAATTGAATAACATGATCTTATTAAGAGTGGAATAACATAAATGACAAGGACTCTTATAATATTGCGGGAGTGGAAACATAAAATGACAAGGTTCCTTTCCTAGGTAATGCTTGGCATGTAAAGAGTATCTTTTGTAATATATGTGACCACCCAGTGTAGTTATCATCATGAGATGTGCAGTTAAGATTTGAATACATGATTAGGAATTATTTAATAGGGAGTATTGCAAACTTTCCCTTATTAGGTGAGGTTTATATCTTATCATGCTCAGTTCTAGCGAACTGACTCTAGTAAATATTTGTGCAGATGGATTATGTGAGTAGATTAAAGGAAAAGAGTGTAAAAGTTTCATTAGTTCAAACTATGAAGTCCTTTGTAGAAAGTTCAATGCGTTGTAAATTTTGTAACATTGCTTGCTTTAATACAATTAATGTAGGTGTGTACAAAATTTTCCAAATGTGAATGTGTACATCTCCCACTCTAGTGTGAGATGCGAAACTATCCTTGTAAAGTAAATATTTTACCCATAGGACCACTGTTCAACCATAAGGACTCCTACTAAAATATCTTTATATGGTTGGACTTCATATAAATGAGTTTAAGGGAAACCAACCCAAAGGATCCTCCACTAAGGATCGGTGAACATAAGGACTCCTACCACGGTTGGAAATAATTCATATTTTTGTTTGAATTAGTGAACTGATATACTAATTAATTCTAGTATTGGAAAGGAAGATGCTTAGCTAAGTGAACTTCTGTTAAATGTATAAGCAGTTTGGTAAGACGAATTATGCAACTCATATCAATCTCTTAAAAACATAAGTTAAGTCGAAAGGGTGTTTTATCAAAATAAATAACCCAATAAACTGTGGCTTGTCATATGTTGGCATGCTATGCCTACCCCAAACCGCGCACCCCCACCCAAGCACAAGAAGTTCAAAATACCCAACTTTGAAAGTTATAAACATTAATTTAAAAAATTATTAAATAATATGTTATGAAAAAAAATGGAAGGTTTAGTAATATACCTCCCACTCAATCATAAGATGTGAAAGGTATTTATTAGTAGGACCATGGTAATTTTTGCATTGGACAAGACGAACATTATGGGATCAAATGAATTATAAAAACGACTACTTAAGTTTCTCCATACATTTGAGGAGAGATTTTTTTAATGAATTAAACATATGGTCCATATTTAATATGCAATCTTCAAGGAGTATATGTAACATTTTCTGTGCATCTAGGCACTATTTATCATATATACTAAGGGTAAGCTATATATAAAACATTAATTATGTATACAACATATTTCATATTATTTATAGTATCATAATATAATAAAATTTAATTAATACATACCACTTAACAAATTCATTTGTGTTTGTGTAGGATAAAAATTATGAATATAATTATTTTATTTAAATTTCCTCTAACTAAATTTAAGTGATAAACCAATTGAAATTGTATTTTTATATGTTTTTTAATTTTTTTTAAAAAATTATAAAATGATTATCGTAAGAGACAACCATTAAAGTGAAAACCTTTCATTACAGTTCACATTATAGAAGTATCAATTGAATAACATGATCTTATAATAAGAGTGGAAACATAAAATGACAAGGTTCCTTTCCTAGGTAATGCTTGGCATGTAAAGAGTATCTTTTGTAATATATGTGACCACCCAGTGTAGTTATCACCCTTTCCCCTTAATGAACATGTGTCTCTCTCACTTTAATACAATTAATGTAGGTGTGTACAAAATTTTCCAACTGTGAATGTGTACATCTCCCACTCTAGTGTGAGATGCACAAAATATTTTACCCGAAGGACCATTAAGGATCAACATAAGGACTCCTACCACGATTGGGAAAAAATATATTTTTGTTTGAATTAGTGGGATATACTAAATAATTCTAGTATTGGAAAGGAAGACGCTAGCAATTCAACTTGGGAAGTAACACCCAAAATCCATAGGCATGCTATGCCTACCCCAAACCGCGCACCCCCACCCAAGCACAAGAAGTTCAAAATACCCCAAATACTAAATCATAAGATGGAAAAGGTATTTATTAGTAGGACCACTCAAGTGTGTCAAGTCTACTTAGAAATGTCGACACATTAAGTAAGTCAAGTCTACTCAAAGATGCTAACACACTAACTTAAGGACTTTCATTTGGATTGACAAAGTTAAAATTTTATCTTAAGTATTAGGATACATTAATGAAATGAGGATGGAGACTTTTAGATTCATCAAAGTAATTCAAATATGTATTGTAAAGGAAAATATAACTTTGGATAAAAAGAAATACATTTACAGGAGAATGTAAATACTAGAGAGAAAAATGCTTCCACATCAACCTAGGAACTTGCATCCATAAGTGCCTTATAATCTTTTCTTGTTTTACAAGAGTTATTATTAATATACAATAAATATGCATCAATTTTTTAATGAATAGATAATTAAATACTAATAGAAAATGATTATTTTATTATACATAATGCCATCGATGGAAAAAATCATGTTACTTCTAATGAGGGAAGGGGATAAGAAAAATCAAGCTAGTTTTAATGAGCGAAGGGTCTAATGATTATTTTTACACTAGTTACAAAACACTCAAAGATGATGAAGGTAAGTGTCAATAAATAATCCAAAAGATGGAGTGCTTCGGAACTAGAAGTTGTTTATGAAGATGATGGCCAGGATGCAAATAGTCAACATTCAACATAACTAGAAGAGACTTATGCATGTGAACCTAATTGTTAGGAAGAGGATAGTGGGCTTGTATAGTTAGATAGAAAAGAGGAGTAGATGGCCTCTTTGGGGTCGACTTTGAAGGAGTCGCTTCTAGGAGGGCTGAAGAGGGGGTGCATATTAGAAAATTTAGGCTTAGATAAGGAGCTAGGGAGTTAGTCAAATCATGAATACTTCATTTCATACTCTCCTCATGGCTATAAGGATTCAGAGTTGTGGATAATCACAAAGGAACCCTCTCAAGGAGGTGTCAAGAAGTTAAAAAAGGGGGGGAGAAAGAGAAATATTGACGTTGATGTTATGTCAAAAAAGTAGCACCCTACGATCTGCTTGTTACAGGTCCCTACTTTTTGCTAACATGGAACTATATCTCAAGTTATGGGACTTCCTACTTGAGATGGACCTTTAGAGAAGGCCAGCTTCCTCTACCTAATCTAATGTTAACACTACTCCGAAGAAAGGAAATGCAACTAAATAGTCCTAAAATAATTATTCCAAGGGACCATAGAGATAGAAAATGTTAGAAAGAATCATGAAAGGGAAATCCTAAGCTAAAAGGTAGTGATAGCACCAGAAAAGGGGTGATTGCTCTCCATAAGGGGAAGGAAAGAGAGAAAACATGGTAGAGAGGGAAGATAAGAGTGCCACATAAAAGAACCATGCAGACTAAGCTTTCACACACATTGACAACACAGAAAAATGGGACCTGTAAGTAGAAGATACACACAACATGCCAAAAATAAAACAAAGAGGAAGAATACACATAAAATGAGAGAGGGGCAGACAAGACGTGCTACAAAACAAATTTAATATCTTGAAATATGCACAGACTATTACATTCATGGAAAAAGTTGAGAAATACATTGTAGAGACCAAATCAGAGGTTTGAAACTTGTGGGATGTCAGCCACCATTTTGACATAGTGTCGTTACAACAAACAACCATCCTTACAATATTGAAAGATTTTACATTATTTAGAACAAGGAAAAGAGATAAGAGGGAAAAAGATCAAATTTGATTTTGATCAATAATGAAGATCTGTTTTTCCTTGCAAAATGGCTTGTCAAGTGCGTCCCCCAAGTCTGTTTTGGTTGTAGAATAAGAAAGAGCCCTATACTTCATCAAGTATGGTGGTTGAGCTACCTGATTAAATAATTTTTGTGCCCAAGACTGCTCCTTGCCCCCTTTAAAGTCGTGATTGCCTTTTTGACCCACTAAATTCCACCAAAATCAGATTTTGATGATGCCAAGTTGAAGGGATCAAGGAGAGCTTTCTAATGATATAAATTTTGTCTAATTTTGAGATCGTAGTCAAAATATATGTCCTTCTAAAGATTTCCTTGTCGGGAAGCACAAGAACTTAACATGTGGCAGCCTCTGATTAGCTTGGGGATCGACCTCTACCAACATGTGCAATGCTTCACCTTTTGCTATGTGTCAGCCTCCCAGTGGGTCGTGGTATCGAGCTCTACTTCCTTTTCCTGCATTATCCTTTAACTTTATGAAGGTTCGCCGTATTAAGAAATACAGACTAATAAGACAATGCCATGTTTCTTTGTGGTGTCAGACTATCCTTTTCTCTTGTCTACTCCTCTAGAAATATGAGCCAATGAGAAGGCTCCACGTTTCTTTGCAATTCACGTTTGGACTATCGTCTGATTGACTATTTTGAATGCGAGCCAATGAGAAGGCTCCACGCACTTCGCAATGTCATTCCTTTTTATTTGTCCTTTTGACATCTACGAAGCACTAGCCAATGAGATCATTACACATACCTCGGGTTTTCAAACTCTTCTTTAGCTCCAATTGACAAATGCGAAGAACGAGCCAATAGGAAAGCTCCCCGTTCCTCGCAATGTCAGAACTTGTCATAGTTCTTTTGCCTTCATATTTTTCAAACTGCGAAAGGCGAGCCGGTGAAATAACTTCATGTAGCTTCAGGTTTTGCAAATATCATTCTTTTAATGGCTCCGCGTTGTAACCTTTTACATTGGTAGACTTATAAACCATTTGGCTTCAAAGAAAGTTGCAATGTAGCCTTGTTGACCTCACTGACTTCCCAGACCTGACGCCGTTAAGAAACTTGACTTATTCCATCTTGAAGTCTACCGGAATGCCGATAGATACCCCTTATTTGACTTTTGGATTTGTGCCATGTGGCCTTTGTGCCACAACTTTGACCTGGTTGGCAGCGTAGCTCTTTTTACGACCAAATGAATGTCTATCAGCTTTTGATAGAACCTGCCAATGAATTGACTAAGTCTCTCATGGGTTTTTGAATGCCAACGACCGGTGCATTTGGAAAGGGGAATTTGACAACCAGTTAAATGTCTTAGACCCGTAAAATGGCTAAGTCCATTTTTAATGAGTTATCCAAATCAACCCATGGGGTAAATTTGGGATAATAGCTGATTTGGGGCATTAGCCCACATTCTTTTGGGTTTTTCTGCTAACTTTTTGTGGTCCTTTGGTTGTTCCTTATTGGATGAACTTGCTTTGATATGATTTGATGCCTATTGTATCTAATATTTATTGGTTTATCCTTTTACTTTGTTCAAGATTTTGGGATCATTTCAAAACCATTTAATAAAAAAAATGTTAACAAAGACAACTATACATCACATTTTTATTATAAAAATTTAAAATAAAATTACATTTTGTACACCATTCTGTTGGGCCATGCTAAAAATTTATTAGCATATATATTCTTTTTTTTTTAAATTTTATTCTTGTTAGAATGGATTCCATTTAAATTTGAAATTGTCTTATTATAACCAATCAAGTGAAATTTGTGTTGTCATTTATGTGTTAAATTTTATGTACCAATTGTCCTCTTTTATTTAAAGCACAATATGTTTGATCTATGGTTGTGAATTGATATACTTTGATGTGTTTGATGATGATAGTATGAACAAGATCCATTATGATGGTTATCCCTCTAAAACATTGTTATAGAAATTGTAATGATTAGAAGAACTATTTTGTTAATAATTTGAAACTTTTACCATGGAATTAGTTTCAACCACACTAATAAAGAATTCAACACACATTTAAGCAGAAGAATCAAATGTTTAAACATTTTATGTAGATCCAAAAAATGATATTTAAAGAAGGTTATCGTCAAATATTGTAGTTACGACAACACATTCAAATGATTATGTACAAAATGATTATTTGTCGATATCATGGTATTAATTTAATTTATAATTTCATGTATATACTAATGTCCACAAATGAGAATGCCGTATTGAACTGCAAAAAATATATTGTAAAGAAGAAAAAGGAGTTCTATGCAACATCCAAATTAATACCAAAGTGGGACTAAACAAGAGAAAGAGTAAGAACAATGACCCAACATAGATATCATAAAGAGATTCAGAAATAGAGGGGCCCTATGTAGTGAGTTGAATCTTGTTGCTTTGAAGAGACACTTTTAATATTCAGAGTGGTGAAGAAATGTGCAATAGGTATGAGGCCAAGTAAGTCATTGAGTTTGTAGTGCCTCAGTGGTCTAACATGTAAATTTGAAAGATGGTGATGAGGCCTTTTCGTAGTGAATATGTCAGATGGACGGAAGTAGGAAGTAATTAACTTGGTGCAAGCCCCCTTGCAGACTTATGTTTGAGAAGTTGTTGGCAAAGATCAAACATTTTTCAAAAGAAAAGGGTCAAACATCTTTGATCCAAAAATATGCAACTCATAACTAGTATGTGGCAAGTCCATGTTACATAGGGCGAGGTTATACGATTATATAATGATATAAGTATTGGAATATTATTAAATTTTTTTTAAAGCCAACTATTAATATATGTTATTAGTCAGTATTTTTTGATAAGACATGTCATGTTCAAAATTCTAGGACAAAATGTGTAAGTCAATAAAATTATATATGTTAATTTTTTCTTGAAACCATCAATAAACAACTTATGAATAGTGTAATGCATATAATCTTTTTGCCTAGACAGTTTGTCACGTGTAAGAAAATTTCTATATTAAAAATGTAAAAAAATAATGGAAGTTTTATATATGAAATCATTGGTGTATATATCAAAGATTATATATGAAATTAATAGTATCTCTCATAAATATTGAAATAAATAATATAACTTAAAAATATTTACTACAAATTTTATAAATAAAAGATTAAATACAAATAAAAATAATTATTCATTAATTTTTAATATGCTAGGAGATTGAAAATTGAAAAGACATTTATGATATCATTTGAACATGCATATTAATTTTTTAAAAATAAAAAATCATAATGAAAGTAAGACTTTAAAAGTCTATCATTCTTATAAAATATCTATTGAGACATGTTGTATAGATTTATGTAATATAAAATATATTTTCCTGGTTTTTATTGAATTATAGAATATCAATACCTAGGCCTATTAAAGTTGAAGAAGATGACACCATTACCACTATAGTATATATCATGACCATAATCATTTATCAAAGTGATTTATTTAATTGAGACGTGTGAGGCTTGATTATTGATCACTTCTTTCCACGTGGGGTGTTGGGGGATATGTTTTATTTCCTAGTGTATCCATTCTTATGTTTTTATCATGTAGTGCCATAAAAAGACAAGATTGATTACCATTCCCCCACTTATAGACCTTTTGACCATGGAGCATCCACAAAGGATTCCAACATAGTTTTTTCCAATATAAATTTGTTTGATACCCCTCATATCATTAAATGATATTGATTTGAAATGAATTACAAAAGTCACATTAATGTCCATAAATATGAAAAGATTGAATGACCTCTTCTAGATTATTCTAAAGGGTCATATTATGGTATGTTGGCAAAACTTTACAACTCTTTTTTTTTTATTGATTTCAATTTTGTGTAGGTTATAATAAGGAATTTTTAAAAAAGGAGATATTTATTAATTTTGAAAATATTTAAATAATTATTTGGGCGAAGAATTGTGTTAAATCTTTTAATATAATGTTTTGGATCATTATTCATAAATTTTCATAAAAAGAAAATACTATAATATCATTTATATTTTCATTTAATAATAGTTTACAAAAAAATAACTCGAAACATCAAATTAAAAAAACTTGATAAAATTCTTTACCTAAAACACTATTTCAAATTCATGCACTCTCAAAACAAAAAAATCTAAAAAAGATATCTTTACTATTATGAAAAGACACAAACTTTAAATAATTATAGAACACATTATATTCTGTTTTAGATGTGTTATCTTAATGTTTTATATAATTTGTCGGTTATAATAAAGGGTCTCTTAAATGGAACCCACAATGTCTCCTGATTTTGTTGGGTTTAGACCCTTAAACGTGGGCAATTATAACATTTAAATTATTACTTCCCACTCCCAATTCCCAAAAGCTTTCCAAATAATATTTCCGTTTATCTTACATGGGTTCATAATCACCTTTCGAATGATTTAGAATACAATTTACAAAATTAGGACACATAAATTTAATTTTGGTACATGCCTTATTAATGGGTATTGTGCTCATTCATTATTGGTTTAAGTTGTATTTTTTATTGAAGCATTTTGTTTGTGTTGTTATTTTTTGTTTTGATAAATTTATTTATTTAATGAAATAATAGTTATATTATTAAAAATAAAATTGTACAACTATTCACAGAAAAAATAGTGGAATGAAACTACACCAAAGAAATACCACACTAAGCTATGTTAGAATAAGCTACATAAAAATTATAACAACTAATTACAAAGTAAATATATTAAGCAACTACTATAAAGAAGCCATATGAAGGAGGGTCTTTATCATCTGGCTTGCCTCGACCACCATTTGGAACATTGGTCCTACCTAGAATGGGCTCCTAGCCAGTGGTTGCATTCTCGACAGCGTTTACAGACTCCTCATTTCCGTGACCTTAGTCCTACGCTAATGAGATGCCTAAATAAAAACGAAGAACCTTTTCCCAAGTAGATAAAGGAGCCCAATTGTTGTGGCATGGTGGTGGCGAGCCCCACCCCCATGTTGAGGAAGTGGACGAGAGTGGCGGTGAGGTGGAGATCCCCACCCAAATTGATAGTGAGACCGATTGTGGCGGTGACCCCTACCTCTTGGAGATGACTCCCAAGAGGTGTGTGGTAGTTGAACCAAAGCCATGATACAAGGAGTGTTGCCTCGATGATCAAGAAGAGTCTAGAGGCACCTTCTGGGATTGCACCTAAATTTTTAAAAAAGACATTGACAACAATCATAGCTTGTTAAAATCCAAGATATTGCAATCAACAAACATATGAGAAAAACTAGCTACATTTCTTTGTGGAAATGAAAAACAAAATTTCCACTTTAAAAGCATGCTAAATACGGGTAAAATCCATTGGGAGAAAATCCTAATTTGTAATGAGGATATGTTACCAGACAAATTGTTTGGGTCTATATGGTTTGAAAAAACCATGAATCCAAGAATAGTTTGTTTGGGTTATCTAATAGAACTAGAAGAGGTAGACGTGAGTCTCTATATGACCACGAAATGGGCACTACAGTTGCGGAACTCCTAAATAAATAATATTTCAATCAAGAGGGAAGCCCATATAAGTCAAACACCAAGCAAGGTGAGAAAGCTTGGGCTCAACAATGACATTTCATATTGTTTTGAACGGACGACTCCAACCACATGCAGACAATGGATAAATCATTGAACTTTAAGCTTATCCACCGTAGGAAAATTTGGGGAAAGTAATTCATAACACTTGTTGCGTGAGTAATTTTGAAATGGTGTTTTAGGATACAATTTCTAGTCTTTCCAGTATGTGAAAGATGAAAGCACTCCAATGTTATGGAGCATCTCCACGGGGATAACATATGAGATTTCTTGGAAGGATTCTTGGTCATCATTTGTTAATTTGTTTTATCTTTGGTCTCTGGATAAGAAAGTAATCTCTTGGATTCCTTGTAAAACACATCCTGCATTGTGTAAATCCATCATCTAAAAATATCAAGTGTATTAATCCAAGACACCTTAACAAGATGGATGTTCTGAAATTTGATAATTGGAGACCACCAAATTGAATAATAATTGATGGAAATGTCATTTTGGAATCCATCCCCATCCCACATAAGCCATGATTGGATCTTATCGCATGCCTTCCAGATGCAATTGATGAAAAAGGATCCAACTGATTTCATTGGAGTTTTGATAATAAGAAGGTTTTGAAATTCAATCCGTTTCCAAGTTTTACACCTTTGCGGTGTTTCTTTTATGATGTAATTCTATAGAATAATCTTCTAGACTTCTGTCCTTCACTATCCCGAATGATTCATTTTGCACAAATGGTCATGCCTTAACTTACAATGTCTACAATCCAAGTCCTCCAACATCCTTAAGGAGGCAAAGTGATTCCCAAGAAACCCTTTTCCAAATTCAAAACTGGCTCATAAAAGTATCTAACTATCTTTTCAATATTTTTATAAGCATCCTAAGAAGTAAAACAAGATGAATAATAGATGTGGCTGATAACAAATACTTTGGAGAAATTTTGGTATTTACCATCGAGGGAGAGGCACTCAATGATCTAGTAAGATATATTTTTTTCAACTATGTCAACCTCATATTGCTATACATAGGAGGGGGTTCTTTGGAATGTGAAAGGGATTCCTAAGAATATGATGATTTCTCTATGTTGAATCCATTTCCATTGAAAGGTATTTAACCAAGGAGGGGATGAAAAAAGGATTTCTTGTAACATTGATTTTTTCTCCATTGAATGTTAAAGCCTCAAGATAAGCAATAAATGCTAAGGAAATTCATATCTTGTTGAATATTGTGCATGTCTTCGATTAAAGTAAGGAATGGATCATTAGTAAAGTGTCCATTAACTATTTATGCATGTATCACTCCTAGGAGGGAGATGCTTTTGACATGACCTTGTTGAGTGGATTTTTCTAGAAGATATCCAAATCCCTCAACAATTAAGACATATACTATGGAGGCAAGGGGACATCCTTGGTGAATAGAGATAAAGAGATCAAACTAATTATATATGACTCAATTGATGGAGAGGTAAGATGAAGAATATGCAAAAATATTTTGCTTAGAGAGAGAAAAGGTAGGCCCAAATCCTAACACCGTAAGCATAAACAAATTAAAGTTCAAATCTATACAGTCATAGGGTTTTTTAACGGTAATTTATATAAACAATACCTTATATTGAGAGAGATGATCCCACTACATGCCTTCCCAAATTGTAATATTATTGTCAAGAATATACCTTCTTTGAATGAATCTTGTTTGCTCTGGACTAAAAATTACAAGAAAGATGTTGTGGATAACCAAAGATGAATATTTTGCAATGATACTATAGGATACATTCAGCAAAGTAATTTGTCTCTAATTGCAATGAGCTATGTGTCCCCCTTTTTTGGTATGAATTTTATATGGCCCTAGTTTATAAATTGACTAAGAGAATTGGTATTAAAAGTCTGTATATACTTGGAAAAGGTTATTGCCAATTGTATCCCACAGTGCTTTACATAATTTGCATGGTAGGCCATCTTGACCAAGAGCCTTATCATTAACCATTATTGAGACTAATTTGTGGATATCATCGATGGTGATAAGTTGATCACATGTAACCCTTCTAGATTATGAAATTTTGTAAGGGAAAACTACAATAAATTGGTCAAGAGCCATTTTTCACTTAGGGAAAGGGGGACGAGATTTGAAAACTTTCCGGTAACAACAGAAAAATGCTTGCACCATGTCAGAAATTTTAGTAAGTTTTTTATCGTCATCATGAACAACCTTGATCTTCTGATGCAATTTTTTGGTATTAGAAGTCGAAATAATTCTTTGGACACCTTGTTTCCCACTCTGAGCTAGTAGAGTCTAGCTTTACTTCGAGAACCTAGGGAATTGTTAGCATCTATAACTTGCAGGTGTTTCTTGATATCTACCACCTATCTTTGTAAAGGCTCATGGAATGGAATTTGTTCAAGAAAGGTTAACGAGTGACTTAGTTATTCCGTGGTAGGAGAGTATGATCAATGCTTGATGCGAGAAAGATGATGCCCAAATGTTCAGGGGAAGAACGTAAGATGAGTGATGGTGTATTTCCACAATGAAATCTAGATGGTATTTCCGAATGTCCTGGGAACTAGATTCTACACCCTCTTAATACGGTGAAAAGTGGGCCCATACAAAGGAAAATCAATATTTAGAAAACTCTATGTTTTCTGTAATTCAAGTATTTAAAAATCCATTCAAATAAGAAGTAGATGGGAAGGTAATTGGAAATAACTATATTTGGTAGCACTTCCACTAATAACTGAAAAATAGATGAAAAATGAAAATTATGGTTATGTGGATAACATTGCACAAAGAAATTTTTAGTCCCTTAGTGCAAATTAGACTAATTGTGTCATATAATTGATTCAGAGTGATGCATTGTATTAGGGTCATAAATGTTTTTGCACACATACATATAGGACGCTCTTTCAAAAATATCCAATACATGGGTAAGTGAAAAAATCTTGTTGATTTTCATCTCAACCATATTGAAGTAACCACACATTACCTAATGCACATCATATAATATTGCGCCAAAGTGTCATTATTTTAGTCGCATTGTTGGATGCATACATATTAATTAACCCAAAAGTGGTTATCAATGTTGAATAGAACCCAAAGGATGTGATTTTCTGGGTCATATCCAGGAATAACATAATTAGGTTTCCATTTAAAAGAAAAAATTTAGCAATTCTTCCATGAATTAGCTCATGATCACAAGCTAGAGCTAAGATATCAATCCATATAACTTTACTGATGGTTAAAAGTATAAAATCTACCACCATAACTTCTTGCAAACAAAGAATTCCCATCTCAATGAAAGTCTCACACTGTGTATTTGTGAGTGGAGTCTCTTAGACCCATAACATTTAATGAGAAGAAATTCATTAGGTAACTACATCAAGGGACATTTTTTTGAATTCAAGCAATCAAGGGATTCATAACTATTTTGCAAAAGCCATCGCCGGTTAGAATGTAGAAACTGAAAAAGATTAAATTGGTGCATAGACTAGAGAATGATCTCACCTTCTTCGAAATTAAAAGGAATGTTTCTAGATGATTGATTCCCTGAATTGCGAGGAAAAACTATACAATCATTTAAATGAGGATGAGAAATATATTAAAATTTAGTATGAGGAAAAAGGAGAACACTTTCGATCAGGGGTGGGATACTACCTTGCATTTGAGAAACATTAATGGAAGTTGAGGCAATAACTTGTGTTTTCTCAAGTGAGATAGATGTCAATGGATTAATAGGGCTCTCCAGAGTATGAGTTAAGATAGTGTGTATTTTATTATTTTTAGAAACATCCACATAGGGGTAGTGAAAATGGAATTGTTGTGGTTATTTTTTGATCCATTGTGGTCTAACCATATTTACCATTTATATGAGGAATCTCAGAAATGGGATTTGAAGTGATTTAGTTACACACTTATAAAAGTGAACAATCCCTAATCTTGTCTTTAGATGATTTCCATATGAATAATGTTTCTAAAATTTTGATATACATAATCCTTTGGGTAGAATTGGAATCACCCACTTGAATTTTAGTATATAACATAATGTATCGGCAAACGTAAAATTCCAAAGAGACATGCTTTTACGCTTGTGTAGAGTAAAGCTTAGATGGTTATTTACATATTACATGACCAATTGTGTAGGTTATTTAGTCTAGAGAGTGCCAACTTGACATGGGAAGGTTAGAGAACTATACCCATATTGAGACTTTAAGGGAAATATCTAATGTCCAAAAAGATAACATGAACAATAAGCTCTAGACATACCAGGTCATGGATTTTAGCAATATGTATGCACCATGCATTGGGTTAGAAAAATGGAACAAAAACGAACTTTGGTAATATTCTATCTCGCATCTATATTTATGCCATGTTGGGTCTAGGAAGATTACACCCATGTTTTTAGCATGATTTCAAAGAGAATTGTTTTGAAAAAAATAATGTTCTAATCTAAATTGTTCAAGCCATTTGCAAGCAACATCAAATTCAGAAACACATAAAATAGCTTCCATAGAAGTGGTATTTCCTTTTGGAACACCTTCGAAACAAAATTACGTAATTTCTTCCCTAGATGTGCCATCATAATCCATTATAGTTTCAATAATTGGATTTTTGATGTGGGTAGTCATATAAGAAGGATTCCCAAGGGCGAGGTTTCCTAAAATGACTCAATAAATGAAAATCATGTGAAAAAACATCCTACAACTATGACAAGAAATATGATGATGGATTTAAACCCTACACTATGGTGGTGTAACACAAAAACTTAGTAGAGTGCTCTAACCATTCCCCTCTCACCCTCTTTATGTAATTATTCAACATTTAGTTGAGTTTATTTATTTGAGTTCTTTTCAATCCCTATTTTGTGTTACCTTGGTTTTTATTCTTTCTTTTTAATTTATCCATCCCCTTTACTTTTGGTGCTTTCATCTTTCACATACTGGAAAGACTAGAAATTGTATCCTAAAACACCATTTCAAAATTACTCACACAACAAGTGTTATGAATTACTTTCCCCAAATTTTCCTACGGTGGATAAGCTTAAAGTTCAATGATTTATCCATTGTCTGCATGTGGTTGGAGTCGTCTGTTCAAAACAATATGAAATGTCATTGTTGAGCCAAGCTTTCTCACCTTGCTTGGTGTTTGACTTATATGGGCTTCCCTCTTGATTGAAATATTATTTATTTAGGAGTTCCGCAACTGTAGTGCCCATTTCGTGGTCATATAGAGACTCACGTCTACCTCTTCTAGTTCTATTAAATAACCCAAACAAACTATTCTTGGATTCATGGTTTTTTCAAACCGTATAGACCCAAACAATTTGTCTGGTAACATATCCTCATTACAAATTAGGATTTTCTCCCAATGGATTTTACCCGTATTTGGCATGCTTTTAAAGTGGAAATTTTGTTTTTCATTTCCACAAAGAAATGTAGCTAGTTTTTCTCATATGTTTGTTGATTGCAATATCTTGGATTTTAACAAGCTATGATTGTTGTCAATGTCTTTTTTAAAAATTTAGGTGCAATCCCAGAAGGTGCCTCTAGACCCTTCTTGATCATCGAGGCAAAACTCCTTGTATCATGGCTTTGGTTCTTCCCCTGCACATTTGGGCATCATCTTTCTCACATCAAGCATTGATCATACTCTCCTACCACTGAATAACTAAGTCACTCATTAACCTTTCTTGAACAAATTCCATTCCATGAGCCTTTACAAAGATAGGTGGTAGATATCAAGAAACACCTGCAAGTTATAAATGCTAACAATTCCCTAGGTTCTCGAAGTAAAGCTAGACTCTACTAGCTCAGAGTGGGAAATAAGGCATCCAAAGAATTATTTCGACTTCTAATACCAAAAAATTGCATCAGAAGATCAAGGTTGTTCATGATGACGATAAAAAACTTACTAAAATTTCTGACATGGTGCAAGTATTTTTCTGTTGTTACCGGAAAGTTTTCAAATCTCGTCCCCCTTTCCCTAAGTGAAAAATGGCTCTTGACCAATTTATTGTAGTTTTCCCTTACAAAATTTCATAATCTAGAAGGGTTACATGGGATCAACTTATCACCATGGATGATATCCACAAATTAGTCTCAATAATGGTTAATGATAAGGCTCTTGGTCAAGATGGCCTACCATGCAAATTATGTAAAGCACTGTGGGATACAATTGGAAATAACCTTTTCCAAGTATACACAGACTTTTAATACCAATTCTCTTAGTCAATTTATAAACTAGGGCCATATAAAATTCATACCAAAAAAGGGGGACACATAGCTCATTGCAATTAGAGAAAAATTACTTTGCTGAATGTATCCTATAGTATCATTGCAAAATATTCATCTTTGTTTATCCACAACATCTTTCTTGTAATTTTTAGTCCAAAGCAAACAAGATTCATTCAAAGAAGGTATATTCTTGACAATAATATTACAATTTGGGAAGGCATGTAGTGGGATCATCTCTCTCAATATAAGGTATTGTTTATACAAATTACCGTTAAAAAACCCTATGACTGTATAGATTTGAACTTTAATTTGTTTATGCTTACGGTGTTAGGATTTGGGCCTACCTTTTCTCTCTCTAAGAAAAATATTTTTGCATATTCTTCATCTTACCTCTCCATCAATGGAGTCATATCTAATTAGTTTGATCTCTTTATCTTTATTCACCAAGGATGTCCCCTTGCCTCCATAGTATATGTCGTAATTGTTGAGGGATTTGGATATCTTCTAGAAAAATCCACTCAACAAGGTCATGTCAAAAGCATCTCCCTCCTAGGAGTGATACATGCATAACTAGTTAATGGACACTTTAATAATGATTCATTCCTTACTTTAATCGAAGACATGCACAATATTCAACAAGATATGAATTTCCTTAGCATTTATTGCTTATCTTGAGGCTTTAACATTCAATGGAGAAAAAATCAATGTTACAAGAAATCCTTTTTTCATCCCCTCCTTGGTTAAATACCTTTCAATGGAAATGGATTCAACATAGAGAAATCATCATATTCTTAGGAATCCCTTTCACATTCCAAAGAACCCCCTCCTATGTATAGCAATATGAGGTTGACATAGTTGAAAAAAAAATATCTTACTAGATCATTGAGTGCCTCTCCCTCGATGGTAAATACCAAAATTTCTCCAAAGTATTTGTTATCAGCCACATCTATTATTCATCTTGTTTTACTTCTTAGGATGCTTATAAAAATATTGAAAAGATAGTTAGATACTTTTATGAGCCAGTTTTGAATTTGGAAAAGGGTTTCTTGGGAATCACTTTGCCTCCTTAAGGATGTTGGAGGACTTGGATTGTAGACATTGTAAGTTAAGGCATGACCATTTGTGCAAAATGAATCATTCGGGATAGTGAAGGATAGAAGTCTAGAAGATTATTCTATAGAATTACATCATAAAAGAAACATCGCAAGGGTGTAAAACTTGGAAAGGGATTGAATTTCAAAACCTTCTTATTATCAAAACTCATGAAATCAGTTGGATCCTTTTTCATCAATTGCATTTGGAAGGCATGTGATAAGATCCAATCATGGCTTATGTGGGATGGGGATGGATTCCAAAATGACATTTCCATAAATTATTATTCAATTTGGTGGTCTCCAATTATCAAATTTCAGAACATCCATCTTGTTAAGGTGTATTGGATTAATACACTTGATATTTTTAGATGATGGATTTACACAATGCAGGATGTGTTTTACAAGGAATCCAAGAGATTACTTTCTTATCCAGAGACCAAAGATAAAACAAATTAACAAATGATGACCAAGAATCCTTCCAAGAAATCTCATATGTTATCCCCGTGGAGATGCTCCATAACATTGGAGTGCTTTCATCTTTCACATACTGGAAAGACTAGAAATTGTATCCTATAACACCATTTCAAAATTACTCACACAAGTGTTATGAATTACTTTCCCCAAATTTTCCTACGGTGGATAGGCTTAAGGTTCAATGTTTTATCCATTGTCTGCATGTGGTTGGAGTCGTTCGTTCAAAACAATATGAAATGTCATTGTTGAGCCCAAGCTTTCTCACCTTGCTTGGTGTTTGACTTATATGGGCTTCCCTCTTGATTGAAATATTATTTATTTAGGAGTTCCGCAACCGTAGTGCCCATTTCATGGTCATATAGAGACTCACGTCTACCTCTTCTAGTTTTATTAGATAACCCAAACAAACTATTCTTGGATTCATGGTTTTTTCAAACCGTATAGACCCAAACAATTTATCTGGTAACATATTCTCATTACAAATTAGGATTTTCTCCCAATGGATTTTACCCGTATTTGGCATGCTTTTAAAGTGGAAATTTTGTTTTTCATTTCCACAAAGAAATGTAGCTAGTTTTTCTCATATGTTTGTTGATTGCAATATCTTGGATTTTAACAAGCTATGATTGTTGTCAATGTCTTTTTTAAAAATTTAGGTGCAATCCCAGAAGGTTGCAGACGCGTGATGGGAGATTTGCTGTCGCGTGTCAAAAAAATGCATTGACGCGCATCAATGCATTTTTTTTACACGCAACAACAAATCTCCTGTTGCGCGTCTGCAGCCTCCGCGCTCTGCTTTCACATCAAAAAAATCTCCGTGTCACGCGTCAACAAACTCTTTGTCGTGCGTCTGTTATGCGTCAATATCTACAGTACCTCCTTCTCGCGTGTCAACTATCCGTCAGTGTCGTGCGTCAACAAATAACCACATTGTCACGAGTCAACAAATTGTTTTTCGTGCGTCTACTATGCGTCAATATCTACAGTACCTCCTTATTGCGCGTCAACTATCTGTCAGTGTCGCGCATCAACAAATAACCGCATTGTCACGCGTCAACAAACTCTTTGTCGTGCGTCTACTATGCATCAATATCTGTAAACCCTCCTTGTCGCGTGTTAATAACTTACCCCCTTGTCGCGCGTCTGCAATACAAGATATATCATATTGTTGACAAAATTTGAAGTAGAAGTGTTCTACCTGGCAAATAATCTAGGTTTATATAGGGGATATTTTTCAAGGGTAGGCGAAGCCGACCCCTAAAAAAAATTAAAGTGTAATTTTTAGGCGAATAGGTCACTGACCTGCACCAGAAAATTCACCTTTTCAAAATTTTCAAAAATGGAATATTCGCCATATTATGAATATTCGCCACTAAAATTTTCCCTGATTTGGGTTTAGTCCTTCTCCATTACTTGCATAGATTGAAATCTGATCTCCTCAAGCTCCATAAGCTCTGCACACCTTACTTCCATGGGCTCAAATTCTGATATTTCCATATTCTTCAATAGTTCCAATACGAGAAACTCGGGGGATATAAGCATCCTTTCCTCCCTTCCATAGACTAACCTGTAAGGAGAGTTCCCTGTTGACCTCTTGGAAGTAATCCTATCATCCCAAAAGGCTAATTTCAACTTGGTGTGCCAAGTCCTTTTATTTTCATCTAGAGACCAGTTGATGATTCGCAACTAATTATCATTTATGGACTCTGCTTGCCCATTAACCCGGGGGTAATAATTCAATGAGGTTATGAGGTATACTCCATTCTTAACATCCCATTATATGATCTTGGAATAAGAAATGCCAAAACATTTTTTGATATAATGGTGGCTAGTAGCCCAAATCTTGTTGCTATCCCTTCTTAAAAGTCTAGTATGCTAGACTCATTTGCTTACTTAAGTGTCACTACCTTGTTTACTTGGTGAAATAATCTATGGCTGTGAGGATCCACTTATGACGCAAACTAGAATTTGGATTAATCACCCCAATGAAATCCATCCCCCATTACATAAATGGATCATTTATAGAAATGGGGTAGAGTGGAAGGGCTACTAACCTATCTTTTCCTGTGAATAAGGCACACTTTTTACACTTCCTAATCAATGAAAAAGAATCATTAAAAAGGTTAGGCCAATAATATCCTACCTTCATAATTCTAAGAGATGTCACCCTTGAGGCAAAATGGACACCTATTTCTCCATCATGGAACTCGTGTAGCACCTTCTCTATCTGATCTATCTTGTTTCAACTTAGGAGGACACCATTGACACATTTCTTGAACAAGATACCATTAACCAATACAAAGGGAATAAAATGAAACCTGAAATACCTTATTTTGGCCTTGCTTAGCCCTTGAGGACATTGACCTATTTAAAGGAAATGGACTATATTTTGAGTCCAACAAGGATTGGGTGAAGCATCAGTTGATTTTTCTTGATCATCTTATAATACCAAAACAACCTCTTCTCTACAATCTAACTCATCATGTTTTCTAGAAGTGATTTGTTCACATAATTCCCTTCCTATAAATTTCTTGGTTAGCTTAATATCAATGTCATATTCTATGACCTTGGTTACCCAGCCAACTCTTGTTTCATTTAGGTCCTTGTTTAAAATAAATTATTTTATACCAACATGTGTGACTAGTAGATGAATCCTATTCTTTGACACTAACTGCATGAAATTATTCAAACTTCTAATCACAACAAGGATATGTTTATTAATGAATGAATATTTTACCTCATAGTCCACAAGGCCTTAGCTGAAGAATGCTATAGGCTGTTCCAGTCTTTATTTATTCTATTACACCAAGATTGCAGAGATGGTGTCTGAACCACTGAAGGCATAGAGAAATAAGTCTTTGGAGAATTCTAAATTAATGAGGGCTATGGCTTAAGATATGGCATGCTTGATAGCTTCAAAAATCATTTCCCTCTCTACTGTCCATTTGAATGTAAAATTATTTTTCAACATCATTGTTAATGGATTTACAAGAGCGGAAAAATCTGGCATGAACCTTTGTACAAAGTTTATCCTCCCCAAGAAGCTTTGGAGAGCCTTCTTATGGCTTGGAAATGGTAGAACATGGATGTCTTTGAATATTTTGGGATATATAGTCAACTTCTCTTTAGAAACGATATGGCCTAATAAATTTCCTTCATGAGCCAAGAATATGCATTTTTTGGGATTGAAAGATATTCCAAATCTCCTATACCTATGGAAGACTTGCTTGAGATGAAAGAGGTGGCTTTCTGCATTCTTGGAAAACATAGTGATGTCATCAAGATAGAAAAGTACTATTTTGTTCAACAATCCCTTGAATGCCATATATATAGCCCTTTGAAATGTTTCTCTAGCATTTGACAACCTGATCGGCATTTTCCTATAGGCATAAGTGCCCCATTTTATGGTGAAGGCTATTTTGAACTGGTCCTCCTCTTTCACCATGACTTCATTATAGCTTAAATATCCATCCAAAAGGGAGAATCTTTCTGAAGTTGCCATTACCTACAATATCTGCTCCATGGAAGGAAGTGGGTAGTGGTCTTTGAGGGATGTCCTATTTAAGTCTTGCAAATCCACGCACAACCTGATTTCCCTGTTCTTTTTTCTGAATGACACCAGATTCGCAACCCAACTTGACTTTTTGATTGGGAAAATGATGCTCACCTATATTAGCTTATTCAACTATTTCTTTATGAGAGGCTCAATATGGGGGTTGATTGGTATTGATTTTTCGTGACGAGTTTAGCTCTCAGATCTAGTTCAATCACGTGATGTGCCAACTTGGGATTAAATCCTTTCAAATCTTCATAGCTCCAAGTGAAGACGTCTGGGAACTCTTGGAAAAATTGTATGAATTCAGATTTTTCTTCATCCATGCTCACCTTTCCAATTTGGATCATTTTACCCTATCCAAATGAAATGGGCTCTAAATCTTCCCTTTTTACCTGAATGTTGGCCTTCTCTTCTCAGAATTGATCATTTGGGTTGAATATTGAATCTAGAGTCACTAAAACCTTTAAAATTTTGTTTGTCTGTAGCTACACCGCTTGATCCTTGTATTGCTGCTCTAATTTATCCTGATTTTTAACTGAGAACTTAGCCTCCTCCTATAAAACATTAATGATTTTTTGATCATTCTCAAACACATGCCAACTCATGTTATTTTCTAGTACAATTGGCCTCAAAATTACATGAATATGTGGTTGCATTTTGTCTCTCTTGATACTATCCACCACATCAAATGTTACTCCAATTTCTACAAGCCTGTATGCAACCTCGTTCTTCTTCCTTGATATGGCCTGAATATTAAATGCTTCAAGGTATTCAATTTGATCCCATACCTGATGATTGTAGGATTTGAGAAGATCATTCTTAACAACATGTTTTCCTCTAACCTGGTTGACAATTAACTCACTATCCCCAAGCACTTGCAAGTTTTTGATACCACTCTTCCTTGCCTAATGTAATCCATGTATCAAATATTCATACTTAGTTGTATTGTTTGAACAAGAAAACTAAAAAAGGAAAGATGAGTAGTACTTGATACCTTGTGGTGAGAAAAGGATTGCACCTCCTCCAGCACCCTACTTGCTCCTCAAACCATCAAATAACAACTACCACACATCAATAACATCCTCATTTTTTTGGCTTTATGAGGCTGGGGGTGGGTAGGTTATCCTCATGTAGAAAATAAACACCTAACTCAGCTTCTTCCATCTCCTTGTATGGTTCATAGCCATGCCTTTTTTGAGCCCACTCATCAAGTTTTAGATTAGGAATAGTCCCAACCTTGGTGTCTAGTTAATAGGGATCTAAACAATCCTCTCATTTAAATACTGCACAATTAACATTTTTTGGGCTTGTCATATGGGTCTCAATGTTAAAGTGTGTAATTTACTTTGACCTGATAGTGTCCTTAGATCCATACCTATTCCTAAACAACATGTGTGACTAATGATAAGTATCCACTGATTTTGGTTGTAAATTCCCTTGAAAGGCACAAAACAAATAGTGGTGGTAAGTCAATCACTGATACATCTTATAAAAATGTGAAATTTGGGCAAGCATGGAGTGTAAGGCTCAGTTCCTTGATCAATCCAATTGCCCCTACTATTTTTCCGTCTAATTGCACTACTCCCCTCAATACTAGATCATATTTCAAGCCCAATTTATCTGTGATTTTCTTCGACATTACTGAGTTGTTAGCCCCTAAGTTGATCATGTAATTGTGCACTAATTTATCCCCAATAATTAATGAGACATAAAATGGTGGAGTTTTCACTTCTTACCTGAATGACCTTATCCTTGTTACGCAGTGTTAGTAAGAACACTCTTTGGATTTCTAGATGTCTCATTAGAAGGGGACCAATTTTCCATAGTTGCTTGCAATAAATCTTGTTTCCCTCGAATTGTCAATGATTCCCACATGGAAATGCTGACATTGATCTTCTTCATCTGATCGATGATATTGAAAGGGGATGGGTTTTCTATTTATTTTCCCTTAATGGGAATGATCTTTTCTGATTTTTGGAATGGTACATGAGCTACTACAACTGGTATTCTAGACTGATTGTGCACATTGGGGGCTACTATAACAATTGTCTTAGGCTGGTTTTGTGCACTAGGAGTAGCGTTTGGCCTGATAAATCCTTGTTGTGGAGAGTGGGCAAAGAAATAGCTGGGTTAAATAATTTCCCCTCATTTATGTTACTTTTCTTAGATCTTATGTTATCTACTACCCCTTGAAAGGGAGACTAATTTATACCACAAAAATCCTCCATTTGCTAATTGACCAGTGTGGTTTTAGCTAAACGAGTCTCTTGCTGAGTTTCTTGTTGATTTTCTTCCTCGCTTGGCTCTTGGGCCACCCCAATGGTCTGCACTATCAAGGCTTGATTCAGAGGGACGTTGAAGCACGTTGATTGATTATGAGGTAGATTACATGGGTAACACCATTCACACTCTTGTGTAATGTTATTTTGGATAAGAACCAAGGCTTGGGATGTTGAAGGTACATTAGGATTATATGGTTGAAATGTCCTAGTAGTTTTAGACTGCCCTTGACTTTTTTTTGTAGCTTGAACATGAGGTCTATTAGGCTGATATGAAATCCTATTAGCTTGAGTGCGGGGCTGGTATGGTTTAGAGATTTGAGCTTGCTACCTTTTGATCATCACCAACTCATTTCCCAAATTCTGCAGTTACTTCATGACTTTCTGGAGTTCCTTGGAAGTACTAGAAGAATTGAAATCCTCCCTATTGCTTTGATTTCTAGGAGCTGGAATGGGGTCTATTTTAGGTGCTTAACTAGTAAAGGAGTTTCCCAATTCTAGATATAGGGGCATAGGTGGCCTAGGTGCTAGTTTATCAACTTTTATTAGAAAATTCTCATATCTAATAGCCATGGCATAAGCATCTGGTAAGGTTATCCCTCCCATAGATTGTATCGTAACAAATATATCAAAATTTAAAGCTTCAAGGAAATAAATAAATTCACCTTTAGCAATAGGCCTTACGAGAATTGAGATCCGATCCCACGTCCGCTGAAATCAAAAATTGAAATCGGCCATTTTTTCATTGAGAACCCTCTTTATTGTAGTCATCTACTCTAATAGGGACATATTATCTCCTCTTTCTCTGAACAGGTTACAGAGGGTTGTGCATATTTGATCCCAATTTGTAATGGACCTCGATACTAAGCTCTTGAACCACTGCAAGGCCTTTCCTTTGAAAGAGGAAGCCAAAAATATAACTGTAACATCCATTTCATTGATATCATGAATGGTACAAATATTCATATTATCTTGAATATGGTCAGCGGGAGTCGTGTGGTTCTTGTGGTGGTGGTGGCTGATGCACTGTCCTGATTAGCTTGAGAACCCTGGTTAATTGAAGGAAGAGTCAACCAGATGGAGGTGTGTATAATGTTATGTTTGGTGGAGATGGATACATTTGTATTGTTCTTCCTCTCCTTCCTCTACATGGTGATAACTGCAAGTATTCAAAGACACCTTATTCTCTTTCTCTGGACCAAGTTTGAATCCTTCTCATGTACTTGGGCCAATAGTACTACCAAAATCAATGAGACCTAGCCCTAGGACTCGCTATATGTGATGTTACAAATCCTACAAAGGCTAAAAATTCACCAATATGCACATCCAATATTTGGTAAACCTGAAAATATTGACTTCTGGTCCCACTGGGCATGCCAAAATTGTTATCACAAAATTACAACACCCCTGATAGCTTTTAATTTGTGTGTGAGACAATTAGTGTAACCTCTACAACATGGGATTATCCTTTAGTGTGGGACATTGCAAGTAGAATAATCTTTCGGAGAAAGATGGATTCTTCTCCTAACCTAGTGCTAACTTATTCAAAGTGTAGAGAATGGAAAACTAAGCTAATCCTACCCTAATGCTTTCCAAGGAGACATGGATAGAAGAATGCATAAAAAAACCTACTCTAAAGGAAGGTGATGCACCAAGAAAGGGTGAGACAATCTAAGTGAATGAAAAATAGGGAGTAAACAAGGTAAGAGAGGAATGGTCGAGGCCCCACAGTCTAAGACAATATTTAATAACCTATATTCGTAAAGCAAAAAAAATTAAAAGGTCTTGCAAAGAGATGTAAACATGCACAATACATCTACAAACATAATGGAAGGAAAAATATGCAATTCAACTCAAATTAGGAAAAGAAAAGCCACAAAATACCAATTTTATTGCTAAGAAACATGCACAATCAATTATAATATAAGCACAAGGAAAAATCCTTTACAACAAGCCAAATTCGAGGCCTTTAGCTCACAATATCTCTAGAACAATTTTGAAAAGGTTATTTTGCATTAGAGAAAGTCTCCCTCAAAATAAGGAGGATCTTACAATATATAGGCCATTTGGGTCACCAATCAGTAGATTTCATTAAACAGGTATGGGAGGCTATACAATTTGGTACTTTTCTTGCATGAGCAGCCATGGGCGCTATACCTCATTAAACCAATAGTTGAATCAACTATGTACCACTTCCATTAATGCATGGTTCATTCCTCTACTCAGCTGGTTCCATCCTCTAAAAAATATCAACAAAAAAAACTAGCACATACCTAAGGGAGTCCCATAGTCCCCAAATGGTTGGGTATGAATAAGAAATTAAGGTGATAAGAAAGCATGAAGCTATCAATTTCAATAGCTTAGATCTTGTTTTCATGTAAATGTGCAACAAGAAAGTTTCAAAATTTCAAGCATGATAACAAACCATTGTGTCAATTTTTTTTGAAGTCATTCCTCTCTAAGACATCCCCAGGTCATTCTATCCCAATCACCAGTCCTATCTTATAAGTCAAATGATCCCTATGTGAATTTCAAGTGTCCCCCTGGGTGATTTAGGAAAGCAAATTCAGTCCCCTAGGTGATTTAGGGTCACTGATGAGGCCAAAATATGTCTGATTAATGTATAATATATGATCTCATCTTACTCTCCTTTTTATTAATTTTGGTTGCATTTTGTGACTTTAAGTTGATCTGATATGAGTTGGGATGTAATTTTCTATCTTTTGATTGATTGTGTTTCTAATGTTTAAAAGATCTGAAATTCCTAACAAAGTGTGTGTTTGAAATTCAGTTTTGTAATAAAGTAGGTCTAATTAGTCGAGGAAATGAAGCAGGAAGTGTTCAATATATTTTTGGTAACATCTGTTCCCACACAGCTTAGTTCCGGAACTTCCAAGCTCAGTTCCAGAACTCCATCACATAGTCATCATCTAGTTCCGGAACTCCATTATTTAGTTCCAGATTTCGGACTTAGTTCTGGAACTCCTGGGGATAGCTTCAGAACTTTCATGGTTTTGATCCTTAATAATTTCCTATGGTTCTGGAACTTATCTGAAGTTCTGGAACCAATGGGAGTTATCTATTCTAACCACATCCAAAGATTTTTCATCTATGACCCTTTCAATCAGGAAAGGGTGAGAAGATTTCTGAATGCAGACCCAAGGATAGTTATCTTTCAACTGTCTGATCAGCCACAATCTGACTTAGCATCTATTCTGGGCACAATTCAATTTTACCAGAATCATTGAGACAAATGTGATTGTAAAATGTATTTAAAAGAAAACTTGCAGTAGATATATATATATATATATATAGATATATAGATAGAATATGATATGAAATATACATAGAACAAAGAAAAGAAATATAAACTAAGTACTCAGATCTAGTACGTTTTGTAATACCGAATGTTTATCAATAAAATAACCATTCTTATTCGAGAGAATTTTGAGTTGTTAAATCCTGATTCGAGGAGGAGCAAGCGCCCACTCCCCCAGGGACAAGGATAATCATTTATTTGGTATTTATATTTCGTCAGCAAATAGCTTAGATATGTTAATTCTGTATTGTTTTAATTTTCCTAGTTAAACTTTGTTGTATACTTGTTCCTGCAGGTGTTTAGATAGATTCTTATATTTCTTGCAATCATTTTTAAGCATTATAAATTGAGTGTGTTTATTTCCAAAAGCAAGTGTGTTTCCTTTTAGCAAAGCTTTTAATGTGTTTACTTTCAGAAAGTTTTCATAGTATGATTTAAATAAGGCTTTACCAAGAAGTCCCTTAAGACATTGAAAAGATACCCTAGAAAATACAAAAATAACTACAGTCAACTAATAGATCAGTAAGATTACTCTTGTTACATATAGCTTTAGAAACACCCCTGGTTTGATATGACATCAACAAGAAGTTGATTAATTGAAGGGAATAATGACACCCATCAGTCACTTGGAGCATGCAAGCTTTCAAGCAGTTTTAGGAGGGGATATCATTAGCCTTCCTAAGACTAGTGCACCACCCCCAGAGTATATTAGAGGAGAAAGAATAATTGTGGAGGAGTATTCAAGTGAAAGGAACATCAAGGATATGATTTTGAAAGATTTAGGGAAGATTAAGAGGTGTTGGAAATAATTCAGCGAAAGTGGGTTTTTGGGTCTGAATGAGCACGCATCGTGAACGAGGACCTAAGCTTCAAAGAAATATTCTTGGAGCCCTATGATTATTTTAAAGCCCAAAAATATGTCAGTGGAAATCATTTTCAAATTCCTCCATGGTGGAAACAATGAGACTTCTTGAAACATCATGCATTGGTCTAGGCAGATTATTCTTCGAGTGCACAATAAACGATCCCGAAAAAGAAGGGACCATTTGGAGGTGTTATAGTAATATTTTATTTTGGGACCATAAATATTGGATTAAATGGGTTATTTTTAGGTAGAATGATATAAAATTTAACCAAAAAATTCATTCGGGAGCTCGAGATATCGCCTTCACATGTCAGCTCCCAAGGTATGCTTTCCAACACTTAGTCAAAAATTTATAAGAACATGTGGTAGCCTCTGGTGAATGCACATTTTCATGTCCTCTTTTTCCCTTTACAAAGGTAAATAAGGGACATAAAATTGCACCCAACCCTTTGTTAGCCTCATGGATCCCCATATGACTCCGATGACTCATGTTAAGCCCCCAGGTGCTCCAGTTTAGCCCCCTCTGCTAATTTGCTCATCGAATTAAAAGATGCCAAGTGTCGAGCCTAGGATTAGGCAGAATTTTAGCTCCCCTTAATATCTTTAGAAAAGTGATGAAAGGGACACAAAAATGTGCCCCATCCCCCTCCCTTTCATTTTCACGCTATAAATATTGATACTTAGTCATTTTTTCACATTCCCCCCCCCCCACACCTCCATACCCTACCAGAATGTTGTCAAATTTTCTGTAGGAACAAAAAACCAAATTTTTTGCTTTCGAATCACTCCACAAAATCCCACTTTATCTAGAAACAAAAAAATTAAAAAATTAATGGATTAAAATGGTGAAAAAAAGAAGAAAAAGAATATTTTCATGAGAAAACCCTTATAGTCAAAAAAAGGAAAAATGGTTGTTTCTATCAATCTAGAGCATGGATTGAGATGCAATGTTTTGCAAACTTCTGAATTTTAAAAGATGATAAAGATGCAAAAAATGGGATATTGAATGGTGCCTTGAATCATTTTTTCCAATAAAAAAAACTTTTCGTGCCCCAGCTCACATTCGTCAGATTTCCCATCAATCTGGCAATGGAATCAAGATAGAAATTTTCCCATTGACTCCTAGTGAAAAACTTATCCCAATGGAGTCAATTTCATTATAATCAAAGGTGAAAATAAGAACTGCAAAAATTCTTCATGACTCCATTAATGGCTATCATGGAAGCTCCATGCTTGAAGCTCTTGTCAGGTAAATTTTTTTATTTTTTATTTTCAAGCTTTCAAGCGGGAAAAATCAAGTGAAATTTTGAGGATAAGGTCACGATGATGAGCCAAGTCAATAGAGCACTGGAAATCCACTTTCAAAAAATAGTAAGATTTCCTATACATGATTGCTATGTTTGGAAAGTTGTCATCAAAAGTGGTTATGATGAAGGCAGTGTGCACTAAAGATCATCAGGAAGTCAGAATGATTGACCAAAGTAGAAAAAAACAAAAGTGAATAGGTACTAAAAATAATAAGTTCCCTATATGGGTGCTTACTAAAAATATTAAGTCACCCTAAGAAGTGGTCGACGAAAAGGTAGTATGTATAGGAGTGAATGAAGAAGCACATCACATCAAGAAGGTCAAGAAGAGGAAAAAATTACCTCTTACTAAAAATAGTAAGTCTCCCATATGGGAACTTGCTATTAATGGTAAGTCACACTTAAAGGGAAGTTTTGGAAGAATGGGACATAAAGGGATGATCATTCAGGTCAACATCACCATTTGAGATCGTCATAGGAATTTCTCACATATCATTCATAATCCATCTCAAGGGACTTGGACAATGTATTTAGACACTCACTTCGTAGCTTGAGTTGGGAGGAATATAATGTGTAAGGTGGAGGTTACAATTCAACTTGACAGGGTCAGTTTTGAGTACCTATCTCTTTTGAGGGGATCTTCATGAGTCGTGTTCATGGTCACCAAAAAAACATCCAGCAGTTTTTTTAAACACTCGATCCAAGGTTTTCGTGAGCTATCTGAAGGAGTTTCTTAGGGTGCAAAGATTTCAAAGATTCAAAGTTTCACTGCATTGGAGCATTCCATCGACAAGGATCAATGAAATTCATCAGGAGAGACATCTACTTCCTCAACATGATCCTTCCTTATCTCTCTCTCTCTCTCTCTCTTTTCTCACCCCCCAACTTTCTCTTTCTTCAATGTTCTAATTTCACATTGGGGTTATAATTTTTCATCTCTAATGTAATAAAATTAACTTTAGTTTTCTAATGTATTAAACTCACATTTATGTTATAAAAAGGGACTTAAATGTTTTTCAAGGAAGATGAAAATTTGAAGTTATTTCGAGACATATGAAGAGTCATTGGGGGGCATATGAGGATTCACTCCTCTTATAAAATTTAAAGGACTTCATCTTTCAAAGGGATGGTCATTTTGTTAATTCATGAGAAAGAGATCCTTGTGAAAAGACAAATAGATTTTAAATTCTTCCATTCCCCCCACTCTCTAATATCCTCCATTCTTATACTATGTACAACTCTGGAATTTCAATGCTAATTAAGGAAGAATTTTATTTTTTCCATGACATATGAGTATGTACATATTTGTATGTATGGATTCCTCTAACTAGTAACATTAAAATATGTTAGAGTAGGTATTTACCTTAGCTCATGTCCACATAGGTACTTTATTTACCTTTATTGTATTTACCCTCACCTACTTATGTGTGTGGATATTTATTTTTATTTATTTAGATATTAGGGGGATATTATCTAGTTGTTAGGTATAGTTATTGTTGGTGTGTGGGATCCTATATGTCCTCCACTCACATATGGAGGGTAATCTCACATGGGTTAGGTTTAGGGTTAGGTTTAGGATTTGCCTGTGTGTCATGCACTATGGTTACTCAACACCCTATATGTATCCCTTCATTTGACATTTATAAGTATGCCAAGACACTCTGCTATCTTTCTCTATGTGTAAGATTTGTTCTGTTATGTAAGTTCTTCCATTGATTGATCGATTCCTCCTTGTGATTATGCTGGAGCTATTATGTTTACTTTTGAGTGCAAATTCATCGTGGTGCACATTTTCCGTTACGATTCTCACCAACTCTTTCATGGTATTAGAGCTGAGATCAAGTAAACGTGCATTCGTCATCTGAGTTGCGATTGCTCTTGGTTTCATTATTTTTTACTCATCGTGCAATTTTTTCGATCATCAGATTATGGAAATTTATTGCTAACATTCTTAACAAGTTGCTCTTGGAAAGTTTTTGGTTTTGCTATGTTCTTCGTGCATGTGTAGATCTCCTCAGGTTTTCAGGGGTTTTGTAGCTACATTTAGCTAGCTACAGCTAAATTTAGTAGATCAGCTAAAAATAGATGTTCTTTATTCTGGTTTTTAATCATTTATTAAACTAGAAATTATTTTTTAGAACTCTGTTTTCTAGTTTTTTGTGTTTTTTGCTGTCTTTTTACAGATTCAGGTCAAAAAAATTAGTGATTGGTGTTTTTTGGTACACTTCTCTCCACCAAGCTCCTTCCTACGAGATCCTACAACCTTACCAAGTTCCTCCTCGAGATCTCCTAGCTAATGCATAATTTGCATTTGGTTAAGTGCTCACCCGATCTGTAATTTTCTCATGCATCTACATTGAATAACCACCGATTGCCTTGCTTGGACTCGGGCTCGTTCGTAGTCTAAATGTGGTAGTTTTTTTTGTGATTACTTCTACTCATGAGCTCATTTTTCATTATCATGGTTTACCTTCCTGTACTCTTGGTGCTGGTTTCTAACATATGTAGGCTCGAGTTTACATTGTTTCCTTTTGCATTGTCTGTGATTTTACAAGGAAATTTTTTTGCATTAGCTCATCTTCATTTGCATCGGTTGGAATTGACTCTATCGTTATACATCCACCTTCAACTCAAGCTCATGGCACTGGTTTCATTCCATTTGGCTAGGATTAAAAGCTTAGTTTGTAGGAGCTTCCCTCGACGTGTCTCGAACCTGTGTGCTTGTGCTCATATGCCTTTCCTCTGGTTACATTGGATTGGATTCCTGTTGCCGTGAACGTGTAGTGGAACTGTGGGCTTGAATTCATGCTCAACCATTATTCGCTTGGATTCCACCTACAACTCGTGTTGTTCGAGATTTTTGTTTACCGTGTGCCCATCTGCCAACATTTACACCACAAACCTTCCTATAAACCATCTCAGGATCCTTCCCCCTAATGTCTCACCTAGACCCATGCCGAGATTTGTTCACCTACTTTCCCACTGTCCACCACCTCTAACTCATATTTTTTGGTAAGTTATTTCATTCCATTTTGTGGGTGCTTTTTAAAATATAGGTAAGTGATGAGACCAAAATATGTCTCATTATATCACCAAATAACATTCGTATTCTCTCTCTCAAAATAAAGCTTTCAAGTGAATTTAGATGTAGTTTTAATAACATATATCATATTTAAGGTAGAATATAGGATTTATCTTATCATCTCTTTAGAAAGCTATTTGCAATCTAATTGTTATTAGTTCTTGATATTTCTTCTAAAGTTGGAATGCAATAGTGTGTAGAAAACATGTCATAAACAACTGTACTCCAAGTTCGTAGATTGCAGCTACCGAAAGTCTTCACACAACTACGGAAACACCCAGCTACGAAAATTCTTCACACAGCTATAGAAATTCCGAGCTACAGAAATTCTTCACGTAGCTATGGAAACGTCCAGCTAGTGAAAGTATATTGGTTTTTTTCCAAAATAATGTAAAGAAGCACTGAAATATTCAGCCTACTCTTTACTTCCACGTCATCAACCAAGAATATAGATCTAAACATGTGGCAATCCAACGTCATGAATGCATGTGAAATTCCAAGAAGAATTCAAAGTCATGGACTTAGCACTCCTCCTTTTTCTCTCCATGTTTCAAGGATGAGCAAATGGTGGAATAATATTAGGAATGTTGAATAAGTACTCTCCCACTTTGTGTTCCTAGATTAAAGGGATGAGTTGTAGAAATATTCTCCATGATAAGTGGGTTGTTGTAGTCAAGTTTGTTTAGTATTTATTGTTTTGAATAAATCCACCCAAGAATAGGTAGTTAGTTCTTGGAGTGTGGACCAAGTAAACTAGGAGTAATGTCTATAAATACCTCTTCCATATATTTGGAAAAGGGGGCATATTTTGTAAATTAGTTTTGAATCAATACGAGTGCAGTTTTAAAAGTTAATTGTAGTTTCTCCAAATCCAAAGGGAAGAGAATGGCCAAAATCCTGCTCTTCCCAAAGGAGGAGGATTTTTCTATTATTTATTAGCATAGTTTATTTACTGCAGATTTATTTCAGTAGTTTAGCTGTTGTGTGTTTATTTTTCATGCATGTTTAATTTCTGTTTGTTTTCTTAGGAAGAAGTATTGTTGAATAAGATTTTCCTTTCTCCTTTTGCATACAGCTTTAGACACCGCCTTGGTTATAATGACACTAACTTGTCTATGAGTTGGTTAAATGACTTGTAATACAACAACCCGTCAGTAAGCTTTTTTAAATCTATTTCTATTAATAGATATTAATAGAAATTAGTTTCTTTTAAATTTAATAGATTTTAATAGATCTTAGTAATTTTCCTTTAATGGATCTTAATAGATCTTAACTGAAAAATTCTAAATTGTAAGTGGAAACAATTTAAAATTTGACTTCTTTAAAAAATGAAAGTATTTAAATATTTAATTAGGATTTAATTTTTAAATAGATCTTAATTAGTTGAAATTAATTAGATTTAATTATATTAAATCTAGTTTTATTAATTTCAAATTAACCTCATTTACGATTAGATAAAATATTTAAAATCATCCTTTGCTTTAACATTAATTATCGTTGTTTAAATCCCATAGCTTTAAAATTAGCTAAATTAGGCGTTTCCAAATGATAATTTTTTAAGCGTTATTGTCAATTTGTTATTACTAATCGTGCACTCAAAAGTGCAGTAATACTTTGAGCTCCTATTTTTCTTCCGCCTGTTTTTCCGGCATTCTGAAGATCTCTCGAACTCATTTTGAGTTCATTTAAAACATTGTATTTCACCCTTATTATTTCTTGCGACTAGTGAGCGCATCTTCCATAGTCTGTAACAAGGGGGTATCTTTTGCGACGTGAGACACTTTTTCTCACCACCGGGGATTGGCTTTCGCTTCCTTTCTAGTTTTTTGCAATTGTGCTTGTTTACGGTGTTCCTCTTTTGTTGTGCTCCACGAGACACTATTGTGGTCTCCTCTCTTGTGCGTTAGTATGCTAATTGCAAGATGAGTTACCAAGTGTTTCAAGACCGCACGCACGGACCCGATTGTAATCAACACACTCAACTATAAAGTGCCGAAAGAAGGGGGTTATTATATTGTCCTGGGTGGTTGTGTTTCTTGTGTCTGCATTTCTTGCACTCTCTCTCTCTTCTCTCTATAGATGCACTTTCAATTCCTTTGCTTACGCCATTCAAATTATTTCGAATGGAGATAAAAAATAACTAATGAAACTAAGGGGTAAAGGGTTATACCGCATCACCATGGGAACTGAGACTGAACCAGACGACGAACCTAAAAAATCTAAGTGGTTAAACCGTAGTGATGAAGCTTTAGGTCTTCTCTACATGTCCGTTTCTCCTGACTTACTCTTCCACATTGAGGCATCTGAAACACCTACATTCTACATGGAAAATGTTGGATGTGAATGTTTGGACAACTAGATGACATGAGAGCGCATGAGTTTGAAAACCAACTAATAGGGTTAAATCCTAGTGACTTTGAAAACCTACAAGCCTTCTTCTCGAAATTTGTCTACATTAGATTATTGTTAAAAGGATGTCAAGTAGAAAAGAAAGATTCTCAACTGATCTTGTCGATTCTCTCTAAACTAGGTCTCGAATATTGTGTCTTCATGTCAACTTTCTATGCTACAAAAGTTACCTTTGGGCAAGCTACTTGGAATGATGCCCTCCTTTGACTATTTTTCGTCCCAACTCATTCGAGAACAGGAAAAACTCATTCAAATGGGGTCTCTCAATTCCAAGTCACATGCCCTTATAGCAATTACTAGTAAGGGAAAGAAGACTGAAAAGAAGAAAGAAACTAAGGATTAACCTAAGAAAGAAACCAAGATCAAACCTGAAAATCAACACAAACACTTTGACTTCTGAGCCTAGGGGTGCAGAAAAGACAAGTATTTGTGTTCCTATTGCAAGAAGAATGGTCACGACGAGCAACACTATGTGTATAAGAAAAAAAGATTGATCACCTTATCTCATTTACTTGAGAAAAATAAAATAAGTGTTCCTAAATCAATAAAACAAAGTTCTCCGAAGGCCGAGTCTTCTGCTGCAAAAGGTGCTAGAATCTGATAAGAAGAAAGGAAAGGCCCTTGTAGCCAAAGTTTCTCCTTCATTGACATGGATTATAGATTCTAGTGCCTCGCACCACATGGGTTCTTCGCATGTTGAGTTTTCCAACATCGAACCCTGTGGAATGTCCCAAATCATTATGGGTAATGAAACGACAGTGTCAGTTTCTGGTAGTGGATCAGTAGAGATGGACGGGGGAACATTTAACCAAGTGTTGAGTGTTCCTGATCTCTCTACCAATATCCTATTATTTTACCAAATTACTCACCTTGGTGAAGGAATGTGGGTGGAATTTGGTCCTAACTCGGTGATTATTCGTGAGCTTAACAATGACACTACAGTGGCCAAGGGAAAGGCAGATCACCATTCATGGTTGTACACCTTCTCCCACTTTACTTCTGATTCTACGCCCACTACCTTTCTCACTCATGCAAATGAGGTTAGTAAGCTATGGCATGAGTGTTTTGGACATCTAAACTATCGCTACCTTGAACAATTGAGCCAAAACGAAATGGTCGATGGGTTACCTTCGTGTCAAGTTTTCTAAGGGTCTTTATGAGGGTTGTACCCTTGGAAAGCATCCCAAAAAATAAATTTGACAAAGGAAAATCCTGGAGAGCCACGCGTCCCTTGGATCTTGTTCACAGTGATGTTTTTGGTCCATTTCCTTCTCCTTCGTTTACTAGAGCTCTTTATGTGCTAACCTTCATTGATGACTATTCGCGATATACTTGGGTATATTTTCTTAAGTTTAAGTCTGAAGTCTTTGACCATTTTCAGGACTTTAAGGCTCTTGCTGAGAAACAGGCAGAACGGTCTATCAAGGTTCTCCGAACTGACAATGGAGGTGAATATGTAAACAATAGGTTCTATGGATTTCTATACTTCTGAAGGGATCTCTTTGCAACATACAATTGCTTATAGCCCTTCACAGAATGGAGTCGTAGAAAGAAAGAACCCATACTCTAAAGGAGATGGCCACTTGTATGATTCACTTAAAGTCTCTTCCTCCACGGTATTGGGCCGAAGCAGTGAATTGTGCAAATTACATTCAGAACCATGTTCCACACAAGGTAGTAAGAGGGATGAGACCCTTTGAAGCCTGGTTTGGACACAAGCCTGATGTTGAGCACTTTCGAGTCTTCAGATCCAAGGCTATGGCTCAGATTCCTAAGAAGAAACGTAAGGCCTTGGAACCACAATCCAAACCTTGTATCTTTGTAGGGTATCCTGATAGTGCATGAAGGGATATCGATTGATGAATTCTACTTCTCATGAGCTATATATTTAGATAAGTGTTAAGTTCGATGAGTCTTCTTCGACTTCTACTTCTCTACCTATAGAGGTTCTTCAGCTCGCTAATTCGGATTCTGACTCATCAGATGATGATACTGTTGAGTGTGCTCCTCTTCCAGATCCTCCCGACCATCAAAGCCTTTGATTCTTCTGATTCTGATAGTATTGATGATGAGGACTATGTCCCTTCTCACTCAAGTGAAGAATATTCTGACTCTGAGCATAATCCTCTTAGTCCCCTTTGGGCCAGGAAAATTTTACAAAGTGTTAGAGATTTAGTTGGAGATACTTTGGATATGAGACGTACTCACTCATATTTTTTTAGACCCCACTCTTTCTTTGCCTCTGCTTCTGATCCACAGTCTTTCTGGGAGGCTTCTTGTATTTTTGAGTGGGATTCTGCCATGGATGAGGAGTATTCCTCTCTCATGAAGAATGATACTTGGGATCTAACCACTCTTCCAAAAGGAAGAAAACTCATTTGTTGTAAGTGGGTGTTCCGAACAAAGTATGGAGTAGATGGAGACGTCGAAAAGTTTAAAAGCATGATTAGTAGTTAAGGTTTTCTCCTAGATAGCTGGGGTTGATTATACAGAAACCTTTGCTCTGGTTGTAAAGATGACTTCTATTCGAATGACCCTAGCCATTGCCACAACAAACATATGGAAAGTCCATCAAATGGATGTTAAGAGTTCCTTCCTTCATGGTGACCTAGAGGAAGAGATCTATATGGAATAACCTCTGAGGTTATGTACAAGATTCCTCCCTCTTTTGTAAGTTAAATAAGTCTCTTTATGGCCTTAAACAAGCCCCTCAGGCTTGGTATGCCAAGGATGGACTCCTTCTTACTTACATCAGGGTTTACTAGGTTTCACTCTGATCAAAATGTTTATATTCTATGGTAAGATGATTTCCATACTCATTCTTGTTCTATATGTTAATTACTTGTTGATCACAGGACAGCTCTTCCTCTATTATTGATTCTGTGAAGATTGCCTTAGCCAACAAGTTTTCCATGACTGACTTAGGTCTACTTCATTACTTCTCTTGGGATCCAGATTTCACAATCTGACTCAAGAATCTTGATTTTGCAACCTAAGTATGCTCTTAGACTTGCTAGATCAGTTTTAGATGTCTAATTACAAGTCTTCTCCTACTCCTTTTCTTTCCGGGGTTAAGTTGGTTTCAGATTTCTCTACTCCCTTGGTTGATGGTACTTTTTACCGACAGTTAGTTGGGGAGCTTGATCTACTTGACTCACACTCGACTGGATTTATCGTATGTTTGTTGGGATCATGTCTAGATTTATGCAGGAGCCACATGAGCTGCATTGGAAAGAAGTTAAACAGATCCTTCATTATGTTCATGGCACTTACGATGATGGCATACACTATCATGGAGGGGTTGATATTGACTTGATTGGATTCACAGATTCTGATTGGGCCGGTGACTTAGATCATCAGAAATCTACTTCTGGCTACAGTTTCTCCCTTAGTTCAGGTCCTATTATTTTGGTCTAGCAAGAAGCAGAAAGCAATTACGATATCATTCTATAGAGGCAAAATACAGAGGAGAAGTTAATGACTGCCACAGAAGGCTATTTGGCTACAGGGTATTCTGACAGAGTTTGGCATCCACTTTTAGCGTAGCCTACCATTATCTACTGTGATAACACGAGCACTATCTCTATTTGTCAGAAATCTAGTTCAGCATCAGCGGATGAAGCACATTGAGATCCATATGCACTTCATACGGGAGCTATATTTATGATGGTATCATTGACATTCAATACATTTAGACAACTGATCAGATTACATACTATATTCACCAAGCCTTTCACTAAGATGAAGTTTCTTCACTTACGGTCTCTTCTTGGGGTGAGGTCTTCTGCAGCTACCCATCTTCTTAGGGCTATTTAGTCCTTTCTTCTTCTTCTTCTTCTTCTAGGAAGATTGTGTTTGTAAATGGGCACCTTATCAGGCCTTTAGTTGTCAGGCCCCATTGGCACATATTTCTTAGTTGTTTAGGAGTGTCTTCTAACTTCCGTCTAACTCATCACAACCACTACCCTAGCTTTGATGAAGGGTGGGTGTTGGTGTGTGAGTTATCCTATGTGTCCTCCTCTCATGTATGGAGGGTCATCTCACATGGGTTAGGTTTCAGGTTAGGTTTAAGGTTTCATGTGTGTCATGAACTAGGGTTACTCAGCACCCTATATGTACCCCTTTTCTATTTGACATTTATGAGCATGCCAAGACACTCCGCTGTCTTTCCTCTATGTGCAATCTTTGTTTATATTGATGCAAGTTCTTCCATTGACTGATCAATTTTTTCCTTGCTGATCGTATGGAGCTATTCACAATTCCGTTGGAGTGCAACTACTTCGTGGTGCCTCAGTTTTCTGATTCGATTCTCGCAAACTCTTTTCAGTTATTTCCTTGATGATCACTGGAAGTTTAGACTAGATCTTTCCTTGATCTATTGTATTGACTAGATCCTTGATGTCTAGTTCTCTCCTAAAATATGGACCTTTGACTAGTTCTTTGATGACTAGTTCTTTCATTGATTTATGGATTGATCTACTACATTGACTATATCTTAGACTTGTTAGATCTTGGCTATATAAAAGGAGCATTCACATTGTATTGTCATTGAGTCCCATAATAATATATGATATTGCTGCTCATTTGTTTGCAAAGGTTTATGTAAAGTAATTCTAGAAAATTAATTTCATCTTATTGATTGTGGTTTTTGATTAACATCTATGTTCTTGGCTTGTTCCAATCTAGTTATTGTCCCTTTTATGGTATCAAAGCAGGAGATTGCTATTGAAATCCATCTGTAAGTTTCGTTTTACAAGAATTCTTTGTATATTCATATATTCACCTCAAGTATTTTATTGCTACTCTCTACAGGAAGAGTCTTCCATTGGATCCAGGGCTGGCAAAATCTAAGATTGACTGTATACTCAGACCATTTGGATAGTCATTTTTTGGGTGTTTTATGCTGGTTAGATAAATGTGTATCTTTGCCTCGAGGTTCATGCATAGAGCCAGGAAGAAATACTCAGAAAATAGATTTGCAGCATTTTTTAAGATCTAATTTGGGTTTTTTTTTTCTATGGGAGATATGTCCAAGGAACTTTCATCACCAAGCCGACACTATGATAATTCTTCACTAGGAACTCCTCGTGCTATGATTATTTACTAATGCACAGCTTTTAGTTTGGTGGATGTAATCTGGAAACACAACAACAAACATAACACAAGAATACCATATACTATGATAAGAAGGAATGATGATAAATCTGAAATATCAAAGTAAATTATAATATTAACATGAAATTGTTATAATCTCACCCATGAGGTACTTCAAGTGTTATTGACTTCACTTTCCTTCCACCAATAACTATGGAAGAAACTTTACAATTACACCTCTTAATGGCTTCTTCAACACACCTTTAAACTGATGGCTTCCTTTACACACTTTATTCAATATTTCTCACTACTTCCTCTCTATGCTAAATGAGGGGGGGTGGCCTCTTTATTTATAGGAACTCCCAGGCTTATCCATCTTATCTCTAAGATAGGATAAGAAATCTCACTCTGACGAATCATATTCCATACCTTAACTCTTATCTGTATATGTAAGCTTATCTTTTAAGATAAGATAAACCTTATCATTTCACATGGGTTCCACCTTTTTAGACTTTTTTACAAATAAAATACACAAAATATTTATTACCTCACTCCTTGTCCTTATTACCAATATAATATTTCTAATTCCTAATCATGTAGACCCTACTTCTCTACTTACCCCAACTTTGACATTTTAACATTACCGGACCACTTACGACAAATATTTAATTTTTACCACAACATTCCTATTGTACTTTTGACTATTACCGTACTATACATTATTGGCGGCGTCGTACTAGACAACACCGTTATCTTCTATTTGATGCTACTACTAATATATACTTAACAACATCCTATTCCTAATACATACATTAATGAAATAGAAATTACGAAGGAAAATTTTAGATGTCAACATCTTCCCCCTTCCTAGCTTCTACTCCGTCCTCAGAAAGTAGACTATTCTGGTGCTTGGAAAATCTTCAACTTGTCGTGGTTGACCCATTTTGTAATGGGAGTGCCATCCAATTCCTCCAGTCGGTACGTACCATTTTCATGCACAACTACTATTTTGTAGGGCCCCATCCATTTTGGAAGAAATTTTCTCTATCTTCTTTTTTTGTATCTGGAATCATATACTAGAACCAAGTCATTCACATGAAATGGAGACCAATGGATCTTTTGATCAAATTATTCCTTCTACTTCATTTTATTCTTATAGCTTGTTTCCTTAGCTATTTCCCTCATTTCCTCTAGCAAATGAAGATGTACCAACCTTTCTTTTACTGAATCACTTTCATCCATCCTTTCATTTTCCATAACTCTGACCATGGAAATATCAAACTCAATAGGAAGAACTGGATCAATGCCATAAGCCAACTGAAATGGGGAGTATCATGTTTCTGACTTTGATGCTGCCCTATATGCCCACAATGCTACATGAATCCTCTTATCCCATTTATGTACCTACAAGGCTGCATCTTTTTCTAGAATTTGACACAACACAAAATTTGTTCGTTCCACCTATCCATTTGTGCTTGGCTTGTATGTTATTGTCTTCCTGTGCTTAATAGAAAACTTATTGACTAGGGATTCTACCACCTCATTAATGAAGTGGATTCCTTGATCTGTTACAATTTATAATGGACAACCAAATCTGGTGACAATGCGTTCATATATGAACCTTGCCACTTCATCCATGGAAGTTGTTTTCAATGGCCTAGCTTCAACCCACTTGGTTAAATAATTTGTGGCAACTACAATATACTTATTTTGGCGTGAGGTAGTTGGAAGTGGACCTACAATGTCTATTCCCCACTTTTCAAAGGGACCAAGTGGAAGAATAGGGCATAATGGAGCTGATGAAGTCTTACGGTTACCATGTGTTTGACAAATATCACATGTCTTACAATAATTATAACAATCTTTAAAAAGAGTGGGTCAGTGATAACCTGCATCCAAGATCCTTCTTGCTGTAAGTTGTCTAGAGAAGTGCCCTCCACATGTACCATTATGGAACTCTTCTAGCAGCTCCTTCCCTTGATCACATCCAACTTCCCTCTTGTACTATCCATCAGGTCCTATTCGAAATAATACTCCATGCAGAATAGAATATGGATGACTGGCTTGAGTAATATTTCTCTTAGTCTTTGCATTGGCACCATCAGGAAACTTGAATTCATTTAGATAATTCCAAATATCTATGTATTCACTAGGGATTGTGTCAAGGGATAACAATGCTACATCGTGGAAATCATCATCATCACAAGATGATCCTAAACCATCATAGGCTCGAGAGAGTGCATCTGCATTGACATGCTTCTTTCCTGGCCTATCTATAATATCAAATTCAAATTCTTGTAGCAAAATTATCCATCTTGCTATCCTCCCTGATGGGTTAGGATTATTGACAATATATTTTAGAGCCAGATGATCTGTTACAACTATAAATTTCTTCCCTAGCAAGTAATTTCTAAACTTATCTATAGCAAAAATGATAGCTAGAGCCTCTTTTTCAATTACAGTATAATTTACCTCAGCATTGCTCATTTTTCTGCTCCCAAAGTAAATTGGATGTTCATTCCCATTTTCATCCTTTTGGCTCAAATTACTTCCTAGTGCTGCATCTAAGGCATCAGTGTACACAATGAATGGCTTGCTCCAATCTGGATTCTTTAAAATAGGTGAAGACACCAGGGCTTCCTTCAGTTGTCCAAAAGCTTCATGCACCTTATTTCTTGGTTCATAAGTAACATCCTTCTTCAAGAACTGGGTTAGTGGTTTTGCAATCTTTGATAAATTCTTGATGAACCTTCTATAGTAACCCACATGGCCTAAAAATGATCTCAACTTACTTCTATTCATAGGAAATGGTAAATCTTTGATTTTTGAAAATTTATCAGGATCAGTACCAATACCATCTCTGGATACAACATGCCCTAAAAAAATGCCTTTAGAACATCCAAAGACACACTTTGTAGGGTTTAGTGAGGCTTGTGCTTCATCTAACCTTTGAAATTTTGTCTCCATCTAGTGCAGGTGGTCCATCTTGCTCCCATAGATGCAAAAATCATCCAGAAATACTCTTATGAAGTTCCTAATGTAGGGTTCAAACACCCAATTCATCAAGCGCTGGAACATTACTGGAGCATTACACAACCCAAAAGGCATAACTCTATAATCAAACGTTCCCCAAGGAGTGGTGAGCGTGGTCTTCAGATGATCTTTCTCCGCTATACGAACTTGGTTGTATCCGCTATATCCATCAGCAAAACTATAGCACTCCTGGCCAGCTACTTCGTCTAAGATCTGATCTGAAAATGAAAGAGGGAAATGATCCTTCTTTGTTGCCTTATTGAGCTTCCTGTAATCAACACAAATGCGTAGCTTCCCATTCTTTTTTATTGAGATCACAATGGGAGAAACCCATTCTGAATTATCCACAGCAAATATGAATCCTGCATCAAGCAACTTATCTATTTCTTCTTTTACAGTCTTGGAAAAATTAGGATTCATTCTATATGGAATTTGCTTTATGGGCTTAACACTATCTACCAGCTCAATATAATGTTCTACCCAACTTACTTGATCGGAGTTCCTTGTAATCAAAAGTGAATAGGTGTATATACCTTCGAAAGAGTTGGAGGTAGGATTCCTTCTCACTCTCCATCACAGCATCACCAATCTTTATTTGTTGGAGACGATCATCAACTTCTTCTTCAGACAATTTTATGGGGTCATGAGTTGGTGTGACTGGAAGGATATGCATGACTGAAACATCAATCTCACTTTCTTCATCTTCAGTGTCCACTTCACTGGTACTAGAGTAATCAGAGGATGTCCAATCATCAGTTTCATCACTTGAATCCACAGGTTCTACCTTATGATGTCGAGGGATCACATTTATCTTCACCCTCTCTCTACCATGTCCAAGCATCATGAAGCCTTCATTCCAGTAGTTTTTTGCATGAACTCTCCTTAGCCATGGTCTTCCCAGCAACATTGGGTACGCAACAGTACCATTTTTCATCACCTGAAAGTCTACCACACATACAACACCCATAACAGATATTGCCACATTTGAAACTACACCTTCTAGTTTAGTTTTTCCCTTATTTAATGACCTTAATATAAGTGTTAAAGGGTGATCAATTTTTAAACCCAACACATTCATTACAGACTCGGTCATTACATTAATTGCAGCACCTCCATCAACTAAGACATCATGAATTGAAATACCATTACATAATACCTCAGCTTGTGGAGCATAGGGATCCGCCTCTGCCTCCAAAACAGGGACCTCAACCTCCTTCCTTCGTCGAGCATTGAGTCCACTTCGCAACTCCCGCCTCTTCTCAGAAGACATAGCCAAGAGTTGACCATATGTAATATTTGTAGGCCTTTTGGATAGATTTTCCAAGATGGAGTATGGTCCTTGCCCCTGTAAAATCAGAAAATCCTGCACACCCAACTTTCTTCTCCTATGTTTCTTACTAGTTTCTTCTTTCATCTTCTTAGGATCATTTCCATCTTGATTATCTTTTTCTTTCTTTCTTTTTGTTATAAGCACATCTACTTCATTATTTCTGCTCTTATCTACTACATCAAAAGAATTCACAGGTGCTTTTCCTTTATCATTATCTCCTTTACCAGATGTAGAAGCTCTATCTAGACAATTATACTTATAATGACCCTTTTTAGAACAACCATAACATACAACTTCAGAAATATTTCTTTTTGGACCTCTATCTCCTCCCTGAGAACTAAATTCCTTTCCTTGAAGAAGATTAATAGTTAACTGACCCATCTTTTTAAGCAAATCTTCATACTCAGTAGATGTACTAGGAGAAATATTTTTGCTCACCGGGAGTGGTTGTGGATTCTGGACCAAAGGTGCTGGTGTAGGCTCTACTTTAGCAACAATTTCTTTGGGCTCCTCTTCCATGCTTTCTTCTTTCCTTCTTGCAATCTTCTTTGCTTGTTCAATGGTAGCTGGGTGGTCATACTTCACTCGTTGTCTGATCTCTGACTTCATCCCAAGAATGAAGTGCTTACAGAGGAGATTATCCATGCCATTCATCAACCCATCCGTTAATCCTTCCTTCCGGATCTAGGCATTGAGCTTCCTCCTTAGCTCTAGAACACGAGCATGATAATCCCTTATCTTCTCCTTCTCTCCTTGGGATAGCTTTGTGATATCGATCATGAGATCTACATATTTTTGTTGTTCACCACATTCTTCAAGAAAACTTTCAGTTAATAAATCCCATGAATTTTTCACATTATCAACTAGTGTTTCAAACCACCTAAGTGCCGAACCATCCAAAAAGGTAGGAAAAAATTCAGTCCATTGTTCCCTTCTTATAAGGCCATTACAAATACAAGATCGCTTAAACTCTTGAATGAAAGAAGAAGCATCTTCATTAGATTGAGTTGAAAAAATAGGAATCTTTCCCATTTTCAAAAGTAACCACCGTGAAATACCAACCCACAAGTACAATCAACAAGACTTATGTGCACAAATAATTGGAATCACTATACTAGAAAGTGACTTTACACCTTTCTACAGTAAAATGGAAATGACCACGGTAAACTATGGTAAAAATTGACTTACTGCGGTAAAAACTGACTTTACTGTGGTAAACACTATTCACGGTAAAAAGTGAAGTTACTGCGGTAAATACTATTCACGGTAAAAAGTGACTTTACTGCGGTAAATACTATTCCCAGCCAAAATGACTTTACCATGGTAACTACTATTCATAGCAAAAATGACTTTACCATGGTAACTACTATGCACAGTAAAAACAAGGTTACCCTCTAATTGATTTTTGTCTAAGTGGGAATATCTCTCTAGAAAATCCACCAACAAGGAATGGTCCCGACAACGGAACCAAAATGTCATCACCAATCCGGCACTATGATAATTCTTCACCGGGAACTCCTCGTGCTATGATTATTTACTAATGCACAGCCTTTAGTTTGGTGGATGTAATCTGGAAACAAAACAATAACATAACACAAGAATACCATCGACTATGATAAGACAGAATGATAACAAATCTGAAATATCAAAGTAAATTATAATATTAACATGAAATTGTTACAATCTCACCCATGAGGTACTTCAAGTGTTATTGACTTCACTTGCCTTTCAAACCAAGACTATGGGAGAAACTTTACAATTACACCTCTTAATGGCTTCTTCAACACACCTTTAAACTGATGGCTTCCTTCGCACACGTCCATACAATATTTCTCACTACTTCTTTCTATGCTAAATGAGGGGGGTGGCCTCTCTATTTATAGAACTTCCAGGCTTATCCATCTTATCTCTAAGATAGGATAAGAAATCCACTCTGACGAATCATATTCCATGTAAGCTTATCTTTTAAGATAAGATAAACCTTATCATTTCACATGGGTTCCACATTTTTAGACTTTTTACAAATAAAATACACAAAATATTTATGACCTCACTCCTTGTCCTTATTACCAATATAATATTTCTAATTCCTAATCACGTAGACCCTACTTCTCTAATTATCCCAAACTTTGACATTTTAACATTACCAGACCACTTACGACAAATATTTACTTTTTACAACATTCCTATTGTACTTTGACTGTTACCGTACTCCACATTATTGGTGGCACCGTACTGATGGCGTCGTTATCTTCTATCAGACGCTACTACTAATTATACTTAACAACATCATATTCCTAATACATACATTAATGAAATAGAAATTACAGAGGAAAATTTAAGTGTCGACAGTTCTTTCCTGTTTCTTTCCTTCTATGGTCCATTGGAAATATTGACTATCTTTGAGAATTCTTTGCACTATAATTATAAAGTGGCATATGTTATTCCTTGCACTATATAAGTAAGTTGCTCACACATTGCACTAATATATATAAAGCTTGTGCCAGGTTTAAATCATGGTGTTTTATTAGCATCTGTGTTCTTGGGGGGCTGGTTATCATTCTGTTTTTGGTGCATTAATATTGAAATTCATTGGGGGTCTGCAAAAGTACTTGTTTTTTTCATGCCTCTTTGCATTGGAAATATTTATTTTTAGAATTGCACTATAATTATAAAGTCCCATATTGTAACAAGCACTCATTATAAAGTGCCAAAATCTGGGGGGGCTCTTGTTGCATTGCTTGGGGGTCTTGTTGCATTATGTTCTTCCATTTATTTTGGTGCATCTACTTCTGCATTAGATCATGTTGAGTCATTAACAACACATAATTACCACACATGGAAACCAAGAATGGAAACAATAATTAAGTGTAAAGGATTATGGGCTTTAACTTCTTCAGAAAAACCAGTATTCACTAGAGAATATGAGAAATTTCAGTACCAGTGCAAATTTGATGAGTCTATGGGTTTGATAGGAACTTATGTAAGTGACAGTAGTTTGTTTCATTTGGAAAAATGTGACTCTCCTTTCAAAATATGGGAGAAATTAGAGTATTTATTTGGTAAGGTAGATCATATGAGAGCCATGCAACTTGAAATTGAGATCACCTCTCTTAATCCTGAAGATTTTCCAATAATTATAGACTATCTTACCAAGTTCAAGAATTTGTTGACACAGTTGAAGGGGAGTGGAAGAGATAAGAAAGATGAAGAGTGTGTTTACTTGATTCTATCCAAGTTGAGAGGACCATTTTAAATATTTTCTTCTAACTTTTTCTCTAGCATGGATGCCTTAGGTGACACATTTAAAATGCCTGACTTAGAAACATTTTGTGAAAGAATTACTAGGGAAGAATCTAAATTGTCTCACCTTGAGTTTTCCATCTCTCAAAAGGCATTAGTTGCATCTAATCCTAAGGGCAAGGGAAAACCAAAAATTAAATATCATCATCATGTTTGGAGTAATGAATAATGCTCCTATATCCCCAAATATTGGAGTCTTGGAGAGTTACCCAAAGTAGCTCAGGACTTACTTAAAATAGTGTCACGAGGCACATAAATAGAACAGAATCCTACATCTCCAAATTCAACTAAAAAATATAAAATTTAATTAAAATGAGATAGTTTCATACTTTTTAAGGCATGTTATAAACTTGAGGGCCTCACTCCAAACATTGGGTGAATTCGTGATAGATAAATCATATCATGCCCATTGTCTTGATAGGACTTCTGCCATCATATCAAGTGTTTGTGACCATAATAAATTTGATGGAAAAATTATTGCCTTTGATAAATTGGTAAACATGGTGATAACAAGAAGTATCCAAGATGCACAATCATGTTAAAAGATGAATACCATCTACTTTCTTCCAATCAAAAAGGAAAAAATAATAATTCTGGTTAATAAGAAAGGGATTCAACAAAATTCACCAATGGTCATCAAATAAAAAACACTGTATTTTTTGGAAAAGGGTGTTGCTTCAAATATTGTTTATATAATGGCCTGACCAAGGGTTCTTCAAGTAATAATTTCAATCAATAGTAGTCATAAAATAAATAGTATAATTCTCAAGGGATATAATAGATGTAAAATGAAATGAAAGACATATACCATAAAAATTTTATCGATTAAGAGGAAGATACCTCAAATAAAGATATCATATATAATTCATAATCCAAGGAAGAATAATCCTCTTATAAATCTATTTAGTATGTTGAATTGGGATCTACACTAACACACGACTAAGGATTGGTTCTTCTAAATCCTCCACACACCAATAATTATGTTTCATTGGAAAAAAAACTTCTTACTGAGTCTGAGGAATGGGTAATATCAAATTGCCACTCAAAAATCATGACTACACCATCACGTCTGTCCTATATGTTCATAAGGTCACCATAAATATTCTTAGTCAATTAGTTTCTAGAATTATGAGACCATGGCCGAAGATCTAACATTGCATAAAAACGAGACACAAAGAGTGTAATGTACTGATAATGAGAGATAGGAACTTCATGGGCCAAAAGAGCTTGTATATTGAATGCATATGAAATCAAGGATTATTCACAAGATTTTATTCCTCATACTCCACAATAGGGAGTGGCTTAGTGTAAACAACATATAAAAATTTGGAGGAAATGTAACTAACCATATATCCCATTTGATATTAAGCATACTAAATACTATTGTGTAGAAAAGCATTCTGTTAATTGTGAATTAAAAACCTGCAATAATATCGCACTCTTCAGAATAGCTTAGCACTGGTAGAATAATTGGGTCTTGACAGAGGAAGGCTTGAGGTAACCAAGTACAAGAAAATATTTCATCAATGCTTGGGCCTTTGTGCCAGAAGAAGAAAAGGAAAGCTTTGGATAAGAAGAGTAAATCCCCCTAAAATTTGTAGGGTATCTGTGAGGACATAGAAAGAGATTATCGTCTTTTACATCCTGATACAGATGAATGTACTTACTCAAACAATGAAGGGTTTGATGAAGATATCACAATCTACTTCATAGTATTCTTCATCTTCTTCATTTCCTTCTTCTTCATCTCAAATGAGGATACTTTGAATTTAATGAGATTGATCAATGTGTTTAGATGCCATTATGATCCTATTCCCAATAAATTCCTACACTATGCCTGAAGTGGGCATACTGGTTTTTGAGGTAGACCTTTCATGAGATCTAGGTCCACCTAAACTAGGCATATCAAACACTTGATGATCTATATTTTAAATCTAAATAGTTTCTGTGGATCCACATTAATCTTTTTTATAAACCCCAATGGATGATATAACAATACCATTATGCATATAGTAGACCAACAAATTATACTTTAACTTTGATGATAGAATTGCATACTGGAAGTGGATTTGTGATGCTTCTAAATTGTCAACAGATTCTGAATCTAAGTGGGTATACCATGTCAAACATCACTTGATTCTCCATTGAATCAAGTATAAACTCGTCTTGTTACCCTGAGTGTAGTCACAATCTTGAAGGTATTGATTTACTAGTGTAGATAATGAGGATCCTACATGAACTTAGATGGATTCCATACCCATTATACTATGAAATTTCTGCATCTGTGAGTCAAATATATGGGTGGCCCGTATTCCAGATGGACGTGAAGAGTTCCTTCTTACATGGATATTTACAAGAGTAAATCAATCAATGGAGCAAGATTGGATTAGGCTCAAGATTCTTCTCTAGAAAGAAATGGATTTAAGGTAGCTCTACAATCAGACATGCAAAATCGCGAGATAAAATTGAGTTCAAGATGGATTGTTAAGGGTGATTCTTCTAGTTAGTTTTGAAATCTCATTCCCAGTTCAACATACCCAAGTGATATCTCCAGCATGTCTGTCATGATAGTGATACTTTCTTGAAATGGAGGATGAATAAATCCTTGTGATCAATAGGTATTCAAATTATAAAACCAATAGTAAAAGTGAATCATCCTTCTACAAAATTTAGACATTTGATCATAAAGGCATTCATTAGTGAACCCTAGATGTGAGAAGGAAGGAATCCATCTTGAGCATACCAAGTACACCCTTGGGGATTTCTTAGGGAAATTGATAGATTTATGAAGTATGAATACAAGGGAATAATCCATGCACAGTAACCATAGTTCTTGCTCCATATATATCCTCCTCACGGTCATTGTGAATAAAATAAATCTTCATATAGACACCAAAATTGGGTCACACTCCCCTTGGTCCCTCGATAAATAAATACCTTAAACACATCCACCTAGCCATGGTCCCCTTCACCCCACTATAATATTAATTTAATTTAATTAAATTAACTCATTATCCTCACCATATTTATTATTTAAGTATCCTAATTGGGATAATGCCCACATATCCACCTCACTTAGACACCTCATCTAGCCACCTCACCCTAAGACCTATTCTTAGTAAGTTGCCATAACTAACTAAGACCTACCCAAACCCTAAAAATCAATGCCTACATTCCCTCTAACCAAATTCCTGCATGTTACAAGGAAGCTTCCATGATAATCCACGGAGTAAATGAAATGAGATCCCAGAAAATCAAGGGGATCTACCTAGTTTAGTAAACCTAGGAAATCCTTCCCTAACCAACGCCGGTTACCCTAAACTGTCACCAGTTAAGCTGGAACCACTGTCGGTTACTATTTAACTCCCAAAAAAACCTTATTTCGAGGTTGGAACATTTCAGAGAGATAATCACATCTTTTGAGAACAAGTGATGAGACCAAAGTTGCATGAAAGCAGAAACAATGTTAGTGCATACATCAGAGCATCCCTAGCCAGCACCGAAAACAATCACATAGCCATCTGCCTTCATGGGAGCATCTGGGGAAGTGCCATCACTACATCAAGTTCATTCTATTTGATCACCCACCATTACCAACTAGACATCAAGCTCGTATAAACAGTAAGTTTTGTTAACTAACACTTATCCATTCATCATTTGGTAGATCCTTTTACATCTGTTATTATCTTTTTCTCTCATTTCCATTCCTCATCATTTACATCCATGCAAACTTGACCATATTTTTATCCATACCCTTAGATTGAACATACCATGCATCTTAATCATTCTTGTGCATAACCAGGATTCACATAAACCTTGTCATTGCCCTTCCTTCTCATCTAGCCCCAAATCTATCACCTTGCCAAGTTTTATTGATTTTTCCTGTACCCTTGACCAAACCAATGACGGTTACCCACAACCGTCACTGGTTAGCCTAAACCAACACCAATCATACCAAAATGACACCATTTCTTGTGTCTTTTACCAGAAACCAAGAACAGATCCTAAAACTTCCACCAAATACCTAAACCAGCCCAGAACCTTACCATGACCAATACCAATACCCTGACAGTGACCTTGACCTTTAGATTCAGTCATATCCTAGATTGTTGTGAATGAATTTTCTTATTGTAGATGAATGAGATACCTAAATCATTTCAACTACAGTAGGATTTCCTTTATTATCAGCATTAAGTTGTTTTAAACAGTGGATTAATAGTCATCTAGGAAGTATCACACTTCCTGGATCTAGTACACGCTAGGCAGTCCAATGCATATATTGTTTAAATTTTATTTAGTGGTCTTGTGTTCCATTTCAGGTAGTTCCTCCAAGTAAAAAGGAAGCTCCCATGATCAACTGTGGATTCAGAAGTCATACGCATGCAATAACCTACAACCAACATCCCAATAGGTATTCCTCCTAGCCCATTACCCTTATTTGTTTCATGAACATTCAAAGAAATGTATCTAGAATCAGGTGAAAAATTTTGGCACGCTCGGTGGGACCTATTCGGGGTTCTTTACATTCTTTTATTTCTAGGTGAAACTTGTTGTATTTTTTTCTTTTCTAAAAGTCCTTGTACATTAAAATTTCTCCCCTGGAATCTTATTCTCTTCTATTGTCTAAAAGAAATCATATTTTGGTGCTTAAAATGAACATTTATTCCCTTTCATTAGTATTGCATTAGTGAAAGAGCATCCCTTCTCCTATTTATCTATTTTTGGCATCAAATTCTACATTTCTATTTGGGTTTAAAATCATTGCATTTCATTCTGCTTTTTTGCATTAGCTCACATTATTAGAGGGCAACCTATACGATGGAAGTCATTCCCAACTGATGGTTGACAAATGAATCATAGAAAATTACTTTCTTTCTTTTTCTCTCTCCGAGTCTTACCCAAACATCACAAATTTAAAATATATACACATTCTTAAACAACATCTCACCTAGGAAAAAGTTGTAGGTGATCACATGATGACGACACCGTGGGCACCCCGCTGGTTATCTCTGTCTAGTACCCCATCAGAGGATGGCCCGCCCCCACCATAACATACTTGAAACCTCTCCTTGTAGATATCCTTCTTCATAGGAAGCCATCCTCACCAAAAAAATATATTTTACAGTTCATGAGTCAGTCCTTAAATAGCATAAGCTAAACAAACATAATAGAAAAAGTACTCTTATGATTGTATTTTTCTTAGTGTTTCTACTTGGCTTACATTTTGAGGTGAGAGGTCATGTTCTTCATTTTTCTTATTTCCCCTTGCACACTCCTCATCATAATTGGTATATTCTAGCTTCATTTGAGTGTTCCTAGACCATATTCTCATCATTCTCAGAATTCTGGGTTTGATTCCACATCAAATTTTAACTCACAAATAAATTTTCTTCATTGTTGTTTCAATTTCACAGTAACCGGTGTCAGTCTAGGGACCGTTGTTAGTTACCCTCTGACCATCATCGATTTTACCCAACCGGTGTCGGTTCATTGTTCTTTTGGTTAACCTACCCAAAAGGACACCTATTTCACTTCTTTAGCTGTTTTAGAGTCTCTGTCACTCTTATCATATTCATTAACCTGGTAGGTCCCATTAGCATTTTGCATACCTTGAAAATTTGGCCTTATACCTTGTTTTTGACCAACTATCCACTTTCCATAGTGACCGGCAACGGTTACCTGTGATCAGCGTTAGTTTAACCTAACTGACATCGGTTAGCCTGTGTCATTTTCCAGTTGACATTTTAACCCCAATTCACCTACCACCGCCTATTTATCTTATATGTGCTATATTTATGTGTCATTTATAGAAAGCAATCTTACCACATTAGTACTTGTTCACATGGTACTGATGTGTCGACAAGAAACCGCCCTTGTATTCCATGCTAGTTGTCAACCATGCCCACCTAGCCCTTCACCACCTTCCATTTTATCACTAGCCATGGAACCTATCCAACCTATCTCTATAGCTACTGGAGATGAGGATTTCACATGATTCCTTGACCAAAATCCTTCTACTTTGTAATTTTACCTTTCCCACTCGTCCACTCGAGATGCCTCAGGTCAGTTGATATACGGAATGCCCGTATCTATCCCCTGACTCTCGTTCGCACTCTTGCATTAGCCCCATCTGGCTCTGCGCTGCCTGAATCTACCTTGTACCCCAGTCATTTCATAACTAAGCCCTATACCTGCTATGACTACCACATCTACTACATCCGTTACACCTGCCACATCCACTATACCTTCCTCAACCACCTAGAACACAACCTCATCTACGCCTATTGTCTCGCATATACCCATAACTACACTACCACCCCCAGTGTCAGTGATCCCTGCCCCTTTTCAAAATGTCATCCTTTCTATTCCATAATCTTTAGCCCCCATTCCCACTTGGGTCACCACGACTCTTCCACCTCCATATACGTACTATCAACAGCCTCATGTTTCATCTATTATTCACTCTGGGTACGTACCCCTTATTTCACTACCTTCTTCTCAATCTACCTATACAACAACACCATATACTAGAATGCCACCTCTGTTATATGCCCAACACCAACCCTCTTATGCTACAGGATTCACTCATCCATCACAACTTACCAATGACCTAATTAAGTTAATGATGGACAAGATGCAAACATTGGAGGCATCGGTTTCTGTCTCCCACAACACTCTCACCTACGATGAGATTTGTAATGAGCCTATACATCCATCCATTCCTATCCGTGCATATCCTATGCATTGGGAAATACCTAAATTTAACCGTTTCAATAACAAAGAAGACCTGCAACAACATTTGTGGTCTTTCAAACATAGGTGTTATCTGATCGCCCATGTTGATGCTTTGCTCCTGAGGAGCTTTCCCATGTCTCTGACTAGACCCGTGTTAGATTGGTATAATGGGTTTCCTAGACACTATATATTTGCATTTGATCAAGTAGCCCAAGCCTTCTTGGATGACTTCTCCATTAATATTGTTAAGAAGGTTACCATGACTGACCTATCCATGTCAGTATGACGGTGAATCTATCATAGATTTCATTCCCCATTGGCGTAGCCTGATTAATCAACTCACATTCCAACTACCGCAAACCAAAATCATCGAACTCTTCATGCAAGCTTGTGCTAGGCATATCTCACCAATCAACTAGGTTCAAACCTTCCCAACCTTTGACAAAGCATTCACCATGGCACGAAAGCTAGAGATTCGGGCTATTCAAGAGAAGAAAATCCAATTACACAATAAGAACTTAACATTTAAGTCAAATGATACCTCTTCTTGTTCAAAACCATAGAACAATTATTCAAAGGCCAAGGGAACCACTAATGTAGTGGTACTAAAGGCTGGCCCAACTCATCCATCAAATTAGGCTAGCCCCTCATCTAATCTCTCACCCGTTTAGACTTTTCAATTAAGATGGGAACAATGGAAATATACCCCAATTAGGGAACATTATTATTCTGTCTTGGAGAAGCTCATCAAAGATTGGGCCATCACCCTTCCTCCCATGAAACCACACACTGGTTTTGATCCTGCTCACCCCACACCCACGTGGTATAAAGAGCACGACTTCTGCAACTACCATCGAGTAAAGGGTCATAGTGATGGCAATTGCATCACCTTCAAAAACATTGTCCAAGAAATACTCGAGAAAGGCAGGCTAACCTTGGATAATCCTAATGTACCTGCCAATCAGAAACTACATATCTTTAAGAAACCCTTTCCTAATCATGCCTCTTCTTTTGATCAAACTTGAGAGACTTCAACTCATGATAGCCATACCCATGAGGTCCATGCTATTTTCAGCGATACACCTGATGCTGCCCAATTACCTCATATTCCTTCCATAGAGGAAATTCTATCCTGAAGTCCTCCTTCTGCATTAGAACCCACCTCACCTATTCCTCCACCCATAGAGGAACACCTTTCACCTCCTTCATCACATGTGGAGGAGCCTTCCATTAATATCAAGACTATTTCACCTTTGGCTTCTCCACCTAGGGAACCGTCACCCACAGTACTTCTTTAGTCCATGGAGGATAATTTTTTTATCTCCTCCACCCATACAGGAGCACCCATCATCTACCCCACCTATAGAGGAGTACCCATCAGCTCCACCCATCAAAGATCTAGTAGAGGTTCCTTTACTTTTAGGTGACCACTCCCCATCAGTTATCCAAAATCCTACCAACATAAATTCGACTCTCTTACCCACAGAAGCTGAAGCTAGCAAATTCCTCGTTTCTAAGAAAATTTTTACAGGAATTTTCATTAGGTCCTCATCAATCTCACCTACAGCCATGCCGTTCTCATGCTTAGCTGATCGCTTAGATTATGTGGATAGAGCCTTACTTTGGGGGCACCTTTTGCTTCCTGTCTCAATGCAAATGCATATATCACTTGCTGACACTTCCACTATCTACCCAAAGATTTTTTGGCCAATTGAACCAAACACAACCTCCTCTATCACAACTTCTTCCACAACACCCATCATAGCTCAACACATACCCTTACCCATAACCCAACATACATCTAAATCCAAACCCACACCTACATCATCTTCCTCGAATCAACCTATTAATACCTTAGGGGTCACCCTAACCACCAGCCTTATTCATCCACCTATCAAACTAGATTTAGATACATCCTCCAAAGTGAACACCAAGCCTACTCTGGCACCCAAACAGAAGAACTAAGAAAATAGAACTTATACCCCACCTACATCAATCACAACTTCATCACCTTCACCCTTTCCGTTCATCTTAGGACCTCAACCTCCCAGCACAGTTAAGAAACCTCCACCCATCAGTAAATCAAAAACACAACAGCCCATTCCTTCCTCACAAACCTCTAACATACCCAAGCGCCTGACACGACTTCCACCCACACCTGCAGCATCTCTACCACCCATACCTCCAATACCATCAGTAAATTCTTCACTACCCACTGACACTTCAATCTCTTTCCCTTGTACCTCCTGCATGACCCGTGCCATCTATCTTCATAGACACCTCTAGTTATCCCTATGGGTAACGCACCATCTTCCACCATCTGCACTTTTCCCTCTAGATCTCATGCATCCTGTATCACCTTTACCCAAGAAGGTGCAACCTAAAGACAAAAATCCGCTACCCTCCAATAAGGTAGTCAAACCAACCACGCACTCTCTTGTCTAGTTCATCTACCATACCCCTACCCAAGCAAACACAGACCATCACCTAAGACCACACCAGATACCTAAAACCATGGCTTGACCCACTCCCCCTCATGCAAAGACCCCTCCTCTATAGGTCAGCCACACCTACTCCCAAACCCACTTTCACTTCCCATTCTGATCCATTAGCAGGGATCCTATGCAAAAATATTAACCAACCTCCTTGAGACTTCTGTCATCACATTACCACCGCTCTAGACCTTACAAACCTCTCAAACCCAAACCAAAAGGGTTTGACGACACCAAAATTTGCGCCTACCATCATGTGTTAGGGCACGATGTGGAGAACCGTAAGGATTTGAAAATTGTCCTTATCTAGTTGTGTCCTCCTAAAGAAAACTTTGATGATGATGACCTTCTCAACGAAGACCCCATTTCATCAGCACCCATTTCCATAGTTATTCCCTCATTTCCTTACTCAACAACCAAGACCTCCACCTCCACAACTCTTAGAGCCACCCCCAAGATTTGAAATTAACATGGTTTGCATCAAGAGAACTCACCAAACCTCCACCCAAATGTTGGTGTGCCCATCTCATCTCATAGGGTTCCTTCCCACCACTTGGGCTTTTGCCCTTCCTATTGCTATACCTTTCATGGCTCATCTACTTCACCTATTTCCCCACCTCAGATAAACATGATCCATGTTGCTACCCGTGCTCAGAAGGACAAAAGCGAGGGAAAGGAAATTGACCCTCCAACCAATCCTATACCCAACATACCATCTGCATCTACACCTAAAATCACTATCTGCAGCCACACATATCCTATTTCCAATGGGATTACACATCGTGCACGATGCTCAAACAACTAGACCAATCCACCCTCAAAATGTCCCTATATGACCTCATCCAAACCTTATAATCCCATCGTCAAGCTCTCATGGAGGTCCTACAATCTATTCAAGTTTTGCCCAATGACCCTACACCCATAGCCTAAATTATTTCACTCGTATCATATAGCCTCTCTCACCAAATTACCACCTTCATCTACACCTCCACCTACTCACCAGAGTAGCCTCCCTTAGCTTCTCAAATGAAGAGATCACACCGCACCAAACTAGATGACCCAGAATCTAACTTTTTTCATCTCTATCCACATTGATGATGTGTGTGTACAACGTGTTATGATCGATGGGGGCGCTAGCATTAATATCATCTCCTCCCATGCATTCACTCAAATGCGCATACTTGACAATTATATGCATAAACATCTCTATCATGTTACGATCATTCAATGACGCTATCACCTCCAACACTCGGCACCATCATCCTCCATGTTTGTGTGGGCCCCCATACTATTCCAGAGTTATTTTATGTCTTGGAGGGGGGATTTCAATACAACCTATTGCTTGGTAGACCCTGGATTTGTGTCATGGGTTGTGTTCCTTCCACTGTTGCATCGTTGTGTAAATTTTGAGCATGAAGGACATACCTATACCATTCTGGCTTACCCATCACCTTTTAAAACTTACAACATGCTTTACCAACCGAATGATGTGCTTATACCCATTAAAGCATCTACCTCCATGACCACCACCATCTTCACTTACACCTCCCCTCACCAGTGCCACCGCTACCTTAACCTCACCTACATCCTCCATTCGTACCGCTGCCACAACCTCCACAGACGAACCATCAACCTCCTAATCAACTAGCTCTACCTCCGCATCCAACCCTCAACACATCATCCATCCTAACTACCCACATACCAACCACTAATCCCTTAGAAGGCATTTTTCAATGCCTCACTCTAGGGCAGTACTGCCTATATAGTGTCAATACATTCCTTACTCCACAAGAGTATGGAAGTCTTCACCAACACCCTCGCTATGATCATCTGTATAGGAGAGTACCTCCTTTATGGTCCTCCCCACCTTCGTACTAATATTACCTATGGGGGACTTGAGACTACCACTTATACACTTGAACCACTGTCACAAAGCCACCTATTTTTTGATCTGACCTCCAGTCACTCACCAATCGTCATTTCACCCACACCTTCCTACACTGATGTGCATGGAAGGGTTTTGGTTTTGGATTTTATGAGCAAGGCCACCATACTATTATTTCATGTACTACCCGTACACCTAACAACCATAGTGGTATCAGCTTTGCTAAACCACCTACCAAGAAGGCCCAAATTGAACTCATCGAGGACATTAGCACTTCTCCACCTTCTTCACCAGCTCCACCTTCTTCACCACCTTCACCGACGAAGTCGATGGATCCAAAATCCATTCCTCCTAACTTTTTTTTTTCATAAAAACCATTTCCTTAGGGGCCTCTAACTTGTCAATGTGAGGGTCGAGGCTCCCTCTTCTCTTCCCTTCCCTTACCCTGAAATGATCGATGACGATATAACTTCGATTAATGTCGTTCAATGTCAGGATGATGATTCTATACTTACCTGACCTTCATGCAGAAGACTCATATATTCACCGATCGTTACCATATGAGATGCAAACCATGTTGAATGAATCGACTATCGAAATCAACATTCATACTCAGGACGACCCGCGCATCCTAAAGATCGGCCAATCTTTAGATGTTGCTGAACAGGAAGCCGTTAATTCTTTTCTCAAAAACCATAACCACACTTTCGCATGGTTTTACGCAGACATGCATGTATTGACCCCACCATAGTGGTCCACATATATCATAACCATTCTCGATGCCAAACCCGTAAAACAAAAGATGACGAAAAATGCATCCTCGCATTGCTCTTCTAGTCAAAGAAGAACTTCAGCACCTTCTTTGCGGTTTCTTTCATACTTACCCATTGATTATACTCTTTGGATTTCTAACATTGTACATATCACTAAGGTGACAAGAGGACTCCACATTTTCACGGATTTCCATGACCTCAACCTAGCTTGCCCAAAAGATGACTTTCCCCTGCCTGATATTGACCAATTGGTTGACCTTACCAGCTGGTCATGAGATTTTATCACTCATGGATAAATTCTCAGGTTATAACCAAATCTTACTTACCCCAAGAGGATCAACACAAAACTGCATATTCATCACCCCTTGGGGGACCTTCTGCTATCGAGTCATGCCTTTTGGCCTTTAAAACGCTTGGTGTCACATATCATTGCGGGCTATGAATTATATCTTCCATGACATAATGCATCGTATATTGGAAGATTACATGGATGATCTCCTTGCCAAATCCAAATGCACTTCTCTGAGCACCTCTGTTGTCCTAAAAACCATCTTTGATTACCTCATTAAATATTACGTTCACCTTCAGCCCAAGAAGTGTGTCTTTGCGATTCTTTCAAGAAACCTCCTGGGATTTATCATTTCCCTCCATATTATAGAAGTTGACCCTGCTAAAGTCAAAGCCATTCTTGAAATTCCTCTGCCCACTAATCTTAGGCAACTCCGTAGACTATAAGGTAATTTGCAGTCTATTTGACCATTTCATTTCACAGTTGTTTGATCGGTGTCAACCATTTCATCATCTTCTCAAGAAGGATGTCTCCTTTAAATGGGATGATGACTACCACAAAGCTTTTGAGGCCTTAAAACAATACCTTCGTCCAACCACCCATACTCATTCCACCTAGAGATGATCAACCCTTCTACCTATACATCTCAGCTACCGATCACTCCTTGGGGTCCATGCTCACTCATCACGTGATGAACAAACACAGGGAGCAGATGGCAATTTATTAAATAAGTCCGTACTCTTTTGGACTATGAAACCTGATACACCCATGCTCAAAAACTTTACTTAGCCTTATTTTTTGTTGCACCACCAAACTCTACCATTACCTACTTAACCACAAAACCTATGTTGTGACCAACACCGACCCCTTACACTTCATGTATACCAAACCTTACCAAAATAAACGTGCCGCACGCTAGCTTATGCTTTTGGCTAACCTCAACCTTGAATTCATCCATAAAAATTTCATCAAGGGACAAACTATCGTTGACCAATTGGCCGATGCACCTATTTCCGGGGATCAACCCTCTAACTTTGACTTCCCATATGAGTCAATTGCTACCCTTTCCCTGGATGAACCCACTTACCGAATGAAACTCTTCTTCAATGGTTCCAAGTGTCTTTGGTGGGGGTGGGGATAGGCATTTATCCTCATTGCCCTTGATGGTGAACCCATGCCTTTGTCTTTCAAACTCTTGATTTTGATTATACCAATAATATTTCCAAGTACGTAGCACTCATACTAGGTCTCCAAGATTCTTATACCCTAAATGTCAAATCAATCAACATCTTTGGTGATTCTCAATTGGTCACAAACCAGGTCAATGGTATATACCAATGTCGTAATGAGATACTTCAAAAGTATAAACATCACGTAGACATACTATTGACCATGTTTGACTGCTATAACCTTCAAACCATCCCCCGTTCAACCAAAAAAATTGTAGATACCATGGCCTACTTGGCCTCTCAAATCCCCACTTTGCCCGCCGATTCTAAAATCTTTGTCACCATACAATGACTCCAATCACCCTATTATTTATCTCATGACATTTACTCCTTTGGAACCGCTACCCCCGACCCGAGTGACCTTTGGTATAAACAATACTCAAACTATATTTCTCTCTCCGTCTTACCTCCCGACCTCACCTGTAATGGACAACGTGCCTTTCTTAAAAATGTCTCTCGTTATGTAATCATAGGTGGCCTCCTTTATAAGCACAAATTTGATGGTATTATCTTGTGATGCCTTACGAGTTTTGAAATTCCTTATACCATTAAAGAATTTCATGATGGCATATGTGGAGGTCACTTCAGTGGCCTTGCTGTTGCTAAGTGTATTCTTCACCTAGGATATTACTGGTCGACCCTTAACCATGATTATTGCAACTACGTCAAGCATTGTGTAAAATGCCAACAACATGTCAACCTTCATCATACACCCAGTCACGCCTTACAGGTCACCTGTGATAGTTGGCCCTTTTCTCAATGGGGTTTGGATCTTGTTCGGAGAAATTAATCCCTATTCTTCTAAACGACATCAATGGATCATCACCGCTACCAAATATTACACAAAATGGGTTAAAGCCATACCTCTCATCTCCACGAAAGCCAAGAAAATATATGAGTTCATCAATCATCACATCATTTTCCACTTTGGTGTTCCTCATCACCTCATCACTGATAACGAAAAACAATTCAAAAATAAAACCTTGCGAAAAAAATTTACGATGCCTTCGGCATTCAACTAAGTTTCTCATCACCTTATTACCCAAAAACCAATGGCCAAGCCAAATCCACTAATAAAACATTGAACAAAATTCTCATGAAAGTGGTTAACGATACTGGGAAGGACTGGCATATGCACATTCCTTTTTCTCTGTGGGCATACCACACTAGTATTCGCACTTCCACTTCCACCACACCTTTTTCTCTGGTCTACAGTATAGAGGTTGTTCTACCTCTTGAAGTCCAGATTCCTTCACTCTACATTTCTCTCCATGACATGCTTAATGATGATGACTTTCTTCAGGACCATTTAGCACAACTTGAGTTATTAGATGAATGTCGTCTTAATGCTCTTGACCATCTTCAAGTTTACCAAAAACATATCAAACATGCCTATGACAAACATGTCCATGAATGAACCTTCCAAGTCGGTGACCTTGTCCTGAAAGAAAATCAACATGTAACCAAAGCAAAAAAAAGTAAACGGGGAAAATTTTCTCCTAATTGTCTTGGACCATACATTGTGACTCATACTTATGGATCAGGTGCTTATCATTTATCTTCACTAGATGGTAAACCAAACCTGAGCCCCTTAATGCCTTGCATCTTTGACCATTCTACTATTGACTTTTAGTCCTACCTCACCTTCTACCTCTTTCCATGCTCGTCCCTTGAGTGTTATCCACTTCCTACTGCCCCCAATGATTAAACAAGAATCATGTGCATACCCATCACTTTTTAATCTTCTCTTAAATATGTGTACCACAGCACACTGCACATGGCATGATTCTCATGGATACTTTTTTTCTTCTTTCAGATGAGATCCCATGGTCATTTCACCTTGCTTTCTAAACAAGAATCCTATTCTTCACCTTAGTCTTGTCCATGACTTAAAATCCCTCACATGGGATCCAACTCCTTGAGTCAAACTTCCAATAAAAAGATGACTCCCTCAAAAGGACATCTTTCTCTCTACATCACTGCTATAAATAGACTGCTCCCTCGAAGGACAACTATGTAAAGCTCTTTTAAAAAAAAAAGAAGTCTGAAGAGAGAGAATCTGAAGCTTCCTGCACATCGATCAGCTTCACGAAGACCTCAAGGCGTTAATTTCTTCATCCCACATATACTTCCCGCTTTGATCAATCTATCTCAAATATCAAGTCAAGACCAAAAACCATTTTTTCATGGACTTGCCCATTGTGACCTTGGATCTCTTGCCAAAAGGCATGCTACTACCTAATACCATATAAACTACCCACTTTTCACCCTCTCACCATTCACACTTTCATTTCATACCCACCTCAAGACCTACTGGAAACATGACATTTGGTGATCATGTGACTACTTTTCACCTTTAGAATAATCAATCATGTAATGTCTTTAGGGTCTTACGTTCATCATCCTATCTAAGGTATGACCCACCATTATGATCCTTACCAATCAGGTGGCTTCCTTGCCTCCTCTTATCTTTTAACTTCTTCATTACATATTGATTACCTTATACAGGACTAGACTCGATCCTCGACGCTTATCTTTGGGTAATTTTCCTCTTTCACCACAATCAACTCAAAATCAACTCTATACCAATGTGCCCATAATTCACCCATACCTAAAATCCCTAAACTCAATCATGCCTAAAACCTACCAACTCATTCTCATATCTCCTCATAGTATTCCCTAGCTTATGGGAGAACTACATCGGCTTGAGGTCCCTTTTCACCAGGACTATGTAGGTAGCACTCCAAGGGCATGGGTCCCTTGGAGGTTAGCTCGGCCACTCTCTACCCTAACCAATTCATATTTTTTTTTCCTAAATCACATTCTACCTAGTTAGTTTCCTTTTTATATCAATAATTGGAAATTAAAAACAAAAAAAACAAAAATGCTCTCCACATTTTTTATCATCATCATCAAACATACATTTATTATTTCTACCATTTCTTTACCATTATCATGCATGTTACTATAAAAAAAACATCTCAAACATGACCCATCATCATTAATTGCACAAATTAATGAATTACAAACTCAACAAATTTCGACTCCTAAAACAATCCATGCCTCGACCACAAACCTCAACTCCACCTCAATCATGCCTAAAACCTAACTCAACCATGCCTATGACCTGACTCAATCCATGTCTATGATGACCTGACTCCATCCATGCCTAAACACACCTAAACTATCCATCGATCCATGCCTATGACCTGACTCTATCATGCCTACACTACTTACACTACTTGGTTTCCATCAGATATACAAATCAAAATAGAAGGATAACCACAACCATGTATACAGTCTCCATATACATAACTCTCAAATATCTTCAGCACCTAGGTCGGTATATATAACCAAATCTCTCAAAATGTTGATATACACCTCACCATCTTCGACACATAGGCTAGTATATATTAAAAATGAATCAAATACATCAAAATGGAGGGATGTGCATCAGGCATCATCTTGTCAAATATCCTCCATATTAGGCTCTCTTGTCTCCTCCTCATCTCCTGGTCGGAAGCCTGATAACATCTCACTGCCCACTGTAGGTCGCGGTCGGGCCCTTGCTAGTACATCACCTAGAGTTGGCCTCCATGAGATGGTGGGCTCACCCTAATCCTATCTCGGTGCTGGATGGCCCCTGTGCTCTCATGTTGTGAGTACGGGATTTGGTCCTCTCACTTGAGGCCTGTTGTGCCATGTACTCTCCATAAGATAGAAAATCTATCTCGGTCGCCATCAACTAATCCTAATAATATCTTGTCTCACCTAGGGCATCATGTAACCAGGATATGGGTATTTTCTGTGGTGGCCCCATCGGCCTCGGCCCATGTACCTGTCCCGCCCCTGCCTGTGAACTGGGACCTTGTCCCGGTGCCTATGGAGGTGCCATCAGCCTTACACCCTATGCCTGTACCTAAGCCTATAGTGCATGAATCTTTCCCTGTGTAATGGCCAACTAGACCTACAAACCTATAACATGTGCTTATAGGGCGGCCACCTACTCATCATCACCCTCTCCATCTCCACCCTGGGCCATCTAGGCCTGTAAACTAGCCACCTGTGCATGCAATGTAGCCACCTCTACCTCCGAAGCTGCTAACTGCTCTTGTACCATCCCCAATCTAAGTCCCTCTACTTGAACAATGCATCTTCTGTAGGTGCATGCATGAAAGATGGGTTTCAATGGTGGCCTTTCGACCAGAGATCCAGTAGGGGCACTCCACTGACCCTGTGGCAAAGCTAGCAATGTCTCGCCAGAGAAGGAACTTTTTCTTGGAAAGGGGAAGGGCAATAGAAATGGAGGTATGAGAAAACTAATGTTGTGAGTAGAATATCATATGCCCACACACATTAATTAGAAATTTTGTTTACATGCATTTATAGTTAGAGGAAAAAAAAATTGTAAGAGAAGCTACAAGACCAAATGAAATTCATTAGTCGCAAGGTATCAATCAATCCCTCAATCAAAGAGGTGAAAATTCCTTCCATTATTATTGAAGCTAAAGTAGAATTTGTACAGGGCTTTGAGAATAGACGAAAATCTAAGGAGAAGGGAAAATAGAAGAAGTATGGTATTTTCTCACTTTTCCAAGTACAAAGCACTCTGGTCTTTTGAAATCAATCGCTAGCCCTTTAGAATGGCTCTGAGGAGCAATTTTATCCTTTTCCAAAATGGTCACAACTTTAAAAATCATTTATGCCTCTTCAAATTCCTCCATTGCGGAGAAAACGCTCATGGTGGGTCAAAAACTAGATCTTGCAACTTGAGCGTTACATTTGATTTGCTAGTTTAAATACAGACCGTTTGATTTTCCCTTATAGCTTTGAAATCAGGCCATCCACGTGGTAGGAAGAGATTGGAGTGGGTATGGGGGAAATCCCTTTTTGTTTTGCAATTTTTTAGAGATTTGGAAATTTGGAACAAATTGGCCCGCACCCCCGCTTCGAATTTTCAACTTAGGCACGTGGCACGTTTTCATTGGAAATGGGGTCATGACCCTTTTCTCAACATTTTGACCCTTTTTTGGAAAAAGACTCAAAAAATCAAATTCCTCTGTTATTTCGCTCTCCTGCTTTTACTTTTCAATGGCGGGCTTCATCATTGGCTTTTTCCCTATGGGCTTCAACTTTGACTTTTTCCCTTTATAGCCTGATCGGGACTGTGGGTCACTTTTTAACTTTTCAACTTTTTAACAAAAGGCTCAAAAACACAAATTTCTCCACCAACCCACTGCTCCAATTGAACTCTTAACACGTGGCATCCTCTGATTAGAAATGGGGTAGCAGCCCTTTTCTCAACATTTTAACCTTTTTTGGAAAAAGGCTCAAAAAATCAAAGTTCTTCACCGTTCCGCTCTCCTGCTTTAATTTTTCAACGGTGGGTTTCAACTTTGACTTTTTCCCTTTATACCCTAATCGGGGCTGCGGGTCACTTTTTAACTTTTCACCTTTTTTACAAAGAGGCTCAAAAACATAAATTTCTCTGCCGACCCGCTTCCAATTTGGTATGTCCACATGCTTGTGGATGATGGGTCCAAAATTTAACAAGGAATAAAATGCTCGTCATTCCCGACTGTGGGAAAAATACATAAAGGAAGAGAACTTCATCGTTTTGAGTCCAATTTTTGAATTTCCTTCACGTGTCGGAGGCATGGAGGCAAAACAATGATTTGACGACCTAAGCCATAGAACAAGCGAACAATTTTGATCAAAAAAGGAGATTGTAAAGAGGATATTTCATGCACATACCAGAAGATGGAAAATTTCTCGAAACAAAAAAAACAAGCAAAATAGAGATTTAAACAACACTAGGGCATGGATTTTTCTATCTCTTCGAGCCTTCAACTTGGATTAAATGCTTTAGGAGGGAGAGAATTTGAAATTTTGAATTTAACTTGGAAAATGAAAAGTAGTTTTCGAGAGAAAATAGGGTCATACTGTCCTCAGTAGCCACAATGGTGGACTTACTAACTGATTGTTGCACTACATCTCAAACCCAATGTAGTTCTATATGTGTGTGTGAAAAATCATGCTCTTGTTCCAGTTGTACTTTGTGAAAGTAGTGAGCAATAACTATATGTAAAAATTTAGTATAATGGTGGATGAAATAGAATTAACTTCACTCCTATGCAATGTGATGCAGATGAACTAGCCTTGTCCTTTGTGATGGAGCTAGATGGGATGAAAAATGGAGCCTGGGATGGATGAAACCTTAGATGGTGATAATAGTGACTAGTGCTTGGTCCCTGTTATGGTCTCATAAATTTATATTTAAATGGTTCTCTTGTTCTAATTTCGTAATTAACCTTGAAAAGGTCGACCACCACCAAAAATATAGAAAGCTCAAATGACTAGAAAGTGCCCAAAAGCTGGAAGTAAAGTGGAAAAGGATCAGGGCATCCCGACTGGGATTGGGGTGCCCGTGGGTGCCCCAGTCAAGGCTAAAATGACGTAAAACAACAAAAACAAACTAGGCATGTATGTACAAGAGGTTGGCAATGATGACAAAAAGCAAAGAAAGATGGCTAAAAGATAGGGGTTAATTAATACTTTCTTCACTCAAAAACCATATGAATAGTAGTATGAGACCAGGACTAAATAATACCCAAAGTACGTAATTTAGTGACTATAACTTGTAGGATTCCTCTACCTCATTAAATCATCATACTAGTAATATCAATACATTCTAGGAACTTAGGAAACAAATCTCTCATATTGTTTTCTAGCTAGGATTTCAAGCACACAAAAATTGTTTACCTTTTTAACATTCGTTCATAAAAATATGAAGATGAAATGACCTCATTATTTTTTTGAAACCTTCTATACTAAATGTATAAATATCCTTGAAATTCACAAGGTCCCATGCAAAGCAAACAATTCAGGGTGAGCATTAGAAGGTGTAATTCGAGTTGGAAATGATCTTCTTCTTGACCTTGTTTCAATAAAATTGAGTTATCTTGCAAAATCCTCTTCAGAATGACTCCAATTTTTTCTCACACTTATATTACATCTCTTTGCATCATCTAAAATCATCTACATAACTCAAATATCTTTCCAACTTCTCATCCCATCTCATTTTTATGACTAGCCCTTGGGTTTTGCATGGTATAGGCTAGGGTTAACTAAACCAACACTGAAACTCATCATGAAACCTCTCCAAAATTCCCTTACATCATTATTAAATCATTCAAAAACTACCTAAATTCACCCTTGATCTCACTTGGCTCCATACCTCAACCTCATGCCTTCAAACACCTAGACCTAGCCTAGATAAGCACCTGAAACTTGATCTTCAACCTCTACCTTTAACCTGAAGCTCATGTGAGTGCTTAAAAACACTCCCCAAAAATTCTATCTATACTACTACTATGCTCCTCAAGTCACCAATCCACTCACACCATCATGCTCCATCATCTAGGCTAGCCAGGTCACCTGATAAGGCTTACTAGAACAAGCCAATCTCACTGAATCACCTCATACCATCATATCAACCTATATATCTCCATGTCACCATCATAATGATCATCTTATGACTCCAATCTATCATCCACTTTTTCATTAATGAGATTTTACATCAATGACAACACCTAGAACACACCATGTCAATAATCTCCCCCTTTGTCATTGATGGAAAACCTCTTGAACTTCTCCCCTTTTTACATTAATGACAAATCATACCTGTACCTACATTTTCTTCATGTTTCTCATCTTCATAAAGTCACTATTTGGTTGGAAACATCAACCAAATGCTTCAGTTTAGCTCACTAACTAGTGTTTTCACAAAAACTCTAATTTTTTCCTCTTTCAAGCATTCATGATTGTACTCCCCCTAGGAAAGAGCATACATAAGACCTATATACACCGATAATCATGAAAGGAACATAATTTTACCTCCTCTTTGAGTAAGAGAATCATCAACCACCATACAAGCATGCAAAAACTTGACATTGCACACCCAAAACTCTATTTTGTCTTCTTTCAAAGCATAAGAAAAAAATTGTAGCAAACCTAAATTTGAAGTATATACCTTGTGAACGTGCCAAAAATGAGGAATTAAAGGTTAAAATATCAACTTAACACATTGCTTATCCTTTATTGGCTTGTAAACACTCAAACTTGACTTGTCTCTACCATATCTTTCTCTTCATATCACTTGAGGACTGAAAATTGAAATCCCTAAATTAAGCCTTCAATACATTTAGAACTAACTTTGGCTTGCTCTAGAATCACAAGCATACAATGAAACACCTCCTGAACACTCCCCCTGGGATTGGGTCATCCATCTCTAGTAGAGAGACACAAAATTTGGCTACTTACCTTATATCATGCCATGAGAATGACTCAATCACTTTGACACTGCGCTAAAGAACTTTTTCAATCCTTGCAACCTCAAAACCATACTACCTTGAGAATCTTGAGTCAAAAATCCAATTTACTTCTTGTGAAACACTTGTGAACATCATTCTTCACCATACAAATTTCTCTAACCACTTTTCTCATGATCCCGAGCACAAGACCTCCTTTCCCTGCCTTAGACTCCACCTACATACTTGCAGGATGCCTATTTTGAAGCAAGAATGGTCATTCAAAATCATAATAGTTACACTTATTTGCTACATTTGCATGTGTATCCTTCATGATGACTAAACTCCATGTGGATGACTTCACATGCTTGATAAGATACCACAAAGACTTCCTTAAGTGGTTACACCACCATATATTGTCCTCAAAAGATCATAGACACTTATAGATCATTATTTTCTAATCATAGACCTTCTTTGCTTTGTCTCAGATATGAATCTCATCACTCTTATTCGATCAACCACTCTCTAGTATTTATTTGCAAACATCTTATTCACCATCATGCCAATGCTTTGGAGCTCTAAGACATTGATATGAAACTAAGAGTAACTCCCCCTGATTGATTAGGTAATATAGAACATTTCATACCTGTAGAATTTCATAATCTCATCACTCAATCTTGGTATTGTCAATAAGGATGAACACATATCTGCTACCTTCTTTACTCTCCTTGATTTCACTAATCAACCTCACTCTCGAGACCTTTCTAAGAGCATCTCATCACCTCATGAATGAACTTGGCAACCACTTCATACCTGTAGAAGCTCATGTTATGCCTCTTGCACATTCTATATACATGTAACATATTATTGTGGTCATGGTGCAATAAGTAGGTCATACTAGTCTTGCCACATACAATTTTCATCTTACTTACACATATTAAAGCCCAAAAAAAACTCCTTCACCTATTCATATTCATTCTCTTTGAAGATCGTACCCATCAAGGATGTTGGAAACCTATCCTCATGCCTGAAGTAGCCCAAATTAGACCTCTTTGTACAATTTACCTTATTACCTCATACTCTTCTTCATTATGATCCAAAATTTGAATGAGATGAAACATGTAGACCACTCTCCTTTTATTAGGACACAATCTTAGATATTGAATAGCCATGTTCAAAAGACAACCTATATGCCTGTGGCAAGTCATTCAAACTCATATATTGTACCTTATTACTCCAATAGAGAAATAAAAATATCTCACATTTTGACCTTACACTGTTTCCTTGGATTCTTGCATAGATTTATGACCTTATTCATGCTTGATAAGTTTATTGAAAACATCGTGGTAACCTTTATTCTATTTCAACTTCTTCACACTGTGTGCACAGACTACTAGGTCTACTGTATGGGAGAATTACACATAATTTTTTATGCATCCACTTTTATCAAGAGATCTTACCCGCTCTAAGTACCCATTTGGTCACTTTATTACCACCTTCAGTCTTGAATCATGTTACTGTAGTAGATTAGCCCAATTTTACAAGTCACTCTTTACCAATTAGGTCTTTATCACTCTTCACTGTTAAATCTGAGAATTGTCATGGATTCCAAAGAACTCTACAACTTCTAGATTTGAAACCACTTGAATCTCAAAGAATTCACAGTTAAGATGATGTGTTCCAAGTTTTGGCTTTATATTCCACCATTTACACCTTCAAACACAGAATTTTCTTCATACCGCTTCTTATAGTCTCCTAATACCCAGTCAAGGTAGAAATAACTCAAAAATGTGAAATTTTTTGATATCAAGATCTCAATTTTTTCCACCAAATTTGTATCAGCATGCTTCAATGCCTTGAGCATACTCATTTTGATTTTTAAGCTAAGGAACCACATTACTTACTTGACACCTGCTTATCTTGTCTTCAATCTCCCTTTAAGAGCTCTGCAGCAAACCTTTTTGAGATGATGGTCTAATCAAGTCATCATATTTGATGACTCATCCCTTTTTATCTCTCCTTTATGAAGCTTGAAATTCCTTTAATCCATTTTAAACATGACCCATTGACACCTGATTCAAATGATGGTGGTGGAACAACTCTTTTGACTCATATATGGACCAAGACTCCTTTAATATTTAACAATACTCCATGACATAACTAAAAAAAAAAAATTATACTCAAAGTTGTATCTCTTGATTCACACAAACTCAACTTTCATTTGCATTTCATGAAGGAGTATATACATTCGTTGTACCATCTAACATGACACAACCTTAATATTTACCAACATCAACTTAGAACTAAGTTCATTAGGTAACACAATCTTTATGCAAGTCATCAACCTTAATCACTAACATAGACTAAGAAATGATTCTACACTCAGTTCCCATGACTTGTTAGACATCCTTTGAGATAAAAAATATGACCCTTACATAGATTCGGTCCTTTGTAGATTGACAGTACATCATAACAAGATAGACACGAACTTGAGAACACACAGGCATACACATTTTGAGTCAACAAGACAGTGACCTTATCATTTACACAACAAATAGAACCTCAAAATATGCTTAAATACTTGTGACATTCATACCTTTACCCAATGGAGGAGATAAACATGAACTTAGATAGATCCCCCTCTCTCCAATACTTCATATGAACTAATATGCCAATAAGAATCTGAGTAGAGGCATATGACACTATGGAGGATCTAGAAGAAAGACTTGAATAGGTCTCAAGCCTTCTTGGACACTTGGAAATCACCTCCATCAGCTTGTTTCTGATATGAACTTTGAGTCATGTCTTTTCTTGTATCAAAAGTTGCTCTTGATGAGACACCATTATCCCTTCTAGGCTCCTAAATCATTCCTTGACTGTTATCATGCATCGTAGAGCTCTGGAAGCTTCTTTCTTGCATCTTAGGTCCTTGAAAAATCTTGTTTTTCCTTCAGTATTCATAGCGAAACTCTCTAGCAACCTTCGCAAGGTGTTCGGGATCCAGAAAAGCTTTACAGATATGCGTTAACATCCCGCATGCCCCGCTTAGCCCCCGCGTGCTTTGTTTTCCCTATTTTTCCCTCTTTTCTTGGCTTTTTGGTCTTCAGTGACGAAAACCGCCGCCCTGAAGGGCGGCGGTCTCGTGACCGCTGCCCTTAAAAGGGCGGCGGTCCTGTAACCGCCTCCCTAAGCAGGGCGGCGGTCCTCTGCGCGTTTTCCAGAATCACTCTTTTGACGTGACCCGCATGAAATATCACGACTCACTAGCTTTTCTTGCCGACTTGAGCATGCATTAATGTTTTTGGTCCCCTGGAATAGTGTTTTTCTTTTGTTTAATGTTTAGGAGTTCAGTTTGGATTTGATTTTTGGATGTTTGGATTCCTATAAATGCATGGTTTGTGCACATGCAAATAGCCTCTGATTTTTGCTCCAAAGTTTGCTTTTGAATTTCTTGTTTACAGCAGTTTTAGTTTTCCTTTGCTTAGGATTCTTAGTTTTCTCATTGAGTGGTTTGGTTAGTATTGTGTTGCAGCTGGTAAGCCACATATCCAACTTGTGCAAGTGCAAATATTATTTGGGCCACCATTTTCACTCCAATTTTCATGTTTTCAGTGCTGTGGTCCATTTAGTTTGCTTAGGATGGGTAGCATAGTTTGTTGCAGGTTTGTTTTAGCTTTGTGTTGCTGTTGGTAAGCCACAGATCCAACTTGTGCAAACAGTATTACTGTTTTGGAGTAGAATAGTCTAGGCAACCATTAAAGTTACAGGTTTTGCTCTTCAGACAAACTAGTTTCAGGTTCTGGATGCTTTTGTTGCATGATTTGCAGTAGACCCCGCTAGGAATTGTATAGGCCAAGCTCTGTACTCTTGCGTTATCCCTCTCCTATCCACATTCTATTCTGTCTGCATTCTGAAGGCTGTCCATTGATCCAAATATCTATTCTTGTTGATACAAGCATTCCACGGCTTTTCTGGATTCACGTGAGCACAAAGAACGAAGATATCATACTGAGGGGACAAGAACACACCACACCGTCGGATTCGCCACTGTTCTGTGAAATCCAGGTTCCATCTTTCAAAGTTTTAGTTAGAACTTATCAAATAAAGTAGTTAATCACTTTATTTTAGTTATTTCCATTCTCGATATTGCCAGGGAGGTTGTGGGGATTGATAGTTTCTGAGAAACTATGATTCATTCCTCACTTTTGAGGTAGGATCGAGAATCTTGTAGATAGATTAGTTATTTCGTTGTTTAGAATAGATATAGGAAATCGCACAGACAAATAGCTACACTCGGCTATTTTGTTTGTTTTACGTTGTTAGTTTAGTTGTCAATTCTAAATATTTTTAAATAGCCACTTTCTTATAAATTGCCAGAAAATACAAAAAGAAATTATATATGCTAGAAGTACACTTAGATTTTACTTTATTTATAGTTTGTTTCATTACTGCTTTTGCATGACAATTACGGGACCTAGGGAGCCCAGGGAATATATTTTCGAGCCAATTGTGCCCCATCCCAATACCGTAGTGGTAATAACTGACATTGACCAAAACCTTAGGATACAAGTCTTCCAAACAACAACAGACTTCCAACAGATCAGGACACAATTGAGAGGGTTAAACATCAAAGACGACCAAGCATATCTGTTTTGGTCAAATCAGCCAAACTACAGGTTATCCTAGAAAATATCCACATGACTGTAGAAGGGCTCGAAAGAGAACAAACATTCAGGTGTGATCCTTTAGTTCCATAGCCAGATGCTGGAGACACCTTAGTAGATATAGATACCAGCTTAAGAATCCAAGTTGCGATAACACCAGTAAGGTAATCTGAGAAGATCGCACAACTATTGGTTCTAAACATAGATGCTGAAAAAGCTTATGACTACTGGATGCTAGGAATCAGAACTTGATCTCCCGTATGGCCATAACTGGGACCACAACAACCAAGAGTCTATGGTTGTGATCCACAGATCCCATAGCCCAACGAATCCATAAGAGAATTAGACATAGACACTGGCCTACATAAATTAGTATTTCAGTCTACTCCGATTCCACCTCTCATCATTTAACAGTTATCCCTACTAGACACAATAGCCAACGAAGCTAGAGAATTTTGGACTAGGCCAGAGAATCATTCATAGAGTTGACCATATTCACCATATGACCCTATCAGGAGAAATACATGAAACTATCCTGGGTCATTTTCCACGTATCCCACAACCCATAGATTGAATCATGCCAGAGCTCGATATTGATTGGAGCCTTCGAGCAGTCACCCTTGCTGATCGATCTATCACACCAGTCCAAGTTAGAAGGGCCTTCTTTGCCTTAGATTCATAAATACCATTAGTGCGTGTCGAAGCCATTAGACTGCCTAACTAGTTTTCCTGCACATTCTACCCACACCAGCTGTCTCGGCATGACCTCGGGAGGTTGCGTACGCAGAAAAGTTACTTGTTGATTCTCAAGCTCGCCTATCACTTTTCCGACGTACAAAATTGGTGAACCTGATGTGAAACAAACATTTCTTTCACCTTCTCTTTGAGAAGTTTCATCTTCTCCAAATCACCTTCGCTCCTTCCCATTATTCTGCGGGTATTCATATACCCCCCGAATATGTCAGGATTCGATGCATACGGCAGACCCCTCTTGGGTCTTGAGGCATACTACGCCCAACAGAATAGGCAGTCATCACCCTCACTCTCAATGTGGGGTGACAACTATTCAACTAATCAGTTGTCAACACAAACACCAAGGACTAGATATAACTCGTCCTACCAAACAGAGGGGTTGGAGCAACTTGCTCAAACACAAACAGAGCCTTCAGGCTTGAACAATATGACATTAACTGGAGAGTCTGCTTCGTCTCCTCAGGTATTATTCAGACCACCTATTAGTAGACAATCAGATCCATACTTGGTCTTAGACGATGGACAATCAATACCTTATCCTAGGAGTGAACAACGCTCCCAAGGCATGTACCCGCCTGTAGGAACTTTGCAGAGTACAGCCCGAGTTCTCATCCTCAAGAAAATATCCCCTCTGCCATCACGTATGGAAAATACTCTCAGAGAAACTTGGCAGGATAGCAATCAGTTCATGACAGGCTATCACATGCCTATACAACACCAAGGTATACAACAAACGCCACTCAAGGCAACGATATACCATGACTTCACCAAACGAAGTCATTTCAACGTCTAGTAGAAAAGAGTTAGAGGGTTAGAACTTGCCCAAGCAAATCAAAATCCTCCGTTCATACAAACAGGGAGTTCCAATCCTCCGCACCATCCTAGCCAAGTAGATCTCCTCACAGGAGTAGGCACATTAGGTATGACTCCTCAATATTCACAACAAGTGCCAACTAGACCCACTATCGCTAGCACTGTTCCTCCTGGTCCAGTACAGAGCAATCCATTCCTGGATAGTACACCTTCGTACTTAAACATGTACTCCAAATCACCACAAGGGGATATGTACTCATCCCCCGGCGTGTTTACTCAAATACAGGGATTGCCTTATGCCCCTGCTAACGCGTACATTATGCCATATCAACAACCCGTTCCGCCACCGCCTCCTCAACAGGCACCATCAATGGTTGAGACGTATGCGATAGGGACTTATTCAGAATATTTAAAGGAGCCCTTAGATTTCGCCATACGAAGCGTTATGCTTCCAAGGCCTCTTCCCGATTTGCCCAAATACAAAGGAGAAGGAGATCCGAATGCGCATATCAAAGCTTACGCTACAGCCATTCGTGAACTACTCCCATGGGATGGGGTTGTTGCTAAAATATTCCCCAAAATGCTGGAAGGCATTGCCCTCGATTGGTATTACAGAATACCCGAAGCTTCCATACATTCATTCAAACAACTCGTGTCTGAGTTCATCAAAGCCTTCGACATGAACAAACTATTAAGGACAGGAATCAGGGAGTTCTTGCACATCAAGCAAGAACATAATGAGTCTGTCGCCCATTTCATCCAAAGGTGGCGCACAGTCCTTTATTCCTCGGCAAGCGCTCCAAACATGGATCAGATGGAGCTATGCGATTTATTCCTTCATTCTCTTAGCAGAGAAGTGAAGGAAGAAGTCCAGAAGTTCCCACTAAGGACTTATGACGAGGTACTTGAGAGCGCTCTGCGAATTGATCAAGCAGTGATAGATAGTGGCCGTAAGACGTATGGAGCAAACGGGAGGTTAATCACCTCTACTCAAAACACTACAACCACTACAAGCGTCAATCAAGGACCCAAAATCCTTAACAAAAATCGTGGGGTAACAACAGATGGGGTAACTGACCAGCCCAAGAGGGTAAATGTCGTTAATACTCCGTCACAAACAAACAACCAAAGAAACAACAATTTTACCCCGATGATCAATACGGTGGATTTTAATAATCCACAACAACAACAACGGCGAAATCCCATACAAGGACCAAGCCAAAACTCCTTTGGTTATCAAAACCAAAGTCAAAACCAGAAACAACAAAACTTTAGTCCTAATAGGCAACAGTTTGATCAGAATTTTAGGCCACAATACACACCAAACCAACAAAACGGGAATTACAACCCCAATTCTTATTGTGGTTTCCATAAAATTCGGGGTCATGACACTAGAACGTGTCGTGATTACAACAAATTCATGCAACGCTTGCCAAATGAACAAAAACAATTTTTTATGGATATGTTCTTAGCAGATCCTACGTCACCAACGGCAAGTACCTTCGCAGGGGTAGTTTCCCCTCAGAATGCCCCTCTCAAGATCTTTAATGATCCACTCCCAAATCATGATAGCGATAGGTTGAAACCAACTGGAACAAACAAAGGTGCAATAACAGGAAACAACGATCACGAGGCCTCAACCTCGCTAAATCCATTAGTCGCGCCACAACTAGGAAGTCAACCACGACCTAAGGTAGTTGGATTAGTAGAGTTAGACTCCGAATTACCCGTTGAAGCAATTACGAGAACACGAGAGTATTTCTCTCAACCAAGTCCAAGCCACCTGCCAGAAACAGATAACATCCAGCAAACCGTAGCAAAACCAACATGGGTGCTTATGATCTAATTAATGATCTAACAAAAACCTTCTCGCATATTTCATTCCTTGATTTACTAAAGAATTCCCCTGCTCACAGGGCTGCTCTTTTAGAGGTGTTAGGTTTGGGTCATTTAATTAGTATCACTCCACCACCAGAAGCACAAGTAAATCATATAGACTTTGATGTTTATCCACCGAGACAGGCGGATAGGGATGTTGAATTCATATTCGAAATAAGTAAAATGCCTACAGATGCTAAGATCGCATGCCGAGGCGATCCAGCCCTACACTTGCAAGTACAAGTTTATAATAACTATGTAAAACGGGCAATGGTTGATGACGGGAGCTGCGGTTAACATAGTCCCTTTCTCTTTTCTCCAAAAATTGGGATATGGAGAAACAAACTGTTCTACTACACGAAATACCTTGAGAGGCTACGATAGCCTTAAAGCCACATCGATAGGAACTATAATACTACCGGTCACCTTAGGACCTAAAACAATCCTGACTGAGTTTTATATTATAGATCGGGAAACTAACTATAATATGATCCTCGGCTGGCCCTGGATACATCGAATGAAGGCAATCCCTTCCACGCTATTTCAAGAAGTAAGATTCCTGCATCTGGGAAAGGTATTTGTAGCCAAAGGTGATCCAAAGCCGTTTGACGTACACCTAGCTGATTTAAAGAAAAGACCAGGTATACACTCAGAATTCAAACTTCCAACAAACCAACTTAACAAACCCTCTGACCCAAAGCTAGAGGAAAAGTTGATACCTACGACGGATCTTGAAACTACCAACATAGCCCAAACAATTCCAACCCCTAAAGGCAAAACTAAAGAAATAGTATCATTAGGGACTACTGCGAAGATCGTTGAGTTAATAGAACAAGATTCACCAATGTTCTTACCATTCGATTCAGTAGGTATCGGATTTTCCCTAGGTGTTGGTTCCTTGCCAGCAGAAGATCTTTGTATGGTAGAAGTAGAGTGTGCAAACACAGCAGATACACCTACATCCATACTCCCGGCTAAGTATTGGACTCTCCATTTCGATGGAGCTAAATGCCGTTATGGAGCGGGGGCAGGTATAATTCTTACCTCGCCCGAAGAGAAGGTCCTCCCATTCTCTTTTAAATTAAACTTTGAATGCACAAACAACAGCGCTGAATACGAAGCCCTCCTCCTTGGCCTTACCTTAGCCAAAAGAATTGGTATCGATAATATCAGAGTTTTAGGAGACTCGCAATTAGTTGCAAACCAAGTTTCAGAGGTATATGAAACTAAAGCCGAACACTTGCAACTTTACAAAAACGCTGTATTAGATTTAAGCAAGGCGTTCAACTTCATATCCATTGAAGCAATCCCGCGAGAAAAAAATCTTCTCGCTGATTCAATAGCAACCTCAGCATCACGTTTTACTCCAAACAATGAGCTAGAAGACACTCACTTCACACGGTATCCATTCGTAACGAACCATTGATAAAAACAATGACAGGATCCTCTTTCAAACGGAAGTGAATCTACCATCCTAGACCATGTTGGAAATGATGCGGCTACTTTGGATTACTTAAATGCCTATGCAGCACTACATCTCTCCTATCACACGCTAGATTTATCTCTGATCCCACATTCATCTTCCTACTTCGGAAATCCCGTAATGAATCTTCCCTCACAAAAAGAACCTAATATATACGCGGTGGAAAATGGGGATGATATAGATCTACCTCCGGCACCACCTGAGTTCGAAGAGGGTAATGCCTCTTTAATTGAAGAAACAATCGATGCCAATATCGGAACGGAAGATGAACCAAGAATTTTAAAGCTAGGTTCTTCGTTAACACTAGAGGAAGTGGAAATACATACTCAGGTTCTCAAGGAACATCAAAAGGCATTTGCATTTAATTACAAAGAGATGACAGGAGTCGCACCCCACATTGCGGTACACAACCTCGTCACTAGATCAGATGCGAAGCCAATTAAGCAAAAATCAAGACCTATGAAGCCCAAGGTAGCCCTTATGGTAAAAGAGGAGGTAATAAAACTCCTTCAGGTAGGATTCATCAAGCTAGTTGACTACTCCCAATGGGTATCTAACATCGTTCCCATTCTCAAGAAGAATGGAAAGATACGCATTTGCATAGACTTCTGAGACATCAACAAAGCGTGTCCTAAGGACGACTTCCCATTACCATCCATGGATGAAGATGCTTACAGAGAAGCACGTCTTTCTCAATTAGAAAGTCTAGATGAAGCTAGGTTAGATGCTGAACAACGACATAGAGTCTATGCCGACCGGATGTGCTGGCAGTACAACAAGAAGGTCTATGAACGTGACATATACGAAGGTGACCTAGTTCTAAGGTTAGACAGCCGGATCGACAAGAAGACCGGCGAGGGAAGGAAATTCCGGCCCAAGTGGTTGGGCCCATACCGAGTCATGAAGGACTACGGAAATGGTGCATACCTCTTATGCACGCTAGAAGGTGAGGAGTTTGGCGAAACAGTCAATTCTCTCCACCTCAAGCGTTTCTACGCGTAAGTAGCTAACGCTACCTATATAACTATCTACATTGCATTTTTATACAAATGAGGATCATTTTGTCCACTTGTTCTTACACAAATTGTGATCAAGGGAATCTATTCTCAAAGAAATTTTTTCAAACTCGTGATGTTTCTGGCATAAAGTTCTTTAATCATACTTCTCCGTCTTCGATATCATCAATCAACTCAGAATCTTTTATCAAACAAAATCAGACATGACGAAGTCCTAACGATAACCATACCAAGATCTGCAAGTTCGTTCTCGCTTTGATTTCTTCTTAGGATAGGTGTCTTGCCTATGGTCTGTTCTAGAAGCTTCATGGTGTCACATCTATCCCATATACACATCTCTTTGGAAAATAAGCATATACTGACATTTTACTCAAATAGACAAGTCAAGAAGTGATTAAACAGAAAATTTTATTTTTACACATTTCCTTGCCCCACCAACCTTCGGTGATGAGCTTGCGTCTCTTACTAGTGACGTAGGGTTGGGAAAGGATGGAAATGCCCTTACTCACCTATGCCTTGCCCACGGTGATAAACCCATGCTTCTTACAGGTAGCATGGGGCAAAGTGTAGGGGGTCCTCTAAACAAAGTAAATGTTAAAAGGTCATAAACAATCAATTCAAACTTTGAGTCAATAATGAATGAATCAGATGTTCAAAAATTCCAAGAGAGTTAAAAATCCTAAAAACCCAGATTTTGTCTACTATGTGGCCATCTACGGGTCTAAGTCTGGATAAACCGCAAAGCAAGTTGCATCCAAAACTATGAAGTCATTCAGGTAGAATAAAGCTTGTAGTTTTCATTTGGTTCCACCAAAGCTTCGTCTGTCTTTCACCACTATCACTTCACCATATTCCATAACTTGCGCCCTTCTTGGCTCTTGGTGATGAGCCCTCGCATCTTACTAGTTGCGTGGAGTTAGGAGTGGGGCAAGTTAATCTGTTCATCATACTGATTATTTTCATCACTTTGCCAAAACAAATCATGAGGTATCCAAATTGTTCACAGAAACTAAGATTTAAGATCACAATATATCTACAAAATCATGTATCAGCATCATGAAACACAAAAAGAAAGCAAACATTTGCATCATCTGTTTTCCATTGCATACATTCTAGAAAGCATATAAAACATACATCGTAGTATACACAAAAAAGCAGTTGGAAATAAAGAAAGTAGAATACAAATGACAAGTTTTGATCCAAAACCGACGCATATATATAAATAATCAAAGTTTATATACAATGCCATCATGCACTAGGCATGGTCAAAACGCTCAAAGAGCCCGTAATACACAAAAGAATCTATAATACAAATACAGAAAGCCAAGTGGCCTCTCAACCCCTGCGCGATCCCGCTGAAGGTGCGCGCCCTCGCCTAGGACTCTGGCTACACTAGCACTCTGAATGGACGGAGGGCTCAGGGTCCCTAGGGGCAGTCGTAGTCTCGCCATGAGAACGGCTCTTCATAAGACGCTCGGCTGTCCTATAGCCTGCCAACTCTGTACGGAGAGTTGACACCATCTTGGCCACATGCCAAACGGGAGCGAAGACGTCAGTGTGCCTGCCGGTTGCTGAGGGCTCTCCGGCATCCACAGATAACTCCGCACGGGTCTTATCCATAGGGATCATCAGAGAATCGACGCAAACCCTACGGATTAGATCCCGCCACTCATCAACAGTCTCTGCAAAGCAAAGAAAGAAAAACGAATTAGGAACTAGGCAAGAGGTTAAAGTGTACACAATTCAAATATAAGGAGAGTTAACATTTGAAAACAAATCCTAAAACAAACAAGCACTGAAAGGAGGAGAGGATAACTTACTCGGATCACCAGGCCTCCAAGATGGGTCGCCAGGGCCAGCACCTGCTACTGATGCCACTGCTGACTGAGGGGCTGCTCCTGTAGTTGGGGCAACATGACGCCCCGCAACGGACTCATCATCTCCACCATGGCCTCGGGAGAGTGGCTCCTCGAAGCCACGAGTCTCTCTCTCTGCACTCTGCTCCTCCCTCTCTGCCCGCAGAATATCCTGAGTATCATGCCACTCAGGATCACTCTCATCCGTCTGCTCCTCTGACCCTCCCTCTGTGTGCTCCTCAGAATCAGAGTCAATATCTATAGGGTCGTCACTACTATGAGCAGGACCTGCAGCAATCTGAAGTAATGGTGCCTGAGGCGCACCAGCTCTCCCTCTGGCCCGAACTATCCCCCTGGCTGTAATAGGAATGCCAGGGGTAACCACTGTCCAACCACGGCCTCTAGGCCCCCCTCTAGCCTCTCGGACTGATCTATAAACAGGTGCTACTGGAGGAAGCATAGCCGCGTATGGGAGGCCAAACTGCTGAGGAACCCTGCTGAAGGGATGTACCTCTACCCGTCCCACACGGTCAATAAGCTGCCCTGTGATGGAGCAGGAGACCAATGTCGTGGTCTCCTCTCCCCATATACCGGCCATAAGCTGGTACGGTGTAGCCTCCATGTCTGCCGTGGTAAGGGTGGCTACTGGCTGGTGAGGTGCTCTGAGCACTGACATATCTGACCATCGGGCTGCCCTCACCACCCCGGGATCTGCCACCTCCACGCCTCTGCCATACGGAATGAAGCGCTCATACACCCAACTCATGACTAGAGTGGGGTGGCTCAAGGACTGTCCCTGTAATCAGACCACCCTGTATAAGTCATGGTAGGTGGTCCCCAAAATGTCTGCGTGCCCCAGGTGTATATCCAGCCATGCCCCTCTATCTGTGCAATAATGGGGGCCCAGCAGTATAACAAAGTATCACCTCCCTTGTCCCCGATCAGTCTCGAGGCAAGGATCCCCATGATGGCCTGTCAAAATACAGGGATGGGCAAAGAAGGAATGGATCTAACTCTCACTCCCTTCTTTGGCCCCGTGGAAATAGCTGCATCTCCCATATATGTCGCCCACTGAGCAATCTGTGCCCGTGGAGCCTGCTGTCTCTAGTGTGAGTCTCCTCCCAATGATCGGGACCCCCAGAATGTGGTAGACGTCCTCCAATGTAATGGTCCACTCACCACAGACCCCTGGAAATCAGAAAGTGTTCCGATCTGCATCCCAGTATGAAGAATAAGTCACAGAGTATGTGACTAGACGGAGCAACGTGAGGCACACGCGATATCCGCAATATACCGGCCCTTTGCAATGTGTCCTCCTCATCCGCTGAGAGGGCATCCAATACCCCGGGCAGCCAGTCGCACTCTCTCTCCCGGCTCCATCTAATGTACTCCTCTTTTGCCTGCATACACCCAAAAACACACAAGGAAGAGTAAGTTAGTATCTAAACAATATCAAGAGAAGCATAAAAACACGTACACATGCTAAAAATACAAGTAAAAGCTTTTAAGTAAGGTTCTTTTGCATTCTGTGCAAAACCCCCGCCCTGAGCAGGGGGGCGGTTTTGTAACCGCCGCCTTAAAGGTGGCGGTCTCGTGACCGCCGCCCTGTACAGGGCGGGCGGTCGTGTAACCGCCTCCCTGTCCGGGGCGGCGGTCGCGGTCCGAAAACCCGCACGGGTTTTTAAGCTTAAAAATCCCAAAAAAATGCGAAAAATGACTATTTTAATCAAAAATGGGGGCCTACCCAGTATGCGCCCCCCCTAGATGGACCCTTTAAAACCAACATTTCGAAAATAACCTCCCCATTGCACAAATTTAGCATTTTAAAATTTGAAGAGGGAAAAGCACAAATTGAAGAAAAAACCAACCTGTGATCTCGCGGGGTGGCGTTCCGCACGTGGAGGCATGATCTCTATCTCACTGCGGACGTTTTGACTCTACCTACTCTCGCGTGAGAAACCGTCACCGTGGTCCCAGAGCTCGAAAATCAACCAAATCGACTCGCGCAAATGAATAGGAAAATGGGCCCACTTTCATATATATAACGCCCCGGTTTGTTTTAAATATCTTTTTCACAGGTTCGGAGCGCCGACGGAGGTAAGTTCCTATCCTCGCACAAACGGTACGTCCTCTTTCTCTAATTATTTTAACGTTTATTTTTCAAATTATTGTATCTATCTGCATTTGAGTTCTCTTTTCATTTCGCAGGTAGCGGGAATTTTGGACGGCGTCATTTCAACACACGGGCATGTAAGGTATAACTTCTAACTTCCCATTTTGGGACGGCCACTCGGGACCACCTTTTATGCCTACTTATGGCTAAAACGTTCTCGAGGGGAGGGGCAATATGTACGTACCCCAAATTGTGGTACTGTGCTGCGGAACGGTGTAATAAGTGCCCCGATGATGATACAGGTCTCTTCGCAAGGTGTTCGGGATCCAGAGAAGCTTTACGGATATGCGTTAACATCCCGCATGCCCCGCTTAGCCCCCGCGTGCTTTATTTTCCCTATTTTTCCTCTTTTCTTGGCTTTTTGGTCTTCAGTGACGAAACCGCCGCCCGGAAGGGCGGCGGTCTCGTGACCGCCGCCGCCCTACACAGGGCGGCGGTCCTGTGCGCGTTTTCCAGAACATGCTTTTGACGGAACGCACGCAAAAATCAACGCTTTACCAGCTTTTCTTGCCGACTTGAGCATGCATTTATGTTTTTGGTCCCCTGGAATAGTGTTTTTCTTTTGTTTAATGTTTAGGAGTTCAGTTTAGATTTGATCTTTGCATGTTTGGATTCCTATAAATGCATGGTTTGTGCACATGCAAATGGCCCCTGATTTTAGTTCTGAATTTTGCTCCAAAGTTTGCTTTTAAATTTCTTGTTGCAGTAGATTTAGTTTTCCTTTGTTTAGAATTCTTAGATTTCTCATTGAGTGCTTTGGTTAGTTTGTATTGCAGCTGGGGTAAGCCACATATCCAACTTGTGCAAGTGCAAACATTATTTGGGCCACCATTTTCACTCCAACTTTCACTTTTTCAGTGCTATGGTCATTTTAGTTTGCTTAGGATTGGTAGCATAGTTTGTTGCAGGTTTGTTTTAGCTTTGTGTTACTGTTGGTAAGCCACAGATCCAACTTGTGCAGACAGCATTATTGTTTTGGAGTAGAATGGTCTAAGCAGCCATTAAAGTTACAGGTTTTTGCTCTTCATACAGACTAGTCTCAGGTTCTGGACGCTCTTTGTTGCATGATTCGCAGTAGACCCCGCTAGGAATTGCATAGGCCAAGCTCTGTACTCTTGTGCTATCCCTCTCCTATCCGCATTCTATTCTGTCTGCATTTTGAGGGCTGTCCATTGATCCAAATATCTATTCCTGTTGATGCAAGCATTTCACACTTTTCTAGATTCACGTGAGCACAAAGAACGAAGAGATCATACTGAGGGGACAAGAACACACACACCGTCGGATTCGCCACTGTTCTGCAAAATCCAGGTTCCATCTTTCAAAGTTTTAGTTAGAACTTATCAAATAAAGTAGTTAATCACTTTATTTCAGTTATTTCCATTCTCGATATTGTCAGGGAGGTTGTGGGGATTGATAGTTTCTGAGAAACTATGATTCATTCCTCACTTCTGAGGTAGGATCGAGAATCTTGCAGATAGATTAGTTATTTCGTTGTTTAGAATAGATATACAAAATCGCACAGACAAATAGCTACACTCGGCTATTTTGTTTGTTTTTACGTTGTTAGTTTAGTTGTCAATTTTAAATATTTTTAAATAGCTACTCTCTCATAAATTGCCGGAAAATACAAAAAGAATATATATGCTAGAAGTGCACTTAGATTTTACTTCATTACCGTTTGTTTCATTACTGATTTTGCATGACAATTACGGGACCTAGGGAGCCCAGGGAATACATTTTCGAGCCAATTGTGCCTCAGCCCAATACCGTAGTAGCAATAACTGACATTGACCAAAACCTTAGGATACAAGTCTTCCAAACAACAACAGACTTCCAACAGATCAGGATACAGTTGAGAGGGTTAAACATCGAAGACGACCAAGCGCATCTATTTTGGTCAAATCAGTCAAATTACAGATTACCCTAGAAAATACCCACATGACTGTAGAAGGGCTCGAAAGAGAACAAACATTCGGGTGTGATCCTTTAATTCCACAGCCAGACGCTGGAGACACCCTAGTAGATATAGATACCAGCTTAAGAATCCAAGTTGCGAGAACGCCTGTAAGGTATTCTGAGAAGATCGCACAACTGTTGGTTCTAAACATAGAAGCTAAAAAAGCTTACGACTATTGGATACTAGGGATCAGAACTTGATCTCCCATATGACCATCACGGGACCGCAACAACCAAGAGTCTATGGTTGTGATCCGCAGATCCCACAGCCTAACGAATCCATAAAAGAATTTGACATAGACACTGGCCTACGTAAATTAGTATTTCAGTCTACTCTGATTCCACCTCTCATCATTCAACAGTTATCCCTACTAAATACAACAGCTAACGAAGCTAGAGAATTTTGGACTAGGACAGAGAATCATCCATAGAATTGACCATATTTACCATATGACCCTATCAGGAGAAATACACGAAACCATCCCGGGTCATTTTCCACGCATCCCACAACCCATAGATCGAATCACGCCAGAGCTCGATATTGATTGGAGCCTTCGAGCAGTCATCCTCGCTGATCGACACCCGTCCAAGTTAGAAGGGCCTTCTTTGCCTTAGATTCGCAAATACCATTAGTGCGTGTTGAAGACATTAGACTGCCTAACTAGTTTGTCTGCACATTCTACCCCCACCGGCTATCTCGGCACGACCTCGGGAGGTCGGGTACGTGGAAGAGTCACTTTTTGATTCTCACGCTCGCCTGTTGCTTTTCCGACGTACAGATACCTGTAGGGGGTGGGGGATGTCCATGGTAGAAGTGAAGGAACATGCAGACAAAGTAGGTGAGTAAGAAGAGCTAAAAAAATGAGCTAACATGTAACAAAATGCAATGTAACAAGAAACTAACAAGACAAGATGGACCGTGAAAATCGGGTTTCATACATGGGACTTTTCTCCTAATGTCACAAGACAATCAAGCTCGAAGCGACCAAATCATACATTGATCAAGTAAGACATAGGGTTTATCCCACAAACAATAGGAAACAAGAAGTGACAGATAGTCATGGTTGTATTAATCCTACAAGACAAATGCTACACATGAAGCACTCGCTAGAATGTTAGAAAGATAGATAGTATGTGATTCAAAAAGTAATAAAACTTGTAAAACCATAAATGCAAAGTAACAAATGTAAACTATGATAAATAGCTTCTAAATACAAGACAACACAAGAAAAATAATATAATGAATGTAAAACCATAGGTGCAAGAGAGGGAATAGAATACTTAGTTGATTTTGTAATTGATCCCAAAGTATGCTAGGATGGAAACTAATGAAAAATAGGAGGAAACTATTGCAACTGCACAAAAAAATTTGTGGAACTATTAGAATAAGCTGGACCAGGATGTCTAGGCTAGGTTAGGGGTTCCTAGGTGTTGGAGACCTATGCTAGGTGCCTATGACTACGAAAACGGTCAGAAACTGATTCTTCTTCTGTCACAAAAATGTTGCTAATCTTCAATTTTTGTATTATTTATGTCATTGTATGATCACAGAATTTTCCTATAACCTAAAAAACAAATGATCTCCTATAAAACCCCAAAACACATAAAATCCTTAAAAGAAAAGATACAAATGGGGATTTATAATAACCTTGGTGGTCACACTATAGAGTGAACTTATGATTGAGTGCCGCACTACATCTCAAACTCCATGTAGTTTTATGTGCGTGTGTATATAATCATGCCCTAGGATGATCTTGTGCAAGATGCACTTGATAGCAAACAATATCTAGATGTATCAATGTAGATAAATGTGTGAATGGAAAAATGAACTTCCCCTCCTATGCATTTATAAAGAAAATACAATCTATTGTCCCATGAATGAAGTTAGATGAATTTTTTTCATGCTCTTAAAATGCCTTTGGATGTAACCTTAGGTGATGATAGTAGATGCTTAGATCTTGGTCCTTTATTATGGTCACATATATTTGTATTTGTATGATTCCCTTTGTTGAATTTCGTAATTGAAACCAAGATGGCTGACCCATAGGAAAAAAAATATGCCCAAAAGATAAAGAGGCCTAAAAGAGGTGAGTAAGATACAAAGAGATTGAGGTGCCCAGAGGGATCGTGGGTGCTTGGGTACCAATGTCTTGAATGGGCATTAGTGTCTAGAGTCATGAAAGATAATGAAATGAAGTCCAGATTATGATTGGGGTGTGTGTAAGACCAAATATGAAACCAAATAGCTAGAAAAGAGTCCAAAGATATATGTCAATTACTACTTTTCTCGCTTAGGAATCATATGAATAGTGGTATGTGATTAGGACCTAGAAATGTAGCCAAGTGAGTGATTTCGTGTCTACATTTGCCACCAATTTATGTTATTGAGTGAATAATCCATAACATAAAGTAGATAAGAGATGTGTACTTGATAGCCATGTAGATCTAGAGAGAAAGTGTACCAAAGAGATAAGAAAAAGTGTGGGGTGATAAAACTAGAGTGTGAAATCTAAAGAAGAGGAATTATCCATAGGGGTGAAGTGTACGTGTTGTGTCATGTTTTTACCTAATGTCTTTCTCACTTGATGAAGGACTAATGTTAGTGCAAAATCACAACACCCCTTAATGGCCTGGTTTATGGTGTGGGGCATTCGGTGTGATTGCACAACATGTAACCATCTCTCAAGTTGTGGGACTTGCAAACTTGAGATGGCCCTCCGGAGAAAGCTAGTTTTGTCTTCCTAATCTACCTGCCACAAGCTACTCCAATGCAGGAAGAATCTAACTAATCCTAATCTAATCGTTCCAAAGGGACAGAGAGAGAGAGAGAGGGTGAAAGATCCTATACTAAGTGATGATACACCAGAAAAGGAAGTGGGTGAATCATAGAACCGACTGTCTGAAGTGGACAGAGGTGAGCAGAGGAGAGGGTGAACAGAATGCACCCACAGACCAGAGATAGATTTCACATAGACACCACTTTGAAACACATTAAAAATAGCTCCCAAGACCTACAACAAACATCAACATATGCATAGTATACCCTATAATGATGAGAGGTAAGAAGAGACAACAAAATAAACCAAGGATGGACAGATGTATCATGAAACATATTTTATTGCTCTAAAATGTTACATAGTATATCATCAATGGGAAAGAGGCAATAAAATGCCATTACAGAGCCATACGAGGAGGCTTAGACTCCACATTCTACCCTAAGGAAGAAAGAGAGAGGGGGCATGACAGAAACAATGAAAATGACCCAGGCATATTCAAAGGGTTGGTCATTATTTCTCTCATGCCCCCCTCTCTCTTTCTTCGTTAGGGTAGAATGCGGAGTTTAAGCCTCCTCCCGTGGCTCTGTAATGGTGTTTTCTTGCCTCTTTCCCACTGCTGATATATTATGTAACATCTTAGAGTAATAAAATTTGTTTCGTGATGCATCTATCCATCCTTGGCTTATTTTCTTGTCTCTTCTTACCTCTCATCATTGCAAGGTATACTTTGCATATTTTGATGTTCGTTTGCAAGTCCTGGGAGTTTTGTTTAATGGGTTTCAAAGTGGTGTCTATGTGAAATCTATCTCTAGTCTGTGGTGCATTATGTTCACCCTCTCCTCTGCTCACCTCTCTCCACTTTAGGCGGTCGGGTCTGTGATTCAACCACTTCCTTTTCTTGTGTATCACTGCTTAGTGTAGGATATTTCACCCTCTCTCTCTCTCTCTCCCTATCCCATTGGAATGGTTAGATTAGGATTAGTTATATTCTTCCTGCACTGGAGTAGCTTGTGGTAGGTAGATGAGGAAGTTAGAACTGGCTTTCTTTGGAGGGCCATCTCAGGTTTGTAAGTCCCATAGCTTGAGAGATGGTCCCATGTTGTGCAATCACATTGAATACCTCACACCATAACCAGGTGATTTGGGGGGTGTTGTGATTTTGCACTAACAGTTTTGGTACACATGGTGGGACAGGTCTGAAGCACCTTACCACTTCATCTTAACAAGTTGGTGTGTACTTGTTAAGGTTAAACCTTTTAAGACACATGCAAGAACATCTGGCGAATCCATCTGGTCAATAACCCATCCTCTAAGTTGCAGACCTTTTCCATCCATTTCCACTTATTTTTCATCCATTTTCTTCTGCCATCTCTCTTTCATTTCTCCCATTCCATGCAGTTGTACAATCATGACTTCATTCCCTTCATGGAACTCACACTTGTAGTAACAGTAGTGCAATCCTCCTCCAATGCATTTCCCAACTCCTCCAAATCAGCATTATGGTAAGATCTAGAACCATTATGCTTACCCATATGAGTAGGGTCAAAATCATTTTTTCCATGGATCTTATCAAGAACAAGGGGCACATACAATGGTAAAAACTACAAAGAGAATGTTGGTCTGCTGGAGAAGATTCAAAAAATGGAGGCTACCATGGGGTGTAGTACAGGGCCATAACACAAATAATGGAATTCAAGATTGGTTGTAGGGCACCTTGTCCATGGGGAGGCCCTTTTCCAAGATGTTACATCCCTCAGGAGAAGCTAGACATCATGGTTGAAATGCTACCCCAACTTGCAAAATGGATTGAGGAGATTGAGGCTTATGATTTTGACACAAGACAACCTTATCAATGGGTAAGTCCACCACCTCTTAGCTCTTCATTTTATCTTCCTCGGTATTTATCATTTCACCATGATCAAGAGTCAAGCCCCTTGGTTTCTATCCCAAGTGTTAGTTTCTATTCTCCATCCCCTGATCTTCCACCTCATCTTAGTTCTTATGCCCCTTTTCCTTCCAAACAGTCATCCCCTCCAAACAAACAAGAAGTTCCACCTCCCTCCCCACCAAAAAACAATTATAAAGTTGGTTGAACCCCAAGGGAACCACTCCTCTTGCTTTTCCAAGTCCATGTTAGAAATATACTCAATAATTTAGTCAACGACAACAAGAAGAGGAGCCAAACATAAAATAAATAATAGACAATCTAATGAGTTTAGGCTACTAAATTTGGGTTTACAAAGATCCCCTTGATGCTCAAGCCAATAGAGGAGGTCAAGGTTGAAGAGCCAGTGGTGGCTGAGGTTGAATTTTCAATAGAGGAGGAGGACCATACAGTTTCAAGGCCCCAAGTGTGGAGCAGGCTATAGAAGAACCTTCAGCTCTTCCTCCAACTTCATCCCCTTTGAGATTTCATGTTGAAGAAGAGTTTGATCTTTCAAACTTCATGTTTGAGGAAGATGGAAACCATGGTGAGAAAGTTTCAGATTAGGAAGACACCATAGAGGAAGTTGAGCACATGCAACATGACAACAACAAGGTAGATTATCTATCTGACTTGGAGGATTACTTTGATGGAGAAATGCCCATGGAGATCACATCATCATTTTCTCTTCCACCATCCATATTCCAAGCATATGATCCTTTTGCCATGAATGAGGGAATTCAAGAGCAGCAACCTATGTCTCACAACGTATCTCTAGAACCAAGGTTAGAAGATATGAGTCTTCCATGTTCTTCACACAAGAGAAGGAAGAAGACAAGCCAGATCCAAGACCAGTTAAAAAGGGGCATATGGAGGTGACCAAGAAAATTTTAGAGGCATTGGATCATGAGCAAGTTGCACAAGAAAATACTTCCCCCTCTCCCATTTAACCTCTCCAAAAGTATGATCTTTTGGAGGATCTTGAATTCATTAACTTCATGTTTGAAGATGGAGCTTCACATGGTGAAGATAAGGAATATTTTAAGATCACCATGCAAAAGGGAGAGACCTTGTTATAGTAGGAAAGTAAAGAGTTTGATTTCCTACCAGACTCAAAAGAATGTTTTGATAAGAGGGATATGGTTGAAATTGCAATATTTTCTCCCCCATCATTCATTCTTTAATCACAAGAGCCTGCTGCCATGGAAGAGAACGTGCAAACACAACATTTAGTTTACAACATGCCTCCTGAATCAAAGTTGGAAGATTTTGATCTTCCAAAAGTCACACCTGCTGCAAAGGAAGAGAAAGAGTATGAGGGTATCGTTCCTCCCACACCATCCATCCATGAGGGTCAATAGTAAGGCTCCATTCTTGGAGTTAGAGTTCAAAACCATGGGTAGTTTTCAAAGGACCATACCTTTCCCAATAAGATATTTGGCTTCATTGGAGCCAAGGGAGAATCCAAAATCACGCCAATCATGCCTACTTCAGGGCATGAGGATGAGTATGAAAGCATGAAGGGTCACCATCAACACCTCCAGGAGTCCAATGCAAATGAGCTTGAGGAGGCATTTTCCATTAATGTTGATACCATGCTAAGATGGGTGGAGGATCGGCTTAAAGTCAAATTTTCACTCATACAAGAAGCCATATTTAGTGTCAAATCATTTACATGGCTACCTCTCTTGAGAAATGAAAGCTACTTCTCCCTTCCTATAGTAGGATTTGTTATTTTATCCCCTTTTATCTCTGGTTAGTTTAGGAGTAGGAGTAGAATTTGCCCAGTAGAAGAAGTGCTTGTGTACACTTTGCATGTCTCATTTGAGGCATGTATGTTGTTTTTGTCTTTGTACATAAATTTTGTTCGTATTGCTCCAGAGCTACTAAAGCTAAGCCCTTCACTATTCATGGAAGAAGACTCATAGTTTCCTGTAACAGTTACAAATTTCAAAATGAAAAAATGCAGAATAAATAAAGAACATTTTCAAGAAAACCCATTCAGGGACAGACGAAATCCCTAGGTCAAAACAATTTTCTACTCTCAGAAGCCTTGTTTCAAGATCTCTTATGAAAATTGAAAGTGCAGACGTGCAGGCAAGCTCAGGTCAGGAAAAAACTTAAAATCAGGTATTTGGAGAGTCCATTTTGAAATAAGGATCAATACCAGGCCATTAATTTTGACTCCATGCCCAAATAGATGCTTCAATGCAACTGGTATTTTCATTCATCTAGTAGGAAAGATACCCCTACGAGTAGATACCAAATTGTTATCCATATTTTGCCACTCAGTGAAAAAAATTGGATCATCCATGACCCACACACAAGGAACTAAAGAAAACACATTCAAACCTTGTAAACAAGTTGCAGAGGGCCTCTACATGGATGGAGTGGGGGCCTACCAAGGATCAAACGACCCTGTGCAAGAGATATTCAAGAAATGGCTCTATTGAGTGAATTCTTGCCTTAAATCTATTAATAGATTACATGCGGGCTCAAAAGTGAAATGGAATAGCAGTGTCAAGAAGGAGAAAACAATGTTGAAAGAGGCCAAAGGTTCAAGGAGAATAAATTGTGAATGTTCAAAGTCTTTGGGCTCCAGAAAATTTCATAATAACGAACTCAAAATCGACTAAGTATAGAGGAGATAACAAACGCTACCCAAGTGTCCAAATGGTGCATCTTCAAAGTTGAATCCAAAAATGGAGGCTCGAACAAGCGTTAGCCCTCCATGTGTCTCAGGCCCAAAATGGAGGTAGAGTCAAATCTAAAAGTCAAAAGACGGGAAAGGCAGGCCTAAAAAAAGGCTAAGTATAAAAGTGCTAGTGGAAGCCGTCATGCGTCAGCTTGGCGCATCTCCAAAAGTTAGTCCAAAATCCGAGGCCCAAATGAGCACGGGCTCGCCATGTTTTTATATGGTCTGAAAAGATAAGGGAGGGCATTGAAAAGTCTAAATAACCTACGGAGGCTTCCACATGTCAAACCTAATGCTCCTTCAAAGGAAAATCTTGAGTGGATTTTTAAGTGAGCGTGGAACCTCCACGCATCTAGTTTCATAAAGGGATAGGGTCTGGTTGAATATTCAATGCATTGAGACAGACAAGCCAGCGGAGGGTGCCAAGTGTCCTAATGGTGCTAATTCAAGAGAAGAATTAAGGGGAGGGTTCTAAATAAGCACCAGGACACCGCGTGTCTCCGGTCAGATATATGACCTCGCCAAACAAAAGACTTATCCAAAAACATAAGGAAATCAAGCAGGTCACACAGAAGCCATGTGTCAACCCCACACCCACTCAAAAATCAAAATACAGAGGCTTCCCTCAGACATGCACCAGCCCTCCATGTGTCCATTTTTTAAAAGGGGGCCCATTTTCAAAATGGTTTTCCGGTTATTTTTATATGGATCAAATCCAAGTTTCAAATGGGCATAGCTTTCAACTCAGGGCTTGAAATCTAGTAAATCTGGCACGTTAGAAATATATCGACCTTGTCTATGCCATGAAGATCTGAACTTTATTTTAGGGAAGTTAGGTGGGGAAAAATGGAGAAAACATATTCAGGCCTTTAATATAGGATTTATTTTCCCCAACAACCAGATCGGATTTGATCTAATCTACCCCTTCCCCATCCTTTGAGGCACAAAAAAAGTAATTGATGTAGTCAATAAAGATTTGGGGTGGATTTCAGAGAGGCGTTGATTGTTAGTGATTGAGATTTCAAAGCAGGATTCAATGCATCTCGAGGTGGTTGAAATAGGATACGAATTTTTCCTCTTCTCTCTCTTATTCTTTATATATATATAATGAAGGGGCATATTCAAAGGGTTGGTCATTGTTTCTCTCTCCTTCCCCCCTCTCTTTCTTTCTTCTTTAGGGTAGAATTTGGAGTCTAATCCTCCTCCCATGGCTCTGTAATGGCATTTTCTTGCCTCTTTCCCACCAATGATATACTGTGTAACATCTTTTGGAGCAATAAAATATTTTTCGTGACACATGGAATCCAATCCATCCTTGGCTTATTGTTGTCTCTTCTTGCCTCTCATTGTTGCAGGGTATATTGTGCATAGTTTGATGTTCATTGCAAGTCCTGGAAGCTATGTTTAATGGGTTTCGAAGTGGTGTCTGTGTGAAATCTATCTTTGGTCCATGGTGCATTATGTTCACCCTCTCCTCTCCTCTCTCTCACCTCTCTCCACTTCAGGCGGTCGGGTCTTTGATTCAACCACTTCCTTTTCTTTTGTATCACCACTTAGTGTAGGATCTTTTCACCCTCTCCCCAACAACATTGGGTACGCAACATTACCATTTTTCATCACCTGAAAGTCTACCACACATACAACACTCATAACAGATATTGCCACATTTGAAACAACACCTTTTGGTTTAGTTTTTCCTTTATTTAATAACCTTAACATAAGTGTTGAGGGCCAATCAATTTTTAAACCAAAAATATTCATTACAGACTCGGTTATTACATTAACTGCAACACCTCCATCAACTAAGACATCATGAATTGAAATACCCATTACATAATACCTCATCTTGTGGAGCATAGGGATCCGCCTCTACCTCCAAAATAGGTACCTCAACCTCCTTACTTCTTCGAGCATTGAGTCCACTTCGCAACTCCTGCCTCTTCTCGGAAGACATAGCTAGAAGTTGACCATATGTAATATTTACAGGCCTTTTGGACAGATCTTCTAAGATGGAGTATGGTCCTTGTTCCCTGTGAAATTAGAAAATCTTGCACACCCAACTTTCTTCTCCTATGTTTCTTACTAGTTTCTCCTTTTATCTTCTTAGGATCATTTCCATCTTGGTTATCTTTTTCTTTCTTTCTTTTTGTTACAAACACATTTGCTTCATTATTTATGCTCCTATCTATTACATCAAAAGAATTCATAGGTGCTTTTCCTTTATCATTATCTCTTGTACTAGATGTAGAAGCTCTATCTAGACAATTATACTTATAATGACCCTTTTTATGACAACCATAACATATAATTTCAGGTTATATTTCTTTTTGGACCTCTATCTCCTCCCCGAGAACTAAATTCTTTCCTTGAAGGAAGATTAATAGTTAACTGACCTATCTTCCTTGAAGAAGATCTTCATACTCAGTAGATGTACTAGGGAAAAGATTTGTTCTCATCAAGAGTGGTTGTGGATTCTGGACCAAAGGTGTTGGTGTAGGCTCTACCGTAGCAATAATTTCTTTGGGCTCCTCTTCCATGCTTTCTTCTTGCCTTCTTGCAATCTCCTTTGCTTGTTCAATGGTAGCTGTGTGGTCATACTTCACTGATGTGTCTAATCTCTGGCTTCATCCCAAGAATGAAGTTCTTACAAAGGAGATTATCCATGCCATTCATCAACCCATCCGCTAATTTTTCCTTTCAGATTTGGGCATCGAGATTCCTCCGTAGCTCTAGAACACGAGCATGATAATCCCTTATCTTCTCCTTCTCTCCTTTAGATAGATTTGTGATATTGATCATAGAGATCTGCATATTTCTGTTGTTCACCAAATTCTTCAAGAAAACTTTCAGTTAATAAATCTCATGAATTTTTCACATTATCACCTAGTGTTTCAAACCGCCTAAGAGCTGAACCATCCAAAAAGGTAGGAAAAAATTGAGTCCATTGTTCCCTTCTTATGAGGCCATTACAAATGCACGATCATTTAAACTCTTGAATGAAAGAGGAAGCATCTTCATTAGATTGGGCTAAAAAAAAATAGGAATCTTCCCCATTTTTAAAAAGTAACCACAATGAAATACCAGTTCACAAGTACAATCAGTAAGACTTGTGTGCACAAATAATTGGACTCTACTACAATGGAAAGTGACTTTACACCTTTTCTATAGTAAAATAGGAATGACCTACGGTAAAACTTGAGTTACTACAATAAAAACTAACTTTACTGTGGATAAACACTATTCACGGTAAAAAGTGAAGTTACTATGGTAAATACTATTCATGGTAAAAAGTAAAGTTACTGTGGTAAATACTACTCATGGTAAAAAGTGACTTTACCATGGTAACTACTATGCACAGTAAAAACAAGGTTACCCCTCCAAATGATTTCTGACTAAGGGAGAATATTTCTCCAGAAAATCTACCAACGAGGAATGGTCCCGGCAACGGAACCAAAATGTCATCACCCAATCCGGCACTATGATAATTCTCCATCTGGGAACTCTTCGTGCTATGATTATTTACTAATTTACAACCTTTATTTTGGTGGATGTAATCTGGAAACACAACAACAAACATAACACAAGAATACCCATAGAGACTATGATATGAAGGAATGATGACAAATCTGAAATATAAGTGTAAATTATTATATCAACATGAAATTGTTACAATCTCACCCATGAGGTACTTCAAGTGTTACTCACTTCACTTGTCTTCCAACAATAACTATGGGAGAAACTTCACAATGGATTCTTTAACACACCTTCTAAATGATGGCTTCCTTTACTCATACAATATTTCTCACTACTTCTCTCTATGCCAAATGACAGAAGGTGACCTCTTTATTTATAGGAATTCAGGATTATCCACCCTATCTCTAAGATAGGAAAGTAAATCTCTTCCGGCCAATCATATTCCATGCCTAAAATCTTGCCTTTTACATGTAGGCTTATCTTCTGAGATAAGATAAACCTTATCATCTCACATGGGGTTCCACCTTTTTAGACTTTTCTATCAATAAAATAACACAAAATATTTATGACATCACTCCTTGTCCTTATTACAAATATAATATTTCTAATTCCTAATCATGTAGACCCTACTTCTCTACTTACCCCCAAATTTGACATTCCAACATTACCGGACCACTTACGAAAATATTTAATTTTTACCACAACATTCCTATTGTACTTTGACTATTACTGTACTCTACTTTATTAGTGGCACCATACTGACGGTACCGTTATCTTCTATCAGACGCCACTACTAATCATACTTAACAACATCCTATTCCTAATACATACATAATAAAATAGAAACTACGGAGAAAAATTTTAATGTCGACAGAAGCCATACCACTCATCTCCATGAAAGCCAAGAAAATATATGAGTTCATCAATCATCACATCATTTGTCGCTTTGGTGTTCCTCATTGCCTCATTGTTGATAATGGAAAACAATTAAAAAATAAGACCTTACGAAAAAATTATGATGCCTTCGGCATTCAGCTAAGTTTCTCATCACCTTATTACCCACCAAACCAATGGCCAAGCTGAACCCACTAACAAAACCTTGAAAAAAATTCTCCTGAAAGTGGTTAATGATACTAGGAAGGACTGACATACCGCACAGTCCTTTTGCCATGTGGGCATACCGCACTAGTATTCACACTTCCACTTCCGCTAAACCTTTGTCTCTGGTCTATGATACATAGGATGTTCTACATCTCGAAGTATAGATCCCCTCACTCCAAGTCAAGTTCTCTTCATGACATGCTCAATGATGATGAATTTCATCAAGACCGTTTAACACAATTAGATTTATTAGACGAATGTTGTCTTAATGCTCTTGATCATCTTCAATTTTGCCAAAAACGTATCAAACAATCCTATGATAAACATGTCCATGAACGAACCTTTCACGTTGGTGATCTCATCCTGTAATGAAAAATCAACATGTAACTAAAGCAGAAAAAAAAGGTAAATGGGGGAAAAAAATTCTCTTAATTGGCTTGGACCATACATCGTGACCCCTACTTATGGATCAGATGCTTATCGTTTATATTCACTCGATGGTAAAACCGTACTTGATCCCCTTAATGTCTTGCATCTTTGACCATTCTACTGTTGAATTTTAGTCCTACCCTCACCTTTTTCCTCTTTCCATGCTCATCCCTTGAGCGCTATCCACTGCTTACACCTCACCAATGATTAAACAAGAATCATGTACGTACCCATCACTTGTTATCTTCTCTTGAATATGTGTACCATGGCATTGCACATAACATATGATTCTCATGGATACTTTTCATCTGCTTTTAGATGAGATCCCATGGTCGTTTCACCCTGCTTTCTGAACAAGAATCCTATTCTTCACCTTGGTCTTGTCCATGACTTCAAAGCCCTCACATGGGATCCCACTCCTTGAGTCAAACTTCCAATAAAAAGATGACTCCCTCAAAAGGACATCTTCCTCTCTACAATCACTACTATAAATAGAATACTCCCTCGAAGGAAAGCTATATAAAGCTCTTTAAAAAAAAAACAAAAAAAAGAGAGAAGAGAGAGAATCTGAAGCTTCCCGCATCGATCAGCTTCACGAAGACCTCAAGGAGTTAATTTCCTCATCCCATATAGAATTCCCGCATCAATCAATCTATCTCAAATATTAGTCAAAATAGAAAGCCTTTTAGTCATGGACTTGCCCATTATGACCTTGGATCTCTTGTCCAAAGAGCATTCTACCTCATACCATATAAAAATTAACCACCTTCATCCCTCTTACCATTTGCACTCCCATTTCCTACCGCCTTAAGGGACCTCTTGGAACTATGACATTTGGTGATCAGGTGACTATTATTCACCTTTAGGATAATCACTCATGCAAAGTTTTTAGGGTCTTATTTTCACTAGCCTACCTATGGTATGGTCCACTAGTTATGATCCTCACCAATCAAGTGGCTTTCTTGTCCCCTCTTATATTTTAACCTTCTTTATTACGTATTGATTACCTTATAAAGGACTTGTTCCTTAATGCTTACCTTTGGGTAATATTCTTCTTCTACCATAATGGAAATCACCCATACCAAGTTACCCACAATTCACCCACACCTAACAGACCTAAACCCAAATCATGCCTAAAACCTACCACCTTATTCTCATACCTCCTCACATTCTTCCCTAGCTTATGGGAGAACTACATCGGTCTAAGGCCCCTTTTCTCTGGGGATATGTAGGTAGCACTCCGAGGGCATGGGGCCCTTGGAGGTTAGCTCAACCATCATTGTCACCACCTTCCTTACCTTTTCCCATTCGCACCCATTCACCTCTTTCCATTTACTATCTGTTCCAGTCACATTCTACTCTAGTTAGTTTCCAATTTATCATCAAATAAGCAGATACTAATACATCACATTTACCACAATCCTACATTACATGCAATCATACCAACATGATCCATGTTACCATACATAGCACAAATTAAAACCAAACATATGCATTCATCTTCATTTCTTTCCCATCATATAGAAAACATGAGAAATTAACTCAACCATGCTTATGACCTGACTCCATCATGCCTAATAGTCACCGTATTCAACCATGCCTATGACCTGACTCCATCATGCCTAACACCAACCTGACTCAACCATGCATATGACCTGACTTCATCATGCCTAACACCAACCTGACTCAACCATGCCTATGACCTGACTCCATCATGCCTAACACCAACCTAACTCAACCATGCCTATGACCTGAATCCATCATGTCTAACACCAACCTAACTCAACCATGCCTATGACCTGACTCCATCATGTCTAACACCAACCTGACTCAACCATGCCTATGACCTGACTCCATCATGCCTAACACCAACTTGACTCAACCATGCCTATGACCTGACTCCATCATGCCTAACACCAACCTGACTCAACCATGCCTATGACCTGACTCCATCATGCTTAACACCAACCTGACTCAACCATGCCTATGACTTGAATCCATCATGTCTAACACCAACCTAACTCAACCATGCCTATGACCTGATTCCATCATGCCTGACACCAACATGACTCAACCATGCCTATGACTTGAATCCATCATTCCTAACACCAACCTAACTCAGCCATGCCTATTACCTGACTCCATCATGCCTAACACCAACCTGACTCAACCATGCCTATGACTTGACTCAACCATGCCTAACACACATATCACTCATCCATCTATGCATAAACAATCACAGTCTATCAACATCAAAGCATCATCATCAAATCATCCATCTCATCATATAAATTTGGATGTCCATACAATATACATGAATATCAAATAAAATGTCTCTCTCCAAAACTCTCATATATAGCCTCACTCTCTTTGGCACATAGGCCGATATATGATAAAAAAATACAAAACTCTCATACATCCTCACTCTCTTCGGCACATAGGCCGGTATATGATCAAAAGTATAAAAACTCTTGGCATGCAGGCTAGTATATATCAAAAATCAAAACTACATCAAAATAGAGAGTCATATATCAGGAATCATCTTGGTGGACATCCTCCATATCCTTCTCGCATGTTCCCTCTACCTCCTCGGCTCCTGTCTGATGACCTGCTAACATCTCCCCACCCATCATAGGTGGTGGTTGGGTTCCTATTGGTACATCAACTAGAGTTGGCCTCCGTGAAATGGTGGCCTCACCTTGACCATGTCTCGGGGCTCGATGGCCCCCTGTTCTCTCCATGTTATGGGTGTGTAATCAGGTCCTCTCACTAGAGGTTTGTTGTGCCCTGTACTCGGCATACGATATACAATCTATCCCTACCGCCGTTAGCTAGTCCTAATAATATCAGGCCTCATCTCTCGCCTCCCGTAACCTAGATATGGGTACTGTCTGTGGTGGCCCCATTAGCCTCTGACCCTATACCTACCCTGTGGGACCCTGTCCCACCCCTGTCTGTGAATTGGGACCCTGTCCCTGTGCCTGTGGTGATGCCATCGGTCCCTACCCCTATGCCTGTATTTGGGCATGTAAGGCACCAATCTATGCATTGCCATGGATAACTGGCCCTATCACACTGCAACTTGTGCTTGTAGGGAGGCCTCCCTAACCATCATCACCATCCCCATCTCCACCCTAAGCCATCTTGGCTGAAGACTGGCCACCTATACATGCAACTCGGCCACCTCCGCCTATAAACTGGCTAACTACCCCTGCACCATCCCTAACTAGGTAATCAGGGTTGCCACTTACCCCTGTAGGGCCTCTCTCTACACCGTGATAGTGGCTAAATCTAGCTACCCAGGTCTAGGTGGTATTTCTTATAAATGAGGTACGCACTACTGTCTATATCTATTTGTCACTCTAGCATCATCAATCTGCTAGTCTACCACCTGCTCCTCCTACCCTGTGGGCACTTTTGGCTATGGTAGAGGTAATGTACTCTCCACGTCATCTCTCCTGTACTGCGGGAAGGGTGGAGGTATGTCCTTTAGTAGCCCAAACTGTCATCTAACCCTGTTAATTGGGATCATCTCGTGCTCCCCGACATGATGCCCCTCTATCCATCTTAACATATAGAGGCCATCTAGCTCATTATGCCTCCGTCTATATGAGGGATAACCTACATATGGTCTCCATACGATGTCCACCCTAGACAACCCCTCCAATAGACACTTGTAATACGCTATATCATGTGTAGCCCTATCCGATCGATGCTCTCCAATCACGGGCACCCATCTCTTGTACCCCACCCACACCAATATCAGTGGAAATGCATATGCTCAGGGCATACCCAATAGCCACACACAAACTATGTGTTCATAGGCCCAATAGTGCAGTAAAAAGGCACAACATAGGCTAAACCTACGGAGCCACCCATACCCCACAACTCTCTGTATAACTACACCAAGAATGCTAGCAACTAGGAAGAGTAGGTCCGATCAATCACCATGTCATGTAAAACCCCCATTAGGGAGCGGGGAAATCTCCCACCCTTTGCATCCAACAGTGTGAAACTGTACACTACCTCCATCAATAACACAAGTAGCCTCATCTCCTTTGGATGGGCTAGGTACATCCCCTATAACTCAAGTTGGTATTATGGGAGGTCATGTCTTCCAGTCCCTCCCTAAACACTGTTAGCATCAACTCCTTCAAGGCCTCGGAGGATATCGAGTACACCTACGTCCCCAGTATCAGTAACCAAAAAATCCTAAACACGTCCTCCAGGGTGATTGTCATCTCACATGTCAGTAGGTGGAACGTGTGTTGGTCGTTGAATCCCATATATCGATGAGAGTGACCATCAGGCTCGGTTGCTAAACTATATGCCGATAGTGTTGGACCCCAATTAGGCCCACCTTCTCCATGTGCCACCACTCATCAACTGTCACTGTGCCTCACACTCTCAATAGTAGGGGTGGCACCTTGTCTCTCATCCACAGCTGATCTCTCCCCTAAATCCAACACAAACATCAAATTAATCTACCTTCATCATACCCACTCTCACCCTCGACACCTCACCTATACCTACTGTCTCACCTCTTTCTTTCTTCCCAACCTACCTTCCTATCACATTTCTATCTCCCCCCCACCCTCACCCACTATCATTTCCCCATACCCATTTTACCCCCGCCTATACTAGGTTTTTCACCAACACACCCTATTCTACCCTTCCCTATCTCACCCACTCAACCTAGGGCCCTTTTGACCCCTTTTTCTCCAAAACCCAACCAGTTTCGGTTATCTCTAACTGACCCCAGCCACCCCTAAACTGACATCGGTCACCTGTTTCGTGACCGATACTGGTTTGACCCTACCAATGTTGGCTAACCCCGACTAACACTAGTCACTGTCGTGGCAAAATATGTGACCCCCAAAACCCTAACCTCTTAAAAAAATCCCTCTCCTGACCCTTCTACCCACCCATTCTCATCTACACTTCGCTTCAACCCCATCCCACCCCTTATTCACCCACTTACCTCTCTCCTTGCTCCTATTCTACCCAATTCACCCTCCCACATTTAAAATTTCATTTTCCCCCCAAACCCAATTTTCACGACCTAACCTCTCACCTAATCTATCTCACAAAACACAGAAAAGGTTCGATGCTTACCTCATCATGTTGTCATCTCTATAGTGGCACGTATAGCCGTTGCATCTGTGGCCCACCTGATCCCTCTCCAGCCTCTGCCATCACCAATTTTTCACCTCACCTCTAACCAATAAAAACCAACCAATCTAATCTTGTGGACCCACCTCTCTACTACCAATCACCCACTCTGTGGCTCACCAACTCAGTCCCCATTCTCTCTCTCTCTCTCAGTATATAACTTTCCCTCTCTCTCATGTCATTTTCCCTATTTCACATGAGAAAAATGATTCCAAAAAACACAAATTTCTTCTTTCTTATAACATCCCTGACCTAACCGACATCGGTTTTACCTTCACTGGCATAGGTGACATGCCCTACCTTACCATGGTTGGTTACCCTATACCGGCATTGATTACCCTTGACCGGTATTGGTCACCCTCTCTTCCACATTGCCCACAATTTCACCCTATTACGCTGATCGTCACTCTTTTTTCCCTCACCCAACACTTACCCTGACCATTCACCTCACCCTCTTGACCTCATCATTTACTACCTAACCTCGTCATCTTTTGGGGACTTGTTATTTTACCCATACCCTGACCCTACCCGTTCTGTGACCTAGATTCTTGGACTTGGACCATTGCTAGTGACCTTTGACCCCATGTGTTCGCTATACCTTGCGACACTATTACCTGTGTTGATTAACATCCTAGCCTACCTTGGCTTTTGCCATGACCATTTATCTTGACCCAACCCTTGGTGTACCGGAACACACCTAAATGTTCCCACACCTAACCTGTGTTGTGTTTCCTGACTATATCCTATACCTGGATGCCAGAATCACCTCAACCTTGTTTGGATAAACCTATCGACCTTAGATAATGTAGAGTTTGCGTACTCTTCAGCTTGGTACCGTGCTGTGGTTTATACGTGTGCATACGTTTTACTGTTACTACCTTTGACCCTAACCCATTACCTAGATTACCTGAGTGGACCCTTTTTCCCTTTGTACTCGTGTTTCCCACCTTCCTCTTCATCACATTCACCTTTTATCAAACCACTCACCGATTCCACCTTCTCCCTCCTTAGTTCCTGGTTTGAGGGGGATCACCTTCACCCACATATGGGGCAATCACATCTTATTTTTGTCAGTGTCATTTACCAATACAAGCTACACAACAAAAAGAGGCAAAATGTAGACATTAAAATTAGGTCACAATCCCCTTTGTCCCTCATCAAATAAACACCTTGAACACATTCACCTAAGCATGGCCCCTTTCATTCCACACTAATATTAATTTAATTAATTAAATTAAATTAATTCATTATCCTCACAATATTTATTATTTAAATATCCTAATTGGGATAATGCCCACATATCCACCTCATCTAGCCACCTCACCCTAAGACCTATTTTTAATAAGTTACCATAACTAACTAAGTGTAGACACCAAATTTGTGTCTTACGACCCCTTGTGACCCACATCTCATTTCGCAACCTAACCTCATCACCTAAACCTTACACAATTATTTATTAATTACCTTGTAATTGATAAATCCACATCACCTTACCTGCCACCTCATTTTGCCACCTCATCATGACCTAGTCCTAACCCTAAACCAACCTAATTAAGACCTATAACTTGGTCCACACCTACACCCATGACTAATGACCCCTTTCTCGCACCCAAAACCGACCTTCTAGTCACTTGGCCAAGCCCCGCAACTAATCTCTCGGGAGAAAAGCAGGGAAAGTGGGCGATTTTACTAAAAATAGCCTGCTTTTTCCTAACCAATACCGGTTCCTACTCGACCACCGTCGGTTACGTAACTGCCATCGGTTCCCTGTAAATGGGCTCCCCAAACCAAAAACAAAGATAGAAGGATTTTTGGATCAATCGGGATCATCAGGAGCGATCAAGAGAATCCGGATCTTTACTTGGCTGAGCAGAGACAAGTGAAGAGACAAGAAGAGTTTGCAGCAAAGGAGATCAAGCCCAAGACTGCAACTGGATATCAGAGCCCTGTGATACTCAGCTGATCATCAGGAGGGAGATATCTCATCTTCTGTGTGTCAGGCCATCCTACCTCAGTTCTACCTTTGTCATCAGAGTTCCTGGACCTGCATCTTCGTCAATAACCAGTAAGTTACATCTTGTATGTCCTCTTTAATAACATTTCTCAGACTTTTTGAATCACAGTCCCCATAAATTCATTCCTAGATCCACTACCCAATGTGTCATTGCATCTAACTATCATTCATTTACCTCTCATCATCTCATTACCTAATATCACCCATATACCAGCCTTCCCAACAACACCGTTACCCTACAACAACAACCACCCCCACAACACAACTAACCTACAGATCCTAAATCCAACCGATGTCGGTTATCAGTGACCGGCATCGGTTATTGTGGTTCAAAACCAGAAATCAGCCTTTCCCCTACCTGTTTCAACAAAGCAACTTAATTGATATTTTACAGTCTTTTGGTGTTAAATTCATATTAGTAGGGAAACTAACCACCTTCGAAAGGAAGCTTTATATTTCCTGGGCCCAAGGCAATTTCCTCATTTATTGTCTAATCAAAATCTTGTGGTCTTGTGTTCTTATTTGCAGGTAGTCCTTCCAAGACAAAAAGGAGTTCTTCGCAGTCAGCCTGATCTTTCTCTACGGTACGCACACACCATCTCGACATTCAACAGGTATTCCTCCTAGCCCCAACCCTTATCTGTTTCTCAAAGGAATGATAAGATAGAAGCAACTCTATCACCAGAAGCTCAAACATTCTGAGCGAAACACTAAGAGCTACCCAAACCCTAAAAATCAATGCCTACATTCCCTCTAACCACATTCCTACCCATTAGAAGAAAGCTTCCATGCTAATCCGTGGCATAAAATGAAATGAGATCCTAGAAAATCAATGGGATCTGCCTAGTTTACTAAACCTAGGAAATCCTGCCCTAACCAACGCTGGTTACCCTTAACCATAGCCAGTTAATCCGGAACCACCATCAGTTACCATTTAATCCCACAAATAACCTTATTTTGGGGTTGGCACATTTTCTAAGAAATAATCACATCTTTTGAGAACAAGTGACAAAACCAGAGCTACATGCAAGTAGAACCAACATTAGTATACACATCAGAGCATCCATAGCCAGTACCAGAAGCAATCACACATCCATATGCCTTTACGGAAGCATCTAAGGAAGCACCATCACTACATCAAGTTCATTCCATTTGATCACCCACCATTACTAACTAGGCATCAAGCTTGTACAAACAATAAGTTTTGTTAACAAAGATTTATCCATTTATCATTTGGTATATTTTTTACATCTGCTACTAGTTTCTGCTCTCATTTCCATCCCCCCATCATTTACCTCCATGAAAACTTGACCATATTTTTATCCACACCCTTACATTTCCCATACCTATACCTTAATCATTCATATGCATACCTTAGATCCATACGAATCTTTCCATTGCCCTTCCATCTTCAATTAACCTCATATCTATCACCCAACCAACTTTTATTGAGTTTCCTATACCCCGACCATACTGACACTGGTTAACCACAACCGTCGCTAGTTAGCCTAAACCAATACCGGTCATACCAGACCGATGTTGGTCTCTATGTCTTTTACTAGGAATCAAGAACAGAGTTTCTAAACCTCCACCAAATACCCAAAATCACCCAAAATCTCACCCTGAATATTATCAGTACCCTGACAAAGACCTTGACCTTTGGATTCAATCATAACTTAGCCTATTGTGAATGAATTTTCTTATTATAGACAAATGAGATACCTAAATCATTTTAATAATAGTATGATTTCCTTTAATATCAGCATTAAGTTGTTTTAAACATTGGATTGACAGCCATCTAGGAAGTATCACACTTCTCAGATCTAGCACATGCTAGGAAGTCCACTACATATATTGTTTAAATTTTATTTGGTGGTCTTGTGTTCCATTTCAGGTAGTTCCTCCAAGCAAAAAGGAAGCTCCCACGATCATCTATGGATTCAGAAGTCATACACGCGCAAAAAACTACAACCAGTATTTACCCTTATCTATTTCGTCAACATTCAAAGAAACGTGTCCAGAATTAGGTGAAATAGGGAGTCTCCTATACTTGACCTATACTCACCCTAATATTTCATTTGTAGTAGGGCTTGTATCTTAGTTTGCACATTCTCTTCATATTATTCACTGACAATTTGCCAAAAATATTTTTCGCTATTTACAGGGCACTTCCCACTTTGGCCTACATTACACTAGGGGTTCTACTCAATTGGTTTGGTATACAGATTCAGATTTGGAAGGTTCTATTGATGACAGGCATTCCACTTCTGGCTATATTTTTTTTCTTGGTTCTTCTCTAGTTGCTTGGGCATGCAAAAAACAACAGGCTATTGCAATTTCATCTTCAGAGGTAGAGTACATGGTAGAAGTTATAGCAAGTCAACAGATTCTTTGGCTTCAAAATTTATTGACAGAGTTTGGATTCCCATAGGATTCACCAACTGTAATTTGGTGTGACAACCAAAGTACAATTCACATTTCTCGCAACCCATTTGAGCACCAGCGGACCAAGCATATTGAGATACACATCCACTTCATTCATCAACACATTCAGGATGGAGTTCTTTTCTTGGAGTACATTCTGACTTAGAAGCAAGTTTCAAACATCTTTATGAAGAATTTTTCATCACCTCGCTACCTTGAGTTGCGTATAATACTTGGGGTTTCAGAATTTATTCTTAGGGGGTGTTCGTGAGAACATCTTCCTTCTTCTTCTTCTTTATCTTTCCTTATAGAAGGATTCTTTCCTTTTGTTTGAGATTTCTTCATGGATATATTGTACATGAGTGCCTCATTAGGCCTAGTTACCAGGACTTATATTGTGGACATGCCACTTCTATTTTGGCCCCTAGCTTCACTTGAGGGGGGTGTTAGAGTAGGTATTTACCTTAGCTCATGTTCACCTAGGTAATTTATTTTCTTTTATTGTATTTACCCTCACCCACTCATGTGTGTGGATATTTATTTTTATTTATTTATATATTAGGGGGATATTATCTAGTTATTAGCTATAGTTCTTTCCTTGATGTCTAGTTCTCTCCTAAATCTATGGACTTGACTAGTTCTTTCCTTGATTTATGGCTTGATCTACGACCTTGACTAATCCTTAGATTGTTATTCCTAGCCTATATAAACAAGTCCCATTCTCATTGTATGTCATTGAGTTCCATAATAATATATGATATTGTAGCTCATTTGTTTGCAAATGTTTATGTAAAGTTATTCTAGAAAATTACATTCATGTGATTGATCATGGTGTTTGATTAGCATTTGAGTTCTTGGCTTGGTATGATTTGGTTATTATTCCTTTTCATACTATGTACAACTCTAGTTTTTCAATGCTAATTAAGGAAGAAATTTTTTTTTTCTCATTTTGTGAATTCATAAGAGAGAAATCCTTGTGAAAATAAAAAGAGATTGTTAATTCTTCCATTCCTCCCACTCTCTAATATCCTCCATTCTCATACTATGTAAAACTCTATATTTTTAATGCTAATTAAGGAATAATTTTCTTTTTCCATGGCATATGAGTGTGTGCATATTTGTATGTATGGATTCCTCTAGCCAGTAGCATTAAAATCTTGTGCTTTTCTTCTCTTTAATACATGTGATGAAATTTCTAACTAGTGTATGTAGGAATCTGATTTTATACTTACAACATTAGTTCTTCTACCTCATATTCTCACTCCCTTTCCTGATCTTAAGACAAAGTCATCTCTAGTAAGTGATTGCTAGCTTTACCATAAGGCCACTAGGAAAAACCCACCTTTTCAAGCACATGCAAATAAAGTTGTTCCATCTAAGTAGAGGGACTTCGACTCCCAAAGAGTTGGCAAGAAACCTAAAAATTTGTCCACTCGATAAATTTTCTTGCCAACAGTTTTTGGCACCCACCATGGGGTAGATTTAGCAGCATCTGCACCCAAAATATGACCACAGGGTCAAGAAAATAAAAAAAAATTAAATATCCAATTTTTTTTTTTTTTTGAAAAAATAAAAAAATAAAAAAAGGAGTTGACAAAAATCCATTGCTAAAAGACACACTGTTGATTCTTACAAGTGAGCTTTCATATTCCTATTGTAATTTTTTTCAACACTAGAACCTGAAGAGGAATTTGAAGAAGAATTTTCTGAAGTAGAAGCTTAAGTGGTAGAAAAAATGTTAGATGAATTAGAAAGACCTCAACCCATTTTTCTATGAGGAGTAAATACATGCCCACTTTCTCTTTAGCCATATCTTCACAATCTATAGATAGATTCCTACAAGAACTTTCCCAAATTCAAAGGTGATGACACACAACTCCCTGAAGAGCACATATCAGCCTTTACTACATCATGTGGGATTCTTGGTGTCTAACATGAAGATGTCTCTGTAAGATTTTTCATGAAGTCTCTCCAAGAAAAATATGCAGAATGGTTCTACCTCCTTCCTGTTAGATCCATCACTTATTGGAATGAAATTAAAAGCAAGTTTAAGGAAAGATTCAAATCTACTGAGGACTTTTAAGATATCTTTGTTCAATTATAACAAATAAAGAGAGGACCAAATGAAACTATGAGGGACTTCATGGTTCGTTTCGATCGGTTTCTCTGAAGGATACCAGAAGAGTATTTGCCATCTGAAAACAATGTCAAGAGGTTCTTCCTTAGTGCTTAGTCACCAGAGGTAGGATTTTTCCTATGAAGAGTTAAACCAAGGAATATTGCAGAAGAAAAAATAATTTCCATTGAACTTGAGGATGACCTCATCCTCTCTGGAAAGATAAAACATCCCTCAAAGGGTAAAGCCCATAATCCTAAGGATGAGTGAATGGATCCTGTCTTACTTAAATTGACAAATTAACTAACAATGTTGAAGAGGAATTTTTTTGAAAGATTGACTCCTCAAATAATTTACAGGAATTAGATTTCCAGAACACCCTGAAGGCTTACCTTAGAGGCCGCACCTATCAATTCTCATTGCAAGATTCATGAAGATGAAGAAGAGTTTGAAGAAGAAAGTAGGGATGATGATCTTCTAGAGGTTGAAGAAGTAGAGAATGACACACAAATCAGATTTTGTGAGTGTTATGGAGGTGATGAAGATTATGACAAAGATGCACCCAGTTTCTCACGTGTCATGTTTACTCATTCCTAGTCTCAAAAGGGAGCCTCTTCCTCTGTTGCTATTGCAAAGAACAAGAAGACTAAATATCCTCTTTTGGTGACTCCACAAAACAAAATAATCAATCGAGGATATCCACTTCCACCTTACATGGATTCCAAATTGGAGAAACCTGAACTTGTGATAAGCGAAAGGTCACCCAAAATTCCATGTAAGTCTTCCAATTCTTCTTCCAGTTCTAAATCTAAATTTACCCCTGTAAAATTTGATACTTCAAAAGATTCCACTTTACCTTTTAAAACATACTTGGTTTCCAAAACATCATCCCCTACGTCTAAACCTTTCCCAGCTTCAAAATCAATCCTTTCATCCCCTAGTCTACATCTACCCCTTTTGACTTCATAGAATATGCAAAAAAAGAAAAAGTGTAGATTACTAAAACCAAATATTTACGGGCTCACCCTAAATAATTTAAGATATTCATCTGATATATCAGGGATGGTATTTTAACACCCAATGTTGTAACTCTTAGTTATAAAATAATACTACCAAACCCACCTACACCTCCCTCACAGAACATTCTTTCCATGAGTGCATCAAAGATATACAAGGTCAATTATTTCCATCTCTCCCTTCTCATTGGAGAATACATATTGAAAAATTACATTATAGATTCTGGTGCCTTTGACAATGTAATGTCTGTGAAGGTTACCAAAGCTCTGAAACTCACTATGACTCCACCCGATGGCTCTTGTTACTCCATGTAGTCAAAGGAAGTCCCACTTGTAGGTAAGATCAAAGACACACAAGTTTCTCTTGCCAAATTTCTAGATAAAAGGATATCGATGACTATTTTGGTAGCAGAAATCCCAACAACTTTTGGAATGCTGTTAGGACAAAGATTCTACTAAGACCTGGGAGGGAAAATTTAGATGAATTGGTCTTCTGCCACCACACTAGTGAAAGGATATATGGAGAAGTTGCTTCTTGTGAAAAATATGAGGTATAATGTGTGAAAGTCAGGAGATCTAGGAGCCAACATTTTGTATCAAAATAGCCGGAGGATGAATTATTTTATGATTAATGAAGAGGAGGATGAGATCCCAATCTTGATAGGACCAAATATTCCTTCTCAGAGGAATATTGACCAAGAGGAAGCAGTAAGGAAATTTAATTTGTAAGAAGATAGTCTTGAATTAATAGATGATGTGGGCCATGAAGAAGGAGAACTGGTTCTTGGTGAATTTCAAAGCAAGAAATCAGCTTGTACGCTTACCCAAGAGGAGGAGATATTCTCATTCCCATTTGAGGATGAATTTTTTCTCGATCATGCCTTCCATGAAGAATAATAAAATCCAGTTTGTGATAAGCCCTTGAAAATATTGAAAGAATAATTTGTGCAAGATATATTAAGAGTTACGGAAGAAATAAAAGACCCTGAGTTCAGTCTCGATCTCATGATGCAAGATATGGAGTTGCAAGATAGGAATCAATCTAATTCAGAACTCTCAATAAATTTAGAGGGTATCCATGATGAAGTAAAGCAAGGAAAATAATCTGATGCACCTCGTGAGATAATAGGTGACGTATACAATAATAAAGTTGAATTTTTATGCTTCCCATTTGAAGAAGAAGATTCTCTATGGGATGAAAAATCTAAGACTCAAAGTTTTGAGGTCCCCCAATTCAAGGCCCCTCTTGAAAAAGAAGTAAAAAAATTCCATGAGCCTCAATATATCAAAGCAATGCCTCTGAATGGTTTCCTTAAATCTCAAAGTAAAGAGTTTTTATATAAGGGAAAAGAGAAACTTCTGTAAGTTTCAAAGAAAGATTCTATACAAGGGATCTTGGAAACATTAAAAGACACAAGATATCCCAAGCTAAGTCTCATCTTCTTGGATCATGCTATGGCTATACAAAATGGATATGAGGTCACCTTTGATTCTTCGTGTAATATTAAAACACCTCATATTGATAGGAGTCAAAAAGATGAATGCAATGCTTCTTGTGAAAAGGATGTCTAGGAACATGAATGGGTGAAAAAATAAAAATCAGGGTACTTAATCTATTTGAATAAGAACTAGCCTTGGAGTAGTAATGATGTGATAGAAGAAAAAGAAACAATGTGGATACGCGTAAAAGGTCACTAACACTAAGAAACTGATTTCAAAGGAAATGAAGGCAATGTAATTTTTAAGTGAAAGCTTGAGCATCAAGGAGCTCATGTAGGCTCACTCCTAAAAAGTATATAGGAAATCATGAAAACACCTTGCTTTCATAAGTAATTGAGGAGAGGAGGGTACTTTTTGGAACTAGTTAACGGCTTCACAAAACATCATCATTTGATGTTACCTCTTCGGGGATAACTCCAGAAAAGGAAAGTTCTTCAGTAAAAGTGGGTTGTCCCCTGCATTGTACCATAGGTGATTTAGGTGTGTGTTTCCATTCTTGTTGTGTGTTTTTTTCCTTTTTCATGTGTTGTGTGTTTCCTTTCATTATTTCTCTCTCTCTGTGTGTGTGTGTGTGTGTGTGTGTGTGTGTGTGTGTGTGTGTGTGTGTGTGTGTGTGTGTGTGTGTGTGTGTGTGTTCTTCCTTTGAATCTATCTCATACAAATTATATGTGACTCCTATAAATCCCAATGGATAAGGCACTGGTGAATGTATTATAAATGTATATTATGGGATTTACCATGCCATGTCTTCATTGTGCTCAGTCCATATCATGTATGCAAGCTAGGGCCAACTGTTGTTATGTAAATGTGCAATAAGAAAATTTCAAAATTTCAAGCATGAAAACAAACCATAGTGTTGAAACTTTTCAAATTCATACGTTTCCAAGACACTCCCAGTTTAGTCAATCCCAATCACCAGTCCTATCCTATCATTCAAATGATACCTATGTGAATTTTAAGTGTCCCCTAGGTTATTTAGGAAAGAAAATTCAACCCCCCTAGGTGATTTAGGGTCTCTCGGAGCATGCAAGCTTTCAAGTAGTTCTTGGAGGGGATATCATTAGCCTTCCTAAGACAACTTCACCACCCCCAGAGAAGATCAGAGGAGAAAGAATAATTTTTGAAGAGGATTCAAGTTCTAGTAACATCAAGGAGATGATTTTGAAATATTCAGGGAAGATTTGGAGGTGTTGGAAACAATTCAACGAAATTAGGTTTTCGGTCCTAAACGAGCACGCATCGTGAACGAGGACCTGAGTTTCAAAGAAAGATTTTAGGAGCCCTGTGATGATTTTAAAGCCCAATAAAGTATCAATGGAAATAATTTTCAATGTCCTCTATGTTGGAAAAAATGGGAATTCTTTAAACATCATGCATTGCTCTAGGCAACTTATTCTTTGGGAACATGACAAATGATCGCAAGAAAGAAGGGGTAACTTAGAGGTGTTATAGTTAAATTTTGATCTTGTTAGCATCACTATTGGATTAAATGGGTTTTTTTCAGGTGTAATAATATAAAATTTCATCCAAAAATTATTCGGGAGCTTGAGATATCGCCTTTGCAAGTTGGCTCCCAAGATATGCTTTCCAACACTTTGTCAAAAATTTTATGGGACACACGGAAGAATATGGTGAAGGTGCATTTTCATGTCCCCTTTGTCCCTTTTCAAAGGGAAATAAGAGACAAAAAATTGAACCCAACCATTTTTTAGCCTCTTGGACCCCCATATGAGCTCGAAGACTCATGTTAAGCCCCCAAGTGCTCAAGTTTAGCCCCCTCTGCTAATTTGCTCATCGAATTAAAAGATGCCAAGTGTCAAGCCTAGGTTGAGGAAAGATTTTATGTCCCTTTAGTCCCTTGAGAAAAGGGATGATAGGGACATATAAATGCACCCCATCCCTCTCCCTTCCATTTTCATGCTATAAATACTGACATTTAGTCATTTTTTCATATTCTCCCCCCCCCACACCTTCATACCCTACCGGAATGTTTCCAAATTTTCTCCAGGAACAAGAAACCAAAATTTTTACATTCAAATCACTCCACACAATCCCTCTTTATCTAGAAACACAAAAATCACAAGAATAATGGATTTTAATGATGAAAAAATGAAGAAAAAGAATATTTTCATTAGAAAACCCTCATAGTAAAAAATGCTTGTTTCTCTCAATCTAGAGCATGGATTGAGATGCCATCTTTTGTAGACTTCATAATTTTCCAAGATGATCAAGATGAAAAAAACAAGAGATCGAATGGTTCCCTAAATCATTTTTTCCAATAAAAAAAACTTTTCATGCCCTTGCTCACATTCGTCAGATTTCCCATCAATTCGGAAATGGAATCAAGATAGAAAATTTCCCATTGAATCCTAGTGAAAAACCTATCCCAATGGATTCAATTTCATCATAATCAGAGGTGAAAATAAGACCTGCAAAAATGCTTCATGAATCCATTAATGGTTGTCATGGTAGCTTTGTGATTGAAGCTTTAGCCAGGTAAAACTTTCATTTTTTATTTTCAAGCTTTATGGCGGGAAAAATCCAGTGAAATTTGGAGGATAAGGTCACAAAGATGAGTAGAGTTTGAAAATATGTGTTTCATTGCAAACCAAGCACTATAAATCGACTTTCCAAAAAAAGTAAGCTTGCCTATATAGGTTTTCTATGTTTGGAAAGTCATCATCAAAAGCGGCTATGACAAAGGCAGTGTGTACTAAAGATCATCAGGAAGTTAGAATGATTTTCCAAAGTAGAAAAAAAATGAACACTTACTAAAAATAGTAATTTCCCTATATGGGTGCTTACTAAAAATAGTATGTCAACCCAAGAAGTGGTTGAGGTGAAGGTAGTGTGCATAGGAGTGAATGAAGAATCTCATCACATCCAGATGGTCAAGAAGAGTAAAAAATCACCTCTTACCAAAAAAAGCTAGTCTCCCATTTGGGAACTTGCTATTAATGGTAACTGACACTCAAAGGGAATTTTTGGCTCAACGGGACAGAGAGGGATGATCATTCAAGTCAACATCACCATTTGAGATCATCATAGGCATTTCTCACAGGTCATTCAAAATCCATCTCAAGGGACTTGGACAATGTCTTTTGACACTCACTTCATGGCTCAAGTTATAGGAATATAATGTGTAAGGAAAAGGTTGCAATCATTAGCAAACATTTCATTCAACTTGGCAGGGTCATTTTTGAGTTCCTATCTCTTCTGAGGGGATCTTCATGAGTTGTGCTTGTGGTCACCGAAAGAACCATTTAGCAGTGTTTTTAAATACTCAATCAAAGGTGTCCGTGAGTTGTCTGAAGGAGTTTCTCAGGGTGCAAAGAGTTGAAAGATTCATAGTTTCACTACATTGGAGGATTCAATCAACAAGGATAATTGGAATTCTCCAGGAGACACATCTACTTCCTTAACATGATCCTTTCTCTCTCTCTCTTTTCTCACCCCCAACTTTCTCTCTCTTCAATGTTCTAATTTCACGTAGGGGTTACAATTTTTCATGTCTCTAACTCATAACAAATTCTCCAGGATCCGCATCTGCTTCCTCAACAAGATAACAAATTCTTCCATTCTCCACACTCTCTAATTTCCTCCATTCTCATATTACATACAACTTTTTATTTTCAATGCTAATTAAGGAAGAAGTTTATGTTTTCCATGGCATATGAATGTGTGCATATTTGTATGCATGGTTTCCTCTAGCCGGTAGCATTAAAATCATGTGCTTTTCTTCTCCTTAATGCATGTGAGTAAATTTCTAACTAGTGTATATAAGATTCCAATTTTCTACTTGCAGCATTAGTTCTCGTACCTCATATTCTTACTGCCTTTCAAGCTCTTAAGACAAATTCATCTGTAGCAAGTGATTGCTAGCTTTTCTGCAAGGTTAGTGGAGTGCCCCTATTGGATTCCCAGCCATAAGGCCACCAGGAAAAACCCACTTTTTAAAGTGCATGCAAATATAGAAGCTGCACCAACTAAGTAGAGGGACTTTGACTCCAAGATCATTGGAAATAAACCCACAAATTCATCCACTCAATTTTTTTTCTCACCAACAGATCTTAATACAATCCCTTCTATAGCAAAAAAGAAACCCAAGATAGTTTTAAGGATTTTCACTAATGAGAAAGGGGAATGAGTTACCGATATTTTCTCATCCACAATAGAAAAGAGTGAACGTGAAATTTTTTCACAAGATTACCAAGTATCCATGGTTAGTTTGGAAAAAGTTACAAGAGAGGTTATAAAAGAGGAATTCCAAAATTTGATTCGTAGTTTCTCTTATAAAATGGATAAATAAAAAGACACCAAGGAACATCTCAAGGAATAAGTGTGATGTATCCTAGAATATACCCACAAATCCCAAGGTGTGCTGACACATCACTTAGATTGGAATGAGCGCTCACCTGAAGCATGTAAGGGTACCAAGTCCCTCTTTAGAGTAGCTTGTTCAAGATGTTAGCATGATTGAAAATATAATTCAGATCCATAACAGATAATCAATTACACCACATTGCATAAACCAGATCTAGATCTAAACCATATGAAAGATTGACTAAACAATGATTATAATGAGATTTACAATGCAAAATCCATATTCAGTCACATCTAACACCATTATCCAACCAATATTATCCATTATATTAAATAATTTAAAACATATAAGCTTCATACATCATGATCTAGTTTCCATAGTCATGCACACTAGAAATTTTGCAACATAACTCTCCAATAAAATGATATATCCAAACCATGCAAATAAATACATATATATAGGGATGGGGACTTTCCCTTTACCGCCCATGCACCTTCCAAAAATAGGCTACATGCTAATAATAGCCATGTGCCTTTACAAGAGAATACAAAATCATGCAAGTGCTAATAATAGATCTTTTAAAGTTAATTCTAAGTACAAATCTAATTATTAGCCTAAAATTCGGCATGGTGCTCAATCTTCTACTTGCTCTAGAATAACCTTGCGTATCCCACAAGTCTTCATACCTTTATGTGCTCTGCACTCCATGTCCAAAAATAGCCTTGATCTACAAAAGTGGCTAAGTCCCGTTTCTAACCTATTTTTGGGTGTGCTCCTATTTTTCTATAATTCCGCATGCGTATACGTGCCCTGTTCCCATGCACCCAATCCTTATGCACTTTCATCCTTGAGATATATTTTATCTACTCAATATTACCCCACACTAAATGCATTTCTGCCCCTGAAAATTGGTAATCTCTACTCATTTTCTCCATGAATAAAGAATAATGAATACAAGAATAAACAATTACATGACCAAAAAGAGTGAAGTATTACTTGACACCCTGCTCCTCTACCGACATGATCAATTCTAGATAATCCTTTTTAATCTTTGCCTCTAATGTCTACCAATCACTCAGTGCTTCACCTATTTTATCAAGGACATCTGCAACCATGGCTTCCAACTCATCCTGAGTCATGTTTTATTTTTCATTTTGCAAACTCCGAACAATGTTAGCCATGCTTGAAATCATTCCCTCCATGAAGTCCATCTTCTGAGAAATGAGCTTCATAATTTTTTCCATCCTTTCCCTATGTGGATTTTGGGCTTTTGCAAGTTCTTTTCACTTTTCTTCGAGAAGAGAAAGCCTATCCATGTGCCTCAGCATCTCATTCTTCATTGAATTTAGGACCTCATTATACTCTTCAATTTTCCTTGTTATGATAATTGAATTTTGTGTCGTGCACCTATTAAGAGCTTGATTTTCCTTCTTAAGCTCATCCTTCAAGGCCTGCAACAATGACTCATAACTTGCAACTTTTCTTGTAATCGTGGCCTTTTCCTTTTTTGCCTCCTTTGTAGCATCCTTTGGTGCTGGCATATGCATGGTCCCTTCAATGAATACCAATTTTACCAAAGCGTGAAGGTAATACATAACAAAAGGAAAATTTTCTGGAACTTGTGATTCTAGGTGTGGTTGTACCTTCAAAATGCCATCTCCAATTTCCTCTACCATACTCACCAATGATTTCACCTTTTCTTTAGCCCTTTCTTTGTCTACTATTAGCCACATTATCTCTTTATCATTATCCTTATTATCATCCATCAATGACCTAAGGGTTTCCACTTTATCTATGTTCCTACATATAACCTTTGTAGATACCTTCCCCAAGGAATTTCTTACTTGCTCATCTGACATGAAAATAGGCTTAACATTCATGTGTTAAACATGAGGCATTTTCTTCATCCTACACAAAACACATGACTCTTCACACACGTCAAAATCAAACTCATCCATACGATTCAACATAGACCTTGATAATTACTTTCATGTGCGTGCGTTCAGCATTTCTGCATCCGTCAGCTCCCAACCATACCAATCCTTAGGCTCCATAGTGCTTTAGAACTACACGCGTATGATTTTTCTTGTGTCATCCAGATATCCCATTGTAGGATTCTCATAGTCTTCCACCCCATTATCCTTCCTTGTTTGCCTTCCTTTTGGAACTTGGGCACTTGAATCTAGAATTAGGCCTTCACCTTCTTGTGTAGTATGGGCTGATCTTGAAGGATCACCCTTATCTTCTTCTATTTTTTTCTCCTTCAGATTCTCTTCATCATTCTTCATTTCTTCACCACAAGGATCCTTTGTATTCTCAAGATGTACTGGAGTACCTGACACGCTTTTCCCATATTCATCCTCCTCTTCTTCCTTAAACTTGAACTTACACCTTTTTCTCTTTTCAGACTCTACTTTCTAAGGCAAATTCCTAGGTGATATCCTTAAAGGTTGTGATGTTCCCGTGCTCTGAGCCCTTATTCTTTGCAACACACTTTTAAATTATGGCTCCTTGATGGTCTGATCTACATCCATTTCCATTGCGCCCATCCCCAACACTTCATTTTATTTTTTCTGTAATGGAGGAACCACCTCGTGCTCTCTCTTCTCTCCAACCATAGGGTTTCTTCTACCCCTGTGCTCTAACCCACCAATATCTTCATGAAGTTATTCTTCTTCTTCTTCAATGGGAAAAGTATCCTCTTCCTTTAAAGTTCCCACAATATATTTTCCTTTGGGTGGACTAGGGAGCTTGAATTCATTCTCCAAATACTTCCCATTTTGTATTTTAGGCTTCAAGTATATATATACCAGAGCCACGCCCATCTTTCCAATGGTCAAACTCACAACCTTTATGTTAATATCATATGTGATTAATCTTTCAATGTAAGTAGTCTTACCTGGATGGACATATGACTTCCTTAATGTGTGGTAGTCATAATCTACCTTGTTAGCATTGAACAACAACCAATGCACATATGAAAACCTATGTACATATGATTGAAAATAACACACTTTGAAGGCATATGACAGCTTGCACAAGGGGATCCATTTTCCATCCTTCATCCCAAATCGCCCAATACAAAAGTGTTGGTACATGGAAAATTGTACTTGTTTATCCAATACCAAAGGTAACTCCTTGGGTATTTGTTAGTGCAAAATCACAACATCCCCAAATGAGTCATCATATATGTTTTTCTAAGGTAGATTCATTTGGTGTGATTCACATAATATTGAGTTTCCCCAAAGTGTGGAACTTTGTAAATGGAAAAACTCTCCAAAAAAGGCTAGTTCCTCTTCCTAAACTACCTGCCACAAGCTATTATAGTGCAAGAAAGATAATCTAATCCTAATCTAACTATCCAAGGAGGAAGGGAGAGAAATAAAACAAGAAAATAGATCCTACACTAAAATGGTGATACACCAGAGAAGGAAAACTACTGATCATCTAACCAAACTTCCATGAAACGAAGGGAGGTAAGAAATGGAGAGGGTGAACAATGGCATCACATGAAAAATATCAGATTCACACAGAAAACATTTCAAACCTGACAAACAAAACTCCCACACTTGTAAACAAACATCCAAAACATGCACATGTTCCCTGTAATGAAGAGAGGCAAGAAGAAACAACCAAAAAGAGCAAAGGATGGACAAATGCATCAAAAAAAACATTTTTTATTGCTTCAAAAGTTTTCATAGAACTTCATTCACAAGCAAGAGACAAAAATTTCATTTACAGAGCAGGGGAGGAGGTTCAAACTCCATTTTTGACCCCAAGGAAGAAAAGAGGGGGAGGCAGAGAGAAAAAACAAACAACCATTTGAATTTGCCCCTTTATTACAATATATAGGAAGAATGGGAGAGAGAAGAGGGAAGAATTCAAATCCTGCTCCAATCACCTTGAGATACGCATTGAATCCTATTTTGAAATCTCAACCACTGAATATCAATGTCTTCTATAAATCCTCCCATAATATGTCACTTCTGGTTCTTCGGTGGATCAAATCGAATAAGATCTGGTAGTTGAAGAGATCAGATTTTGTGTTAGTGGCCTGGAAGAATTTTCTCCATTTTTCTCCCACCTAACCTCCCCAAAATTAAATTTTTAGATCTTCATGTTGTAGAAAAGGCTGATATCTTTCCAATGGTGTAATATTTTCTATATTTTGAGCCTGATTCGAAAAATATGCCCCTTCAAAATTTGTATTGGGTCCATATAAAAAAGTTGGGAAACAATTTGAAAATGGGTCCCCTTTTTAAACTAGAAATGTGGAGGGTTGACATATGTCCAAGGGCGGCCTCTGAATTTTTCTTTTGGAGTGGCGTGGTGTTGACACTTGGCTTCTTTCATAGCCTGCTTGATCTCCTTATATTTTTTGCCTAAGTCCTTTCCTCGAAGGGGTCATATATTTGACCAGGGACACACGGTGGGCTGGCACTTGCTTGGAAAGCCCCTTTTAATCTTTCTCTTGAACTAGTGCAATTTGGACACTTGGCACTCTCTGTCGGCCTGCCATCATGCATTGAATATTTAACCAAACTATGTCCCCTTTTTGAGATTGGATGCGTGCATGCTCTGCACTCGCTTAAAATCTCGATCAAGATTTTCCTTTGAAGGAGCACCGGGTTGACACTTGGAAGCCTCCACAGACTCTTAGACTTTTCAACAACCCCTCTTACCTTTTTGGACCTTGGGCTATGTGGTAGGCTAGTGCTTGTTTGAGCCTTTGCTTTTGGATTTACCCTTGGAGATGCATAAAGTTGACACGTGGCTTCTTCTGTGACCACTTTTATACTTAGCCTTTTTTGAGGCCCGCTCTATCTACCTTTTGAACTCTATTGACCATTTTATATGTGGAGGGATAGCACAAGTAAGGATATTACTTGTATAAATCAAAACATATACAGTAGAATAACATGAGAGAACACCAAAATATAGATAAATGACGACAATATGCTCATATAATAGCTTTTCCACTTCGAGGGGGCAACCTCCAATACCACTTCAAGGGGGTAACATCCAAACCATACAATAACACTCCAATACTCAATATGATGATTAACTACAACCTTCTAACCCCTATATATACCATTCTAACCTATGGCCAATACTGAGGCCGACCTCCTAAGCATAATAAATCATAAATGAATGATATAATAAGATAAGGGGATGTGTGCCACATGTCGCATCTCCATCAATACATATACATCATAACATCCTTTCCCTAGGTGCATAACATTCTTTCCCTCCTTGACATGTTTCGTCCCCGAAACATAAGAAGAAACCATGTAATGATTGTGTTGTAAATTTTTACACACTTTGCGCCATGATCGATCATCCATCCATATGTGATACTGGTAGATGATACATATCTGAACTAATATCCATATTCCGTTGCGCTACTCTGATTCCATTTGTGACCATACTTTATTATCCTTGGATTCCATACATAACCAACATAAGGATTCGATGCATAACCATAATAAGGATTCCATGTATAACCATAATAAGGATTCCATTTTTCATAATTGTTGCTCCATTGATCCCTTGTATAAATAAAGTGATTATTCCTCCAATTACCTTTATATCTATATTGGTTGGAAATATGATGTGCCCTGGGATATCTCCATGATTTTTTTCTCTCATGTTGACGTGGATTTCCATATGCTGCAGTTGTAGTATCCTCAACCTGTTTCTGAACTTTCTTTTCTTCTTCCACCTTTGCATTTGATATTTTCTTTTTCTCTTGAGTAGATGAATCATCATTTTCTTCTTTTTCTTCATGTTCCTCTTTTGAATCATCCTTATTCCCTTCTTCTCCATCTTCTAAACCATCCTCATGGTCTATATTGACTTTTCTTTGATTTCCATTAAGCCTGATATCCTGTAAAGTGACCTTCTTCTTTTTGTACCAAATATTCATAAAATTATTTTTCATATTAATATTAATTGTCCCCAATGTCTCTAACCAAGGATACCCAAGAACAATATCCAAACCATCCATATATAAGGCAAAAAAATCTGAATGTAAAGTATATTTGTCCATAATAAGGTTTAAATCTTCAAAAACTTGAATTTTCTTACCATTCACTTGAGCTTCTTTGATATTACTTTCTTGAATACGTAGATGTTGAGCCATATCCTTGTTGATGAAGTTATACTTGTTGTTAGGGTTTATGGAAACAATTATATTATTCCTTTGAATGCATCCATGAAACTGAAATATGGTATCTTCCTTCTTGGGAGCTATAATATCTTCTTCTGCATCAATATCTTGTTTTTCTTCCTCTTCTTCATAGTCTTCTTCAACTTCTTCTGCATTTGATTCTTCAATATATGCTGCACCATCATCTTCCCTTGAATCTTCTTCACATTCCTCTTCATCTTCTTTCTCTCTTGATTCTTCAATATATTCTTCCCCATCATCTTCCTTTGACTCTTCTTCCTCTTTGTGGTCCCATCTATCCATAAAAAAGTTGTTCCATTTCCTCCCAAGACCAATCCTTCCTGTCATTTTTAACTTAGAAAACCAAATCCATGCAAGACCACCAAGATAATTTGAAAACATATTCCTTGTCATGAAATATGAGAAATATATATTCTTAAATTTTATCCACCATTCTTTAGCATCCATCTCACCATTTCCATAAAAATTTGTTATCCCCGTGATCATGATTAGGATTTAGGAATTCTGAAACTATTTTAGTATATGGATAAAAACACAAAGAACAAACCCTAACTAAAATTTCAAGAGCTTTCCAAAAATATAAATTTTGCTAAAACATACTACAATTTGCTTCCTAAAGAGTGAATTTATGAAAAAACCTAAAACACCAATAACATCCGCAAAATAGATCCAATGGAGGTGAAATCCTCAGATATTTTGACTTAGAGTGTTTTCAAATTATGATACAAAAATTGGGAAAAAAATCGATACCCTCTTCAAGATATATTCGAAACAAAAATTTAGGGTTTTTGCCCTAATTTTGGCCGAAATTACTGCTTTGATACCACTTGTAAGAATATTACTTGTATAAATCAGAACATATATAGTAGAATAACATGAGAGAACACCAAAATATAGATAAATGATGACAATATGTTCATATAATAGCTTTTCCACTTGGAGGGGGTAACCTCCAAATCATACAATAACACTCCAATACTCAATATGATGATTAACTACAACCTTCTAACCCCTATATATACCATTCTAACCTATGGCCAATACTGAGGCCGACCTCCTAAGCATAATAAATCATAAATGAATGATATAATAAGATAAGGGGATGCGTGCCACATGTTAGCATCTCCATCAATACATATACATCATAACATCCTTTCCCTAGGTGCATAACACTGTTGACCATTTTCTATGTGGAGGGCTGGTACAAGTTCGAGTCTCTACCTTGGGATCCCATTTTGGAATTGTGCTACGCTGACACTTGGCCCCTTTTGCTGAGTCAGAGAATTTTCAACGGCCATGTAATTTTTGGGGCTTTGGACGTGTGGAATCCTGGCCCTCATTTGAGTTTGCCCCTTTGGATTTAATCTTTGGAGGTGCACCATTTGGACACATGGCTCTCTCCGCTGTCTCCTCCATACTTAGTCAATTTTTGGACTCATTCTGAACAGTTTTGAGCTTGAAGACTTTGGATCTTCACCATTTCTCATCTTTCTTGCTCCTAGCTTCTTTGACACTATCTCCTTCTCCTCCGACTCTGCTACTTCATTTCCGAGCCCGCCTATAATATTTTTGATGAATTTAAGACACATATTCACTCGAAAAAGCCATTTTTTATCTTTCTTCTTGCATAGGCTCGTTTAGTCTTTCGCAGGCTCCACCACTCCATTATTGAGTCCTTTTGTGACCCTTTTGAAAGATTTCAACGTGTTTTCTCTAATTCTTTTTCTTCAGGGTAGTGGTTGATCTAATACTTTTCCTTGGAGGGTGAAATATGGATAACAATATTCTCCACTCTTCTTCAAACATGGTGTGCAAGTGCTCATACCACATTTATTACCTTTTCTTGAAGGGTCCACTCATTAATCCATCACAAGTATAATTGGAAAATATTTATGCCAAAGATTTCTTCTCTTTAGGAAAATCCCACATATTATATTTTAGCCCATCAGGAACCCAGATTTAAATAAAAACTAATGATAGAAGTATAGAGCCAAAGATGATCTTATCACCTTCCTATGCTTCCTTAATAATCATCTCATCAATGAAATTTGATAAGTTGTATACAACCCCTTCTGTCATTTTCTGCGTAACATGAAGCCAAGTCTTGTTTACTTGGAACCAACACTCTTGATTATTTATCTTTGTCAAGAGATGGGCTACTGCCTAAATGACTGGATACTTTTGTAATTTAGGAATGTCCATCCCGCACCATATTTTTGTGTATCTAAGCTCTTTCTTTGGCTTTTCTATGGCCTCCTTATTAGTGAGGTCGCAGCCCTGTCAAAATTCTAATCAAAGGCACAATGATCCTCATTTGACACCCAACAAAATAAAATAAGTCCTCATAGAATCTACTCATGAGCCACTGGTACAAATTCTCAATTTTTCCTAAATACGAGAGCTTATAAAACTATAAAAATCCTACCTTGGTCAATAATTTATCACCCGCATCATCGTAAAATACTATGTCATATGTTGTTCTTTTCAAGGTCTTCACCACAAGAAATTTCTCCAACTCTCCCTTGGTATCCTTGTTCTTGTGGTTTTAGTCTTTAACTTTGTAGTGAAGAATGTGTGAATCCTAGTCGTAGCCCATAAAAATACCTTCCCGGTACTGTATTTCAGAAAATCTACTTTCAGGGGCATCTTCCACTTCAATCTCAACTTCCTTTTTCTTCCTTCCCCTTGTAGCAGCTCTAGGTGCTCTTTTGGGTGCCACGTCAACTAAAAAGGTGTGTTCGTTCTACCTATTCTAAGCTTTTCAATTCAACTTCACGTGCCATTACTCGAAACCAAAACCTAACTATCAATCTTCTTCCCCACATGCCTCTACTTTGCTCAAACACATCACCAATGGAGCACAAGACTTTCCCATGCAAAAATTTGACAAGATATAACTGGTTCGCAACTCTCTGCACTTTACCAGTATCTTGCTAGCTCACCCACATTAAACTCGCTCAAAATGATTTGTATGCAAAGGTAAAAATGACTTTGCATCATGTCCTTATATAGATTTTCAAAAAATTATCACATTTATTGCTCTCCACCTACCATCGTTCCTAGCATTAATTCATCGTTCGTCAATGTTTCTACCCTGCTCATCTCCACACCACAGTCATAACCTTCTAGCATGCATCCTACTTATCAACCACATACCTCCTTTTGCATTCCCTCATGTGCCGAAATACCTCACCACTGTGCCTCTCACTAAGTAGTTTCCCCTGTTGCAGCCTACCTCACTTTATATCGTGCCTCCATTTTTCCATATTTGATCTTTATTTAGGAGTAATTTTTCTCTTTTCCTAACCGCACCTTTCCTTTGAGCACCTACAAAAAATATCTTCTATGCATACCTATCTTTAGATAATATTCCAACTTGGAAATGAATCCTGTATATAAAACACCCCACATTAAGGGTATGTGTGGTCCTTTGCACATGAAAACACTTCCATAGTAATCAACTTCTAGTGTACAAGTGCGATTATTACACAAAACATTGAACTAAATTGACAAAGCATAGCAACTGTGAAAGGAAACACATATAAAGGGAATGCATTAAGGAAATATAATCTAAGTGGCAATACTCCCTTATTACAAACACCAAGAAGACTTATTTATAGTAAGGTTTCAGCATACTCCTGTTGAAGTAACTAGGAAACCGTGTTTCATCCAGCGCCTCTAACTAGCAAGTGCCTGAATCAAGTATATAAGTGATAACATACGGTCCCAACCAATGCAATTTGAGATTTCCAAGGTGGCGCAAAAACTTTGAATCATATAGAAGTACCATCTATCTAACCTCAAGTTTTTTATTCTTGATGTGCCTATTATGCCATGCCTTCTACCTAGATTTTTTTTTCTTCTAACTCCAACGTGCTATGGAGTGCCTCTCACCTAGCTGCATTAGTTTGTCAATACATTATTCTAATGCTTTCTCATCAACCAGACCTCTTGTGCATGTAATACGTAAATATGGTAACATGAATTCCATTCGTAGAACAACCTCTGCACCAAACACTAACTGAAAAAGTGTTGCTTTATTCAACCTCTTGTAGGTTTTCCTATACACCCAAAGTACAACAGAGACTTTATCATCCCAATATCTACTTCCAACATCACAAATTTTTGTTAATGTATGACTCAATAGCTTGTTGAAGGCTTCAGCAGTTCCATTTTCCTGAGGGTGATAAGGGGTTGTCTAATGGTGTGCAACCATAAATTACTTATAGTCTCATTAAGGAAATGGGTACCCTTATCACTTGTTAAAATTAAAGGGCATCCATACCTGATGATAATATTTTCCCACATAAACCTTGTTGCCATAGCTGCTGTGCAGTTCTTTGTAGGCACGACCTCTGCCCACCATGTAAGATAATTTGTACAAGTTATAATATAGCGTGATCCTGTCCTACGTGCGTGGCTGGGGAGATAGGGCCCACAAAGTCAATTTCCCACTTCTCAAAAGGTTCTGCACTAGTAATAGGCCTCAAAGGCATCTCATCTCTATGTCTAGGATTTCCAAGGCATTGGAAATGGTCACATGCCCTACAATACTCTTTGCAATCCTTGTATAATGTTTCCCACCATAGACCAACTAGTAGAATCTTGCACATGGTAACATCCCCTACATAGTGTCCAACTGCAATAACTCCATGAGCCTCCTCCATAATTACTTCATGATCATTCTCAAGTACACACCGACACAAGAATTCATCATGACCTAACTTTTATAAGTCTCCACTGATTAGCATGTAAGGCATGATGTGAATGACAAGTCATTTATTCTCCAAAGCCTTCATTCCTTTAGGTGCCACACCTGTGCGTAAAAATATAGCAATATCCCCTAAGTCCATGGGTGCGTAGTGTAACCTGAACAAGTGTGCATCTGACATTGTGTCCTCAATGCTCTGCATGTCCTCTCCTAATTAAATCCTTGATAAATGGTTTGGTATAGAATTTCTCTTTCCTGGCTTAACCACAATAGTAAAGTTAAAATCCTAGAATAATAGTACCCAATGGCATATGAGGCCCTCCAAAATAGGCTTATTTACTAAGTACTTTAGTGTCATGTGGTCGTTGTAAAATATGAAAGGTGTAGCCAAAAAATATTTTTGAAACTAATGGAGTGTGTAGATCATAGAAAACGCCTCGTATCATTGTATAATTATGTTCTGCTGGAGTCAAATTTTTACTCGCAAAGAAAATGGGATGATCGAAAATACCTTCTCCTTGCTGAACTAGTACCACGCTAATGTCCATGCCAAAGGAATCTACATGAATGTGAAAAGGTTTGGACCATGAAAGAAAGTGAAAAATAGGTGTTGTAGTAAGCCTTTCTTTCAGAGTCTCAAACGCGCATTGTTGTGCCTCGCCCCAATAAAACTTGTCTTTTCCTTTCAACAATTCCTCTAGGGGGGAAAATATCTTGGCATAAACTTTGATAAATTTCCTATAATATCCTGTGTGCCCCAAGAATCTGCGTACCTCACTTTGACTAGCTGGTTCTTCTAAGCCCACAATCATAAAAACCTTAGCAGGATCCACTCACAATCCCTCTTTACAGATTATGTGTCCCAACAAAATTCTAAGGGTGTGTAAATATGCACTTCTTAATATTTAAAGAGATGCTCAACTGTTGGCACCTCTCAAACATCAGCCTCAATTTATCATAGTGATCCTTTACAAGGCCATAAAATGTCCAATCATCTAGATATACCTATAAGAACTTGTGAATAAAATCCTTAAACACTTATACCACTTTGCATGAAAATACTACAGGTGCATTCTTTAATCCAAAAGGCATAAATGTGTATGTGAAAATTCCCCATTCAGTGGTGAAATTTGTCTTCTCTTGATCTTCATTAGCTATCATCACCTGATGGTATCTACAAAATCCATCAGTGAAGGAGTAGATCTCGTGCCTCGCAACACCCTCCAAGATTTCTTCAGTAAATGGTGTGGGAAAGGGATTTGAGAAACATGCAACATTCAAATCCCTATAATACATACAAATTATGATTTTTTCACCCTTATTGATGCTGATCACCATAGGGATCACCCATCCTGATTCCTCAATGGGCACAATGATCCTAGAAATTAACATTTTGTTAATTTCTTCTTTCACCTTGATGTGTAAGTTCAGATTAATCCTGCAAGGCCTCTTCCGAACTGGACATGAACCTTATTTTAGTTTTATCTTCATCTCTCCCAGTGATTCATGTATGCCTTTTAATTCATGATAGCCCCTAGGGAACAAATCTTGGAAGTCACATAGTAACTCAATGATCTTATAAACTTCAAAGTCAGACCAATAATCTATGATGATGGCCTCCTTAAGTTTAGTATCTATTCCAATGTTCACCTTCTTTGTCTTTATGGGATCATGGCAGGCACCCAAATTTTCATCTGCACTATTTAGGACCTCATGCGTACCCACTATGTTCTCAAAATCCAAGTTCTCAACCTCTTCATCATCAACTATGTAGACACTCTTACCCTTGTCTCTTTCTAGGAAGGTGCGCCCAAGTTATTTAGTAGTTATTTATTCCTCTTCAAAATGTGCCCCCAAGTCTTACTCTCCCAAAAAATCCTAAAGGAGATCCTAAGCCTTTGCACTATCCCCCATAGTTAGCACTTCATAACCTGTAATGCCTCATTCACCAGAGGTTTAGTGGAAAAATAGTCAAAGTTTTGAATCATACCTATAATAAGTTCTTGCCATTTTCCAGTCTCTCTATTCAACTCTGCATATATATACCATGCGTGCGCGTAACCTCACAAGGTGAAATAAAGATTGTGCACCCACAACGAAGGTGATAAAGATTCCTCCCCTCTATCCAGAGTCTCTTACACTGCTGAATAGGATCATTACCATGAAATGCATAGATCTGAGTAGGTTTCTTGATCCTTAAAAATATAGTAGATAAAACAATCTTCACTTCTCTCCACTCCAAAATATTATCTCTATGAACCATCCACCAGCTCGCTGTCGTCTTGCACAAAGTATAAAATAGAATATTCCTTCTTTCCACCTAACATTCCCATTGAAATTCCACAGTAAGCAGAAATACTTTTAGATTTTCTACACCTATGTACTTTGATACCTGGTTGCTTCCCAAATACCTGATACTGTGTGGCTTACTAACACGTGTAACTACACTTTGTATTTCACACCCAACCATTTCATAAGTTCCATGTGCCTAGTTGTCACATGCAACACTTGTAGTATCACTCATGGACTGTGCATCATCCCATTAGAGAACTCCTTCCTTTGATGGCTCAATAACTTCTGGGTCTCGAATGGTGTGCACATAAATTTTGTTCAAGTATTCTTCACTTAAGGGCTCTACATAAGGTGCAGATTTCCCATCTGTCAAAGGGATAATGATGCGTTATTCCATGTTTTAAAAACTTACATACCCCTTGTTGAAATGCATATCAACATTGTTTGCATAACACCAAGGGCGCCCAAGTAATGTGGGAAAATTTCCTTCTTCTACAAGCGCTAATACCTCAAAATCCCTAGTAAACTTGGCCCCCTGAATAGTAATTGATGCATATTTCAAAACCCCAATTGGTGTGACCTTATTTAAGTTTTCCATGAACAATACATTAGAGGATGGCTGTAATGAATGTCTACCCATCTGAACCCATACATCCGAAGTGAGTACATTCACTTTCGCACTTGTGTTAATCAAACCATTACTCAAAAGCCAACTATAAACAACAACATTAAGAGTAATCTCCTTGTCATAATCCAAACTTTCCGAAGGAAGATTAACATGTAAAATTTATCTCTCATGCTTAGTCCCAGTGCACAGATTGTTTCCCTTCAACCAATTCCCTAACAATGGAAAAATGTTCTCTTCGCACATCATCTTACAAACCTCCTTCAAATCATCAACATCTATTTGATGGATCTCAACTGCTTTCTTTTGTTCTAAATTTTGCGACTGTTCCTTCAAACACTGTATCTCACCCTATAAGTTCCGAATGACCTCCATGGTTTCATGATTTACTTCCTTCTAATGTATAGGGTCTGGATTCTTTACATGTAATACTTCCTCTTTAGTAATCATAGGCTTCTATTAAAGAAGCTCTCTGGTGAGCGCATCCTCAGCGCATGTAGTGATCTTCACAAACACCAACTTAGGATCCAACACTAAATTCAACATCCATTGATCTTCCATAGCATGGTGAACTCTAACCATTGCTGTAGCCTTGTTCTCTTATTTATGTTACTTACTCAGATGTTCATATAAGTCTGGGAACTATTCATACTTATGGTTCTTTCTGCAAAAAGATAAGACAATTTTGTAAGGACATTCGTGCCTATAATGATTAGGAGATCCACATTATAACAAGTTCCACGAGGAAAATCATTCCTTCCACCCCTACAACCTCGTCCTCATAATCCTCTGTGGTATCCTTGACCTCTACCATGATCACCATCATAACACCCTTCATTATGATCATGGTCATGATGCTCACCTTTCTCCTTGGAATCATTTACAACACCAGTCTGTCGTACACCAATATCAATGGCATAATGAATATGATCAATCAACTTACAATCCTTAGTATCATGAGTGGGAGACCTGTAAATATTACAGTAACAAGACATGTTCTTTCTTATAGTGCACTGCAACAATGGGCACCGACTTGAACTATGGTCCAAATGAAATATCTCACAATCCAGTAACAATGAATGCATTGATTTATGAGGGAAACGATCATTAGTATGCCCTTCTACTTCACAATTTGTACACTAAATTCTACTGCATGTCTCACGTGACGAAGTAACAGGTAGTTCCTCCAACTTCTTTTCCATAGCTCCAATCTCAGCTTCCAAAAATGGTCTCACTCCTATGTCCACACTTCCTAATTCCTCAGTGCACAAAGTTGCTTCAAGTACCTCGCACGGATATGTAAAGTTATTATGTGAAAGTTCTCTTCTAAAATGTGTGATCAATCCTCCAATGAACCACTATGCATGTTGGCTCACGTGGATGTCATAAGATAACTTAGACAAAAGGATCTTGAACCGATCATTATATTCCTGAAAACTCGTAGTAGTGCCCTACTTAATATCTTTAGTGCACTTATGCTTTTCTATTCAATATTCAGGGATATAAAACTCTTTTAAAAAAGGCATCTCACAATGCTATATAATCCACATAAGTCTGATTCGGATCAAACTTTCTATACCAACTGTGCATGGACCCCTGCAAAGTGGTTGCAAAATTACTTATTTTGCACTCTTGAGTTGTAATCCCCTTGGTGTGCCACACTATTTCACACATATGTATCTACTCAGCTGTAATTTCAATGCCTCTATATTCTAGAAGATGAAGAGACATCTCCATATAAATTTGTTGAGGTTGGTGCGGACCTTGCCCACTAGATCCAACACCTATGTTTCCACCTCCTCTAGATCCACCACCACTAATGCCTAAGCCACCTGATCCTCCCCTTGATGTAGGAAATGGACCAAAGGATGCACTACATTTTTTTCCAATGGTTGTGCTAAACTAGACTCCCTCAGTCTATAAAGTTGTGCTACTTCCAAACGTTATACTAATATTCTACGTACCCACGTTCTGTGTTGATGATGCGCCATAAAAAATTCCTCTAGCTAGTCCCCCAAATAACATAAATGAAGATTATGTCACCATAGATGAATGCACCCCCTGATTAACTCCTGAACTTGACTACAAATTTACTCTATCTACTGTAAGTCTACTGTTCACATTAGCTTACTTATTATTAATTACTGTAGAATTTGTAAAACCAAGTGTAAAGGCTAGGTCGCTAGGTAGGTTCAGATGCATGCTCGCGGTCCACAGTCTTTCATATGACATGCCCTCATCCAAAGCCAAAGAGGGTTCTTTGTTATGCTTTCCCAAATGGGGGAGTTCCAGATGCTCTGGCTCCACGTCCTTTGCATGAGCTCCATATCCTTCATGAGCCATCTTCCTCTCCAATGCCATTCTTTCCATGATCTCTCACTACTTCATCAGATCCCTCTTGCACACTTCATTAAAATTAAGCCACCTTTCTTCTTTGTATCTCTGCTGCTAGGTCCACCATATTTACCAAACCTGCTCCTACCCCGCGTACAGTGGGGTTTAGCTAGCCATAGGATTATTTTCCAAATCTAAGGTTACGATCAAGATCTTGATTGCTAACGGAATACCATGTAAATAAGATCCTCTGGGCTCACGTAAAAACTAGAACTCAACAAATTTTGGGCAAGAGTAAGCGGAAGCTGTGTACTCAAGAATATAGTTGTTCAAAACACCATGAAACCAAACATCCACAGAGTGTGTCTAAATCAAATCTACATCATATAAGGCCTAGAATTCTTCCTGCGTGCAAACAAGCGTGCGAAACCTCCAATTCCTCTTAGATGCATAAGAAAGCACCCACTCGTATAGCTCTACGGGAAAGATAACAAAGAACATCTCATATAATGCATCATATGAATTATTCTCAACCCACGCTCATGCATTAAACTTAGGTGCATTCCTAAATCTGTGAGCATACTCTTCTTCTAGATCGTCTAACCACTCTTCAATACTAGCCATGGTCAACCATTACATCTTCATCATGCAACATCCTATAAATCAGCCGAGAAAGAGGTCTTGACAAAGGAACCAATGATGTAGCCACAAATCCCAAGGTGCGCTGACACATCACTTAGACTGGACTGAGCGCTCACTCAAAGCGCACATGGGTACCATGTCCTTATTTAGAGTAGCATGTTCAAGATGTTAGCATGATTTTAAATAAAACTAGGATCCATAACAGATAATCAATTACACCATAATGCATAAACCAGATCTAGATCTAAACCATATGAAAGATTGACTAAACAATGATTATAATGAGATTTACCATGCAAGAAGCATATTTAGTCACATCTAACACCATTATCTAGCCAATAGTATCCATTATATTAAATATTGTATAACATAGAAGCTTCATACATCATGATCTAATTTCCATAGTCATGCGCATTAGCAATTCCACATCATAACTCTACAATAAAACGTTATATCCAAATTGTGTAAATCAATACAAATATATAGGGGTGGGGACTTTCCCTTCATTGCCTATGCACCTTGCAAAAAATGGCTACATGCTAATAATAGCCACGTGCCTCTACAAGATGATACCAAAGCATGCAAGTGCTAATAATAAATCTTTTATAGTTAACTCTAAGTACAGATCCTATTATTAGCCCAAAATTCTGCATAGTGCTCGATCTTCTGCTTGCCCCAAAATAGCCTTGCGTAGCCCGCAAGTCTTCATACCTTTACTTGCTCTGCACTCCATGTCCAAAAATAGACTTGATCTGCAAATGCATTTAAGTCCTATTTCCAACCTGTTTCTAGGCACGCTCCAGTTTTTCTATACTTCCGTGCACGTATAGGTGCCCTACTCCCGCGTGCCTAATTCTTATGTAGTTTCATCCTTGAGCTATATTTTATCCGCTCAACAAAGTGGAAGAACTCACTGCTGTTATTAAAAAAATAGTCAAGCCAATCCAATCCAATCTTCCAATTCAACAGATCCACAACGCTAGATCACATAAACAATCTCTTTAAATGATACTGAAGCAATAGGATGCATGGGAAGGGTGAAAAAGGAATGGGCCAAGAATATAATCATGCAATCTCACTATGTGTTTATTGAGGTGAAAAAGGTTCACAAATATATTGCTACTAAAGTGGATATTTCAAGGAAACCCCTTGATAAATATCATAATAAAGTGAACCTAATTATTCAATACTTTGTCAAGCTTGAGGATTTCTTAAGAGATGACACAACCCTCATGATCCAATAGGATGTTATCAACAAGGAGCAACGAGGAGATCAATCTAAGCTTTTTGAAGCTGTAAAATTCCAGATTAAAATCCTTGAGGAGTCCACATACACATTGAAAGAATCAAAGAATGAAGGGATTGATGCAATACATGATTTGGAGGAGATGATTGAAAAGATCCCTTGTATTTTCAATGATGATCAAGGAACTCCTAACACCATTGAGGAAGTCATTTGGTAGTTTAAGGAATTGGTATGAAATGAGTATATTCCTGAAAGATCCTTTATCTCCAATTCTATTAGTAGTTACATCTAGTACCAAAATTTCCTTGATAAGTTAACCAAGAAGATGAAGTCCTTCTGCAATCTCCCAAAATGGGTGATTAGTCTTGAAGTAGATTTCCACATTCAGGATATGTACACAAGTGGACCAAATGAGGAGCGAGTCAAGGAGGTGTTTGATAAATTCGATGCCTATCGTGAGAATCTTTGGCTATTCAAGGAAAAGGCCATCAATGCATAAGAATATTTATACAATAGTGAAGGCCTGATTTGTAGAAGATGTGGATTTCACTTCTATAAATATGTGTATTTCATTCAAGCTAAAAATCCTTCTTGTAAATTTACATATTTTCAAGATGCGAATTCACTATGCAAATTCATTTTTTTTCAATGTGTGAATTTGTTTTACAGATCCCGAGTTTTGACTTATTCAAGTATCTTTGGAACAAATAACTTATTCAAATACAATTCCTAAGATGTTTTGTATTAGGATACTAGTAAACATTTGTCATATTGGAGGATCCTATTAGTAGCATTGGAGACTTCTCCCCATGTATGTAGCTAGGAAATACAAAGATTTATCTATATATACATGGATCATATATTGTATCAAGATCTTTTGAGTTGTATGAAAACTTGGAATGTAAAAGGGTGTTGAAAGCTTTGTATTTCAGACCTTTTATCTAGCAAGAGAATAAAGAGAGGAAGTTATTTAAACTTTGTGTTGCATATCTTTCTTCATTTTGTTATTGTTATCTACTTTTGTGTTTATGTGACAATGTAATCATTTGATTTCGTATTTTTGTTTGGCCAACTGATCATGAATATCATCATTAAGGTTTACTCGTATGATTAAAATAAGGATATGCATTTTCCTATTGGAAAGTATCAATGTTCCCCTCCCCCCACTTCCAATTTCCGTTTGACATCCTCTCATTTTATCCCTCCTCATTTCATTCCATTACTTCCGAGAATAGTAGCTTTGAGATAAAATCTCAAAACCCTAAGATAAATTAGTGTACATATTTCCTTTTCGCACTTTTTAGCTTAGCAATGGAGGGTACCTCCTTGTTATAATAGAGGTGAGACTTTGCCTCATTCACACTGCTGCTAAAACAAGCCATTTTCCCCACATTGCAAAATCATTCACCAACACTTATCTTATTATGTTTCTAGTTTTTTACTTTTTTTATAAATATTTTTTAACATAATTAATTTTATTATACTTTCAAGATTAATCTACATTAACAATGAAGGGGTGGAAGGAGCAGAATGTTATATTGTGGTATGTCAATTTTTTTTTAAAAAATGTAATACAATGGTTAAGTATTTAATTATTTTAGAAAGAGTTTTTTTGAAAGAGTTTTGAAACTTGATATACTAATACAATTAAAGTGAAAATATATTTTTTTAATCAGTTAAATAATTTATTGTAAAAAAAATGTTCAAAAAATGAAAAATGATGAAATTATTAATGCTTCTCAATCTTTTTTTGATTGAATTTGAAGCTCCCATAAATTAAATTCACACAACTCTTAAACTTACCTTGTAAGTATTGAGGGACATCAAAACAACACCTTTTATACATTAGACTACAACCCATTTGATTTGTCACTATTTTTCAAACAAATATATTTAAAACATCTCCATAAAATTATATTTTATTATGCCCCAATATACATAACATACTCAAATATATGATTTTGGAAACCACACATTTTGGTGCAATATAATACACAATTTAACAAACATAAAAAAACACCCACCATATTCTGAATAAAAGGATCACCCACTATTTAAAATCCGCTTCCACACCCACCCACTGAGATGCAGGCAAAGACAACAATTGTTAAGCATATAACCTGCAAATGGGTGTTGCATACAGATATTAAAACACTACATGCCAATGCATGCAGATATCAAAACACCCACAATTCATTTATATTCTGTTCGTTTATTCCATTCTGCCGATCTTTGTATAGCATTGATTTATATGTTGTGTGTGTGTCTATGGAAAAGTAGTGGGTGTATATTCACACAATATGGCCATGAAAAGTAGTGGGTGTACGTTGTGGTTATGAGTGTAAAATATTTGAAAAATAGCTCTAACAATCTTAAACACTATGGTAGCACATGTTTTGATATCTGATTCTAAAACTTATGTTATGTTTGAGGAATATTGCCTGGCCCAAAGATTGAGTCGGGGATTCAAATTATTGAATCGACTCCCTAATAAATCTGACACCCAACATACCAATTAGATATATGCCCAACATATCAATTAGATATATACCCAACACATCTTGTCTCTATAAAATAATGTGCAATGTAGTTGTATACAAAACATATAAATGTTTTAAATGCTGTGTAAAATATTGTAAGTTGGTGTGAAATGCCATGTTTAAAAATATTACCCAGTTACTTTTCCAGTATGCACCATGAGGTGTATACACACATATATATTGGGTATGTAAACTATGCCAAGTGGGTATATATATAATAAAATGGGTGTATGTTTAAAACGTGCAAGTCGGTGTATACACACAAATTCCAATACCTTCTGCGGTGGCTGTTTGCCCACCATTTAGTCCTCTTTGTACTCTTGGCGTGGAAGAAATAATATGGCATATTTTATATAATGCACATGGTTATTGCTTTTTGTCCATGATATGACTGAACAAATCTGCAAATATTAGAGAAAAAGACAGTTGATGAAACGGTCAGTCAGAGGTGTAAGCTCGTATAATGAATTGAAGAGATCAGAGGTGTAAGCTCGTATATTGATACCATGACATAGGAAGAGCAAAACACCATGTGCAATGCTCCATCATGACAAGAAAGTGGGGTCCTTTTCCATAGGTTTTTTAATTATCATCCCACACTTTTGCAGACCAAATATAATATCTCCAAAAGCTATCTCTTTACACTTATTGCCCTTTTGGAATCCATACTGTAAGCCATCTTGGAATCACCTGGCAAAGGTGGCAGGTGATGATGTAGTCTAATTTTTTCAATTTAGGTCTGCCTTTTGTTTTTTTCCTCTAGGTAATGGTGGCAGCTGATAATATGCATACCTTAGATTTGCTATCTATACATGTGGTGAGGTTGGAAAGCCTCTACTAATGAATTAACTTGTGAAATGCTTCTACTAATGAATATGCATCAAGATAACGCAATAACTGTGTTTGGAAATGTCAAATGTCTATGAATTCTAACTTATAATAGCATAAGGCCTGCAACCTAAATGTCTAGGTTGCATAGCATAAGGGGGAAACCATTCTGATTGTCGTATTGTACTTTGGATCTTCCTAAATCTTTCTGGATGGGTCAAATTTTCATTAAAATATGGTCCCTCGATCCTTCGTCTCATATATGTGGAGTTTTTGATGAAATAAAAACTCCAAAATATTAAAAGAAATTGGTTTTTCTCTATTTATAACTTTGTAGATTAATATTGATTAATAAGTAGGTCAACAGATCGATTACAATTTAGTTAAGGTTTAAAATATTTGTTTTTTAACCTATCCCAAAGAAAGGAAATGATTAGGTTCTCCACGAGTGTGAATAGAAAACTGCTTTTTATATAAATTAAGTTTAACTTCTAAGAAAACTGCTTTTTATATAAATTAAGTTTAACTTCTAATTGGTAGATTTATAGCTGAGTTGCTTTTGTTTACAATTTAGGCATGGTACTTATTTTCCCCAATCATAATATTGTTTTTGTTTTAATTATAAATTGTAAAATATGAATGATTTGAAAAGGTTTTATAATTTTTTCACATATTTTTTTCTCTCATTTATGACAGCGACACAAGGGCCGAGACAACCTCACCTCATTTGTAGAGCTCACACAACAGAACGGAATGCAAAGGTTTCTTATATTTGTTCAAATACCATTATGGCATCTACATTCAACTACTCTCTAAGGAGCTTAGAATTATGTAATACATCCTACACATACTTAGTATTTATTTTCCGAAGAACCTAATGTAGACTGGTTTTCTTGTGCCTTATGTGCACATTCTATAGCTTCAACTTTGGCTCACTTGTTCGTTTCTTGCTCCTTGAGCAATTCCTTCTTTTCTTCCAACTAACCTCAAAAAGGTGAACTCAACCCCTATTATATAGCCATTCTTTGCGACTTCACTCTCCTCATTGGCTTCTGTTAGACACTTCTAGATCTTCCCGCTCAAACTAAAAGTTGAATTCGAGCTCATAAATTCTTTGAGCTACCTCTTTGCCATCTGGATGACCTTATTGTTCCATGTCAACCTAATTGTTGGGCACCTCTAACCTTTATGTCCCTATTACTCACCTTGATAAGACAACTCTGACATTTGTTATCATTTTCTACCAACCACCAACTATGTTGGGTACTCCTTGTTTGCTTTCTTCTTTGTCATGCCTCTTCAGATATTTTTCACATAAATCTATACTTCGAGATTCATTTTATTGTGTACTATCCTTGGGTTTCTAAGCCTTCTTCAAAACATTTTTATGCCCCTTGCAATCCATATTATTGTGCAACTCCCCTTTTTATCTTCTTGCCCCCTCCACACACTCTTTAATATTGTGTATAACTCTTCTTGCAATCTCTGCATGCCTCTAGTCTTCCAAGTTAGGCAAAAAAATTTCTACTAAGCTCCAAAAATCCTACACAAGTTGTTGTTTATTATTCTCCATGTGTACTACACTTCTCCTAACCTTCCGCAAGCCTACCGCGCACCCACTTCTACTATGTACTTCATGCACACTGTAACTTCATTGATTTTTATCACGTAAAGTACCAACGCACTCTCTTGCAAACCCCTTTTGTTATTCTACGATTTCTCTTCCTTTTTACACATTCTCCAACTTCCACGTGAACCCATATCTAGCGAAAAATTGTGTAGAATTTATCTGAACCTTGGATTCTCCTCCATCAAACACTCGAGGTACTTAAACTTTAAGTCCACCTCAAGTATACTAATTGAGTGGTAGATCCAACCTTTAAACTATTAAATATGATAGTCCTTTCTCCTTCATCCTTCAAGATTTTTCCTAGCCTCAATGCTTCTTTTTGCATCTCTTCTAGGCCTTCATCACTTCTCAGTGACTCCTCCATGTTATCCCTTGTATTTCAGTGAGATGAAACTTATTGAAAAAATTGTCATTGATGTCAAATAGGATTGAGCATGGGATTAAGAAGGTATGTCACAAATATGTCACTCTTTATGAGCTTAAATTTGTCCTGTGTTTTGTCTTGTAGTGGTCTCACTCTGGTTCAAGGTCTTGTCTTGGAGTCATGAGTTTATTTGTGTTTGTGTCTCAAGGAATCAAGTAAGGTCATTGAGGTCAAGCATGGTCATTTTGTTGTTCTTGTGTCTATACCACTTCAAATCATGTTACTAAGGTTTAACATACATGCCTTAAATGCAAGATAGCTTAGATGTTTCTCAAAGTGTGCAAATGCATTGATTAGGTGTGTCCCAAAGTGAGCTTATAAAATATTTTAATATTTGGTATGAAGTAAAATTTGTCAAAGGGGTCTAAAAAGGTGTTTTAGAGATGTGAGGGTTATCTCTTAGTTCTCTCCAAGTCATATCACTATGTTCAAAGTAAAAAGAAGTCAAACTAGGTCAAGTGCAAATGTATGTTTCCTAGTTAGCCATGACATATGATGTTTTGCAGGTATGAGATGGTTTTTCCAATCTTGTAAAGGATGGAAAATCCTTTTTCAAGGCATATAAAGGTGCAAAAGGTCACAAATCAAGATATTTGATACATAAAGGAGATCTAGTGCAAACACAGAGTGAGAACATGCCTAGTAATCATAGGAAAATGAGATGGGTCAAGAAAATTTGTAGGGCTTAATGTCAAATAAATTATGATAAATTGTATAGGAGTGAGTCCTTATGGTGTGAGAAACATTTTAGGGGTAGAAAGTGAAAATTGAGGTTGTAGAGCCATTTTTACCAAGATCGGGTTTTTGAAAAGGTCAAAATAAACACCTCAACTTCTTAGTAGTTGTGCTAAATTAACAGGGCTTATTCAGATGATTCATAAGAGAATTTTGTGAAGGAAATTAGGATAAAAATATAATTCAAAATTTCTAAGGTCATAAGATGATGTTTTTGAAAATTTATATCCATTCTTCTAAAGAAATTTCATGTCATCCTCAACTCTGTTTTGAGGGATAGAAGAAATATGGAATGTATGGAAATAAAACCAGTTAGTGAAGCCTATTTGGTGTTTTGTACATGCAGAGGACTCTCTAGGGGTTGATTAATGATGCCTCCAAGTCATTAATGTCATCAATGTTCCCCGAGCATGTCAGGATCAGTACAAGTTCTCTCAGTGTGTTCAAGTTATGTGTGTTCATGTTCCCTAAGCCTGAGTTAAAGCTCAAAAAGTTGAAATTTTGTGCTTTCATTGTAAGTAGGTTCTTGTAAATTTAATCAAGTAGGTGTTTGGTTGGGAATTGAAGTGGGTGCTTCATGATCTTGTAATTGGTGAAGAATTTTTTTTCTCAATATTGCTTGATCCTTGTGGTTTTTCTCCCTTATTGGGTTTCCCACGTAAATTCTAGTGTCTCTATGTGTTTTTGCATTTCTCTCTTGTGGTAGCATGTCTTGATTGGTCTATGAATTTTTTATTTTAATCTTGATTGCTAAGTTCAAATTTGTAAGTTTTTAAGGGAACTTATTCACCCCTTCCCCCTCTCAGTTCTTGAATTCTCAACAAAACTCACCACCATTTTTCCATCTCGTCTAAATGGATCCTTTTCTTTTAATCCTTTTCAAGTCTCTTCTTATCACAATCCTTCCCCCTTGCAAGATTCTGCTTGCCAATATCCTTCATCTATGTGAGTCCTTTCCTACCATGAACCATCCTCCTCCTCTTAAGGCTTCTTTGATGATCTTTTTCTTTATGAATTTGTTTTTTCTTTGATTTCTTCCTTTTGTGAGTCTATGCTCACCTATGTCCATTCACATCCACCTAAATACTTTGGGGATTTTACTCTCTTTCCCACTTCATCTATTGGATTCCTTCCTCTACGATCTTATCCTTTGTGTATTATTATTCTCTATACTCTCCTTATTTATTCCCTTCTTCTCTCCATGGGATTCCTTTGCACATTATATCCTGTTACACTTTCTAGAAACACTAATCCCTATGAATATTATCTTCTTCACATATTCCATTGCATTGTCTTCTCTCACATTCTTCTCTTGTGTGTGTGTCTATCTCTCCATTCACTCGTGGGTTCTGACCCACCACAAACCATCCATATATTAGTCCCCTTATCTTGCTTTACCTTTATCTTCCTAGAGATTATCTCTCTTGCATGTGTGTTTTCTCATGCACTCTTCTTTCCACATCTCTTTCATACAATCTTCATCTCTTTTCCTAATATCTATTCCCAAGGTTCTACTTCACTTCTCCTTGTTTTGAACCCTACCAGGACACTATCCTCTTGCATGCACATTTTCAAGCTTCCATATACCTTTTTTATAGATTTCTTTCCTCTTCTATTTACTTTTTACTACTCCACCATCTAATCCTCTTCTTTGGCATGCCCTCATTTTCATGCAGTTTCTCTAGTTTCTTCTCTTATAGTGGAAATCTTGATTACTAATTTGACAATTTAACTTTGAGGTTGTATGCCATATATCCTCTCCGTCTTCTCAGGGCATATTTTCCTGAACACTTTCCTTCTCCTCTTATTCCACCTTTTTGCACATTTTACCACATAAAACTTATGGATCTTCCTCAAAGTATCTTCTCCTTCCTATATTTCCTACAAGGAAACCTCTACATATCCTTGTAATATATTTACAATACTTTTGTTCCCTTCCATGTTTGTGCATTATTTCTTATATTCACCTCTTGCAATGCGTACTCATGTAGTTTCTTCCTTAAATTGATCTTCCTTAGTTTCCTTCAAGGAAACTTCTTCATCTTGGTGTAATTAATTATTTTGGTTGTGCTCTCCTTCTCTTGCCTTCTCCTCTTCATCCTCTTCGTGATATTTATAGATATTTTCCTCTTCTAGTTCATTTTGTTTCGTGCACAATGTTGGAGTATCTTCTGCAGACTCCTCTACTTTAGTTACCTTTAAGGCTACTTATTTTTCTCTATTATATATTTCCTCTGTAGTGGTTCTCCCATCACTAAATTCACCTTCTTTTTCACTCTCTTCTACTCCACTACTAGGATTTGATTCTTTTGTGAAATATTTAATGATTTTTAGTCCTTCTGTCAAGACAACTATTTCTACATGCTCTTCATTCTTTAGTTGCACAGTCTCCTCACTATTATCTTCTTCTTTCTCTTCCACCTCTATCTATAGGATTTTTTAATCCTTCGTGGGATTATGGTCTACAAACACATATAATCCTCCCTAAAATCCTCTTTCTTTGGTGGAATAATCTTGCGTACCACCACATAATTCTTAGTGACTTCTCTCCTCACCCTTCACTGGACTTGTGAACTATCTCCATACAACTTCCTTTGTGCCTTGGTAGTAATCTCGCATATGCTTTCTATTCACTCTCGTTATCTTCTCATGCAATCTATTATTGTCCCTCTGTGCATGCCTTTTCTTCTCCTTAGTACCAACTACTGCTCTCTTCCCAAAATTCTCTTTGTGTTGTCAACTCCTCATGATTATTTATCTTCCTTTTCAATAGTTTTAGCCACAAGAACCCTCTTTATTCTGTGATATTATTCTATGATATCTATTTTGGTCCTCACACAATTTATTTCCTTTAACATCATTTCCAACATTTTTGTGATAGTTAGATTTGACACATCCCTTGTGAGTGACATCTTTCCTTCTTGTGCAATATATCAACCTCCTCTAGCTGCTACACTCTAATATATTTTCTTGTGTCATATACCCACCTTTGTCATAATGGAGAACAAAATTTCATTTCTATCTACCTCACATTCAATGTTCTGACATGTATTCCACTTCCTTCTCATAAGTAAGTATCCTTCTCTATTACAACTTGATGAAAACACAATGTTTGAAATGACTGTGAGCTATTTATAGGTATCACATATTGGAATGAAATTATAAGGTTTATTATATTAAATTAAATTTCATTATGAAATCTACATAAAACTTCTCCCTAAAGATCTTACAACTCTTTAATGGATCTTATAAAGACTAGGTTTTTATTTTCCTAAGGACCTAGCCTAGACTAGTTTTTTTTTGCCTTATGTGTGCATTCTAAAACTTTGGCTCTGGTCCACTTGGTCATTTCTTTATCCTTAAGATATTCCTTCTCTTCTACTAACTAGCCTCAAAATGGTGAACTTAAACCTTGTTATATAACTGAACTTCCCTATTTCTCTCTCCTTTCTATCTCTTTGTAGACACTTTCAAATCTTCCTCCTTAACCTCAAAGTTGAATTCAATCTCATAAATTCTTTGAACTACCTTTGCGCCATCTAGATATATTTTTTGTGTGATGTCAACCTATTTGTTTGGATCATCTTACTATTAATTCCATATCAACCACCCTAATCAGTAATTCTGACATCTTTTTTCATTTTCTATCAATCATCAACTCTACCATGCAATCATTTCTTATTTTCTTATTATTCATGTATCTTCGCAGTTATTTTGCATACTCTATTATTTGAGATTCACTTTAGAATTATTCCACACACTTGCCTTAGGTTTATATGCATTTTTCAAAACATCCACATGCCTCTCACCATCCATGTTATTGTATAAATATCCTATTTTATCTTCCTGCACCTTCCCCACACTCTTCTATATCATGCACAACTCTTCCCACAATTTGTGGATTCCTCCAATATTCTAAGTTGGGCCAAGCTCATTTTTTATGCTCCCAAAATTCTACATGTATTTATGTGCATTATTATCCATGCCTACCCTACTCCTAATCTTCTACAATCCTATTACACACTATCATGGACCAACTTCTACTATGTACTTCATAAGAATTGTTCCTTCCTAGTTTCCATTGCACAAATTTCCTACACACTCTTACACAAACATCCTCTTGTTATGTTGTGTTTCCTCTTCCTTTTCACATGCTCTTAAACTTCCGCATGTACCCATATTTATCCAAAATTTGTATAGGATTTCCCTAAACAATTGAAAATAACATTTTCATCTTAATTATAGAAGTTCAAGATATGATTGGTTTGAATTTTTAATTAAAAATTACAAATATTTCTTTCTCACATATTATTAAATAGATATACCCTTCACTCAAAGAGAGAATGATTTTCATTAGAAAGTCCTTTGCTAGGGTTTGTGTGTTATTTTTATACCACCATTATTTTTGTAAGATTTGGATTTTTACATATTGATTGTGTATTGCCTATCATTTCACCACTTCTTGTCTAGTGATTTTATTTATAAAATCTCCACCTTCTGAAATTTTGCACCATTTTATAAAATTTTCTCCCTATATTTTTAAATAATAATTGCAACCAAATGAGCCATAAAATTCATTCTAAAAGTGTTTCATGAGGTATAAATATATTGTTGTCTCATATAAATTCAAGCTTAGAATCCCAAGTTGGATTGAGTTTGTATGTATTCCTATATCCTTATGAGGTTTCATACACCAGTTAAGAAATATTTTAAATTCCTTCATCTTCCCAAAGAATAACTAGTTTTATATAGTCAGATAACAAATATGTATTTCTATTGAGGTTAATATTTTAAATATCTCATCAACATTATGTGTGTGTGTTTGCATGCATGCGTGCATGTATTTGTGCATGTGCTTTCATGCGTAAGTGCGTGCGTGAGAGTGTGTGCATGTGTTCGTGTGTGTGTGTGCATGTGTGTGTGTGTGTGTGTGTGTGTGTGTGTGTGTGTGTGTGTGTGTGTGTGTGTGTGTGTGTGTGTGTGTGTGTGTGTGTGTGTGTGTGCGTGCGCGTGCGTGTGTGTGTGTGTGTGTGCATGTGTGTGTGCGTGTACGTGTGCATGTGTGTGGGTGTGTGCATGGGCATGCGCATCCGTGGGCATGTGCGTGTGCGTGTGCATGTGTGTGTGTGTGCATGTGCGTGTGCATGTGTATGTCTATGTGTGTGTGTGTGTACATGTGTGTGTGTGTGTGTGTGTGTGTGTGTGTGTGTGTGTGTGTGTGTGTGTGTGTGTGTGTGTGTGTGTGTGTGTGAGTGTGCGTGTGCGTGTGCGTGCGTGTGTGGGAATGCATGTGTGTGGGCATGCACATGCATGGGCATGGGTGTGCACGGGAATGCGTGTGTGTGTGTATGTGCGTGTGCATGCATGCGTGTGTGCGTGTGTGTGCGTGTGTGTGCGTGTGCATGTGTGTGTGTGTGTTTTTGTTTTTGTCTGTGTGCGACAAATGAATCTAGTACCAAGTTCTTAGCATCAATTTTTTTAGCACATTTGTTTTTGCTAAGATCCTAGAAATGGCACTAAGTAAAAATGGTCATAACACATGATTACTTGATCCTTCATACCTTTAATTTTTGGATTTAAACTACATTTTCTCATTCATGGGACCCCCTTTTACTCTGCTACCCCTTTTATTGGTAGGATGCCACTATAATTTATGAAAGTAAATGTTACCCCTATATTTTTGGATGTGTTATGTACCACCTTACCCCTGTTAAAAGGAACGATAACCAGATTGTACCAAGCCAATAACTCAGATGCTAATCAAACACCATGATTAATAAGATATAACTTTACATAAAAAATTTGCAAACAAATGAGTAAAAATGTCATATATTATTATGGAACTCAATGAAATACAATGAGAATGGGCCTTTCTTATATAGGAAAAGAATAACAATATAAGAACCAATTAAGGTCATAGATCAAGCCATAAATCAAGGAAATAACTAGTCAAGACCATAGATTTAGGAAATAACTAGACATCCAGGATCTAGTCAATACCATAGATCAAGGAAAGAACTACACATAACAACTAGATAATATCCCCCTAATATCTAAATAAAAAAATTATCCACACACATAAGTGGGTGAGGATAAATACAATAAATGTAAATAAAGTACCTAGGTGAACATGAGCTAAGGTAAATACCTACTCTAACCCCTATTAAAAGGAACGATAACCAGATTGTACCAAGCCAATAACTCAGATGCTAATCAAACACCACGATTAATAAGATATAACTTTACATAAAATTTTTGCAAACAAATGAGTAAAAATGTCATATATTATTATGGAACTCAATGAAATACAATGAGAATGGGCCTTTCTTATATAGAAAAAGAATAACAATATAAGAACCAATCAAGGTCATAGATCAAGCCATAAATCAAGGAAATAACTAGTCAAGACCATAGATTTAGGAAATAACTAGACATCTAGGATCTAGTCAATACCATAGATCAAGGAAAGAACTATACCTAACAACTAGATAATATCCCCCTAATATCTAAATAAAAAAAATATCCACACACATAAGTGGGTGAGGATAAATACAATAAATGTAAATAAAGTACCTAGGTGAACATGAGGTAAGGTAAATACCTACTCTAACATCCTTCATACATTTATTTTTGGATTTAAACTACATATTCTCATCCCTGGGACCCCCTTTTACTCTACTACCCTTGTTATTGGTAGTATACCACTGTAAATTATGAAAAGAAATGTTACCCCTATATTTGTGGATGTGTTATGTACCACCTTACCAATGTGAAACCCAAAGGGAATTTTATATACAATAAAATTGGGAATTCCCTCTCATGGAAAACTTGCATCCGATGGTCCCATTCAAAACTTATCCCAATGTAAATAAAATTATTAATTCTTTAGTAGATGAATGCACCAAAACCACTAGAAAGAATTATAACTAACAAACTTGTGCAACTTGAAGGCTATGAAAACTGGGTATCAACCCATCTAGGATGTTTTTATTTTACACCCTTATTAGATTTAATATCTATATTAGTAAATTAAGTACACTAAAGGATGTAAAGGTGAGTTAAAAGAGATTGTTATATTTAATTAACTTCCAACATTAATTATCAAATATCATAACAATGCATTAATACTTACAACTAATGTATAGTATAAGATATGAACTTCAAGGGGATGAGTATACATAGCTAATTACAGATGGATCTAGGAAATTATGGGTGTGAAGACTACTAGAACTAGTTGAGCCAAATAATGACTCATTAATAGAAATGTGACTGGAAACTAGTCTGGTGTGCTTATGTATAATTAACTATACTAGATGAATTGAAACTAACACCTAATATTTCCAAAGCAAAGCTAACTAAACACAAACCATCAAGACAAGAGATTATGGATACTAAAATTATTCAAATGCATGGAAATTTGAACAAAATCAAACTAACATTCTAAGATAATATCTACTCTTGAGATTGCTAAACTACAAATGAACCTTGATAAATCCATAGAAATCAAAGTTGATTGTTTGATCTCAAGGTTTGAGAATGGAATTTCATCAAGAATGGATAAAATACCATTTGGTTCTTCCCATAATACTCAAAGCTTCGATGGATGAAATGCAAGATGAAGATGATAGCTCAATACTAATGGAGTATGCTCAAGATCAAAATGCCTATAGTTTATGATATATGCATGTAAGGTGTAAGAAGAAACATAAGAAGAAAGTTATTTATATAACCCTTTAGTTTGAGAGATATTTGCATCCTATTTTATGTGGGATAATAGAAAAGAAAGGTTAGTAATGGATAAACACACTTTATAATAGTTAAGTTTTCTGTAGGAGATTTTAATTTATCATTAGTGAATCATGGGAGCTGAGGGGGGTGTCTTAATTAGTCAAAGGTGATTAATTAATAGGTAGGTGAAAGCTTATAAAAGCTTTTGGAAGAACATTAGTATGATTTGTGTGATTTTAAGAGAGGAAATGGTTCAATAAGAGATGATTTATTGATTTAGACCAGCGGTCATCATTAATTAGGAATAATTAATTGACCTAGGTAGAAGTGGACGTTATTTAACAGAAGGTCATTAATCAAAATCCTTAGCCATAAGAGGGTTAATTAATTGGTGAAATGTAATTAATTAATGATGATATAATGGAAATGGTGTGTTATTAACGAAATGTCATCAATTTACAGGAAAGGGAATAGTTAGTGCAATTTTAATAATAAAATTACTTAATCCAATTATGGGTGTCTACATTTGCCCCTCTTTGGGGTGGCGTAAGCGATGCCACTTCAAAGATAGTAGATAAGTAATGACAAGAAAATTTTGAAGGGATAAAATAAAATTAGTAGAGTGAAGCATGTCCCCTTGAGTGTCGATGGGGTGATGAAAGAGGTCTATCAACGATCAAAAAGATGAAGTAAAATAGATAGAAGAATAAGGAGGGTCAAGGTGCCCCAAGTTAGTTGGCAGAATAGTGTGGATAAAATAAAATGATATAGAAGAGAAGATGATGATGAAGGAGGAATTGAACTAGCATTCATCCAATTTTCACTCAAAACAACTTTATTTAATTATATTTCTTGTGATCTACATCATCGGTCCTTATTAAAATATGTAAGCATACAACAAAAGTGTATAATGACATCAAAAGCCAAAATATGAACAATTGTTCATTGCTAAAACACCAACTCCATGCAACATAAAAAATGCAATGCAATATGAGAAAGTAAAAAAGCTAACCTAACAGGGAAACAAGTACAAACACACATACTCAAACCAACAATGTTCAAGATGGTTGCACAAAGGTTTTTTTATCAAGTTGTAGATCCCAAATTTTCGTGATTAATGAAAAGGGTTAAAAGTGGTGCCCCAAGAAAGGATACACACAAGGGGAATAATGGTGGATGTAAGGGTCTAAAAAGAAATCACTCGTGTACCATGCAATAGTACCAGGAAACTTGTTGTGCTAAGATAGTATAGACGGAGCAAGCAAACTAAATTTGCTAATGGGGGTAAATCCAAATGATTTGCAAGTTGTTGCTACATAAACAAGGGAAAAAAAAAGTAAGATATGATTGGAATACCATGCACTTCACATATGCTTCAGCTATGTACCACATGTTTACCAATTTTTGTAAATTTTTTACTTTTTTAAAAAAATTGGATTTTTGAATTTTTATGGATTTTTAGAATTTTTGTTTAAAATTTTATAGTTTTTTTTGTATATTGTTTGATTTTTTTTGAAAATTTTAAGAAGAATTTATAGGAGAGACGATCGCTTGAAAGTATGAAAAATGCCCCAGGGAGAAGAAATGGTCACCATGTAGCAAAAACATGCCCCAATGGGATGAAAACGAGTGAAAAATGATTATTTATTAAAAATAAATATTGCGGAAGGTGGTAGAAGAGATCAGAATGATTGCGGTAGTCAAATCATGCTTCTCGACCATCATGGTAGGTGAAAACACACCACGTAGGAGTCAAAATGGTCATATATATACCCTGCCAAGTGGGGTAAAACATCGCGAGTAGTTCATTTGTTACCAAATCCTTGCTGATTTTCTATTGATTTTTTCTCTAACCCATAAGAGATATAGTGCAAGTTGCAAACTGCATGAGGCATGTAGATACAGTATGAGAGTACACGTGGTATCGCGAGGATGGTCCCCATGTAATTACACCATCTGTTTTTGAATTTTTTTGGCATTTATGAGCATTTATTAGAATTATAAAGGGTCGTGGAAATGTATGTGCGTGATTTTGGGCACACATACGTTGTTGGGGGCGCACAGGTGTGAGGGCTTAGATGTAGGGAATATGCACCATCATGCATGTGTAGGTAGGAGTGTGTGTGTGCTAGGGGTGGGGTAAAGGCATATGTGCCAGCGTGCATGTGTAATCAGGGACGCGTATGCACCAAAGGAGAATCTTAGACATATGTGTGGGTGTGCGGGCATCAATGTGAGTTTGCAAGTGTCCTCAGGGGTATGAATGCACTGGGTAGAAGGAAATCATATGGGTCTATGGGAAAATTCTTTAATGAGCGTGTGGGTGCTAAGAAGGGTGTGTATGTGTTAGGGCATGAATACACCAGGAAGGGAGTGCATACATTGTGAAGAAGGCACGTGCATTGGGGAAGGTTTTTGGTCATCCTTAGAAGAATTTTGGGTAATTTATAGAAGAATGTAGGGATGATTAGGATAATTTTAGATAATGTTAGATAGAATAAAATGAAGCTAATGAGTGTATTACTTGATCTTTCAGATCACGCTACCTATCTTGTAGACTCGAGAGTGACATGGCAGGCTGACAACCTTCGAGGTGACCTTCTCTCGACACTAGAGGGTATTTCTTGAGATTACCCTAGATGTGATGTGGCTTTCATATGTGGCATGGATGCCACAAATCAGTCTCGATCATAGCCTTCTCAAAACCTTAGCTGAGAGGTGGAACAATGAGAGTCAGTGTTTCAGGTTGTCCACTGGTGAGATGACTGTGACTCTTGAGGATGTCTGACAGATACTCAAAGTACTGATTTAGGGCCAGTTGATAGAGTATGATGGGGCCCTATTTAGATCATAGATTATTTGATTGAGGTTTTTGGTGTAGATGAGATACCATGAGAGGGGATGTCAATGCGGTTGCAGCTATGTTTTAGATATCTGAGACTGTCTCGTGTTGCAGTGTATCTTATGGATCTTGTCATTGGCATCCTGCTACTTGAAAATACTAGTGCTTCATTTCCCCAAGGCCTTATTGGATTTATGTGTGGCTTGATCTATGGGGAGAGGTATTTTTGAGGTCAGTGTTTTGTCACACATTTATATTGGGTTATGTTAATAATTCCATGCTTTGGGGATGTCTTCGACTATTCCATGATCTACCCAAAGGTGTTTCAGAAAACCAAACCCACCATACCCATGCCAGTTGTAGTGTCCCCTTCTTCATCAACCTCGCCCACACCTAAAATTTTACCAACAACTGAAATTTTTCCTATGCCTACAACCTTACCTACACCTATACCTTCCTCCACATCAGACCCATTACCACATTAGCATTCATGCCAACATCAATTCTAGTCCATCCTCCTCTCAAACTAGATTCATCCATATCCTCACTAGTCTTCATAAAGACTATTCCCCCACCTAATAAGAATACCCAACCCCTTAGGCCGCATACACCAACTTTTCCCACTACCCCGCTGCCACCTTCACCACTTCCATCTATCCTAGGTCCCTACCCATCAACTTGTGTCAAACATCCTCCTACCTAGAGTAAACCAAAAACACATCAACCCACCTCATCACTATCCTTTGTTACACCCAAATTACCTACAAAAATTATGCCTTTGATGTCACCTACATGCTTTCTACCTCTTATACCTACACCACTTCCAGTATCCTCATCATTACCCATGTCATTCCCTTCCCCTCAATAAGTACCTTCCACATTACCTCTTACCACAACCTTCACTGCACCTCCATTATCACCTTGGCTAGCCTATCCCCTTCCACTATTTTCCTTCCCTTCTACATCACACACTTCTTCTTCACCTTCACCCAAGAAGGTGAAACCAAATCCCAAGAACCCACTACCTTCCAAAGAGGTAGTTAAACCTATACCACCTTCAACAACTAGTTCACCTGCTACATCTTTACCCAAGAAGATGTAATACAAACATAAGACCATATTATCTACCAAAATAGTGGTCAAATTTACTCTACCTCTAATTCCACCTCCAATGACTCCTCTCCCACCAAAGTCACCCATACTTCCATCCAAACCCACACTTACTTCACATTGTGAGCCATTGGATGGGTCTTATGCCAACATCTTACCTAACCTTTTGGAAACTTCTGTCATCACATTACTACCACTTAGACCTTATGACCCACTCAAAATTAAACCAGAAGGGTTGGAAGATGCCAAAAGTTTCTCTTACTATCATGTGTCAAGGCATGATGTGGAAAACTGTAACGATCTTAAGACTATTCTTCTCAAACTATGTCCTCTCGAAGATAAATTTTACGATGATAATATTTTAGATGAGGACCCTCTTCCACTTGCACCTATCACCACACATCCTCATCCCTTACCTATTCAGAAACCTTCATCTCCCCCTCCACAACCATTTTATCCTCCTCCAACATTTGAGATCAATATGGTCTACATAAGAGAGCTAGCCAAACCTCTGCCAAAATGCCAATGTGATGCATTGTTTTCACAAAACTAGTATATGCCCTCACCATATTTTTTCCCATCCTGTCACTACACCTATCACAACGCAATTTCTCCTTTACCGTAGATCAATATGATTCAAATTACCACTCGAGCCCAGAAGGACAAAGGAAAGGAGAAAACAACTAGCTCATCCACTACTCCTTTTCCCAATATTCCATTTGTACCTGGATGAAAAATCACCCTCTGTGGGCCCACATACCCTAATTCTGAGGGGGTTGCCCATCGTATAATGCTTAAACAATCACACTAGTCTACTCTTAAAATGTCTTTGTATGACCTCATCTAAACCTGTGCGTCTCATCGTCAGGCCCTCATTGAGGTCTTACATATCTATTGTGGTTATACCTAAATACCATACACCTATTACATCCATTATCACACCTCACCATGTCACCACTCTCACCACTTCATCCCCTTCCTCTACTCCTGCTACCACTCATCAAGTAATCGCTCTTTTAGTTTCTCTGATGACGACATTATACCTCTCTATATCGAATTAACCTGAGACTCCTACCCTAATTATTTTTGTCCACGTTTATGATATACATGTGTTCGACGCATTATGATCGATAGTGGTTCTAATATCAATATCATTTGCTCCCATGCGTATAACCAAATGCTCACATCCCCACCAATTGCATTCACAATAACCTAGTTATGTTGCGTTTACTTAATGATTTCATGAATTCTAACCTCGACACCATCATTCTCCACATTCGTGTAGGCACGCACGTGCTATTCCTGAATTATTTTATGTCTTAGAAGGGGAATTCTAGTACAACATGCTGTTAGGCCAACCTAGGATTCATGTCATGGGTTGTGTTCCTTCAACCTTGCACCATTTTTTAAAACTCAAACATGAAGGGCACAACTATACCATCCCATCCAACCCTTCACCTTTCAATACATGTAACATGTTTTATCAACCTAATGATGTCCCTTATATCATTTAAGGCATCTACCACCACTACTACTTCTTCTTCAGCCACTGGCTCATCCACCACTTCTGCCACTACATCTTCCTACAACTAACTCCTTTATTCCCATTGATGCCATAGCTTCTACATCTAACCCATTAACAAACCCATTTACTCCTCAAACATCCAATGATTCTTCTTCCTTTCTTTCCAATGATTCATCCATTCCCATTACTCACATACCCACTATTGATCCCTTAGAAGGTGTTTTTCAATGCCTCACTCTAGGAGAGTACCACCTTTATAACATTCACACATTCCTTACTCCTCAAGAGTTTGGTAACCTTCACCCACAACTATGATCACCGCATAGGCAAGGTTTTCCCCTAATCCTCCCCACTTTCGCACTAACTTAATATATGGGGGACTTGACACTTCTACCTACTCACCCAATCCACCTTCCTAAACGTGACCATTTTCCTCTTACCTTCAATCTCTCACCAACCAACACTTCACCCACACCTTCCTCCATCGTTATGATTGGAAGGGCTTTAGCTTTGGTTTCTAGGAACAAGGAATGCCATACTGTCATTCCTGTGCACCACTTGTAAGCATAAAGATACCAGTGGTATTGTATTTACCAAAACATGTTTGAATAAGGCTCGATTTGAACTCATTAAGGATGATAAACATTCCTCACCCCATTCACCTCATTTACCAGCTTCACCTAAAGAGTCTATAGATCCAGAATTCATTCCTCCTAACTTTATTTTTTCAGTGAACACTGTTTCACTAGGACCTCTTAAATTATCAATGTGATGGTGAGGCTCCCTCTTCTCATCCCTTCATGTATCCTGACATGATCGATGATGATACACCTTCTATTAACATCATTCAATGTCAAGAAAATGAGTATATTCTCACCTACCTTGGTGTGGAAGATTCTTATATACATCGGTCATTACCTTATGAGACGCAAACAATGTTGAATGAATTGACAATCAAAATAAACTTTCACACTCTAGGATGACCCTAACATTCTAAAAATTGACCAATCTTTAGATGTTGCTAAAAAATAATATTTTACTTCTTTCCTCCGAGATCGTAACAAATATTTTTCTTGGTTACGACATTGATATGCCCGGTATAGAATTAAACATTATTAGTCCATAATATCATAACCATTCCTGATGCCAAACCCGTGAAATAGAATTTGTACAAAAAATGCATCCTCGCATTTCCCTTCTTGTCAAAGAAGAACTCCAACACCTTTCTTCCTTTCTACCCATTGATTATCCCCAATGGATCTCTAACATCGTTCTTATCACAAAAGCAACAAGGGGACTCCCCATTTTCATGGATTTCTGTGACCTTAACTTAGCTTTCCCCAAAGACAAATTTCCTCTACCTAGTACTGATCAACTAGTTGATCTCACCGCCATCCATGAGATGCTACCACTCATGGACAATTTCTCGGGATATAACCAAATATTACTTGCCTCGGAATATCGATACAAAACCACCTTCATCCCTCCTTGGGGGACCTTTTTTTATCATGTCATGCCCTTTTGCCTTAAAAATATTTGGTGCTACATATTAGTGGGATTATGAATTATATCTTTAATGAAATCATGCATAACATATTGGAAATTACATTGACAATGATCTTCTTGCAAAATATAAACATTGGGTCGAGAACCTTGTTTTCCTTAAGGTTGTATTTCACCATCTCATCAAATAATACGTTTTCCTTCAACCTAAGAAGTGTGACTTCATAGATCTCTCTGGAAAGCTCCTTGGTTTTATCATTTCTTTATGTGGCATTGAAGTTGATCCCGCTAAAATCAAGGATATTCTTGAGATTCCTCCACCTACTAACCTTCATCAAACTTGTAGTTTTCAAGGAAAATTGCAATCTATTTGTTGCTTTATTTCTCATCTTTCCGATTGCTGCCATCCATTTCATAATCTTTTCAAAAAGGATGTCTCCTTCAAATGAGATGATGAACTCCACAAATCCTTCTATGCTTTAAAACAATACCTCCTCCAACCACCTAGTTCTCATTCCACCTAAGGATGACCAACCATTTTACCTTTACATTTCTGCTATTGATTATTCCTTGGGTGCCATGCTTTCTCATTCGTGAAGAGAAACACATGCAAAAATAGGTTTATTATATAATCTGTATGCTTTTAGACTACAAAACTAGATATACTCATGGCTGAAAAAATATTCCTAGCCTTAGGATTCATGTGCCACTAAACTTTGTCATTACCTACTCAACCATAAAACCTTCTGTTGTCACCAATATTGAACCCTTACATTACATATACGCTAAGACCTACCAACATCAACATGTTGCATGTTAGCTCATGATTCTTGGAGATCTAGATCTCAAATTCATCCATAAAAAAATTATCAAAGGAAAAACCATTGTTGACCCACTCACATACACACATATCTCCAGAAACCAATCTTCTAACTTCGGCATCCCTGTTGAATCCATCACCACCCTCTCTGCTGGATGATATTGTTTACCAGATGACCTTATTCTTTGATGGTTCCAAATTTCAGCTTGGAGTTGGTGCCATAGGAGTTATCCTCCTTCCTCTTGATGGTGAGCCTATGCCATTATATTTCAAACTAGATTCTTATTATACTAACAATATTTCTGAATATGAAGCACTTGTGTTACATCTTCAAACTACCATAGCCTTAGATGTTAAATCAATTAATATCTTTAGTGACTCTCAACTGGTTGTGAACCAATTTAATGGTATATACTAGTGTCGTAATGATATACTTCAAAAGTATAAACATCATGTTGACATGCTTTTGACTACCTTTGACCATTATGAACTTCAAACCACCCCGCGTTCCACTAATAAATTTTTGGACACCTTGGCCTGTCTTTCTTCTCAAATCCCCACTTTGCCTTGCGACTCAAAAATATTTGTCATAGTACAAAGGTTGTAATCACCGTCTTATCTAATATGAGATGTCAAATTTGTAGGAAAAATTGAAACTGACCCACGTGACCTTTGGCATAAGTAGTTTTCTAACTACCTTTCCATTTTAATTCTACCTCCTGATCTTACTCGCAATGGACAACAAGCCTTTCTCAAAAGCATCTCTCACTATGTCATCATGGGTGGTCTTCTCTATAAATGGCTTTGACAGTATCCTCTTACGATGCCTTACAAGTTCTGAAATTCCATACACCATCAAGGAAGTTCACGACGATATTTTTGGGGGTCACTTCAGTGGCTTAGCCATCGCTAAGCGCATCCTTCACCTTGGCTATTATTGGTCAACCCTAAACCATGATTTTTGTGACTATGTCAAGCATTGTGTGAAGTGTCAGCAACATGCTAATCACACAAGACCTTTGGCCTTTCTCTCAATGGGGTTTGGATCTTGTTAGAGAGATCAACCCTCATTCTTCCCAACGTCATCAATGGATTATTACCACTACTGAATATTACACTAAATGGGTGGAAGCCATACCTCTTATTTCTACAAAAGTTAAGAAAATATGTGAATTCATTAACCATCACATCATTTTTCACTTTGGTTTTCCTCATCGCCTCATCACTAATAACGGAAAACAATTTAAAAAAAAACCCTACAGAAACTTTGTTATGCCTTCGTTCATTCAACTCAATTTTTCTTCACCTTATTATCCTCAAACAAATGGCCAAGATGAATCAACTAAAAAAACCTAAATAAAATTCTTATGAAATTGGTTGATGATACTGGTAAGGATTGGCACACACACATTCCTTTTACCTTATAGCTTATCGCACTAGTATTCACACCTCAACTGCTGCCACACCTTTCTCTTTGGTCTACGATACAGAGGTTGTCTTGCCTCTTGAAGTCCAAATTCCATCTCTTCGTATCTCACTCAAAGATATGCTCAACGATGATGATTTTTGCTAGGACCGTTTGGCACAGCTTGAGTTATTAGACGAATGTTGTCTAAATGCTCTTGATCACCTTCAAATATACCAAAAACATATCAAACATGCCTATGATAAACGTGTCCAAGAATGAACCTTCAAGGTCGGTGACCTCATCATGAAGGAAAATCAACATGTAAAAAAAGTGAATAAAAGTAAACGGGGATTTTTTTCTCCTAATTAGCTTGGACCCTATATCGTTACACATGCCTATGGATCAGATGCTTATTGTTTATCTTCACTCGAAGGTAAACCTAAACTTGAGCCCCTCAATGCCTTGCATCTTTGACCATTCTATTGTTAAATCAAGTCCTATATCACCTTTTGTTTATTAAACACTTGTCCATCGAACAACATCCAACTTCTACTTACCTATTTTAAGGATCAACCACTAAACAATAATCATGTGATTACCCGTCACCTTTCAGCCTTATCTTTAATATGAGTACCATGACTCTACTCATGGAATGATTCTCATGGATACTTTTTTGTCATTTTCAAGATGGAATTCCATGGTCATTGGTCCCTTAAAACCTATCTTCCATAGCTAACCCCTATGTGTTATGGTTGTCTTCATAAAAGAAGCCTATACTGCTCTATAGTCTTGTCCATGACCTAAAAGTCCAAAAAAAATTTCAAAAGTAATATACAAGATTTCCAAATTCAAAATACTTGAGTCAAACTTATAGCAAATAGATGAATCCCTCAAAAAGTACATCTATATTTCTATATTATTGCTATAACTAGATTGATCCCTCGAAGGATAGCTATACAAAGCTAGCCATATTGTACATAGTCTATCACTAAGAGAAGACTATTTCTGAAAAAATAAAATAAAATATTATGAAGCTTCCCACATCGATCAGCTTTACGAAGACCTCAAGGAGATATTCTAGTCATCCACCATAGAATTTTCACATCGATCAGGCTATAAAACAAAAGCAAAAAGAAAAAGATAAATTTTTCATCATGGACTTGCCTATTTTTGTCTTGTGTATCTTGCAGAAGAGGCATGTTGTCTCACACAAAGGTTATGTTAAAACAACCCATTTCACCTCACCATCTATTTCCTTTCTAATATTCTACCTACTAAAGGGTGTGTCACAAATGTGACATTTTGTGATCATGTGACTTTCTTCACCCTTAGAATAATTCAATCGTGCAACGTATTTAGGGCCTTACGTTCATAAGCTAGACTTTGATATGATAGACTCATAATGGTTCTTACCAATTAGGTGGCTGCTCGTCTCCTCTTTCCGTTCACCTCTTTTCTTACTTATTGATCCTCCTTTACAGGATGAGACCTTCAACCAAAATCACACTTACATTCAACCTGGTCAAATTCCTAAATCCACCTAAAATCACCCACACCTATTCCCTATATACTCATCCATGCCTAGATTATGGGATAACTATGTTGGCATGAGGCCCCTTTTCACCTAAATGTACCTAAGCACTCAAATCATGCCTAAAACCTACCGACCCATTCATCTCCCTTATCATATTCTTCCCTAGCTTATGAGATAACTACATCGCCTTGAGGGTCCTTTTCCATGGGGTTATGTAGGCAACACTCTGAGGGCATATGGCCCTTGGAGGATAGCTTGAACAATTTTTCCCCTAGCCAATTTTCCCCCTTTATATTCACATTCTACCCTAGTTTATTTTCCTTGGAAATTTAACCCCAAAAAACTTGGAAATTAATATATGCATAAAAACATACATACCTAAATTACTTATACTCATCAACCATGTGTATACACATAAATCATTTAGCATTTCCATGCCTATATTAATTACTTGCCTAAATTTGAACACAACATACATACAACACATTATTTCCATAAGATCAGTAACTTGGAAATTACCTAGATTCCAACATGCCTATACCTGACCAAACCATGCCTATACCTGACCAAACCATACCTATACCTGTCTCCACCATGCCTATACCTGAATCCATCATGCCTAAAATACCTCGACTCAATTATGCCTAACTCACCTAGCTCCCATGATACATAATAACAATGGAAATGAAAACTAATACATCGTGAATCCAATAATAATCAACTATATACAGAGGAATGTCTATGTATCAATACATATATACACATGAATAAATAATCAAAGTGTCTCAAAAAATCTCATATACAATTTTGTAAAATCTTCAGCATGCAAGCCGGTATATATATAAATAAAAAATCATCATACACAGTATCAAATGTCATGATCAATCAACCCCACCTGAGGCCTTCCTCTCCACTCTCACCCATCTCCTCCTCCTACCTCTCAACTGGGCCCGGTCTATGATAATTGGTATCCTCACCTTGACCCCATCTCTGGGGCCAATGAAGCCCTGTGCTACCTGAGCTATGAGTCTTAGACCCGGTTCTCTCACTAGTTGCCTGCTGGGCCCTATACTCGACATATGAGGGAACATCAATACCTGTAGTGGCTAGATGGTCCTGGTAATAGAGTGCCTCGTTTAGGGAATCCCTGAACCTCACCATAGATACAATCTGGGGCGGTTCCATCGACCTAACCGCCACCTGTGAACTTTTCCCTATGAATAGAGGACCTTGTCTTGGTGTCGGTTCATGTACTATAGTCCCGGTATGGTACCTGTGTAGACCTGTAAGGCTACGACCTATGCATGCGCTGTTCCAATTGGTACTTGTGGAGCTACCTAACTGTAAGTTTGTAGCATGCTACCTATGCACCATCCCCTACAAACTATCCCTGTAACCTATGTTTGAACCTAGTTGCCAACTTGTACCTATTAACCAGTAACTTGTCATCCCCTGTAGCGACCCTGTTACCTATACCTGTACCATCCTAAACTTATAGGAGCCTGTACCTATACTTGTACCTGAACCTAGGCAATAGTCAAGTTGACCCTATAATGTAGTCACCTTCCCTATTAAAGTAATTACTTGTGCATGTGCTGCTGTCAATTGAACTTGCGACATGGTCACTCGTCCCTGTAGGGCATTCCTCTGAACCATCACTGTGGCTAAATTTGGATGACCTGGATGTGGTGGTGCTTCTTATAACTCCACTGCCCACCACTGTCTATATGCCACAATGGTCCCTACATCATCCAGTCTCGTATCCACTGGTACCTCCTCCTATCTTGTGGGGTCTGTGGGTCAGGGTGGAGATAAAGGTCTTTCCACATCATCCCTATGGTACTATGGGAAGGGTGGCAGAACATCCTGCTATAATTTGAACTGGCATCAAAATTTGTCGATCAGGATCATCTCGTTCTCGTAAGCAAGTCTACCTTATATCCACGTCACTAACTGTAACTCATGTAGCTCCTCATCCATCCCTCTAAAAGCTAGAAAATTGACATACTACCGCCAGACTATGTCCATCGCATGCATGCCCTCTAGCTCCCACCTATAGTATACTACATCATGCACTGCCTCCTCCACTCAAGGATGACCACCTAAAACCACCCAAATCCTGTTACCTGCCCTCTGTCCCCCATGGTGCATATCTGGTACCGGTAGTCCTCGCGGCTGCACTGCCACAATATGCTCGTATGCCCAACAATGCAGTAGGAATGTACAACAGATGTCGTAGCGTCACATCCTCTGGTAAGCCCATAACTCCTTGTATAGTTGCACTAAATATGCAGGTGCCCATGCAAATGAAACCCAATCCTTAATCATATCTTGCAATACTCCCATCATCCCTCTGGGAAACCAACCACCCTCTGAATCAGGAAGTGCATAACACCCCACCACCACCATCATCAACATTGGTAACCACATATCCTACGGATGTGCAGGATACAAATCCCCATAAACAAGACTGGCATTATGCTTTGTTGGGTCACTCGCCATCTCCCCAAATATCTCAATCATTTCCTCAAAGGCTCCATCTATTGATACCAAATATACTGGCTCACCAACAATCAACAACCTATAGAATCTTGTATACCTCCTCCAACGTGATGGTCATCTCACCTGGTGGGTAGATGAAATGTGTTGGTCATTGCATACCATTTATCGATGAAGGAAACCATGAGACTATGATCTCGATTGATCCACCTCTAGTGCCAAATGCCCACCAATCTGACATCTCACATATGTGTCCACTCGTCCTAAGTAACGCTGGGATGCATCTGCCCTAATAATGGTGGGACACGGTCCTGCATCTTTAACTGATGTTGTGCATGGATCCATACCAATCAACACTGTCAAAGACGAAATTAATTTTCCCATTTCTTTACAACCTAATTATCCCTCCTATCTATTTCCTAACTACTTCAGTGACCCATCATTTCTTCTAATTTAGCTTATCAAGTTCCCATAACCATTCCATCACTGTGACCTAATCTTCCTCTATTACCCACTATGTTTACCTATATTTACCCTCACCCACCTTCTTTCTCTCCCTATTCATCCCTCTCTTTGTTTCCCTTATTCATTACCTATCTACTCTCCAATTTCATTTTTTTACCCCATTTTGGCCTTCTCAACTTAACTTATTCAGACTAAGTCACTTTTCACAGTGACCGACGTTGGTCACATTGACCGATACCGGTCATCTTCAAGTGACGTCGGTCAACTATTTTCCCACAAATGCCAGCATGTTAGATCGAAGTCATCCGCAAAACCTGACCGATGTCGGTATTTGGTTTGGCTCCAAAGCCAAACCCCCCCACCCCCAATTTTCTAAAAATAAATAAAAAATCCTAAAACCTACCTAAAAACCACCCAACCCTACCCATTTCCATTTTATAACCTAATTAATCTACATTGCACCTGCCCCATACCCAACTTCTTCCATTTTTAACTACATTTTGAATTTTTAATTTCCCCCATTTTATTTCATTTTTTCCTACGAATTAAATCAAAAACAAAGAGAAAGGATTGAATCCTACCTCTAAGCACCGACGTCAACTCGCTGGGATCTTTGGTCTCTGAGCCAGTGGTCCTCCCGCTCCTCCTCCTGTTGCCGCCATGTCTAAATCAAACCCCTGACTCTCCACTAATAATTGAATCACACCAAAAGATCTCATAGGCCCACCTCTACACCTCTCTCCAAATTAACCTAGAATCTAGCCCAATCACGGTCACTCTCATCAATAGTACAAAAACAACTCTCTACTTATCATTTTCACAAATGGAAAAGCATAAATGAATTTGTAATTCATAGATTTTACATTTTTTATTCCAAATCCGACCTGACCGTCATCGGTCAAGTGCCCTAGTGCACCGTGCTTGGTTTCTCTTGACTGACATCAGTTGGTCACAACCATGGCTAGTTAGGATTTTTCACCTCATTACACCATTAACACCAAATTTTTCTTCCTGGAATATTTTTCTACATAACCTAAAGTTGACCCTAGCCTTACACCTCACCCTCACGACCTTATTACCTATCCAACAACCTCAAAATCAGTTGGGGCATGTTTTTCCCCTACCCTGGCCTTACCTATGACCTTACCTAAGTTACCTAACTCAGCCTCACCTTTTGTGACACTCTAATTCGTGTACTCGTTATACCTTGTGATGTGTTACTCATGTTGTTCCACCTAATGACCTTACCTTGCCGAAAGTTGTGTTGTTTATCTTGACCATACCTTTAGTGCCCTGGAACAAAACCTATTTCCCATTCCTACAGTTGGCCTAGTGGTGTTTTTGGACCATATCTTATACCTTGGATACCTGAACCACTTCAACCTTGTTTGGATAAACCTATCAACCTTTGACAACGTAAAGTTTGCAAGCTCTTCAAATTGGTTCATTATCGCACTCTATACGCGTGCGTGTGTTAGACTGCCACTACCTATTACCCGACTGAAATCACCCTTACCTACACCCAACATACTATTGTTTTCATCACTTACTTATATATCAAATCACTCACTGACTCCATTTAAAACCTCATCCATTCCTAGTTTAAGGGGGACCACCTCCACCCACACTTGGGGAAACCTAACCCTCACTTGTACCTGGAGCATTGATTTCCTGTTTTTGTCAGTGTCGCTTATTAATACAATAAAAGGAATGATAACTAGATCATACCAAGCCAAGAACACAGATGCTAATCAAACACCACGATCAATAAGATGAAATTAATTCACCAGAATAACTTTATATAAACCCTTTGCAAACAAATGAGCAACAATATCATATATTATTATGGAACTCAATGAAATACAATGAGAATGGGCCTTGCTTATATAGGAAAGGAATAAAAATCTAAGAACCAGTCAAGGTCGTAGATCAAACCATAAATAAAGGAAATAACTAGCCATCAAAGAACTAGTTAAGACCACAGATTTAGGAGAGAACTAGACATCAAGGATCTAGCCAATACCATAGATCAAGGAAAGAACTAGTCAATGTCATAGATCAAGGAAAGAACTATACCTAACAACTACATAATATCTCCTAATATCTAAATAAGATAAAAGAAATATCCACACACATAAGTGGGTGAGGATAAATACAATAAAGGTAAATAATGTACCTAGGTGAACATGAGATAAGGTAAATACCTACTCTAACATACAAGCTGCGCAAAAAAAGTGGCAAATGTAGACACCAAATTTGGGTCACACTCCCCTTGGTCCCCTTAAGTTAATTAACTTAAAACATTTAACTAATCATGACCCCTTCATCCCATATGAATATTCATCCTTACATTATTAAATTAAATTATTTATTTTAATTAAGTTAATTTCATCCTCACACCTCCACCTCATCGTGAAAACTCATCCTGGACCCATTCCAGGGGCATTTAACTCACAGTGACCAAGTCATTACTCTCAGCACTGAGTCATCAATCCCAGTGCTGAGTCACTACTTGACCTAACTAACCAAGAATTCTTCCTAAACCTAACTGGACTTCTTCTAAGATATTCCTACCTTGTATCATAAGAAATCTACTTCCCTAAGTAGAGCCAACAAGGAAAACATGTCAAATTTGGGAAGATCTGCCTATTTTTGGTAAATTGGACTATTTCACCCTAACCGATGCTAGTTTATCCTCAGCCGACGTCGGTCACCTAAACCGCCATCGGTTCCTTTATATAGAATTTGATAACCCTTTACCTAGGTTGGTCATTAAGTTATTGGAGCCTTATTGCATTAAAGCTTGAATCTTCAAGCCCTCTTGCATTTAGACGACAAACACACACAACCACAATGGAAGACGAGTTGTCGGTTCTCCTTCCAGAGCATTGGAATACTCATGGGAGCACATAGTTTGTACTACCGGGACACTGGACTCAAACTGCTCTTCTTCGATCAAATATCAACCATCACAACTCATAGGATATATAAAATACCAAGTAAGTACTGTGATTTTAATCTTTCGAGCTTATTACATTGTAGATCTATTATCTTTGTTTAGTATTTTATTTCTTCTGTTACCCATACATCACCTTCTTCCCACCGGCCCCCACTATTCAACCACCCCAAGCCTTTTCACCCTTCTAAACCTCCTTCTTAGTATTCTTGAGTCTTCTCAGCCATATTACGACCCAAACCACACTATCCCCACTCTCTGTGTAATCACAGAGATCCTAAAAATCCATTTTTAATAGTTTACTACATATTGCACCTACCGACGCCGGTTCCCTGACTACCATCGGTTTCATCCCTATACCGACATCGGTCACCCGACCGACATCGGTCTCCATGTCATTTTATATGTTCAAACAGGCACGTTTCCCACTCACCCAAAACCAACCCAAACCTCAACCAATCAGCCCCAAACCCTTACCAAACCTCTGACAGACCTACTTGACCTGAACAAACCTTGGTTCTGATTAGATTTAGTGTTGCATTTTTATATTTAACAATGAATCTAGTGTATTGTGTGTATGAGAAACCTAAATCGTTACATTACAATAAGACCTATTTATTTCAGTTTCTTATTCACATTGAATTGTTATTAAACAATGTATTGAAATCCTCTCTAGGAAACACCACACTTTCTGGATCTAACATATGCTAGGCAGTCCACTGTCATATGCTATTTAATACTCTTTTGTGGTCTTGCTTTACATCTGCATGTAGTCCTTCCTAGACAAAAAGGAGTTCTCTATGATCAGCTTGGATAACGTAAATAATTCACTCATTCTACCTTCCACCTTCACCTCACAAATATTCCTGCTTAACCATTTACCTTCTATGTGTTTCATCCTATAAAGTGTAAAACTTATTGGTGAAACACTTGGAGGGAAGAAGTACAACCTAGAGGAAAGTTCTTTGCAGGTATGAGAGCATGATTTGAAGGTTGGGGAAGAGAATGATAGGTTTAGGAATATTATAGAGCATTTTTTCATGTGGTTAGAGAAAAGACAAGTGAATAAATAACAAGAGTATGAGAGATTGAAGACCTAGGGTTTGTCTTAGGGTTTTTGAGCTAGATTAGTGATATCCATCAGTTGTGGAAGCAACATTATCATAGATCAAACATATTTAGGTGGTTTAGTTGGCACTTGGTCTGTCGACACTACAATTTTCCTTCGTAATTTCTATTTCATTAATGTATGTATTAGGAATAGGATGTTGTTAAGTATAATTAGTAGTAGCGTTCGATAGAAGATAACGGCGCTGCCAGTACGATGCCGCCAATAATGTATAGTACGGTAATAGTCAAAAGTACAATAGGAATGTTGTGGTAAAAAGTAAATAGTTGTCGTAAGTGGTCCGGTAATGTTAAAATGTCAAAGTTGGGGTAAGTAGAGAAGTAGGGTCTACATGATTAGGAATTAGAAATATTATATTGGTAATAAGGACAAGGAGTGAGGTCATAAATATTTTGTATATTTTATTTGTAAAAAGTCTAAAAATGTGGAACCCATGTGAAATGATAAGGTTTATCTTATCTTAAAAGATAAGCTTACATGTACAGATAAGAGTTAAGGTATGGAATATGATTCGTCAGAGTGGATTTCTTATCCTATCTTAGAGATAAGATGGATAAGCCTAGAAGTCTATAAATAAAGAGGCCACCCCCCTCATTTAGCATAGAAGGAAGTAGTGAGAAATATTGTAGGAAGTGTGCAAAGGAAGCCATCAGTTTAAAGGTGTTGAAGAAGCCATTAAGAGGTGTAATTGTAAAGTTTCTCCCATAGTTTTGGTGAAAAGGCAAGTGAAGTCAATAACACTTGAAGTACCTCATGGGTGAGATTGTAACAATTTCATGTTAATATTATAATTTACTTTGATATTTCAGATTTGTCATCATTCCGTCTTATCATAGTCTATGGTATTCTTGTGTTATGTTTGTTGTTTTGTTTCCAGATTACATCCACCAAACTAAAGGCTGTGCATTAGTAAATAATCATAGCACGAGGAGTTCCCGGTGAAGAATTATCATAGTGTCGGATTGGTGATGACATTTTGGTTCCGTTGCCGGGACCATTCCTCGTTGGTGGATTTTCTGGAGAGATATTCCCACTTAGTCAAAAATCAATTGGAGGGTAACCTTATTTTTACTGTGCATAGTAGTTACCATGGTAAAGTCATTTTTACCATGAATAGTAGTTACCATGGTAAAGTCATTTTTGCTGTGAATAGTATCTATCACAGTAAAGTCACTTTTTACCGTGAATAGTATTTACCGCAGTAACTTCACTTTTTACTGTGAATAGTGTTTACCACAGTAAAGTCAGTTTTTACCGCAGTAAGTCAAGTTTTACCATAGTTACCGTGGTCATTTCTATTTTACTATAGAAAGGTGTAAAGTCACTTTCTATTACAGTGATTCCAATTATTTGTGCACATAAGTCTTGTTGATTATACTTGTGGGTTGGTATTTTACGGTGGTTACTTTTGAAAATGGGGAAGATTCCTATTTTTTCAGCCCAATCTAATGAAGATGCTTCCTCTTTCATTCAAGAGTTTAAATGATCTTGTATTTGTAATGGCCTTATAAGAAGGGAACAATGGACTGAATTTTTTCCTACCTTTTTGGATGGTTCAGCACTTAGGTGGTTTGAAACACTAGGTGAAAATGTGAAAAATTCATGGGATTTATTAACTGAAAGTTTTCTTGAAGAATTTGGTGAACAACAGAAATATGCAGATCTCATGATCGAGATCACAAAGCTATCCCAAGGAGAGAAGGAGAAGATAAGGGATTATCATGCTCGTGTTCTAGAGCTAAGGAGGAAGCTCGATGCCCAGATCCGGAAGGAAGGATTAGCAGATGGGTTGATGAATGGTGTGGATAATCTCCTATGTAAGCACTTCATTCTTGGGATGAAGCCAGAGATCAGACAACGAGTGAAGTATGACCGCCCAGCTACCATTGAACAAGCAAAGGAGATTGCAAGAAGGCAAGAAAAAAGCATGGAAGAGGAGCCCAAAGAAATTGTTGCTAAAGTAGAGCCTACACCAGCACCTTTGGTCCAGAATCCACAACCACTCCCGGTGAGCACAAATATTTCTCCTAGTACATCTACTGAGTATGAAGATCTGCTCAAAAAGATGGGTCAGTTAACTATTAATCTTCTTCAAGGAAAAGAATTTAGTTCTCAGGGAGGAGATAGAGGTCCAAAAAGAAATATTTCTAAAGTTGTATGTTATGGTTGTTATAAAAAGGGTCATTATAAGTATAATTGTCCAGATAGAGCTTCTACATCTGGTAAAGGAGATAATGATAAAGGAAAAGCACCTGTGAATTCTTTTGATGTAGTAGATAAGAGCAGAAATAATGAAGTAGATGTGTTTGTAACAAAAAGAAAGAAAGAAAAAGATAATCAAGATGGAAATGATCCTAAGAAGATGAAAGGAGAAACTAGTAAGAAACATAGGAGAAGAAAGTTGGGTGTGCAGGATTTTCTGATTTCACAGGGGCAAGGACCATACTCCATCTTGGAAGATCTATCCAAAAGGCCTGCAAATATTACATATGGTCAACTCTTGGCTATGTCTTCTGAGAAGAGGCGGGAGTTGTGAAGTGGACTCAATGCTCGACGAAGGAAGGAGGTTGAGGTCCATGTTTTGGAGGTAGAGGCGGATCCCTATGCTCCACAAGCTGAGGTATTATGTAATGGTATTTCAATTCATGATGTCTTAGTTGATGGAGGTGCTGCAGTTAATGTAATGACCGAGTCTGTAATGAATATGTTGGGTTTAAAAATTGATCGCCCTTCAACACTTATGTTAAGGTCATTAAATAAAGTAAAAAGTAAACCAGAAAGTGTAGTTTCAAATGTGGCAATATCTGTTATGGGTGTTGTATGTGTGGTAGACTTTCAGGTGATGAAAAATGGTACTGTTGCGTACCCAATACTGCTGGGAAGACCATGGCTAAGGAGAGTTCATGCAAGAAACTACTGGAATGAAGGCTTCATGACACTTGGACGTGGTAGAGAGAGGGTGAAAATAAACGTGATCCCTCGGCATCATAAGGTAAAACCTGTCGATTCAAGTGATGAAACTGATGATTGGACATCCTCTGATTACTCTAGTACCAGTGAAGTGGACACTGAAGATGAAGAAAGTGAGGTTGATGTTTCAGTCATGGATATCCTTCCAGTCACACCAACTCATGACCCCATAAAATTATCTGAAGAAGAAGTTGATGATCATCTCCAACAAATAAAGATTGGTGATGCTGTGATGGAGAGTGAGAAGGAATCCTACCTCCAGCTCTTTCGAAGGTACATACACATATTCACTTTTGATTACAAGGAACTCCGTCAAGTAAGTTGGGTAGAACATTCTATTGAGCTGGTAGATGGTGTTAAGCCCATAAAGCAAATGCCATATAGAATGAATCCTAATTTTTCCAAGACTGTAAAAGAAGAAATAGATAAGTTGCTTGATGCAGGATTCATATTTGCTGTGGAGAATTCAGAATGGGTTTCTCCCATTGTGATCTCAATAAAAAAGAATGGGAAGCTACGCATTTGTGTTGATTACAGGAAGCTCAATAAGGCAACAAAGAAGGATCATTACCCTCTTCCATTTTCAGATCAGATCTTGGATGAAGTAGCTGGCCAGGAGTGCTATAGTTTTGCTGATGGATATAGCGGCTACAACCAAGTTCGTATAGCAGAGAAAGATCAGCTGAAGACCACGTTCACCACTCCTTGGGGAACGTTTGCTTATAGAGTTATGCCTTTTGGGTTGTGTAATGCTCCAGCAACATTCCAGCATTTGATGAATAGGGTGTTCGAACCCTACATTGGGACCTTCATCAAAGTATTTCTGGATGATTTTTACATCTATGGGAGCAAGTTGGACCACATGCACCAAATGGAGACAACATTTCAAAGGTTAGATGAAGCACAAGCCTCACTAAACCCTACAAAGTGTGTCTTTGGATGTTCTAAAGGTGTTTTGTTAGGGCATGTTGTATCCAGAGATGGTATTGGTACTGATCCTGATAAAGTTTCAAAAATCAAAGATTTACCATTTCCTATGAATAGAAGTAAGTTGAGATCATTTTTAGGCCATGTGGGTTACTATAGAAGGTTCATCAAGAATTTCTCAAAGATTACACAGCCACTAACCTAGTTCTTGAAGAAGGATGTTACTTATGAACCAGGAAATAAGGCGCATGAAGCTTTTGGACAACTGAAGGAAGCCCTGGTGTCTTCACCTGTTTTAAAGAATCTAGATTGGAGCAAGCCATTCATTGTGTACACTGATGCCTCAGATGCAGCACTAGGAAGTACTTTGAGCCAAAAGGATGAAAATGGGAATGAACATCTAATTTACTTTGGGAGCAGACAAATGAGCAGTGCTGAGGTAAATTATACTGTAACTGAAAAAGAGGCTCTGGCTATCATTTTTGCTGTAAAGAAGTTTAGAAATTACTTGCTAGGGAAAAAATTTCTAGTTGTAACAGATCATCAGGCTCTAAAATATATTGTAAATAAGCCTAACCCATCAGGGAGGATAGCAAGATGGATAATTTTGCTACAAGAATTTGAATTTGATATTATAGATAGGCCAGGAAAGAAGCATGTCAATGCAGATGCACTCTCTCGAGCCTATGATGGTTTAGGATCATCTTGTGATGATGATGATTTCCCCGATGCAACATTGTTATCCCTTGACACAATCCCTAGTGAATACATAGATATTTGGAATTATCTGAATGAATTCAAGTTTCCTGATGGTGCCAATGCAAAGACTAAGAGAAAGATTACTCAAGCCAGTCGTCCATATTCTATTCTGCATGGAGTATTATTTCGAATAGGACCTGATGGACAGTACAAGAGGGCAGTTGGACGTGATCAAGGGAAGGAACTGCTAGAAGAATTCCACAATGGTACATGTGGAGGGCACTTCTCTGGACAACTTACAGCAAGAAGGATCTTGGATGCAGGTTATCACTGGCCCACTCTTTTTAAAGATTGTTATAATTATTGTAAGACATGTGATATTTGTCAAACACATGGTAACCGTAAGACTTCATCAGCTCCATTATGCCCTATTCTTCCACTTGGTCCCTTTGAAAAGTGGGGAATAGACATTGTAGGTCCACTTCCAACTACCTCACGCCAAAATAAGTATATTGTAGTTGCCACAGATTATTTAACCAAGTGGGTTGAAGCTAGGCCATTGAAAACAGCTTCCATGGATGAAGTGGCAAGGTTCATATATGAACGCATTGTCACCAGATTTGGTTGTCCATTAGAAATTGTAATAGATCAAGGAAGCCACTTCATTAATGAGGTAGTAGAAGCCCTAGTCAATAAATTTTCTATTAAGCACAAGAAGGCAACAACATACAAGCCAAGTACAAATGGACAGGTGGAACGAACAAATTTTGTGTTGTGTCAAATTCTAGCAAAAGATGCAGCCTTGCAGGTACATAAGTGGGATAAAAGGATTCATGCAGCATTGTGGGCATATAGGGCAACATCAAAGTCAGCAACAGGATACTCCCCATTTCAGTTGGCCTATGGCATTGATCCAGTTCTTCCTATTGAGTTTGATATTCCCACTGTGAGAGTTATGAAAAATGAAAGGATGGATGAAAGTGATTCAGTAAAAGAAAGGTTGGTACATCTTCATTTGCTAGAGGAAATGAGGGAAATAGAAAAGGATACAAGCCATAAGAAGAAAATGAAGCAGAAGGAATACTTTGATCAAAAGATCCATTGGTCTCCATTTCATGTGAATGACTTGGTTCTAGTATATGATTCCAGATACAAAAAAAGAAGACAGAGAAAATTTCTTCCAAAATGGATGGGGCCCTACAAAATAGCAGCTGTGCATGAAAATGGTACGTACCGACTGGAGGAATTGGATGGCACTCCCATTACGAAATGGGTCAACCACGACAAGTTGAAGATTTTCCAAGCACCAGAATAGTCTACTCCGAGGACGGAGTAGAAGCTAGGAAGGGGGAAGATGTCGACACTAAAATTTTCCTCCGTAATTTCTATTTCATTAATGTATGTATTAGGAATAGGATGTTGTTAAGTATAATTAGTAGTAGCGTCCGATAGAAGATAACGGCACTGCCATTACGATGCCGCCAATAATGTATAGTACGGTAATAGTCAAAGTACAATAGGAATGTTGTGGTAAAAAGTAAATATTTGTCGTAAGTGGTCCGGTAATGTTAAAATGTCAAATTTTGGGTAATTAGAGAAGTAGGGTCTACATGATTAGGAATTAGAAATATTATATTGGTAATAAGGACAAGGAGTGAGGTCATAAATATTTTGTGTATTTTATTTGTAAAAAGTCTAAAAATGTGGAACCCATGTAAAATGATAAGGTTTATCTTATCTTAAAAGATAAGCTTACATGTACAGATAAGAGTTAAGGTATGGAATATGATTCGTCAGAGTGGATTTCTTATCCTATCTTAGAGATAAGATGGATAAGCCTGGAATTTCTATAAATAGAGAGGCCACCCCCCTCATTTAGCATAGAAGGAAGTAGTGAGAAATATTGTAGGAAGTGTGCAAAAGAAGCCATCAGTTTAAAGGTGTGTTGAAGAAGCCATTAAGAGGTGTAATTGTAAAGTTTCTCCCATAGTCTTGGTGAAAGGCAAGTGAAGTCAATAACACTTGAAGTACCTCATGGGTGAGATTGTAACAATTTCATGTTAATATTATAATTTACTTTGATATTTCAGATTTGTCATCATTTCGTCTTATCATAGTCGATGGTATTCTTGTGTTATGTTTGTTGTTTTGTTTCCAGATTACATCCATTAAACTAAAGGCTGTGCATTAGTAAATAATCATAGCACAAGGAGTTCCCGGTGAAGAATTATCATAGTGCCAGATTGGTGATGATAGGTTGGTGCTTCACTAAATCAATTTTGTTATTAGATATGGTAAAATTAGGGATCGGCTCCTAGGGGCCATTACAAAAGGAGAATAAAAAAACAACCAACAAAGAAGAAACAAGAAAGTCCTGGAAGGGAGTTAAACATGCTTAACTCATACAGAGAAGGACCATACTTTCTATCAAGGTGGGTAAACCTGTGAGGAGAGACAGTCTCAAAAATGGAAAAACAATAGGTGGGTTTTATTTGTGTAATATAAACATAGTTTCAGTGGGTTTTCTTCCCCATGAGGTTTTCCCACTTATATATTTTTTTTGTGTGCCTCTTCTCATATATTATGGTTGTTTTGATTTTTTTTGCACTCTAAACAAATAATAGTTGAATGTATGTGAATGATTAAGAGTTAATGGTTGTTGATATTAATGGTTAATTAAATGAGAAATTTGTAGGACTGATTAACCCCCCTCTTATTCCATTGTTCTTCTAACACATATGATAGTACACAGGACCCTAGGTATTGTAAATTCTAATTTTTCCTTTGATTACAAAATATGCTACCATTTGGTAGCATATTTATGTTATAGTTTGGTAGCATATATGATTTAGTATTTCATGTAAGGTTGTAGTTAGTATATATGCTACTGGTCGGTAGCATAAATATATGCTACCTGATGGTAGTATATATATGCTATCATTGGTATCATACATTCATGCTACCACCCGATAGCATATATTTATTATATCGACCGGTAACATGTGGTATGGATCTGTAACTAGTTTTGTAGTTTACATCTAGCTCATCCATGATTCCATATGTAATTTAAATTTGGATTGGTCTTAGGTAAAATGGCATATGGTAATAATAACAAGAAGACATGTCAATTAAAAAGGAAAAGAAACATATTTAATTATTTCTAGAAGCCAAAAAAATCACGTACACATGTTGCATCCACTTCAAACACATGTAATATATTGTTTTGAATCCATTTGTTAGTTTAATTTAAAGTCTAAATATCATAGTCAAACCATTGTCCCTTTTGAATGCAAAAAACCCACTAATAATTATATTCCATGTGAAACAATTAATGAAAAGAACATGTCACTAGACACACCACATGGAACAATTAATCAGAATAACATGTCACCACATGGAATGGTTAATCAGAATAGCATGTCAATACATGAATATATTATTTATGATGACATGTTAGAGCATGAAGATAATTCTCATTATAAAATTCTTCCAAAGGAATACATTCCTAATGATGAGATTCAACTAGTACAAGATATTTCCAATTCTCAATCTCATGAAACAGATACTCAAGATAAAAATTCTAAATAGAAATTTGTGTGAAGGAATAAAACTATTTGGACAATTGGGAGGTCATTTTAAGGTAAATTGGGCATCTAAATATCCATTTGTCAAACCTATAGAGCCAGAGAATGGTAGTGATACTCCAAAAAAATGTAGATGTATAATATGTAGTTGGAAACTAGAACAAACCATCGATTATAATTGAAGTTGGACACAATAATTGAGAAACATTATGGAAAATTATATGTGATAGTCACACAAAAAATGGAAAAAATAAAGAGACATAAATGGAAAACTACAAAAAATTACTTGCATGTAAGACATGCAATTGAGTATGAAAACGAGCAGAAACATCAACTTATTAAGAAAGGGGGAACAATTAATGCATAATTTTGGAAAGTTATGAATACCAATCTACAGGACAAAAATCTACAGTTCTCTTCTATATTCCACATTCTTAAAAATGGTATACTAATTTCATAATTTGTAGATTATAAGGTTTTGTTTCAATATAATGGGTTTATCAACATTCTAGTCACATGGGTCAGAGAGCAATTCTTGGGAAATTATGAAGTGTATAGAAATGATTGAAATGGAAGATTTGAAAAAGTAAAAAATTAATATTTATCTCATTGCGATGAGGTCACAACAATTGAAAACATATCGTGTGTTTGCATCCACATCTACACTTTTGAGAATCATTCAAGGAAAACTCATTTGTTAGCTATTAATAAAATGGTTTAAAATTATAATGTTGAAACCGTTTGTGAATTGGTTATTTTTAATTTGAGGAATTTAGTTGGGATGGATGACTATGTAATTGCAACTAAGTTGGTGTGTGTTGGTACTGATGGTGCATCAATAATGAAGGATCAAAGAAGTATACTTTTTGTTCTCCTACAAACAAAAATTGCGCCATATATTATTCCAATTCATTTCATGGCTCATAGAGTGAACCTTGCATATAAATATTTTAGCACATTTGTAAATGTTGCTAAAGTGGAAAAAAGCATATGTGAGTAACACACTTACATGGTGAGTAGTCCAAAAATATTTTTAGAGTTTTAGAAATTTACAATTGGATTTAATAATGGTAACAATCTCCTTAAAGAATTTGATACAAGATGTATTTCCATGTATGATCCTCCATGCAAGATTTTTGAGTAATATCCATCTTTAGTAGGTTTCGTGTTTGAATACTGTAGGGAAGTTAACAAAGAAAAATATTTGTTGTACAATTTAAAAAATTTGGAAACATTATAGAAACTATGCGATATTTTCCCTATGTTGAAGGAAATCAATTTCTTAATTAAACATGCTCAAGAAATATCCATATATATATATGACTTCATAAGGTTAAGAAAACATATATGTCTATATCTTGATATGTTATACAACTCTAAAGAAAGTTGTAAAGGACTAGTTTTCATTAGTTATAAAACTTTAACAGATGTAAAGGATCCAAAAAGCTATTTAAAATTCAATATCAATTACCATCTTTGTATTGTTGTTAATGGGATGGATATTTCAATCCACACTTTCCAAAAAACTACAGATATCACAATAGCAGATTTTGAAGAAGTTTTTGTAACACATAATTTATACAACAAGGCTATATATCACACTTGAATAAATTAAGAAAAATAAATATAAATCTTATCCCGTGAGATCAGAGAGCATTTTAAAAGGGATGACTTACTTAAGGATATGGCAGTGGTGTATCCTAATTTTTGGAATCCTGATAGAGGTAAATAAGATAAGAAATTTATTTTACAAATTGATGGAAACTTTAATTAAGCATTTCAGCAAATCTATTGAGTTCCAAGGAGTTGAAATTAAAGGTCTTCTATTAAAGGAATTATTGAGGTGTCAGTCATCTCATTTTTAACTGAAAATGATTGATCATTATAATTGTCTAATTGAACCAATGGAAAAAGGTACTATTACATAGATATGGAAAAATCTATATCCTAGCAGCATTGTATATGAAAGTATTAGTGAATATTTCTGATTATATGAATTATGTCAAACAATGATAGTGGGCTCAATGGAAGATGAAAGGTTTGTTAGTGCATTAACATTTGTTAAGTCAAAAATCCCAATTTGATTGGATAAAAATTTAGAGACTTGTTTGAGATTGTATGTTTCAGGATATACTATAGACACATTCCCATATGAAAGAGCACTAGAAATATGGAGTTCTCTTTTAGATAGGACAGGGTTCTTTAATATAACCACCAGAAGAGAAGATAGGAACATTCACACCAAATATGTTGTTGAGATGTCAGATAAGAGTTTGAGTTATGAAGAATGAGTTAGTGATGGTACAGGAATGTTTCAGCTACCTAATTTGACTAATGATTTAAGAACATTGTATTTCTAGAAATAAAATTTCAATTTTTTTTATGTAGTTCACATGTTGTGCTCTTTATTGAAATATAGTTTCAGTATCATTATTTATTGTTTCTTATTTACTAATCTAAGAATTATTTTATTTTGATGTAGGAACATCACCTTAAAATGCTATTTAGAGTCAACATTTCATTTTGAACATGTTTGGGGGGGTCAATGTAGACTAGTTGATGTTAATTGAGGTCATGAGAAGTCTTTAAAATTCAAATTATGGATTATATGTGTTTTCCCTCCAAAACATTATTTGAATTTTTTAAAGTAGAACCTCCACCTTTTTCACAGTTTTGGTTCTTGTTGATTTATTAGTGAGATTCTAAGGTGTTTAAGGAGTGTAAGTGCCATGTATAAGTCCCTTTGAAGGATCCAAGTCACCTTTATTGGTATTTTGTAAACAAAAACCCAATTTCTTGCTCTTGATTTGGGCATCTAACTTGAGTTTACTATATTGGTAGTGTTAAGTTAATATGTAAGTTGCAAAGGAATTTAGTTAGGGATAGGGATTTGAGGAGAGAAGAGGCATATAAGGCTTTCTAAAAATAGGTATAAGGTGTTTCTGAGAAGATTAGGAAAAGGAGGCTCTTTTTCAGAGCAAACAATGTACTAGATAGTCAAGAATAAAGAAAGTTTGAATATGAAACTTAAGTTATTCGGTGTTTCTATGACGTTTATTTTCTAAGTTGGTTTATTATATCTTGTGGAAGCATATTCTTGTTAATTTAGAATCATGAAATCTTGCTAATGGGAAGATATTTTGTTAGAAACAATTATATGAAGGTATAAGGCAATGAGTACAATTTTTGGCAGGTAAGATTGGTATTTTCCAAATCATATTATGTTTTCTTTATTATATTCCTTCTCAAAATAGTTTTAAGATTAAAAAAAACCTCCATGCCAAGTTTCAGGACTTGAAATCTTGTGAAATGTTTTAAGAACCATTTTTCTCTCTTACTAGGCTTATACAAAACCCTAGGCAAGGTTTGGAAAAAATAGTTGTTTAAAGGGCTTATAATTTTATTTAGAGGATAGAACTTCCAACCCACCATATTAGATATGCCTTCTCACATATTATGAATGTTTTAATGCATAACATGCCCACTATTGCTTTGAAATCATGATAGTCTTCTTTCTTGGTGTGACTGTCCTATAGGGGACCTATTTGAGAGAGTCAAGATAGTGTAAGAAAGGTTTAGATTGGGAGTTAGACTACAAAAATTTGGTGAAATATTAAACAAGGTAATGGGTATTTAAAAATCTATCTATTTTGTTTTGAAAACCCTTGAGTCAAAATTTATGCTTGAAAAATATTTATAGCAGGGCTAAAAGAGACGAGGCCTAATTAAAAAAATAGTAGGTAGTGGAAGAAGGGGATACCTTGGGAGCTAAGTGATAAAATTTTATATGAGGCATAATTTCCCCTAAATGGTGCTAAAAAGTTCACACTTTTCCTTGAATCTGTGTAGATTGTTTCCAACTATAAGCTTTGTGTGGTGGTAGAGTGAAAGAGAAACTAGGGAAGTCAAGAAGGAAGTTATGGAAAGATGAATTCATCCTTTGTTTTCAATCACTTTTAATGTTGATATTACCCATGAATGATATGTTAACAAGGTATATGAATTGTTAATCCTAGTCAAGACTTCAAATAACAAAATTACATGTTTTAGAGACATTCAATCTTGAGTATGCTAATCCTCTTGTAAGGTGAAAGAATAGTTTGAGTGATTTTGTTTCACTAAATTGGTGAGTTGATATGTGTTCTATAAATTCCTTACATCAATTTGGTATCAGAGAAGGTGTGTTAAGAATATAAATAATTTAACATGTGAACTCTTGAGAAGAGATAAGAAGGAATGAAGCCAAAAAATAGGAAGAAAGAACCAGAGTGGGATAGAGAAATAAATTACTTGAGAAATGATTTTAACAGGTTGGAAATATTGGAGAAGTTATATCTACATGAAATAAACTAGGTATATGGTTGGTGGTCAAAGAGAAGAGTGAAGTGGCCTATAGAGTCACTTGTCAAGAAAGAAAGAAGATAGGGAATGAATGATAAGAGAAGAGAAGAAGGAAAAGAGGGAAAAACATATGGAGGCTTGAGGAAAAGAAATTTTCCAAGAAAGAAACATAAAATAAAATAATTTAAAAGGTAAATAAATATGGATAAGAGGAAAATTGCAAAAGGGAGTGCTTGGTGAAGAAATGAAGAAAAAGAGGAAAGTTTCCAAGAAAGAGGCATGGATGGAGACATTTGGTCTCTCAATGTGTTATCTAATGTTGTGAATAAGTGCATGTGTAAAGGTATGAATAATTTTAAGAAGAAGATCAAGGACAAGGCATTGATAAGAAATGGAGAAACATGAGCATCCATAGAAGAAAATGAATGTGATGAAAGAAGAGAGAAGGTTATTGAAGCATATAATGAAGAGATTGAAGTCCTTCAACATACTAATAAAGATATGGAAGAAGATATATATTTTCATGATGCTTTGGAAATCATTCCAACATATGAAGACAAGGAAATATACAAAAACAAGGATATTGCTAGTAATGAAGGCATAAAAAATGATGTGACCATGCAATAGGCCAGTGGGAAGGTAAATAGAATTTTGAATCTTGATTCTAATCATGCATACAAGAATGAAATTGTTGATGTACATATGGATGAAAATAAGAACAATGTTAAGCTCTCAAAAATAACAATAGATCATGGATATAGAGTGCCAAAATGGATTAAGAAACCAAAATTTGAGATAGAGAGTGCAAATCCCAAACACGGGGTTAATGAAACTGAAAAATCCAATGGAGGAAAAGAGCATAGAAGGAAGTATAGATCAGATTTCATGAAGAAATAAACCAAGAACAAGAGGACAAGAAGAGAGTGGAAAAATAAGAGCACCAATATAACCAAAGAAGGAGATATTAAATTTTTTGAAGAGGATGAAGATATCTTGATAAAAGATAAGAGATTAAAAGATGGAGAAGGACAAACAGTCCCTAAATTTGATGAAGACAATAGAGAGCTAGATGATGTCTCATTGAGAGAGGAAATGAAGATGTTGGAAGAGTTTAAATCTTCTAAGAATTTTGTTATAGAAAATGTAGGTTCATATAAGGTGGATGAACACCTGGTCAAGAAATGTAAAAAGAGGAAAGTGTCTAAGAAAGATGAACTCAGGGAGACATTTTGGTCTCTCATTGTTTTATCTAGTGTTGTGTTTAAGTGCATGTGTATAAGTATGAATAATTTTGGGAAGAAGATCAAGTAAAAGGAATTGAAATTTGCATGAAATGGATCAACATGAGCATCCATAGAGGAAAATGAATTTGATTAAAGAAGAGAGCATATTATTGAAGTCTAAAATGAAGAGATTAAATTTCTTAAGAATAAAAATGAGGAGATGGAAGAAGAGATAGAGTATCATGATTCTTTGGAAATAATTCCAACAGAGGAATGCAAGAAAGGATGTACAAATAGAGAGATTGCAAGTAATGAAGGCATGAAAAAGGATGCGACCATGTAAAATTCCATTGATAATGTAAATATAATTTTGAATCTTGATTTTAATCCTGCATATGAGAATGATATTGCTGATGTGAAAATTACTCTAATCTAATACACAGAATACATGAAATAGCTACACAAACAATAATTAATATCAGCAACATTATATTATTCTCACACTCATTTTTTATTGATTCACTATTTCATTACACTCCATTATATAGAATATGTATAATAATAATCCTCATAACAACCTTTGTCTGCATATACAGCCATACACCCGTATGGTTTCAACCTCTCACCAATATAATAATAAAACAATACTAATTGTTCTATTATTATAAATTACTAACTTACCACATACTAACCACATTTTACATTTACTATTTACATTTACATAGTAAATGTACTTTCACTAATTTACCATAATAATAATTACACATGTAATTATTATTCACCCATACATACAAATGGAGCACTAAGATATATTTCCTAACAGCTGATGTACATATGATTACAGAGATCATGGATATAGAGTGCCAAAATGGATTAAGAAACAAGAATTTGAGATAGAAAGTGCAAAACCCAAATAAGGGGTTAATGAAACCAAAAAATCAAGTGGTGGACAAGAACATAGAAGGAAGTACATATCAAAATTCATGAAGAAACAAACTAGGAATAAGAGGATAAGAAGAGTGTCACAAAAGAAGAGAACCAATATAAACCAATAAGGAGAGATTATAAGGTTGGAAGAATATGAATATATCTTGAGAAAAGAGTAGACTTTAAAAGGTGGAGAAGGAAAAATTGTCCTTAAATTTGATGAAGAATATGGAGAGCTAGACGATCTCTCGTTGAGAGAGGAAATGAAGATGTTTTAAGATTTGTTTGAATCTTCTGATAAGTTTCTTACAAAAAATGTAGGATCAAATAAGGAGGATGAGCTCATTGAGAATCTTGAAGTGAATCAAGAAAGATATGAAGGAATTGAAGAAAAGAGTGATTCGTGTGATATTCAAGACCAATACCTAGCTAAAGAGGATAAAGATGAAATGAAAGAGAAGACCAAGAGGGTTTTTAAGGCTCAATTTTTTCCATCTAATTATTATTTGAGTTGTGTTTGTGCAGGTACATTAGTTGAGTTGGAGGTGATGATGAGTCAAGTGAAGATGAGTGATTCATGCAAGCAAGATTCATCATTCTCAATTCTTGATATCATGATGCTTAGAGAAGGACAAATTCAAAAGAAATAAGATGATTTCATAGCCATAATTAGTCAAGAAATACATCATAGAAAACTAGAGCAGCGGAGGTATACAAAACAAGAAAGGAGGAAGTTAACCTTCTATTCAAGCATAGTAATTTCATATGAATACAAGCTCATTCACATAACAAAAAATCTAGTACAAACTATGGAGTTCATCATGAAGACTTTATATTCATGGTATGAAATCAAGGATAAGAACATGTAGATAAACTTCAATTGGAAGAACAAAAAGAAAAAGAACCTCTTTGCCAATACAAAATCTCATGGGTGAAGCTTTTTGTTCCTAGGGAGTATGTTGTAGGAGCATCACCTTAGAATGCTTCTTAGAGTCAATATTTCAGTTTGAGCATGTTTGTGGGGTAAATTTAGACTAGTTGATGTGAATTGAGGTCATGAGAAGGATTAAAAATTCAAATTATGGCTTAGATGAGTTTTCCCTCCAAAACTCATATTTGAGTTTTTTTAAGTAGAATCTTCATGTTTTTGACAATTTTGGTTATTTTTTATTTCTTAGTGAGAGTCTAAGGTGGTTAAGTATTGTAGGTGTCATAGATAAGTCCATTTGAAGGGCCCAAGTCACCTTTATTAGTTTTTCATAAACAAAAACCCTATTTCTAGATCTTGATCCAAGAATCTAACTTGAGTTTAGTAGATTAGTAGTGTTAAGTTTCAAAGGAAGTTAGGTAGGGAGAGGGATTTGAGGAAAGAATATTTAGAGAAGGCTCAAGAAAATAGGTAGTAGGTGTTATTGTAACATAATGATTAAGTGGTCTAGCCAACCCTTAATGTATATGGGTCCATAACTAATATATAGGTTAATATTTAATAGTATGAAATATTTATATTTCTATTATTAAATATGCTAACCTAGGTATATACTTTAGGTTAAATATTTAATATCATGAAATGATTATATTTCTAATATTAAATATTATAAACCAAGGTGTATGTGTCAACCATTTTAGGTTGAAAAGGTGGGTCGGGAGAGATACCCAACCACCTTATATAAAAAGGAATTTAGGTCCTCATTTGATATATTCAGGAAATATATCAAAGGTGTGTGTACGTACCCAAAATTGTAAGGTACTGTGCTGCGGAACGGTGTAATAAGTGCCCCGATGATGATACAGGTCTCTTCGCAAGGTGTTCAGGATCCAGAGAAGCTTTACGGATATTCGTTAACATCCCGCATGCCCCGCTTAGCCCCCACGTGCTTTGTTTTCCCTATTTTTCCTCTTTTCTTGGCTTTTTGGTCTTCAGTGACGAAACCACCGCCCGGAAGGGTGGCGGTCTCGTGACCGCCACCCTACACAGGGCGGCGGTCCTGTAACCGCCGCCCTGAGCAGGGCGGCGGTCCTGTGCGCGTTTTCCAGAACATGCTTTTGACGGAACGCACGCAAAAATCAACGCTTTACCAGCTTTTCTTGCCGACTTGAGCATGCATTTATGTTTTTGGTCCCCTGGAATAGTGTTTTTCTTTTGTTTAATGTTTAAGAGTTCAGTTTAGATTTGATCTTTGTATGTTTGGATTCCTATAAATGCATGGTTTGTACACATGCAAATGGCCCCGGATTTTAGCTCTGAATTTTGCTCCAAAGTTTGTTTTGAATTTCTTGTTGCAGTAGATTTAGTTTTCCTTTGCTTAGAATTCTTAGGTTTCTCATTGATTGCTTTGGTTAGTTTTGTATTGCAGCTGGTAAGCCACATATCCAACTTGTGCAAGTGCAAACATTATTTGGGCCACCATTTTCACTCCAATTTTCATGTTTTCAGTGCTATGGTCGTTTTAGTTTACTTAGGATTGGTAGCATAATTTGTTGCAGGTTTGTTTTAGCTTTGTGTTACTGTTGGTAAGCCACAGATCCAACTTGTGCAGACAGCATTATTGTTTTGGAGTAGAATGGTCTAGGCAGCCATTAAAGTTGCAGGTTTTGCTCTTCATACAGACTAGTCTCAGGTTCTGGACGCTCTTTGTTGCATGATTCACAGTAGACCCCACTAGGAATTGCATAGGCCAAGCTCTGTACTCTTGTGCTATCCCTCTCCTATCCGCATTCTATTCTGTCTGCATTTTGAAGGCTGTCCATTGATCCAAATATCTATTCCTGTTGATGCAAGCATTTCACGCTTTTCTGGATTCACGTGAGCACAAAGAACGAAGAGATCATACTGAGGGAACAAGAACACCCACACCGTCAGATTTGCCACTTTCTGCGAAATCCAGGTTCCATCTTTCAAAGTTTTAGTTATAACTTATCAAATAAAGTAGTTAATCACTTTATTTCAGTTATTTCCATTCTCGATATTGCCAGGGAGGTTGTGGGGATTGATAGTTTCTGAGAAACTATGATTCATTCCTCACTTCTGAGGTAGGATCGAGAATCTTGCAGATAGATTAGTTATTTCGTTGTTTAGAATAGATATCCAAAATCACACAGACAAATAGCTATACTCGGCTATTTTGTTTGTTTTTACGTTGTTAGTTTAGTTGTCAATTTTAAATATTTTTAAATAGCTAATCTCTTATAAATTGACGGAAAATACAAAAAGAAATTATATATGCTAGAAGTGCACTTATATTTTACTTTATTACAGTTTGTTTCATTACTGCTTTTGCATGACAATTACGGGACCTAGGGAGCCCAGGGAATACATTTTCGAGCCAATTGTGCCTCAGCCCAATACCGTAGTAGCAATAACTGACATTGACCAAAACCTTAGGATACAAGTCTTCCAAACAACAACAGACTTCCAACAGATCAGGATACAGTTGAGAGGGTTAAACATCGAAGACGACCAAGCGCATCTATTTTGGTCAAATCAGCCAAATTACAGATTACCCTAGAAAATACCCACATGACTGTAGAAGGGCTCGAAAGAGAACAAACATTCGGGTGTGATCCTTTAGTTCCACAGCCAGACGCTGGAGACACCCTAGTAGATATAGATACCAGCTTAAGAATCCAAGTTGCGAGAACGCCTGTAAGGTATTCTGAGAAGATCGCACAACTGTTGGTTCTAAACATAGAAGCTGAAAAAGCTTACGACTATTGGATACTAGGGATCAGAACTTGATCTCCCGTATGACCATAACGGGACCGCAACAACCAAGAGTCTATGGTTGTGATCCGCAGATCCCACAGCCTAACGAATCCATAAAAGAATTCGACATAGACACTGGCCTACGTAAATTAGTATTTCAGTCTACTCCGATTCCACCTCTCATCATTCAACAGTTATCCCTACTAAATACAACAGCTAACGAAGCTAGAGAATTTTGGACTAGGCCAGAGAATCGTCCATAGAATCGACCATATTCACCATATGACCCTATCAGGAGAAATACACGAAACCATCCCGGGTCATTTTCCACGCATCCCACAACCCATAGATCGAATCACGCCAGAGCTCGATATTGATTGGAGCCTTCGAGCAGTCATCCTCGCTGATCGATCTATCACACCAGTCCAAGTTAGAAGGGCCTTCTTTGCCTTAGATTCGCAAATACCATTAGTGCGTGTTGAAGACATTAGACTGCCTAACTAGTTTGTCTGCACATTCTACCCCCCACCGGCTGTCTCGGCACGACCTCGGGAGGTCGGGTACGTGGAAGAGTCACTTGTTGATTCTCACGCTCGCCTGTTGCTTTTCCGATGTACAAAATTGGTGAACCCGACGTGAAACAAGCAATTCTTTCACCTTCTCTTTGAGAAGTTTCATCTTCTCCACATCACCTTCGCTCCTTCCCATTATTCTGCGGGTATTCATATACCCCCCGAATATGTCGGGATTAGATGCATACGGCAGACCCCTCTTGGGTCTTGAGGCATACTACGCCCAACAGAATAGGCAGTCATCACCCTCACTCTCAATGTGGGGTGACAACTATTCAACTAATCAATTGTCAACACAAACACCAAGGACTAGATATAACTCGTCCTACCAAACAGAGGGGTTGGAGCAACTTGATCAAACACAAACAGAGCCTTCAGGCTCGAACAATATGACATTAACTGGAGAGTCTGCTTCATCTCCTCAGGTATTATTCCGACCGCCTATTAGTAGACAATCGGATCCATACTTGGTCTTAGACGATGGACAATCAATACTTTATCCTAGGAGTGAACAACGCTCTCAAGGCATGTACCCACCTGTAGGAACTTTGCAGATACAGCCCGAGTTCTCTCCTCAAGAAAACTCCCCTATGCCATCACGTATGGAAAATACTCTCAGAGAAACTTGGCAAGATAGCAATCAGTTCATGACAGGCTATCACATGCCTATACAACACCGGGATATACAACAAACGCCACCAAGGCACGATATCATGGCTTCACCAAACGAAGTCATTTCAAATCTAATGGAAAAGGTTAGAGGATTAGAACTTGCCCAAGCAAGTCAAAATTCAAGAATCATACAAACAGGGAGTTCCAATCCTCCGCACCATCCTAGCCAAGTGGATCTCCTCACAGGAGTAGGCACATTGGGTATGACTCCTCAATATTCACAACAAGTGCCAACTAGACCCACTATCGCCAGTACTGTTCCTCTAGGTCCAGTACAAAGCAATCCATTCCTGGATAGTACCCCTTCGTACTTAAACATGTACTCCAAATCACCACAAGGGGATTTGTACTCATCCCCCGGCATGTTTACTCAAATGCAAGGATTGCCTTATGCCCCTGCTAACGCGTACGTTACGCCATATCAACAACCCGTTCCGCCACCGCCTCCTCAACAGGCACCATCAATGGTTGAGACGTATGCGATAGGGACTTATTCAGAATATTTAAAGGAGCCCTTAGATTTCGCCATACGAAGCGTTATGCTTCCAAGGCCTCTTCCCGATTTGCCTAAATACAAAGGAGAAGGAGATCCGAATGCGCATATCAAAGCTTACGCTACAGCCATTCGTGAACTACTCCCATGGGATGGGGTTGTTGCTAAAATATTCCCCAAAACGCTGGAAGGCATTGCCCTCGATTGGTATTACAGAATACCCGAGGCTTCCATACATTCATTCAAACAACTCGTGTCTGAGTTCATCAAAGCCTTCGACATGAACAAACTATTAAGGACAGGAATCAGGGAGTTCTTGCACATCAAGCAAGAACATAACGAGTCTGTCGCCCATTTCATCCAAAGGTGGCGCACAGTCCTTTATTCCTCGGCAAGCGCTCCAAACATGGATCAGATGGAACTATGCGATTTATTCCTTCATTCTCTTAGCAGAGATGTGAAGGAAGAAGTCCAGAAGTTCCCACTAAGGACTTATGACGAGGTACTTGAGAGCGCTCTGCGAATTGATCAAGCAGCGATAGATAGTGGCCGTAAGACGTATGGAGCAAACGGGAGGTTAATCACCCCTACTCAAAACACTACAACCACTACAAGCGTCAATCAAGGACCCAAAATCCTTAACAAAAATCGTGGGGTAACAACAGATGGAGTAACTGACCAGCCCAAGAGGATAAATGTCATTAATACTCCGTCACAAACAAACAACCAAAGAAACAACAATTTTACCCCGACGATCAATACAGTGGATTTTAATAATCCACAACAACAACAACGGCGAAATCCCATACAAGGACCAAACCAAAACTCCTTTGGTTATCAAAACCAAAATCAAAACCAGAAACAACAAAACTTTAGTCCTAATAGGCAACAGTTTGATCGGAATTTTAGGCCACAATACACACCAAACCAACAAAACGGGAATTACAACCCCAATTCTTATTGTGGTTTCCATAAAATTCGGGGTCATGACACTAGAACGTGTCGTGATTACAACAAATTCATGCAACGCTTGCCAAGTGAACAAAAACAATTTTTTATGGATATGTTCTTAGCAGATCCTACGTCACCAACGGCAAGTACCTTCGCAGGGGCAGTTTCCCCTCAGAATGCCCCTCTCAAGATCTTTAATGATCCACTCCCAAATCATGATAGCGATAGGTTGAAACCAACTGGAACAAACAAAGGTGCAATAACGGGAAACAACGATCACGAGGCCTCAACCTCACTAAATCCGTTAGTCGCGCCACAACTAGGAAGTCAACCACGACCTAAGGTAGTTGGATTAGTAGAGTTAGACTCCGAATTACCCGTTGAAGCAATTACGAGAACACGAGAGTATTTCTCTCAACCAAGTCCAAGCCACCTGCCGGAAACAGATAACATCCAGCAAACCATAGCAAAACCCATGGGTGCTTATGATCTAATTAATGATCTAACAAAAACCTTCTCGCATATTTCATTCCTTGATTTACTAAAGAATTCCCCTGCTCATAGGGCTGCTCTTTTAGAGGCGTTAGGTTTGGGTCATTTAGTTAGTATCACTCCACCACCGGAAGCGCAGGTAAATCATATAGACTTTGATGTTTATCCACCGGGACAGGCGGATAGGGATGTTGAATTCATATTCGAAATAAGTAAAATGCCTACAGATGCTGAGATCGCACGCCGAGGCGATCCAGCCCTACACTTGCAAGTACAAGTTTATAATAACTATGTAAAACGGGCAATGGTTGATGACGGAGCTGCGGTTAACATAGTTCCTTTCTCTTTTCTCCAAAAATTGGGATATGGAGAAACAAACTGTTCTACTACACGAAATACCTTGAGAGGCTACGACAGCCTTAAAGCCACATCGATAGGAACTATAATACTACCGGTCACCTTAGGACCTAAAACAATCCTGACTGAGTTTTATATTATAGATCGAGAAACTAACTATAATATGATCCTCGGCCGACCATGGATACACCGCATGAAGGCAATCCCTTCCACGCTATTTCAAGAAGTAAGATTCCTGCATCTGGGAAAGGTATTTATAGCCAAAGGTGATCCAAAGCCGTTTGACGTACACCTAGCTGATTTAAAGAAAAGACCAGGTGTACACTCAGAATTTGAACTTCCAACAAACCAACTTAACAAACCCTCTGACCCAAAGCCAGAGGAAAAGTTGATACCTACGACGGATCTTGAAACTACCAACATAGTCCAAACAATTCCAACCCCTAAAGGTAAAACTAAAGAGACAGTATCATTAGGGACTACTGCGAAGATCGTTGAATTAATAGAACAAGATTCACCAATGTTCTTACCATTCGATTCAGTAGGCATAGGATTTTCCTTAGGTGTTGGTTCCTTGCCAGCAGAAGATCTCTGTATGGTAGAAGTAGAGTATGCAAACACAGCAGATACACCTACATCCATACTCCCAGCTAAGTATTGGACTCTCCATTTCGATGGAGCTAAATGCCGTTATGGAGCGGGGGCAGGTATAATTCTTACCTCGCCCGAAGAGAAGGTCCTCCCATTCTCTTTTAAATTAAACTTTGAATGTACAAACAACGGCGCTGAATACGAAGCCCTCCTCCTTGGCCTTACCTTAGCCAAAAGAATTGGTATCGATAATATCAGAGTTTTAGGAGACTCGCAATTAGTTGCAAACCAAGTTTCAGAGGTATATGAAACTAAAGCCGAACACTTGCAACTTTACAAAAACGCTGTAGTAGATTTAAGCAAGGCATTCAACTTCATATCCATTGAAGCAATCCCGCGAGAAAAAAATCTTCTCGCCGATTCAATAGCAACCTCAGCATCACGTTTTACTCCAAACAATGAGCTAGAAGATACTCATTTCACGGTATCCATTCGTAACGAACCATTAATAAAAACAATGATGGATCCTCTTTCAAACGGAAGTAAATCTACCGTCCTAGACCATGTTGGAAATGATGCGGCTACTTTGGATTACTTAAATGCCTTTGCAGCACTACATCTCTCCTATCACACGCTAGATTTATCTCTGATCTCGCATTCATCTTCCTACTTCGGAAATCCCGTAATGAATCTTCCCTCACAAAAAGAACCTAATATATACGTGGTGGAAAATGGGGATGATATGGATCTACCTCCGGCACCACCTGAGTTCGAAGAGGGTAATGCCTCTTTAATTGAAGAAACAATTGATGTCAATATCGGAACGGAAGATGAACCAAGAATTTTAAAGTTAGGTTCTTCATTAACCCCAGAGGAAGTGGAAATACACACCCAAGTTCTCAAAGAACATCAGAAGGCATTTGCATTTAATTATAAAGAGATGACAGGAGTCGCACCCCACATTGCGGTACACAACCTCGTCACTAGGTCAGATGCGAAGCCAATTAAACAAAAATCAAGACCCATGAAGCCCAAAGTAGCCCTCATGGTAAAAGAGGAGGTAATAAAACTCCTTCAGGTAGGATTCATCAAGCCAGTTGACTACTCCCAATGGGTATCCAACATCGTTCCCGTTCTCAAGAAGAACGGAAAGATACGCATCTGCATAGATTTTCGAGATATCAACAAAGCTTGCCCTAAGGACGACTTCCCATTACCATCCATAGACGTTATTGTTGATGCAACAGCAGGTTTTGAACTCTTGTCTCTCATGGATGGATTCTCGGGATACAATCAAATCAAAATCTCCGAGCAAGATCAAGCCAAAACCACGTTTATAACTCCTTGGGGAACCTATTGCTACGCTGTTATGCCATTCGGTCTCAAGAACGCCGGTGCTACGTACCAGCGGGCCATGACATACATATTTCACGATTTAATCCATAAAATCGTGGAATCCTACGTAGATGACTTGTTGGCTAAGGCCAAGAAGCGTTGTGACCATCCTGAAGTACTCCGCATCATCCTTTCACGCCTAATAGAATATGGAGTTACCCTAAACCCAGAGAAATGTGTCTTCGGTGTAACAGGAGGAAAGCTCCTAGGTTACATCATATCGTCACGAGGGATCGATGTTGATCCAGCCAAAATTCGGGCTGTCCTCGAAATGGTCCCACCCTCGAATGAATCTGGAATCAGATCATTTCTTGGAAAGTTGGGTGCAATCCGGAGATTTATCCCGGATCTAAGCTTCGTCGTTCATCCAATCAACAATTTACTCAAGAAGGACTATAGCATTGATTGGACCGAAGATTGCAATGAAGCTTTTGATGCAGTCAAGCGTTTCCTGCTATTACCGCCTACGCTAATGCCACCAAAGCTAGATCGCCCTTTAATTTTGTACTCACGGGCTACCGATGTTTCGTTAGCTTGCATGCTAGCCCAAGAAGACGATGACAAAAGAGAGCGTGCGATTTATTTCATTAGCCGAACATTGCTCGACTACGAAACGCGCTATACACAAGCAGAGCGAGAATGTCTTGCCATAGTCTTTGCTACTAAACGCCTAAGACACTACATGCTAAATCAAGAGACAAGGGTCATAGTAAAGACGGACCATTTACGGACTTTTCTCACACAGGGGTCCTTGTCCAAAAAGGCTGGACGTTTTATAACCTTAATGGGAGAGTTCGAATTAACATTTGTAAACCAGAAGTCAGTTAAAGGACAAATCATTGCAGATTGGTTAGCTGATAACCCGCTAGACGGAGGCGACTTAGTAGACTTAGACTTTCCAGATGAATGCGTATACTACGTCGAAACCCGACCTGCTATATCTGAGTGCCCTTGGTACGCTGATATCATTAGTTATATCATGGACCATAAGTACCCAGAAGGAATTACACCTCAACAAAGAAGACGGTTACGTATTATCGTAACTAAATACGTCATTATAGAGCAGGTGCTCTATCGGAAAGCATTCGATGGGATGCTCTTAAGGTGTGTTGACACAGAAGAGTCCAAGAGGATTCTCCATGAATCCCATAGCGGTATATGTGGAGGCCACTTCGGTGGCCATGCCACTGCTCGAAAAATACATCGAATGGGCTATTTCTGGCCCACTCTAGAACATGACACAATAGAGTTTGTACGCAGGTGTCATAAATGTCAGGAGTTCTCTCATGAGATCCACATGCCGGCACAAGCTTTACAGCCAATCGCTACTCCGTGGCCCTTTTCTACATGGGGCCTAGACTTAATAGGGAAATTCTCTCCCTCATCCACAGACGGCCACAATTTTATAATTACGGCCACAGAATATTTCACTAAATGGGTAGAGGCTATGCCTCTTACAACTGTGCCTGGTTCCGTAATCGCTAAGTTCATTTTGAACCAAATCATTTGCAGATACGGTATCCCGCAAATCATTATCTCAGATAATGGAACTTCTTTCAAAAACGAAGAAGTTCGGGAGCTATGCAGTAAGTTCAAAATAAGCCATCATACGGCTTCCTTATATTATCCCCAAGCCAATGGGCAGGCTGAAGCAACAAACAAGACGTTGAAAGCCATTCTCCTTAAAACGGTAAAAGAAAACAAACGGGATTGGCATTTAAAGTTATATCCGGCCTTGTGGGCCCACCGAACCTCGATAAGAACGCCAACAGGAGCAACTCCTTTCTCATTGGTATTTGGGTCAGAAGCAGTTCTCCCACTCGAAGTTGAAATCCCCAGTCTCCGCATTTCGCTACAAGGGATTCTGGATGAGGACGCTTACAGAGAAGCGCGTCTTTCTCAATTAGAGAGCCTGGATGAAACTAGGTTAGATGCTGAACAACGACATAGAGTCTATGCCGACCGGATGTGCCGGCAGTACAACAAGAAGGTCTATGAACGTGACATATACGAAGGTGACCTAGTTCTAAGGTTAGACAGCCGGATCAACAAGAAGACCGGCGAAGGAAGGAAATTCCGGCCCAAATGGTTGGGCCCATACCGAGTCATGAAGGACTACGGAAATGGTGCATACCTCTTATGCACGCTAGAAGGAGAGGAGTTTGGTGAAACAGTCAATTCTCTCCACCTCAAGCGTTTCTACGCGTAAGCAGCTAGCGCTACCTATATAACTATCTACATTGCATTTTCATACAAATTAGGATCATTTTGTCCACTTGTTCTTACACAAATTGTGATCAGGGAATCTATTCTCAAAGCAATTCTATTACAAACTCGTGATGTTTCTGGCATAAAGCTCTTTAATCATACTTCTCCGTCTTCGATATCATCAATCAACTCAGAATCTTTTATCAAACAAAATCAGATATGACGAAGTCCTAACGGTAACCATACCAAGATTTGCAAAGTTTGTTCTCGCTTTGATTTCTTCTTAGGATAGGTGTCTTGCCTATGGTCTGTTCTAGAAGCTTCATGGTGTCACATCTATCCCATATACACATCTCTTTGGAAATAAGCATATACTGACATTTTACTCAAATAGACAAGTCAAGAAGTGATTAAACAAAAAAATTTATTTTACACATTTCCTTGCCCCACCAACCTTCGGTGATGAGCTTGCGTCTCTTACTAGTGACGTAGGGTTGGGAAAGGATGGAAATGCCCTTACTCGCCTATGCCTTGCCCATGGTGATAAACCCATGCTTCTTACAGGTAGCATGGGGCAAAGTGTAGGGGGTCCTCTAAACAAAGTAAATGTTAAAAGGTCATAAACAATCAATTCAAACTTTGAGTCAAAAACGAATGAATGAGATATTCAAAAATTCCAAGAGAGTCAAAAATCCTAAAAACCTAGATTTTGTCTACTATGTGGCCATCTATGGGTCTAAGTCTGGATAAACCGCAAAGCAAGTTGCATCCATAACTATGAAGTCATTCAGGTAGAATAAGCTTGTAGTTTTTTTTATTTGGTTCCACCAAAGCTTCGTCTGTCTTTCGTCACTATCACTTCACCATATTCCATAACTTGCGCCCTTCTTGGCTCTTGGTGATGAGCCCTCGCATCCTACTAGTTGCGTGGAGTTAGGAGTGGGGCGAGTTAGTCTATTCATCATACTGATTATTTTCATCACTTTGCCAAAACAAATCATGAGGTATCCAAATTGCTCACAGAAGCTAAGATTTAAGATCACAGTATATCTACAATATCATGTATCAGCATCATGAAACACAAAAAGAAAGCAAACATTTGCACCATCTGTTTTCCATTGCATACATTCTAGAAAGCATATAAAACATACATTGTAGTATACACGAAGCAGTTGGAAATAAAGAAAGTAGAATACAAATGACAAGTTTTGATCCAAAACCGACGCATATATATAAATAAATCAAGTTTATATACAATGCCATCATGCACTAGGCATGGTCAAAATTCTCCAAGAGCCCGTAATACACAAAAGAATATAAGTACAAATACAGAAAGCCAAGTGGCCTCTCAACCCCTGCGCGATCCCGCTGAAGGTGCGCGCCCTCGCCTAGGACTCTGGCTACGCTGACGCTCTGAATGGACGGAGGGCTCAGGGTCCCTAGGGGCAGTCGTAGTCTCGCCATGAGAACGGCTCCTCATAAGACGTTCGGCTGTCCTATAGCCGGCCAACTCTGTACGGAGAGTTGACACCATCTTGGCCACATGCCAAATGGGAGCAAAGACGTCAATGTGCCTGCCGGCTGCTGAGGGCTCTCCGGCATCCACGGATAACTCCGCACGGGTCTTATCCATATGGATCATCAAAGAATCGACGCAAACCCTACGGATTAGATCCCGCCACTCATCAACAGTCTCTGCAAAGCAAAGAAAGAAAAATGAATTAGGAACTAGGCAAGAGATTAAAGTGTACACAATGCAAATATAAGGAGAGTTAACATTCGAAAACAAATCCTAAAACAAAACAAGCATTGAAAGGAGGAGAGGATAACTTACTCGGATCACCAGGCCTCCAAGATGGGTCGCCAGGGCCAGCACCTGCTGCTGATGCCACTGCTAACTGAGGGGCTGCTCCTGTGGTAGGGGCAACATGGCGCCCCTTTCGAAAATAACCCCCCCATTGCAAAGAATTTAACATTTCAAATCAAAAGGGGGAAAAACACAAAATTGAAGAAAACCAACATGTGATCTCGCGGGGGTGGCGTTCCGCACGTGGAGGCATGATCTCTATCTCACTGCGGACGTTTTGACTCTACTCGCGTGAGAAACCATCACCGTGGGTCCCAGAGCTCAAAACCTATCAAATCGACTTGCGCAAATGAATAGGAAAATGGGCCCACTTTCATATATATAACGCCCCGGTTTGTTTTAAATATCTTTTTCGCAGGTTCGGAGCGCCGACGGAGGTAAGTTTCTATCCTCGCATAAATGGTACGTCCTCTTTCTCTATTATTTTAACGTTTATTTTTCAAATTATTGTATCTATCTGCATTTGAGTTCTCTTTTCATTTCGCAGGTAGCGGGAATTTTGGACGGCGTCATTTCAACACACGGGCATGTAAGGTATAACTTCTCACTTCCCATTTCAGGATGGCCATACTCGGACCCACCGTTTTATGCCTCTTCATGGCTAAAACGCTTCTCCGAGGGGGGCAATATGTACGTACCCAAAATTGTAAGGTACTGTACTACGGAACGGTGTAATAAGTGCCCCGATGATGATACAGGTCCCTTCGCAAGGTGTTCGGGATCCAGAGAAGCTTTACGGATATGCGTTAACATCCCGCATGCCCCGCTTAGCCCCCGCGTGCTTTGTTTTCCCTATTTTTTCTCTTTTCTTGGCTTTTTGGTCTTCAGTGACGAAACCGCCGCCCGGAAGGGCGGCGGTCTCGTGACCGCCGCCCTACACAGGGCGGCGGTCCTGTAACCACCGCCCTGAGCAGGGCGGCGGTCCTGTGCGCGTTTTCTATAACGTGCTTTTGACGGAACGCACGCAAAAATCAACGCTTTACCAGCTTTTCTTGCCGACTTGAGCATGCATTTATGTTTTTGGTCCCCTGGAATAGTGTTTTTCTTTTGTTTAATGTTTAGGAGTTCAGTTTAGATTTGATCTTTGCATGTTTGGATTCCTATAAATGCATGGTTTGTGCACATGCAAATGGCCCCTGATTTTAGTTCTGAATTTTGCTCCAAAGTTTGTTTTAAATTTCTTGTTGCAGTAGATTTAGTTTTCCTTTGCTTAGGATTCTTAGTTTTCTCATTGAGTGCTTTGGTTAGTTTTGTATTGCAGCTGGTAAGCCACATATCCAACTTGTGCAAGTGCAAACATCATTTGGGCCACCATTTTCACTCCAATTTTCATGTTTTCAGTACTATGGTCATTTTAGTTTGCTTAGGATTGGTAGCATAGTTTGTTGCAGGTTTGTTTTAGCTTTATGTTACTGTTGGTAAGCCACAGATCCAACTTGTGCAGACAGCATTATTGTTTTGGAGTAGAATGGTCTAGGTAGCCATTAAAGTTGCAGGTTTTGCTCTTCATACAGGCTAGTCTCAGGTTCTGGACGCTCTTTGTTGCATGATTCGTAGTAGACCCCGCTAGGAATTGCATAGGCCAAGCTCTGTACTCTTGTGCTATCCCTCTCCTATCTGCATTCTATTCTGTCTGCATTTTGAAGGCTGTCCATTGATCCAAATACCTATTCCTGTTGATGCAAGCATTACACACTTTTTTGGATTCACGTGAGCACAAAGAACGAAGAGATCATACTGAGGGGACAAGAACACACACACCGTCGGATTCGCCACTGTTCTGCGAAATCCAGGTTCCATCTTTCAAAGTTTTAGTTAGAACTTATCAAATAAAGTAGTTAATCACTTTATTTCAGTTATTTCCATTCTCGATATTGCCAGGGAGGTTGTGGGGATTGATAGTTTCTGAGAAACTATGATTCATTCCTCACTTCTGAGGTAGGATCGAGAATCTTGCAGATAGATTAGTTATTTCGTTATTTAGAATAGATATACAAAATCGCACAGACAAATAGCTACACTCGGCTATTTTGTTTGTTTTTACGTTGTTAGTTTAGTTGTCAATTTTAAATATTTTAAATAGCTACTCTCTCATAAAATTGCCGGAAAATACAAAAAGAAACTATATATGCTAGAAGTGCATTTAGATTTTACTTTATTATAGTTTGTTTCATTACTGCTTTTGTATGACAATTACGGGACCTAGGGAGCCCAGGGAATACATTTTCGAGCCAATTGTGCCTCAACCCAATACCGTAGTAGCAATAACTGACATTGACCAAAACCTTAGGATACAAGTCTTCCAAACAACAACAGACTTCCAACAGATCAGGATACAGTTGAGAGGGTTAAACATCGAAGACGACCAAGCGCATCTATTTTGGTCAAATCAGCCAAATTACAGATTACCCTAGAAAATACCCATATGACTGTAGAAGGGCTCGAAAGAGAACAAATATTCGGGTGTGATCCTTTAGTTCCACAGCCAGACGCTGGAGACACCCTAGTAGATATAGATTCCAGCTTAAGAATCCAAGTTACGAGAACGCCTGTAAGGTATTCTGAGAAAATAGCACAGCTGTTGGTTCTAAACATAGAAGCTGAAAAAGCTTACGACTATTGGATACTAGGGATCAGAACTTGATCTCCCGTATGACCATCACGGGACCGCAACAACCAAGAGTCTATGGTTGTGATCCGCAGATCCCACAGCCTAACGAATCCATAAGAGAATTAGACATAGACACTGGCCTACGTAAATTAGTATTTCAGTCTACTCCGATTCCACCTCTCATCATTCAACAGTTATCCCTACTAAATACAATAGCTAACGAAGCTAGATAATTTTGGACTAGGCCAGAGAATCGTCCATAGAATCGACCATATTTACCATATGACCCTATCAGGAGAAATACACGAAACCATCCCGGGTCATTTTCCACGCATCCCACAATCCATAGATCGAATCACGCCAGAGCTCGATATTGATTGGAGCCTTCGAGCAGTCATCCTCGCTGATCGATCTATCACACCAGTCCAAGTTAGAAGGGCCTTCTTTGCCTTAGATTCGCAAATACCATTAGTGCGTGTTGAAGACATTAGACTGCCTAACTAGCTTGTCTGCATATTCTACCCCCACCGGCTGTCTCGGCACGACCTCGGGAGGTCGGGTACGTGGAAGAGTCACTTGTTGATTCTCACGCTCGCCTGTTGCTTTTCCGACGTACAGATACCTGTAGGGGGTGGGGGATGTCCATGGTAGAAGTGAAGGAACATGCAGACAAAGTAGGTGAGTAAGAAGAGCTAAAAAAATGAGCTAACATGTAACAAAATGCAATGTAACAAGAAACTAACAAGACAAGATGGACCGTGAAAATCGGGTTTCATACATGGGACTTTTCTCCTAATGTCACAAGACAATCAAGCTCGAAGCGACCAAATCATACATTGATCAAGTAAGACATAGGGTTTATCCCACAAACAATAGGAAACAAGAAGTGACAGATAGTCATGGTTGTATTAATCCTACAAGACAAATGCTACACATGAAGCACTCGCTAGAATGTTAGAAAGATAGATAGTATGTGATTCAAAAAGTAATAAAACTTGTAAAACCATAAATGCAAAGTAACAAATGTAAACTATGATAAATAGCTTCTAAATACAAGACAACACAAGAAAAATAATATAATGAATGTAAAACCATAGGTGCAAGAGAGGGAATAAAATACTTAGTTGATTTTGTAATTGATCCCAAAGTATGCTAGGATGGAAACTAATGAAAAATAGGAGGAAACTATTGCAACTGCACACAAAAATTTGTGGAGCTATTGGAATAAGCTGGACCAGGATGTCTAGGCTAGGTTAGGGGTTCCTAGGTGTTGGAGACCTATGCTAGGTGCCTATGACTACGAAAACGGTCAGAAACTGATTCTTCTTCTGTCACAAAAATGTTGCTAATCTTCAATTTTTGTATTATTTATGTCATTGTATGATCACAGAATTTTCCTATAACCTAAAAAACAAATGATCTCCTATAAAACCCCAAAACACATAAAATCCTTAAAAGAAAAGATACAAATGGGGATTTATAATAACCTTGGTGGTCACACTATAGAGTGAACTTATGATTGAGTGCCGCACTACATCTCAAACTCCATGTAGTTTTATGTGCGTGTGTATATAATCATGCCCTAGGATGATCTTGTGCAAGATGCACTTGATAGCAAACAATATCTAGATGTATCAATGTAGATAAATGTGTGAATGGAAAAATGAACTTCCCCTCCTATGCATTTATAAAGAAAATACAATCTATTGTCCCATGAATGAAGTTAGATGAATTTTTTTCATGCTCTTAAAATGCCTTTGGATGTAACCTTAGGTGATGATAGTAGATGCTTAGATCTTGGTCCTTTATTATGGTCACATATATTTGTATTTGTATGATTCCCTTTGTTGAATTTCGTAATTGAAACCAAGATGGCTGACCCATAGGAAAAAAAATATGCCCAAAAGATAAAGAGGCCTAAAAGAGGTGAGTAAGATACAAAGAGATTGGGGTGCCCAGAGGGATCGTGGGTGCTTGGGTACCAATGTCTTGAATGGGCATTAGTGTCTAGAGTCATGAAAGATAATGAAATGAAGTCCAGATTATGATTGGGGTGTGTGTAAGACCAAATATGAAACCAAATAGCTAGAAAAGAGTCCAAAGATATATGTCAATTACTACTTTTCTCGCTTAGGAATCATATGAATAGTGGTATGTGATTAGGACCTAGAAATGTAGCCAAGTGAGTGATTTCGTGTCTACATTTGCCACCAATTTATGTTATTGAGTGAATAATCCATAACATAAAGTAGATAAGAGATGTGTACTTGATAGCCATGTAGATCTAGAGAGAAAGTGTACCAAAGAGATAAGAAAAAGTGTGGGGTGATAAAACTAGAGTGTGAAATCTAAAGAAGAGGAATTATCCATAGGGGTGAAGTGTACGTGTTGTGTCATGTTTTTACCTAATGTCTTTCTCACTTGATGAAGGACTAATGTTAGTGCAAAATCACAACACCCCTTAATGGCCTGGTTTATGGTGTGGGGCATTCGGTGTGATTGCACAACATGTAACCATCTCTCAAGTTGTGGGACTTGCAAACTTGAGATGGCCCTCCGGAGAAAGCTAGTTTTGTCTTCCTAATCTACCTGCCACAAGCTACTCCAATGCAGGAAGAATCTAACTAATCCTAATCTAATCGTTCCAAAGGGACAGAGAGAGAGAGAGAGGGTGAAAGATCCTATACTAAGTGATGATACACCAGAAAAGGAAGTGGGTGAATCATAGAACCGACTGTCTGAAGTGGACAGAGGTGAGCAGAGGAGAGGGTGAACAGAATGCACCCACAGACCAGAGATAGATTTCACATAGACACCACTTTGAAACACATTAAAAATAGCTCCCAAGACCTACAACAAACATCAACATATGCATAGTATACCCTATAATGATGAGAGGTAAGAAGAGACAACAAAATAAACCAAGGATGGACAGATGTATCATGAAACATATTTTATTGCTCTAAAATGTTACATAGTATATCATCAATGGGAAAGAGGCAATAAAATGCCATTACAGAGCCATACGAGGAGGCTTAGACTCCACATTCTACCCTAAGGAAGAAAGAGAGAGGGGGCATGACAGAAACAATGAAAATGACCCAGGCATATTCAAAGGGTTGGTCATTATTTCTCTCATGCCCCCCTCTCTCTTTCTTCGTTAGGGTAGAATGCGGAGTTTAAGCCTCCTCCCGTGGCTCTGTAATGGTGTTTTCTTGCCTCTTTCCCACTGCTGATATATTATGTAACATCTTAGAGTAATAAAATTTGTTTCGTGATGCATCTATCCATCCTTGGCTTATTTTCTTGTCTCTTCTTACCTCTCATCATTGCAAGGTATACTTTGCATATTTTGATGTTCGTTTGCAAGTCCTGGGAGTTGTGTTTAATGGGTTTCAAAGTGGTGTCTATGTGAAATCTATCTCTAGTCTGTGGTGCATTATGTTCACCCTCTCCTCTGCTCACCTCTCTCCACTTTAGGCGGTCGGGTCTGTGATTCAACCACTTCCTTTTCTTGTGTATCACTGCTTAGTGTAGGATATTTCACCCTCTCTCTCTCTCTCTCCCTATCCCATTGGAATGGTTAGATTAGGATTAGTTATATTCTTCCTGCACTGGAGTAGCTTGTGGTAGGTAGATGAGGAAGTTAGAACTGGCTTTCTTTGGAGGGCCATCTCAGGTTTGTAAGTCCCATAGCTTGAGAGATGGTCCCATGTTGTGCAATCACATTGAATACCTCACACCATAACCAGGTGATTTGGGGGGTGTTGTGATTTTGCACTAACAGTTTTGGTACACATGGTGGGACAGGTCTGAAGCACCTTACCACTTCATCTTAACAAGTTGGTGTGTACTTGTTAAGGTTAAACCTTTTAAGACACATGCAAGAACATCTGGCGAATCCATCTGGTCAATAACCCATCCTCTAAGTTGCAGACCTTTTCCATCCATTTCCACTTATTTTTCATCCATTTTCTTCTGCCATCTCTCTTTCATTTCTCCCATTCCATGCAGTTGTACAATCATGACTTCATTCCCTTCATGGAACTCACACTTGTAGTAACAGTAGTGCAATCCTCCTCCAATGCATTTCCCAACTCCTCCAAATAGCATTATGATTAGATCTAGAACCATTATGCTTACCCATATGAGTAGGGTCAAAATCATTTTTTTCCATGGATCTTATCAAGAACAAGGGGCACATACAATGGTAAAAACTACAAAGAGAATGTTGGTCTGCTGGAGAAGATTCAAAAAATGGAGGCTACCATGGGGTGTAGTACAGGGCCATAACACAAATAATGGAATTCAAGATTGGTTGTAGGGCACCTTGTCCATGGGGAGGCCCTTTTCCAAGATGTTACATCCCTCAGGAGAAGCTAGACATCATGGTTGAAATGCTACCCCAACTTGCAAAATGGATTGAGGAGATTGAGGCTTATGATTTTGACACAAGACAACCTTATCAATGGGTAAGTCCACCACCTCTTAGCTCTTCATTTTATCTTCCTCGGTATTTATCATTTCACCATGATCAAGAGTCAAGCCCCTTGGTTTCTATCCCAAGTGTTAGTTTCTATTCTCCATCCCCTGATCTTCCACCTCATCTTAGTTCTTATGCCCCTTTTCCTTCCAAACAGTCATCCCCTCCAAACAAACAAGAAGTTCCACCTCCCTCCCCACCAAAAAACAATTATAAAGTTGGTTGAACCCCAAGGGAACCACTCCTCTTGCTTTTCCAAGTCCATGTTAGAAATATACTCAATAATTTAGTCAACGACAACAAGAAGAGGAGCCAAACATAAAATAAATAATAGACAATCTAATGAGTTTAGGCTACTAAATTTGGGTTTACAAAGATCCCCTTGATGCTCAAGCCAATAGAGGAGGTCAAGGTTGAAGAGCCAGTGGTGGCTGAGGTTGAATTTTCAATAGAGGAGGAGGACCATACAGTTTCAAGGCCCCAAGTGTGGAGCAGGCTATAGAAGAACCTTCAGCTCTTCCTCCAACTTCATCCCCTTTGAGATTTCATGTTGAAGAAGAGTTTGATCTTTCAAACTTCATGTTTGAGGAAGATGGAAACCATGGTGAGAAAGTTTCAGATTAGGAAGACACCATAGAGGAAGTTGAGCACATGCAACATGACAACAACAAGGTAGATTATCTATCTGACTTGGAGGATTACTTTGATGGAGAAATGCCCATGGAGATCACATCATCATTTTCTCTTCCACCATCCATATTCCAAGCATATGATCCTTTTGCCATGAATGAGGGAATTCAAGAGCAGCAACCTATGTCTCACAACGTATCTCTAGAACCAAGGTTAGAAGATATGAGTCTTCCATGTTCTTCACACAAGAGAAGGAAGAAGACAAGCCAGATCCAAGACCAGTTAAAAAGGGGCATATGGAGGTGACCAAGAAAATTTTAGAGGCATTGGATCATGAGCAAGTTGCACAAGAAAATACTTCCCCCTCTCCCATTTAACCTCTCCAAAAGTATGATCTTTTGGAGGATCTTGAATTCATTAACTTCATGTTTGAAGATGGAGCTTCACATGGTGAAGATAAGGAATATTTTAAGATCACCATGCAAAAGGGAGAGACCTTGTTATAGTAGGAAAGTAAAGAGTTTGATTTCCTACCAGACTCAAAAGAATGTTTTGATAAGAGGGATATGGTTGAAATTGCAATATTTTCTCCCCCATCATTCATTCTTTAATCACAAGAGCCTGCTGCCATGGAAGAGAACGTGCAAACACAACATTTAGTTTACAACATGCCTCCTGAATCAAAGTTGGAAGATTTTGATCTTCCAAAAGTCACACCTGCTGCAAAGGAAGAGAAAGAGTATGAGGGTATCGTTCCTCCCACACCATCCATCCATGAGGGTCAATAGTAAGGCTCCATTCTTGGAGTTAGAGTTCAAAACCATGGGTAGTTTCAAAGGACCATACCTTTCCCAATAAGATATTTGGCTTCATTGGAGCCAAGGGAGAATCCAAAATCACGCCAATCATGCCTACTTCAGGGCATGAGGATGAGTATGAAAGCATGAAGGGTCACCATCAACACCTCCAGGAGTCCAATGCAAATGAGCTTGAGGAGGCATTTTCCATTAATGTTGATACCATGCTAAGATGGGTGGAGGATCGGCTTAAAGTCAAATTTTCACTCATACAAGAAGCCATATTTAGTGTCAAATCATTTACATGGCTACCTCTCTTGAGAAATGAAAGCTACTTCTCCCTTCCTATAGTAGGATTTGTTATTTTATCCCCTTTTATCTCTGGTTAGTTTAGGAGTAGGAGTAGAATTTGCCCAGTAGAAGAAGTGCTTGTGTACACTTTGCATGTCTCATTTGAGGCATGTATGTTGTTTTTGTCTTTGTACATAAATTTTGTTCGTATTGCTCCAGAGCTACTAAAGCTAAGCCCTTCACTATTCATGGAAGAAGACTCATAGTTTCCTGTAACAGTTACAAATTTCAAAATGAAAAAATGCAGAATAAATAAAGAACATTTTCAAGAAAAACCCATTCAGGGACAGACGAAATCCCTAGGTCAAAACAATTTTCTACTCTCAGAAGCCTTGTTTCAAGATCTCTTATGAAAATTGAAAGTGCAGACGTGCAGGCAAGCTCAGGTCAGGAAAAAACTTAAAATCAGGTATTTGGAGAGTCCATTTTGAAATAAGGATCAATACCAGGCCATTAATTTTGACTCCATGCCCAAATAGATGCTTCAATGCAACTGGTATTTTCATTCATCTAGTAGGAAAGATACCCCTACGAGTAGATACCAAATTGTTATCCATATTTTGCCACTCAGTGAAAAAAATTGGATCATCCATGACCCACACACAAGGAACTAAAGAAAACACATTCAAACCTTGTAAACAAGTTGCAGAGGGCCTCTACATGGATGGAGTGGGGGCCTACCAAGGATCAAACGACCCTGTGCAAGAGATATTCAAGAAATGGCTCTATTGAGTGAATTCTTGCCTTAAATCTATTAATAGATTACATGCGGGCTCAAAAGTGAAATGGAATAGCAGTGTCAAGAAGGAGAAAACAATGTTGAAAGAGGCCAAAGGTTCAAGGAGAATAAATTGTGAATGTTCAAAGTCTTTGGGCTCCAGAAAATTTCATAATAACGAACTCAAAATCGACTAAGTATAGAGGAGATAACAAACGCTACCCAAGTGTCCAAATGGTGCATCTTCAAAGTTGAATCCAAAAATGGAGGCTCGAACAAGCGTTAGCCCTCCATGTGTCTCAGGCCCAAAATGGAGGTAGAGTCAAATCTAAAAGTCAAAAGACGGGAAAGGCAGGCCTAAAAAAAGGCTAAGTATAAAAGTGCTAGTGGAAGCCGTCATGCGTCAGCTTGGCGCATCTCCAAAAGTTAGTCCAAAATCCGAGGCCCAAATGAGCACGGGCTCGCCATGTTTTTATATGGTCTGAAAAGATAAGGGAGGGCATTGAAAAGTCTAAATAACCTACGGAGGCTTCCACATGTCAAACCTAATGCTCCTTCAAAGGAAAATCTTGAGTGGATTTTTAAGTGAGCGTGGAACCTCCACGCATCTAGTTTCATAAAGGGATAGGGTCTGGTTGAATATTCAATGCATTGAGACAGACAAGCCAGCGGAGGGTGCCAAGTGTCCTAATGGTGCTAATTCAAGAGAAGAATTAAGGGGAGGGTTCTAAATAAGCACCAGGACACCGCGTGTCTCCGGTCAGATATATGACCTCGCCAAACAAAAGACTTATCCAAAAACATAAGGAAATCAAGCAGGTCACACAGAAGCCATGTGTCAACCCCACACCCACTCAAAAATCAAAATACAGAGGCTTCCCTCAGACATGCACCAGCCCTCCATGTGTCCATTTTTTAAAAGGGGGCCCATTTTCAAAATGGTTTTCCGGTTATTTTTATATGGATCAAATCCAAGTTTCAAATGGGCATAGCTTTCAACTCAGGGCTTGAAATCTAGTAAATCTGGCACGTTAGAAATATATCGACCTTGTCTATGCCATGAAGATCTGAACTTTATTTTAGGGAAGTTAGGTGGGGAAAAATGGAGAAAACATATTCAGGCCTTTAATATAGGATTTATTTTCCCCAACAACCAGATCGGATTTGATCTAATCTACCCCTTCCCCATCCTTTGAGGCACAAAAAAAGTAATTGATGTAGTCAATAAAGATTTGGGGTGGATTTCAGAGAGGCGTTGATTGTTAGTGATTGAGATTTCAAAGCAGGATTCAATGCATCTCGAGGTGGTTGAAATAGGATACGAATTTTTCCTCTTCTCTCTCTTATTCTTTATATATATATAATGAAGGGGCATATTCAAAGGGTTGGTCATTGTTTCTCTCTCCTTCCCCCCTCTCTTTCTTTCTTCTTTAGGGTAGAATTTGGAGTCTAATCCTCCTCCCATGGCTCTGTAATGGCATTTTCTTGCCTCTTTCCCACCAATGATATACTGTGTAACATCTTTTGGAGCAATAAAATATTTTTCGTGACACATGGAATCCAATCCATCCTTGGCTTATTGTTGTCTCTTCTTGCCTCTCATTGTTGCAGGGTATATTGTGCATAGTTTGATGTTCATTGCAAGTCCTGGAAGCTATGTTTAATGGGTTTCGAAGTGGTGTCTGTGTGAAATCTATCTTTGGTCCATGGTGCATTATGTTCACCCTCTCCTCTCCTCTCTCTCACCTCTCTCCACTTCAGGCGGTCGGGTCTTTGATTCAACCACTTCCTTTTCTTTTGTATCACCACTTAGTGTAGGATCTTTTCACCCTTTCTCTCTCTCCCTATCTCCTTGGAATGGTTAGATTAGGATTATATTAGCTCTACATGCACTGGAGTAGCTTGTGGCAGGTAGATTAGGAAGCAAGAACCAACTTCTCCGGAGGGCCATCTCAGGTTTGCAAGTCCCACATCTTGAGAGATGGTCCCATGTTTGGGAAATCACACCGAATGCCCCACGCCACAACCAGGCATTCGGGGGTGCTGTGATTTTTTCACTAACATTTCTTCTGTTCATATTTTGCGTATTAAGGAAAGATCTATAAAGAAGAGTGCAAGAGTAGTCAAAGTCATGTATTATGAAAAATCTGTAAAAGTATGCAAAAGTTGTAAAATTGTGTGAAACAGTAGCAAAAGGAATATGTGTAGCTAATCTGTGATGAGTGAAAAGGGTAGAAAGTGTGGTCCTAAAAATTATATATAAGGGAGATTTTTTGGGGCGATCTCACGCCAAGTACAAGTTTTTTTGGGCGATCTCATGCCACAACAGAAGAGTGTTGGGGAGAAATGTCTAGTGTGTTTATTATCCATTCATAATTTCTTCCCTATATTTTATACACCATTACAAATGGTGTGATCCTGCTTTGTTCTGTTTTATCCAGTTCAATCCAAGTAGAAAAAGAAAAAACAAATACACAATGCATTTATCTAATTGTTGGAGGATTGTGCCCGTACTTTGCAAACTGCTAAAAAATGTGCTAATATGAGAAAATGAATGTAACTACCAGTGGTCATATGCTCCCAATAAAGGTCAGCATTTTCCCAGGCACTCATGTCTATATCTAGGAATTGGCTTTCATGCTAAACTAAGGATCCAAGTCAAAATTTAGGTTGTTTATGTGTTGTTGTAACTATGTTCTATTCATATGGTGAATTGTATTGTGATGTATCTATGCATGATGTATGGGGTGACTGATTCACCCAATGTATGCCCGTTTTATGGGGTACATGGGATGATGCTTGGATGTTGACCTAAAGGAGAGGACTGAACAATGATGTGAAATTGACATGCTATAGGGGGAGGGAATCGTATGGTAAAAAACACTAGCCACATGCGAACAAACCTAGAAATATGTGTTATTACAATCAAGAAAAAATTTCATATAGAAGATAATGTGTAATCTAGTAAGAAAGAATACAATGTATACCACGAAAAGTGGTTTTAAGACATGGTACATCGCTCACAATGTCACAAGACAATCAGAGCCAAAACATCCAAAAACATACAAGAAATGATAAAGTAAGACATGGAAAATCAAAAACAACGACAAAAAAAAAAAGTATCAAAGAACTGTGGTGGAAAATAGTTCCTGTAAAGAAAATGCTACAATGAAACACCTGTTAGCATATTAGAAAGATAAAAAGTTATGTTAAGACGTGTATTTATCATTAGAGAAATGCATTAAGAATATGAAGTAGTATAAACATAAGAAGTAATAACAACTATAGTATGTACGAAATTAGATGCCCCCAGGAACCTCGGTGGGACTGGTAAGAGGTACAGTGCCAAGTATCTATGTTAAAACATGTAAGGATCTAAGAAATTCTTCATTCACAATTAGAGAGAAATGTGAACACACCTGTGTCTATGATAAAGATAATGACATACTAGATATATGACTAACATAGTAAGAAACGTGTAACATGGGAGTATAAGAAATCAAGCGGAACAACCAATATATGCAGAAACATGTTGTGAATGGGTGAGATGGAGATGAATGATATGAAAATTTAGCATGATAGGAGCAACGTTTCCCCCCAAGAGAACATGGATGCAATATGAGATGAGTTCATACCCTCAAGAGTAAAGAATGAACCAGATGAGATGCATCATTGAGAAATGGTTTGATAGTGTCATCAACACCAATCGGCACTATGATAATTCTTCACCGGGAACTCCTCATGCTATGATTATTTACTAATGCACAGCCTTTAGTTTGGTGGATGTAATCTGGAAACACAACAACAAACATAACACAAGAATACCATAGACTATGATAGATAAGGAATGATGACAAATCTGAAATATCTAAAATAAATCAGTATAAATTATAATATCAACATGAAATTGTTACAATCTCACCCATGAGGTTCTTCAAGTGTTATTGACTTCACTTGCCTTCAAACAATAACTATGGGAGAAACTTCACAATTACACCTCTTAATGGCTTCTTTAACACACCTTCAAAAATGATGGCTTCCTTTACACACTTACTCATACAATATTTCTCACTACTTCTCTCTATGCTAAATGAGGGGGGTGGCCTCTTTATTTATAGAATTCAGGCTTTATCCACCTTATCTCTAAGATAGGATAGGAAATCCACTCTGGCCAATCATATTCCATGCCTAAACTCTTGCCTTTACATGTAGGCTTATCTTCTAAGATAAGATAAACCTTATCATCTCACATGGGTTCCACCTTTTTAGACTTTTCCACAAATATAATACACAAAATATTTATGACATCACTCTTTGTCCTTATTACAATATAATATTTCTAATTCCTAATCATGTAGACCCTACTTCTCTACTTATCCCAACTTTGACATTTTAACATTACCGGACCACTTACGACAAATATTTACTTTTTACAACATTCCTATTGTACTTTGACTGTTACCATACTCTACATTATTGGTGGCACCGTACTGACGGCGCCGTTATCTTCTATTGGACGCCACTACTAATTATACTTAACAACATCCTATTCCTAATACATACATTAATAAAATAGAAATTACGGAGGAAAATTTTAATGTCGACATTTTCCCCCTTCCTAACTTCTACTCTATCCTCGGAGTAGACTCTTCTGGACATTCTGAACTGGTGCTTGGAAAATCTTTAACTTGTCATGGTTGACCCATTTTGTAATGGGAGTGCCATCCAATTCCTCCAGTCGATATGTACCATTTTCATGCACAGCTGCTATTTTGTAGGGCCCCATCCATTTTGGAAGAAATTTTTTCTTTGCCTTCTTTTTTTGTATCTAGAATCATATTCTAGAACCAAGTCATTCACATGAAATGGAGACCAATGGATATTTTGATCAAAGTATTCCTTCTGCTTCATTTTCTTCTTATAGCTTGTATCCTTCGCTATGTCCCTCATTTCCTCTAGCAAATGAAGATGCACCAACCTTTCTTTTACTTAATCACTTTCATCCATCCTTTCCTTTTTCATAACTCTCACAGTGGGAATATCAAAATTAATAGGAAGAACTGGATCAATGCCATAAGCCAACTGAAATGGGGAGTATCCTGTTGCTGAATTTGAAGTTGCCCTATATGCCCATAATGTTGCATGAATCCTTTTATCCACTTATGTACCTGCAAGGCTGCATCTTTTGCTAGAATTTGACACAACACAAAATTTGTTCATTTCACCTGTCCATTTGTGCTTGGCTTGTATGTTGTTGCATTCCTGTGCTTAATAGAAAACTTGTTGACTAGGGCTTCTACCACCTCATTAATGAAGTGGCTTCCTTGATCTGTTACAATTTCTAATGGGCAACCAAATCTGGTGACAATGTGTTCATATATGAACTTTGCCACTTCATCCATGGAAGCTGTTTTCAATGGCCTAGCTTCAACCCAGTTGGTAAAATAATCTGTGGTAACTACAATATACTTATTTTGGTGTGGGGTAGTTGGAAGTGGACCTACAATATCTATTCCCAACTTTTCAAAGGGACCAAGTGGAAGAATAGGGCATAATGGAGTTGATGAAGTCTTACAGTTACCATGTGTTTGATAAATATCACATGTCTTACAATAATTATAACAATCTCTAAAAAGAGTGGGCCAGTGATAACCTGCATCCAAGATTCTTCTTACTGTAAGTTTTCCAGAGAAGTGTCCTCCACAAGTACCATTGCGGAATTCTTCTATCATCTCTTTCCCTTGATCACGTCCAACTACTCTCTTGTACTGTCCATCAGGTCCTATTCGAAATAATACTCCATGCAGAATAGAATATGGATGACTGGCTTGAGTAATCTTTCTCTTAGTCTTTGCATTGACACCATCAAGAAACTTGAATTCATTCAGATAATTCCAAATATCTATGTATTCACTAGGGATTGTGTCAAGGGATAACAATGCTGCATTTGGGAAATCATCATCATCACAAGATGATCCTAAACCATCATAGGCTTGAGAGAGTGCATCTGCATTGACATGCTTCTTTCCTGGCCTATTTATAATATCAAATTCAAATTCTTGTAGAAAAATTATCCATCTTGTTATCCTCCTTGATGGGTTAGGCTTATTTACAATATATTTTAGAGCTTGATGATCTGTTACAACTATAAATTTCTGCACTAGCAAGTAATTTCTAAACTTCTTTACTGCAAAAATGATAGCTAGAGCCTCTTTTTTAGTTACAATATAATTTACCTCAGCACTACTCATTTTTCTGCTCCCAAAGTAAACTGGATGATCATTCCCATTTTCATATTTTTTGCTCAGAGTACTTCCTTGTGCTGCATCTGAGGCATCAGTATACACAATGAATGGCTTGTTCCAATCTAGATTCTTTAAAATAGGTGAAGACACCAAAGCTTCCTTCAGTTGTTCAAAAGCTTCATGCACCTTATTTTCTGGTTCATAAGTAACATCCTTCTTCAAGAACTGGGTTAGTGGCTATGTAATTTTTGAGAAATTATTGATGAACCTTCTATAGTAACCCACATGGCCTAAAAATGATCTCAAATTACTTCTATTCATAGGAAATGGTAACTCTTTGATTTTTGAAACTTTATCAGGATCAATACCAATTCCATCTCTGGATACAACATGCCCTAACAAAACACCTTTAAAAAATCCAAAGACACACTTTGTAGGGCTTAGTGAGACTTGTGCTTCATCTAACCTTTGAAATGTTGTCTCTATCTAGTGCAGGTGGTCCATCTTACTCCCATAGATGTAAAAATCATCCAGAAATACTCTAATGAAGTTCCCAATGTAGGGTTCAAACAACTTATTCATCAAGCGCTGGAACATTACCAGAGCATTACACAACCCAAAAGTCATAACTCTATAAGAAAACGTTCCCCAAGGAGTGGTGAACGTGGTCTTCAGCTGATCTTTCTCTGCTATACGAACTTGGTTGTATCCGCTATATCCATCAGCAAAACTATAGCACTCCTGGCCAGCTATGTTCGTCTAAGCTGCTGATCTGAGATGGAAGGGTAATGATCCTTCTTTGTTGCCTTGTTGAGCTTCCTATAATCAACACAAATGCATAGCTTCCCATTATTTTTTATTGAGATCACAATGGGAGAAACCCATTCTGAATTCTCCACAGCAAATATGAATCCTGCATCAAGCAACTTATCTATTTCTTCTTATAGTCTTGGAAAAATTAGGGATTCATTCTATATGGCATTTGCTTTATGGGCTTAACACCATCTACCAGCTCAATAGAATGTTAGACCCAACTTACTTGATGGAGTTCCTTGTAATCAAAAATGAATAGGTGTATGTATCTTTGAAAGAGTAGGAGGTAGGATTCCTTCTCACTCTCCATCACAACATCACCAATCTTTATTTGTGGAGATGATCATCAATTCTTCTTTTCAGATAATTTTATGGGTTCATGAGTTGGTGGTGACTGGAAGGATATCCATGACTGAAACATCAACCTCACTTTCTTCATCTTCTGTGTCCACTTCACTGTACTAGAGTAATCAAAGGATGTCCAATCATAAGTTTCATCACTTGAATCCACAGGTTCTACCTTATGATGCCGAGGGATCACATTTATCTTCACCCTCTCTCTACCATGTCCAAGTGTCATGAAGCCTTCATTCCAGTAGTTTTGCTTGCATGAACCCTCCTTATCCATGGTATTCCTAACAACATTGAGTACGCAATAGTACCATTTTTCATCACCTAAAAGTCTACCACACATACAACACCCATAACAGATATTGCCACATTGAAACAACACCTTCCGGTTTAGTTTTTCCCTTATTTAATGACCTTAACATAAGTGTTGAGGGGATCAATTTTTAAACCCAACATATTCATTACAGACTCGGTCATTACATTAACTGCAGCACACCTCCATCAACTAAGACATCATGAATTGAAATACCATTACATAATACCTCAGCTTGTGGAGCATAGGGATCTGCCTCTGCCTCCAAAACAGGGACCTCAACCTCCTTCCTTCGTCGAGCATTGAGTCCACTTCGCAACTCCCCCCTCTTCTCAGAAGACATAGTCAGAAGTTGATCATATGTAATATTTACAGGCCTTTTGGATAGATCTTCTAAGATGGAGTATGGTCCTTGCCCTTGTGAAATTAGAAAATCTTGCACACCCAACTTTCTTCTCCTATGTTTCTTACTAGTTTCTCCTTTCATCTTCTTAGGATCATTTCCATCTTGGTTATCTTTTTCTTTCTTTCTTTTTTTTTACAAACACATCTACTTCATTATTTATGCTCTTATCTACTACATCAAAAGAATTCACAGGTGCTTTCCCTTTATCATTATCTCTTGTACCAGATGTAGAAGCTCTATCTGGATAAATATACTTATAATGACCCTTTTTATGACAACCATAACATACAACTTCAGAAATATTTCTTTTTGGACCTCTATCTCCTCCCTGAGAACTAAATTCCTTTCCTTGAAGAAGATTAATAGTTAACTGCCCATCTTCATGAGCAGATCTTCATACTCAGTAGATGTACTAGGAGAAATATTTGTACTCACCAAGAGTGGTTGTGGATTTTGGACCAAATGTTTTGGTGTAGGGTCTACTTTAGCAACTATTTCTTTGGGCTCTTCTTCCATGCTTTCTTCTTTCCTTCTTGCAATCTCCTTTGCTTGTTCAATGGTAGCTGGGTGGTCATACTTCACTCATTGTCTGATCTCTGCTTCATCCCAAGAATGAAGTGCTTACAGAGGAGATTATCCATGCCATTCATCAACCCATCCACTAATCCTTCCTTTCAGATCTGGGCATCGAGCTTCCTCCTTAGCTCTAGAACACGAGCATGATAATCCCTTATCTTCTCCTTCTCTCCTTGGGATAGCTTTGTGATATCGATCATGAGATCTGCATATTTTTGTTGTTCACCAAATTTGTCAAGAAAACTTTCAGTTAATAAATCCCATGAGTTTTTCACATTATCACCTAGTTTCAAACCACCTAAGGGTTTAACCATCCAAAAAGGTAGGAAAAAATTCAGTCCATTGTTCCCTTCTATGAGGCCATTACAAAATGCAAGATCGTTTAAATTCTTGAATGAAAGAGGAAGCATCTTCATTAGATTGGGCTGAAAAAACAAGAATCTTCCCCATTTTCAAAAGTAACCACCATAAAATACCAACCCAAAAGTACAATCAACAAGACTTATGTGCACAAATAATTGGAATCACTATAATAGAAAGTGACTTTACACCTTTCTATAGTAAAATAGAAATGACCATAGTAAAACTTGACTGGTAAAAACTTGACTTACTGTGGTAAAAACTATTCACGGTAAAAAGTGAAGTTTTCTGTGGTAAACTATTCATTCACGATAAAAAGTGAAGTTACTGCAATAAAAATACTATTAACTACTATTCACGGTAAAAATTGACTTTACCATGGTAACTACTATGCACAGTGAAAAACAAGGTTACCCTCCAAATGATTTCTGACTAAGTGGGAATATCTCTCTAGAAAATCCACCAACGAGGAATGGTCCCAGCAACGGAACCAAAATGTCTCATCACCAATCTGGCACTATGATAATTCTCCATCAGGAAATCCTCATGCTATGATTATTTACTAATGCACAAATTTAGTTTGGTGGATGTAATCTGGAAACACAACAACAAACATAACACAAGAATACCATAGACTATGATACGAAGGAATGATGAAAAATCTGAAATATAAGTGTAAATTGTAATATCAACATGAAATTGTTACAATCTCACCCGTGAGGTACTTCAAGTGTTACTGACTTCACTTGCCTTCCAACAATAACTATGGGAGAAAATTCGCAATTACACCTCTTAATGGCTTCTTTAACACACCTTCTAAATGATGGCTTCCTTTACACACTCACTCATACAATATTTCTCACTACTTCCTTCTATGCTAAATGAGGGGGTGGCCTCTCTATTTATAGAAATTTTAAGATTATCCACCTTATCTCTAAGATAGGATAAGAAATCTACTATGATGAATCATATTCCATACCTTAATTCTTATTTTTACATGTAAGCTTATCTTTTAAGATAAGCGAAACCTTATCATTTCACATGGGTTCCACATTTTAACTTTTTACAAATAAAATACACAAAATATTTATGATCTCACTCCTTGTCCTTATTACCAATATAATATTCTAATTCCTAATCATGTAGGCCCTACTTCTCTACTTACCCTAACTTTGAAATTTTAACATTACCGAACCACTTACGACAAATATTTTAGTTTTTACCACAACATTCCTATTGTACTTTGATTGTTACACTCCATATTGGCGGCATCGTACCAGCAGTGCCATTATCTTCTATCAGACACTACCACTAATTATATACTTAACAACATCCTATTCCTACTACATACATTAATGAAATAGCTATTACAGGAAAATTTTAGTGTCGACAGGACCAAAACCTCGTTCTATAACATTCCCATATTTCATAGTAACCGGTGCCATCTATACCTAACCGCGGTCGGTCACCCCTGACCGATGCCGGTCTCTGTGTTTTTCTCATATAGCCTTGGACAAAGACCTATCCACCTAATTTTTGACCTCACCCCTCATCATCTGTGACCTACCTGAGACCTTTTGCAGAGCTACAGTACCTAGAACCAACCATTTGACCTGTGAATTCTATTCTAGCTTAACCTGTTAGATTACATCTTATTCTTATTGTGTTTTTAAGTGAGATACCTAAATCATTTTAAAATAACAATAGGATTTACCTTGTTTTTAGCATTAATTTGTTTAAAACAGTGGACTGACATCCATCTAGGAAGTATCATACTTCCCAGATCTAGCTATCTCACGCTAGGCAGTTCATTGCCCATAGTGTTTAATGCTTTCTGGTGGTCTTGTTTTCATTACAAGTAATTCCTCCTAGCCAAAAGGAAGCTCTCACAATTATTTGTGGATTCAGAAGTCATACACACACAATAACCCATCAAATGAAATTTGAACAAGTATTCCTCCTACGCCCGTTACCCTATCTGTTTCAAAAACAATTCAAAGAAACAATCTAAGAAAAAATTAGAAACATTTTGGCATGCTCGGTGGGACCCATTTGGGGTTCCTTGTATTTCATTCATTTCTAGGTGAAAATTTGCATGTGTGTTTCCTTCCAAAAGGTTCTTACATTTAAATTTCCTCCCCTTGGAATCATCTTTTTCTTTTTATCTAAAAGTAATCATTTTCTTTGGTGTATTAAAATGAACATTTCTTCTTCTTTCATTAGCATTGCATTAGTGAAATATCATACTTTATTCCTATTCTCTTATTGTGTCATCCAATTTCATTTTCAATTTGGGCTTAAAATCATTGCATTCCATTCTGATTTTCTACATTAGCTCACATTAATTGAGGGCAACCTATATGCTGGAAGTCATTACCAGCTGATGGTTGACAAAGAAATCATAGAAAAGCACTTCTATATGCTTTTCTCTTTCTCTGAGTGTTACCAAACCTCACAAAAAATTCAAATACATACATTCTTAAACAACATCTTTTGGAGAAGAAGTTGTAGTGATCACACAATCACGACACAGTGGGCACCCAACTCGTTACTTCTGTCGAGTACCCCATCAGAGGAAGGCCACCCCCCACCATAACATCACCTGAAACCTCTCCTTGTAGATCTCCTTTTTTTGTAGGAAAGCCATCCTCACCAAAAAAAAACTCTATTTCACAATTCATGTTTCAGTCCTAAATAGCATAAGTTGAAAAAAACATAATAGAATAGGCACTCTAGGATTTCTTTCTTAGTGTTTCTGTTTGACTTGCGTTTTGAGGTGAAAGATCATATTCATCATTTTGGTTTTATTTCCTTGCACACTCCTCATCATAGTTGGTGTATTCTGGCTTCACCTGAGTGTGCCTGGGCCATATCACCATCATTCCTAGAATTTTGGGTCTAATTCTACATCAAATTTTAACTCAACAACACTTTTTCTCATCACTGTTTCCATTTCACAGTGACCATCATTGGTTATCTTTGACCGCCATCGGTTAAATACAACCGGCATTGGTTTCATGTCCTTTTTCTCAACCTACTCAAAAGGACAATTTCAATTCACTTGTTTCCACTTTCACAGTCTCGGTCACGGTCATTATTTTCCCTTTGATGTTTACACATCCCCAGATGTGGCATTTTGTCAGATTTTTGCCTTCTGCCTCATTTTTTACAACTGTCCATTTTCTACAGTGACCGACAACGGTTACCCCTGACCGACATCAGTTTTTCCCCTAACCGGAATCGGTTTCCTCTTTCACATTCCACCTTCCATTTATTTCACTTTCATCCATTCTCATTTATCACCAGATTCACCTATTCTTAATGTTTCTCTGTATTATTTACAGAGAAGCAATCCTACCTGCCTAGTAGTGGTTCACATGGTACTCACCCGAAGACAAGTGAATGCTCTCATGTTCCACACTAGTTGCCAACCACTTCCACCTAGTCCTTCACCACCCTCTATTTTATCACCAGCCATGGATCCCATCCAGCCTACCAATATCACTACTGGAGACGAGTAATTTGCACAGACTCCTTGACCAAAAACCTGTAGCCTTGCAGTTTTATTTACTCTCCCACTCGTCCACCCAAGATGCCTCGGGTCAGTTGATATACGGCATGCCCGTATCTATCCCCCCTAACTCTCATACCCCATTCTGCATCAGCTCCATCTGGTTTAGTGCTGCCCACTTCCACTTTACCCCAGTCCATTTCACAGTTAGGTCCTATACCCGCTATGACTGTCGCATTTGGTACCTCTGTAGCACCCATTACATCTACCGTACTCTTAGAAACTACCCCCCAAACACGATCTCATCCGCCCCTAATGTCTCATACGTACCCGTAGCTACGTTCCACCTCTAGTATTGGTGACCCCTACCCCATTTCAGAACGTGGTTCTTTCCATTCCACAATCACTAGCCCATATTGCCACTAGGGTTACCACGACCCTTCCTCCCCATATACATACTACCAACAACCGCCTATTTCATCTATTATTCATTCACCCCCCCTATTTCATTTCCTTCTTCTCCACCACCTTACATGGCAGCCCCATACACTGGAATGCCCCACCCATTTTACACCCCCAAAACCAACCTCCTCACACACCATAGAGGTCTCCAATCATCATCACACCCCACCAATGACCTAATTAGATTGATGATGGATAAGATGCAAAAAATTGGAGGCATTAGTCTCCAGCTCCCGCAATACTCTCACTTATGATGAGATTTAAATGAGCTATTCACCCATCCATTCCCATCCATTCATACCCTATGCATTGGGAAATGCCTAAATTCAACCGCTTCAATAGTAAGGAAGACCCACAATAACATTTGCGCTCATTTAAACATGGATGTTATCTAATTGCTCATGATGATGCCTTAATTTTGAAACTTTTCCCATGTCCCTCACTGGACCAACATTAGATTGGTATAGTGGGTTACCCAAACACTCCATATTTTCATTCAATCAGGTAGCCCAAGCTTTCTTGGATCATTTTTCTATCAACATTGCCAAGAAAGTTACCATGACCGATCTATATTCCACATGTCAGTACGAGGATGAATCTATCACAAATTTTTTTCACTCATTGGTGCAACCCTGATCAATCAACTTACCTTTCAACTGCCACAAACTGAAACTCATCAAGCTCTTCACATGAGCTTGCGCTAGACATATCTCCTTACCTTGTAGGTCCAAACTTTCAGAACATTCGATGAGGCATTTACTATGGCACACAAAAGTTAGAAATTCAGGCTATTGAGAGAAGAAAATCCAATTACGAAATAAGAATTTGGCATTCAAGTTGACTGAAACCTCTTCTTCTTCCAAACTTCCAATGAGTTATTCAAAGGCTAAAGGTACTGCAAAATGCAATGGTACTCAAGGCTGGCCCAGCTCGACTCCATCCACTAATCTATCATCTAATCTATCACCCGTACAGGATTTTTGATTTAGACAAGAGCAACAAAAATATACCCAATTGGGGAACCTTACTCTTCTATTTTAGAAAAGCTTATCAAAGTTGGCCCCATCACCCCTCCACCCATAAAACCACACACTGGTTTTGACCCTGCTCACCCCATGCCAGCGTGGTATAAGGAACAAGATTTCTGTAATTATCACCGAGTGAAGGGTCATAGTGACAACACATTGCATCACTTTTAAGAACATTGTCCAGAAAATAATCGAGAAAGGTGAGTGTGACTGACTATGGATAATCCCAACGATGCCCCTAACCAAAATCTACAAATCTTAAAAAACACTTCCCAATCATGCCCCTTCAATCCATCAAACCGGTGAGACATCCACTCATGATATACCCATACTTGTGAGGTTCATGTGATCTTTAACAAGGTACCTATCACATCTCAATCACTTCACATCCCTTCTATAGAGGAAATCCTAGCCTAAAATCCTCCTCCTCCTTCTTTTGGAATCAATCGTCATTGTTCCTTCACCAAATAGAAGACCACCCTTCATCTCTCCTACATCACCTAGGGAAGAGTCTTCTGCTAACATTGAGACCATCTCACCCCTAGCTTCTCCACTTAGAGAACCTTTACCTACCATACCTCCTCACCACAGAGGAGCACCCATTACCTCCTCCACCCACAGGAGGCACCCCCATTACCTCATCCACCACCTACAAAGGAGCACCCATTATATCCTCCACCTATAAAGGAGCACCTATCAGTTCCTCCACTTATAGAGGAACTCCCATCATCTCTTCCACCCATCATAGATCTAGTGGAGATAGCTGAGATAGCTTTTGCCTCTCGGAAAACATTCTCCATCTGCTACCGACATCTGACAAAAGACTACTTTCAACTCTCTTACCCATGGAAGTTGAAGCTGGTAAATTCCCCATCTCTAAGATGCATTTTACGAGAATTCCCATTAGATCCTCACCAACTCCACCCCATAGACCTGCCATTCTCACGTTTGGTGGATCACTTAGATTATGTGGATAGAGCTTTGTTATGGGGGGTGCCTCTTACTTCCCATCTCAACACAGATGCAGAGATCCCTCGATGATACCTCCACTATCTACCCAAACACATTTCCACCCATCAAACCAAATACAACCACTACTATTGTTGTGACAACCCTTCCATGATACCCATTTAGCACCACACCACACACTTACCCATAACCCGACCTATACCTAAATCCAAACCCATACCCATAACATTTACCTCCACTAAACCTATTACCACTTTAGGGGTCACCCCGACCACCAACCTTACTCATCCACCTATTAAACTGGATTTAGCTACATCCTCCAATGTCAATACCACACCTACTCTGATACCTAAACATAAGAAAAAAAAACTCATCAACCTCATACCCCCTTCCACCCACACAATCACACCCACACTTCCCCCATTTTCCTTAAGACCTCAGCTGCCCAACAGGGTCAAGTACCCTTCACCCATTCATAACCAATAACACAACCACCCATTCTTCCTCACAAATCTCTAACCTACCTAGGCACACAACATGACTCATAGCCACACCTGCAGTCTCTTTACCACCATACCCTCAGTACCTTTAGTTGCTTTCACTACCCACTACACTTCAGTCATTATCCCTCACACCCTAAGCACACCCATGTCATCTACCTTCATAGCACCCCCATTATGCCCCATGGGTAACTCACCCTCTTCCTCCATCTTTCTTTTCCTTCTAGACCTTGTACACCCACATCACCTTTACCCAAGAAGGTGCAACCTAAAAAAAAAAACCCCACTACCCCCAACAGGGTAGTAAAAATAACCCCTCATCCTCCTACCCATCCATCTACTATACCCCTACCCAAAATTAACCGACTGATACCTCAAACCACACTAGCCTAAACCCATAGCTCAACCCATTCCTACTCTTCCAAAAAAAATTCCCAGACAACCAAACTACACCTACACCCAAACCCAAACACATTCACTTCCCATTGTGATCCACTAGCAGGGTCCTATGCCAAAATTTTAACCAACCTCCTCGAGACTTCTGTTATCACATTACCGCACTCAACCTTACGACCCCCTCAAACCCAAGCCAAAAGGGTTTGATGATACTAAAATTTGTGCACATATCCATCATGTGCCAGGACATGATGTGGAGAACTGCAAGGCCTTGAAAACTGTCCTTATCTAATTATGTCCACCCAAAACCAACTTTGATGATGATGACCTTCTTGACGAGGACCTTGCTTCACCTTACACCCATTCCCACACTACCCACTCAACAACACAACCTCCACCCTCACAGCTCCTAGAGCCACCACAAAAATTTGAAATTAACATGGTTCGCATTAGAGAAACTTGCCACAACCACCACCCAAATGTTGTTGCACCCAACTGACCTCACAGGATTTTTCTCCTCTAATAGGTTTTTTCCCTTCATGTCATTATACCACTTACCCTACACCCACTCTGTTTGACAAATTCCCTCAAATCAACATGGTACACGTCACTACATGTGCGCAGAAGGGAAAAGAAAAGGAAGCTGACCCACCAACCAATCCCATACCCAACATATAATCTGCACCCATACCTAAAGTAACTATCTGTGGCCCCACATACCCCATTTCTAATGGCATCACACATCGCACCATGCTCAAACAATTACACCAATCTCCCCTCAAAATGTCCTTATACGACCTCATCCAAACCTCAGAATCCCATCGTCAAGCCCTCATGGAGGTTCTTCAATCTATTGAGGTTTTACCCAATGACCCTACACCTGTAGCCTCCATTATCACACCCCATCATGTAGCTCTCACCAAAATTACCACCTTCATCCCCACCTCACACCTTCTCACCAAGTGGCCTCTCTCAGCTTCTCAGAGACAGAGATCACACCATACCAAAATGATGACCCAGACCCAGCCCTCTTCATCTCTGTACACATTGATGACATACGTGTACGTCATGTGATGATTGATGGAGGCACTAGCATTAACATCATTTCATCCCATGCATTTGTCTCAAATGCGCATACCTGAAAAATTACATGCACAAAACATCCGGTCATGTTGTGTTCATTCAATGATGCTATCACCTCCACACTAGGCACTGTCATCCTTCACATTTGTGTGGCCCCCGCACTATTCCAAAATTGTTTTATGTTTTGAGGGGGGGAATTCCAATATAACTTGTTCTTGGTAGACCCTGGATCCATGTCATGGGTTTGTTCCTTCCACTTTGCATCATTGTGTAAAGTTTGAACAAAAAGGACACACTTATACCATTCCATAGCTGACCCATCACCTTTCAAAACATGTAACATGGCTTTACCGACCCAATGATGTACTCATACCGTCAAGCCATCTACCTCCGCAACCAACTCCTTCACGTACACCAATACCTACCAGTTACAGCCGCTACACTTACCCCACCACCTCCTACCATTCCTACCTGCTATATAACCTCCACGGCTGACCCATTAGCTTCCCAATCCATTAACACCACCTCCACATCGACCTCTGACACATCATCCATACCAGCTACCCACATACCAACCACTGATCCCTTGGAAGGTGTTTTTCAACGCCTCACTCTGGGGGAGTACCCCTATATAGTGTCAACACATTCCTTACTCCACACAGAGTATGGAAGCCTTCACCAACACCCTCGCTATGATCACCATATAGGAGAATGTCCTCCTTTATGGTCCTCCTCATCTTCGTACTAGTCTCACCTATGGGGGACTTGATACTACCACTTACACACCTGAACCACCATCACAACCCACCCATTTTCCACTGACTTCCAATCACTTACCAATCGCCGTTTCACCCACAGCTTTTTGCACCGTTGTGCATGGAAGGGTTTTGGTTTTGGATTTTTTGAGCAAGGCCGCCATACATATTATTCCATGTACCACCCAAACATAATGACCAGAGTGGTATCGGCTTCCCCCTTAACCTCCCACCAAATAAGCCCACATTGAACTCCGTTATTGATGACCCTTCCCCTTCTCCACCTTCATCACCACTCTCACCGACGGAGTCGATGGATCCTGAATCTATCCCTCCTAAATTTTTTTTTTCATAAAAACACCCATTTCCTTGGGCCTTGACTTATCAACGTGAAGGTGAAAAGCCCCTTCCACTCTCCATTCCTATCCTGAGATGATCGATGATGACACACCTACCATTAACATCATTCAATGTCAGGGATGATGAATCCATACTCACCTACCTTGTGAGAAGACTCATATATTCATCGGTTGTTACCTTCTGAGATGTAAACCATTTTGAATGAATTAAATATCGAGATCAACATTCATACTCAAGATGAACTGCACATCTTAAAGATCAGAAAATCTTTAGATGCTGCTGAACAGGAAGTCATCACTTTTTTCTCTGAGATATCATAACCATGCACACTTTCACTTGGCCTTACACAGACATGCCTGGTATTGACCCCACCATAGTGGTCCACAATATCGTAACCGTTCCTAATGCCAAACCTCAAATAAAAGATGCAAAAAAAATGCACCCACACATTGCCCTTCTCGTCAAAGAGGAACTTCAGTGCCTTCTTTCTGTTTCCTTCATCTTACCCATTGATTATCCTCGTTGGATTTCTAAAATTATCCCTGTCACTAAGGTGACATAGGGACTCTATATTTGTACAGAATTCGGAGACCTCAACCTCGCCTGCCCAAAGATGATTTCCTTTTCCCGGTATTGATCAACTGTTGACCTACCATGGGTCACGAGATGCTGTCCTCATGGATGGTCTCTTGGGTTATATGAAAAATTTTCTTGCCCCAGAGGATCAGTACAAGACTACATTCATTACACCCCTTGGGGGACCTTCATGCTATCGAGTCATGCCTTTTGGCCTTAAAAATGCTGGTGCTACATATCAGCGTGCTATGACTTACATTTTCCATGATATCATGCATCAAATATTGGAAGATTATGTGGATGATCTCTTAGCCAAATCTAAATGTCATGCCGCACCTCGTCGTCCTCAAAACCATCTTTGACCACCTCATTAAATATTGTGTCCGCCTTCAACCTAAAAAGTGCGTCTTCGTGGTTCTCTCAGGAAAACTCATGGGTTTATTATTTCCCTCTGTGGTATATAGAAGTTGACCATGCCAAATTCAAGGCCATTCTGGAAATGCCTCTGCCCCACTGACCTCAAACAACTCTGTAGCCTACAAGGTAAATTGTAGTCCATTCGCCATTTCATTTCACAATTATCTAATCATTGTCAACCATTTCATCATCTGCTTAGGAAGGATGTCTCCTTTAAATGGGATGATGATTATCACAAATATTTTGAGGCCCTAAAACAATACCTTTCTCCAACCACCACCCGTACTCATTCCACCTAAAGATGATCAACCCTTTTACCTATACATCTCAGCTACCAATCACTCCTTGGGAGCCATGCTCGCTCATCGCGATGAACAACACAGGGAGCAGGCGGTTTATTAGATAAGCCTTACTCTTTTGGATTATGAAACCCAATACAACCATCCAGAAAGCTTTGCTTAGCCTTAGTTTTTTCATTGCCACCAAACTCCGTCATTACCTACTCAACCACAAAAAACCTATGTTGTGACCAACACTGACCCTTTACACTTCATGTACGCCAAACCCTATCAAAATCAACGTGTTCCCAATGGCTTATGCTTTTAGCTGATCTTGACCTTGAATTCATTCACCAAAAATTCCATATTAAGGGCCAAGCTATCACTGACCAACTGGTTGACACACACCTATTTCGGGGACCAACCCTCTAATTTTGACTTTCCTGATGAATCCATTACTACCCTTTCCCTGGATGAACCCCCTTACCAAATGACACTGTTCTTCGATGGTTCCAAGTGTCAGCATCGGGGGGGAGCTAGTGTTTATCCTTGTTCCTCTAGATGGAGAACCCATGCTCTTGTCTTTCAAACTAGACTTTGAATGCACCAACAATATCGTCGAGTATGAAGCACTCATACTAGGTCTCCAGATTTCCTATGACCTCAATGTCAAATCAATCCACATCTTTGGTGATTCAAAATTGGTCGTAAACCAAGTCAATGGTATGTACCAATGTCGTAACGAGATACTTCAAAGTATAAACATCATGTAGACATAATTTTGACCACCTTTGATTGTTACACCCTTCAAACCATTCCATTCCACGTTCAACACCAACAAATTTACAGACACTATGGCCTGCTTAGCTTCCCAATACCTACTTTAACCCTACTGATTCTAAAATATTTGTCACTTACAACACCTCCATTCACCTTCTTATTTACCTCATGATGTTTACACCATCAACAACAACACACCCCTAATACAGAATGAAGCGCTCATACCCCCAACTCATGACTAGAGTGGGGTGGCTCAAGGACTGTCCCTGCAATCGGACCACCCTGTATAAGTCATGGTAGGTGGTCCCCAAAATGTCCGCACCCCAGGTGTATTTCCGGCCATGTCCCTCTATCTGTGTAATAATGGGGCCCCAATAGTATAACAATGTATCCCCTCCCTTGTCCCCGATCAGTCTCGAGGCAAGGATCCCCATGATGGCCTGTCGAAATACGGGGATGGGCAAAGAAGGAATGGATCTAACTCACACTCCCTTCTTCAGCCCCGTAGAAAATGGCTTGCATCCCCCATATAACCAGCCCACTGAGCTATCTGTGCCCTGGACCCTGCTGTCTCCAGTGATGAGTCTCCGCCCGATGATCGGGACCCCCAAAATGCGGTAAAACATCCTCCAAAGTGATGGTCCACTCACCACGGACCCCTGGCAGTCGGAAGGTGTTCCGATCCGCGTCCCAATATGAAAATAGGTCACAAAGAATGTGACTGGATGGAGCAACGTGGGGCACACGCGATAAACGTAATATGCCGGCCCTCTGCAATGTGTCCTCCTCATCTGCTGAGAGGGCATCCAATACCCCGGGCAGCCAGTCACACTCTCTCTCCCGGCTCCATCTAATGTACTCCTCTTTTGCCTGCATACACCCAAAAACACACAAGGAAGAGTAAGTTAGTATCTAAACAATATCAAGAGAAGCATAAAAAACACGTACAAAATGCTAAAAATACAAGTAAAAGCTTTTAAGTGAGGTTCTTTTGCATTCTGTGCAAAACCGCCGCCCTGAGCAGGGGGGGCGGTTTTTGTAACCGCCGCCTTAAAGGCGGCGGTCTCGTGACCGCCGCCCTGTACAGGGCGGCGGTCGTGTAACCGCCGCCCTGTCCGGGGGCGGCGGTCGCGGTCCGAAAACCCGCGCGGGTTTTTAAGCTTAAAAAGCTCAAAAAAATGCGAAAAATGACTATTTTAATCAAAAATGGGGCCTACCCAGTAGGCGCCCCCCCTAGATGGACCCTTTAAACCAAACATTTTCGAAAATAACCTCCCCATTGCAACAAATTTAGCATTTTAAAATTGAAGAGGGAAAGCACAAAATTGAAGAAAACCAACCTGTGATCTCGCGGGGGTGGCGTTCCGCACGTGGAGGCATGATCTCTATCTCACTGCGGACGTTTTGACTCTACCCGCTTGAGAAACCCGTCACCGTGGGTCCCAGAGCTCAAACCTATCAAATCGACTCGCGCAAATGAATAGGAAAATGGGCCCACTTTCATATATATAACGCCCCGATTCATTTTAAATATCTTTTTCACAGGTTCGGAGCGCCGACGGAGGTAAGTTTCTATCCTCGCACAAATGGTAGCGGGAATTTTGGACGGCATCATTTCAACACACGGGCATGTAAGGTATAACTTCTAACTTCCCATTTCGGGACGGCCATACTCGGACGCACCGTTTTATGCCTCTTCATGGCTAAAACGCTTCTCCGAGGGGGCAATATGTACGTACCCAAAATTGTAAGGTACTCTGCTATGGAATGGTGTAATAAGTGCCCCGATGATGATACAGGTCTCTTCGCAAGGTGTTCGAGATCCAGAGAAGCTTTACGGATATGCGTTAACATCCCGCATGCCCCGCTTAGCCCCCGCGTGCTTTGTTTTCCGTATTTTTCCTCTTTTCTTGGCTTTTTGGTCTTCAGTGACGAAACCGCCACCCAGAAGGGCGGCGGTCTCGTGACCGCCGCCCTACACAGGGCGGCGGTCCTGTAACCGCCACCCTGAGTAGGGCGGCGGTCCTGTGTGCATTTTCCAGAACGTGCTTTTGACGGAACGCACGCAAAAATCAACGCTTTACCAGCTTTCTTGCCGACTTGAGCATGCATTTATGTTTTGGTCCCCTGGAATAGTGTTTTTCTTTTGTTAATGTTTAGGAGTTCAGTTTAGATTTGATCTTTGCATGTTTGGATTCCTATAAATACATGGTTTGTGCACATGCAAATGGCCCCTGATTTTAGTTCTGAATTTTGCTCCAAAGTTTGCTTTTAAATTTCTTGTTGCAGTAGATTTAGTTTTCCTTTGTTTAGAATTCTTAGATTTTCATTGAGTGCTTTGGTTAGTTTTGTATTGCAGCTGGTAAGCCACATATCCAACTTGTGCAAGTGTAAACATTATTTGGGCCACCATTTTCACTCCAACTTTCACATTTTCAGTGCTATGGTCATTTTAGTTTGCTTAGGATTGGTAGCATAGTTTGTTGCAGGTTTGTTTTAGCTTTGTGTTACTGTTGGTAAGCCACAGATCCAACTTGTGCAGACAGCATTATTGTTTTGGAGTAGAATGGTCTAAGCAGCCATTAAAGTTGCAGGTTTTGCTCTTCATACAGACTAGTCTCAGGTTCTAGACGCTCTTTGTTGCATGATTCGCAGTAGACCCCGCTAGGAATTGCATAGGCCAAGCTCTGTACTCTTATGCTATCCCTCTCCTATCTGCATTCTATTCTGTCTGCATTTTGAAGGCTGTCCATTGATCCAAATATCTATTCCTGTTGATGCAAGCATTTCACGCTTTTCTGGATTCACGTGAGCACAAAGAACGAAGAGATCATACTGAGGGGACAAGAACACACACACCGTCGGATTCGCCACTGTTCTGCAAAATCCAGGTTCCATCTTTCAAAGTTTTAGTTAGAACTTATCAAATAAAGTAGTTAATCACTTTATTTCAGTTATTTCCATTCTCGATATTGCCAGGGAGGTTGTGGGGATTGATAGTTTCTGAGAAACTATGATTCATTCCTCACTTCTGAGGTAGGATCGAGAATCTTGCAGATAGATTAGTTATTTCGTTGTTTAGAATAGATATACAAAATCGCACAGACAAATAGCTACACTCGGCTATTTTGTTTGTTTTTACGTTGTTAGTTTAGTTGTCAATTTTAAATATTTTAAATAGCTACTCTCTTATAAATTGCCAGAAAATACAAAAAGAAATTATATATGCTAGAAGTGCACTTAGATTTTACTTTATTACTGTTTGTTTCATTACTGCTTTTGCATGACAATTACGGGACCTAGGGAGCCCAGGGAATACATTTTCGAGCCAATTGTGCCTCAGACCAATACCGTAGTAGCAATAACTGACATTGACCAAAACCTTAGGATACAAGTCTTTCAAACAACAACAGACTTCCAACAGATCAGGATACAGTTGAGAGGGTTAAACATCGAAGACGACCAAGCGCATCTATTTTGGTCAAATCAGCCAAATTACAGATTACCCTAGAAAATACCCACATGACTGTAGAAGGGCTCGAAAGAGAACAAACATTCGGGTGTGATCCTTTAGTTCCACAGCCAGACGCTGGAGACACCCTAGTAGATATAGATACCAGCTTAAGAATCCAAGTTGCGAGAACGCCTGTAAGGTATTATGAGAAGATCGCACAACTGTTGGTTCTAAACATAGAAGCTGAAAAAGCTTATGACTATTGGATACTAGGGATCAGAACTTGATCTCCCGTATGACCATAACGGGACCGCAACAACCAAGAGTCTATGGTTGTGATCCGCAGATCCCACAGCCTAACGAATCCATAAAAGAATTCGACATAGACACTGGCCTACGTAAATTAGGATTTCAGTCTACTCCGATTCCACCTCTCATCATTCAATAGTTATCCCTACTAAATACAACAGCTAACGAAGCTAGAGAATTTTGGACTAGGCCAGAGAATCGTCCATAGAATCGACCATATTTACCATATGACCCTATCAGGAGAAATACACGAAACCATCCCGGGTCATTTTCCATGCATCCCACAACCCATAGATCGAATCACGCCAGAGCTCGATATTGATTGGAGCCTTCGAGCAGTCATCCTCGCTGATCGATCTATCACACCAGTCCAAGTTAGAAGGGCCTTCTTTGCCTTAGATTCGCAAATACCGTTAGTGCGTGTTGAAGACATTAGACTGCCTAACTAGTTTGTCTGCACATTCTACCCCCACCGGCTGTCTCGGCACGACCTCGGGAGGTCAGGTACGTGGAAGAGTCACTTGTTGATTCTCACGCTCGCCTGTTGCTTTTCCGACGTACAGTGTGCAAATCAAGTGATTTGGTTTTATCCTTGGTAAATAGGGTTGGTAGTTATTACCACATAAAAGTTTTAAAGTAAGAGTAAAATTAAGAGTAAATGAAGGGAGCAGACAAGATTCATGAAAATAAGGATTTCAATTTATTTCATTGGTCGGGTGAAATTACTTGTCCCCTTTGTAAAATATGGAGGTTAATCTATACTCTCATAAATCTACTTGCACCTGGTAAAATTATTTTAACTTGATCTATGTCCTTTAAACCCCTTTAATAAGGGTTATGTGTTTTTTTATATATAAAAACAATAAACTATAGTTTATAATTTTTATGAACTATATGTTGTTTTTTATTTACATTCTATAAACTATATACCTTTTTTTTAAAATGTATATATTTTTACATTATAAATTATAATAGGTTATTATAATGTATGAAAATATGACCTCCCTAATATTAGATAGAAGAAGAAATTCTGGAATTTCACATTCTGGAAATACAAATTTTTTGGCTTCATTAAATTTGACGGTCAAATGATCATCATGGTAGACCAAACATAAGACAATATGACGGTCATTTAGACGTCCAATTTAATCTCGTAGGTTCTAGGAAACTTTCATTGTGTTAAAATTGACGGTCAAATGACCGTCACGACAGACCAAAAAATAAGTCATCATGATGGTCATTTAGATGTCAAATTTAAGTTGGTCGGATCTCTTTCTATATTTATTTTTTTCAAAAATTTGATGTTGTTATGCATTCTTAGGGGTCTCTTCTTCACTTCTACATGGCTGGAAATATTTTTTATATAAATTTGGGGTATAATGCAGAGCCCTTTATATTGTGGGTTATTATTTTGATCATGGGAGGTTAATTAGTATGCATTATAATGACATAATTAGTTATGATCAAATAGTTTCTTTAGATCTATAAAATTTAGATATGATTATATTAAAAGTGTTGTTTTTATTATCGATAAATATGTATTTAGCTATGTGGTACATTGTATATTATAATGGGGTGTGTTTTATAGGTTTAAGAAAACAATGGCGTCCAACTATTTCTATCTTGACAAAACCTAGATCCTAAATGAAGCCAACTAAAACAACATTTATGGCGAGGAAACTCTCGACGATTGTTTCTAGATATGAGGTTGCTCCCACCAATCGTTGATGCAGCCTAGAATTTACCAGATAACACCCTAGATGCACTAGACACATCACTCAGCCTAGACTGAGCACTCACCCAAAGCACGCAAAGGTACCAAGTCCCTCTTTAGGGTTGTTGTAGTAGGATATTAGCGTGATGAAGGAAGAAACATATAGATCCATAACTAATCCATCATTCTACAATGCATGCCATATTCAGATCTAGGAAAGAACAAACTTAAACAATAATCATGATTGAATCAAGAACATGCACTACTCAATTACACACAAGAATGACACTTAGATTCAGCCTAATATCTTCCATCTATTAATAAACACAGAAGCTCCTTACAATAATGGCAATCTATACCGATACACATGGATCTGATATAGTAATCCAGTCATATGCACATATCTCTTTATGCTTACCTCTTACGCTCTGCATATACCTATATATCCACTACTATGTGATTCACATCATATATATAGGGTGGGGACTTTCCCTTCACTGCTTATCTATTCCAAAAATAGGCCGCATGCTACTAATAGCCACATGCGTCATTTACATGCATAGCCACACATGCAAGCGTGCTATCTATAGACCTCTTATAGTTAATTGAAGTGACAATCCTATTCTTAGCTTTTCTCCATGTAAAATGCTTTGATCTAATCCTCTAAAGATAAAAAATGTGTGGCACACATGTCTCCGCATCATTTATGTGCTCTGCACGCCATCTTCTAAAAATAGGTCTTCATGCTCAAAATCAGCTAAGTCCCGAAAGCTAAACTTGCCCTCCACATGCGGGTTCTTCCTGTCCCTCTGCACCCTTTATCTTGGCCTTCTCTTCTGCGCGGACTTCTTGTGTGACCTCTAACAAGTATTCTTTGATCAACACTACCCCACACTAATCTCATTGTCATCCCGACAATGGTTATCTCCAAAACTGAAGTAAAGAATGTTGAATGGAAAGAATAAGAAAGAATGTTTTATGATGTAGCTTCCTTCGTATCAAAGGATAAACTCTGGTTGCCACTCGGTATGTCTAGGTAGCCTCCTCTTGTATTCAGTTTGAAGGATCAACTCTAAGCTCATATCTTTCCTCCTTTATTTTAGGGCCTCACTTTTAATTTAAGGCCTACCACTCATAGCCTTCTAGACTAATATCTTCTTTCTATCTTGATCAGAGCCTCTAGAGCCTTTGGTATGTCCACAATAATAGACTCCAATTCATCTTGGGTAACTTCACCTTTTTCATTCTGCAATACCAACATAATGTTGGACATTGCAGTATGTTTTCCTTCCAGCACATCCATCTTTTGTGCGATGAGTTTCCCAAGCTCATCTAATCTTTCCTTGTGTGGCTCTTATGCTGCTGCTAGGGCCTCACACTTTTGCTTTACGAGTGTTAACCATTCTACGTGGCCCAAGGTATCATCCTTCATAGCCTTCTGGACTACATTATCTTCTTCTAGAGTCTTTACCTTGATCAGTGCCTCTGGAGCTGTGCATATATTTAAGGCATGATCCACCTTTTTCAATTCTTCTTAGAGTGCTTGCAATAGGCCTTCGTATGATGCAATATTTCTAACTACTACATCCTTAGCCCTTTCTACCTCTTCTTCAGGATTCTTTGGTTTTGGCATTTTGATTATGTCCTCTTCCAATACCAAGTCCACCAAAGCTCTAACATATTACATTGCTGAGGGGAATTGTTCTGGTACCTTAGATTTTAGATGTGGGTGTGCTTTCATCACATGATCTCTAATGACCTCTACCATGCCAATTAACACACTATTATTTTTCTACTCCAATTCCTTCTCTTGGGTCAGGCATACTATCACCTGCATCCTTCATCTTCAACTCCTCACGCAACACTTTGATTGTTGCAGCCTTGTCCATGTTTCTTCTTGTAACCTTAGTAGAAACCTTTACTAGCGCATTGCTAACCTATTCATCTGACATAACAGTAGGTTTAACTATTATGTGCCTGGCTTGAGGTGTCTTCTTCATTCATCTTGACACACATGACTCCTCACATACATCAAAATTAGGCTCATCCATGTGGGTGTGCATTGACCATGAGAAGTTTGATTTCTAGTGTGAATGGTCACCATATCCCCATCAATTAATTCCCAGCCAAATAAATCCTTTTTTTCTAAAGTGCTTTGGAAACTGGTGCGGATGATTTTTTTGGTGTCCTCTGCATAGCCCATGAGTGGTGCACTATGTTCCCCACTCATCCTCTTTGATCTAGGACCCTTGGGAATTTTAGCTTCAAGGTTAGGAGTCTATCCCATTACACCTTGAGTAGTCGCATGCACGGATCTAGAGGTTTCCTTCTCTCTTTCTTCTTCTATCCTTCATCTCTTCATCTTTTTTCTCTTCCTCATTTTGTGGCTCATCTTCTTGCTTGAGTGGGGTAGGAGATGCACACTTGCTCTCCCCTGATTCCTCCACTTCTTCATCCAAATTCAACTTTCTTCTCCTCTTTGGCTCAACAGTCTCCTTGTGTGGAGAGAGAGGAGGTGATTTCCTTACCGTTTGTGGGGTTCCACCTTGAGTCCTTGTGCATCTGGACACTTTCTTAAATTTGTGCTCCCTTTACTCAACATTCTGTATCTTCCTCTTCGTCATGTCCCTGAGGTGGAGTGGTCACATGCTGTGACTCTTCTGTATCATATAGTTTCTTTCTTCTACACTCCAAGCCTCCACTATCTTCACGCTCCTATTCTTCATCCTCTACTTCAATAGTTTCTCTAGGCCTTTACACCGGTATGTTTTCCATTGTGTGCTTACCCTTCAGTGGCCCTGGGAGTGAAAAATTCATTCTCCACATACTTATTGTTCTCCATCTTGGGCTTCAGATGAAGATACACTAATGCTGCCCCTATATCTGCTACATCCAGACTTATTGGCTTATTATTCAACACCTTCGAAATAAGCCTCTCAACATAGGAACTTCTTGGATAGACGTACCTCTTCCTCAACGTGTGGTAGTCGTAGTCTACCTTATCTACATTGAATACTAGTCGGCACGTGTCTGCTAAATCTGTGAACAGATGCTTGGAAATACCTTACAGTGAATGCATAAGGCAATTTACACGAAGGGCTTGAGACTCCATCTCTCATTGGGAAGCATGTAATGCAGAAATGCTGATATATAGTAAACTAGACTTGTTTCCCCACTACTGATGGTAGGTCCTTCGGGATGTGCCACTCTTCTTCAAATGCCACCCGGATCCTATCATACCATTTCTCTGCCCTTTGCTTGACGTCATCTATCATGGACCCTTTACATAGGTACTTACTGAACCTTTTAGCTGGTGACTTATTCTCCATGGGGTATTCCCATACCTTTTCCTTTGGCCCATCTAGTACTCCAATTTCCATGAATACCAGTGATAATAGAACAGCCCCAAATCTGATCTTCCCTCCTGTGTGTGCTTCCTCAACTATTTACTCTACAATGTAGCCTATAATATTGTATACTACTCCTTTTGATATCTTGTGTGCAATGTGTAACCACATAGTATTTACCTGTGACCACCACTCCTGATCATTCAACTTTGTAACAAGGTGTGTTGTTGCTTGCACAACTAGACAGTTCTTCAACTTGTCTATATCCATACCACCCAGACCCTTCAGGTACCCCAACTCCTGTCTGGTCTTTAAGATCACGGCTTTATCTGTGAGATCATTATTTATATCCTCTCATGTGGCCTTCAAACCTATCACTGTTGAGATAAGCATAGATGAGATTCTAACTCTGCGTCTTACAAAGTAGAAGAAGTCCTCATGCACTATGCTCATGAGTCACTGGTACAAGGGCTCATACTTTCTGAAATATGGAAGCTCATATAATTGGTAGACCCCAAATTCTCTCCAGAATCTTCTCACCTGACATCATCATAAACCGACATGTCATCTATCGTACGTTTGTTCGTCCTCGTAGTGAACAAGGAATCGGGCTCCTTCTTGTTCTTTGAGGTCCTATGATTGTATTCACTTACTTTTCTATTTCTGATGTGTGAATCCTATTCCTAGCTGATGATGACTATCCTTCTGGATATTACATTTCTAAAAAATTGCTTTCGAGTGCCATGTCTTCCTCCTCGGCGACCACCTTCTTATTTCCTTTTGCTCTTACTACAGCTACCTTCTTGGAGTGCCATTTTTTTACCTTGCAATCATCTCCTCTTTAACTCTACAATTTTTCGAATCAAACCCTAGCTCGATTTAATTGTTCCCTAGGTGGAAAATTCATGCCCTAACTCCTCTTTGTCACCTTGCTTCGTGGTCAAACCCTTCACCACTAGGGACCCTAAGCTTCTTTTCTCATAGATTTGTCCGCCACGCATCGATCAACCCCTTCACCACCTTAACCCGATCACTCAGCTCTTCGAACTTATCTCTCGCCTCAAATAATCTAAGTCAAAATGGTAAAAAATGAACTCTCATCCCATCCTTATATATTTTTTCAAATTTTGATGCATTTGTTACTCCTTCAACTACAAAATATCCTCTTATTCATTGACCAAAATTTGTTCATTCCATGTGGTACATCTTTGCATCCCAGTTATAACCTTTTAGTGCACCTTCCTACCCTCTAGTTATAGACTTCTCTTTAGCGCATACCCTTACACCTGAGTACCTCATCACTATAACTTCTTCTGGTAGTTATCACAACCTCTAATTACCTCGCATTATATTTTCCTTTCATTCATCTCCATCTTTGGTCACTTTTGAGAAGCAATCTTCTTTCGACTTAAAGCACACCTGTAGCAGCTTATTCCTTTCACCTTTCAATTACCATAGTATTTTACTTGGATAAATACAACCACCCCACACTAAAAGTATGTACAGTCCTCTGTGCATAAACATTCTTTACATAATAATTAACTTCATGCACACAAGCGTGCACTTATTATACAAGAAAAACATCTAAATTGATAAATCATAACGATAATAAAAGGAAATAAAAAAATTGAAAATCTAATCTAAAAATGGCAACATTGTCTTATTACAAGCACCACAAAGACTTATTTATAATAGGGATTCAGTCTACTCCCATTAAAGTAACCTAGGTAGTTGTGTTCCATCAAGTGCTTATAACTGGAAAACACTTAATTCAAGTATGGAAGTGACGACATACGGTCCTAACCAATGTACCTTAAGTTTTCTTGGATGTCGCAAGAACTTAGAGTCATAGAGAAGTACCATTTTTCCAATATCAAACTTCTTATCCCTTATGTTTCTGTCATGCCATGCTTTTTGCCTGGCCTTTTCCTGCTTCTAACTCTAACATGTTATGGCTCATCACTTATCCAACTGAATCATCTTTTCAATCCATTCTTCTAAAGTGTGCTCATCAGCTAGACCTCCAGTGCACGCAATGTGCAAAGAAGGTAACATGAATTCTATAGGAAGAACGACTTCAATGCCAAACACCAATTGAAATGGTGTGGCCTTGTTCAATCTCTTATAAGTGGTTCTATATGACCAAAGAATAGTTGACACTTTATCATCCCAATCCTTTCTTCCAACATCACAAAATTTTGTCAATGTCTGGCACAAAATCTTGTTGAAAGCCTCACCAATTCCATTTTCCTGAGGGTGGTAAGGTGTAGTATTATGGTGGGTGTAGACACCAAAATTGGGTCACACTCCCATTGATCCCTCGACAAATAACCAACTCAAACACACTCACCTAACCATGGTCCCTTTCACCCCACTCTAATATTAATTTAATTAAATTAATTCATGATCTCATAGTATTTATTATTTAAATATCCTAATTGAGATAATTCTCACACCATTACCTCACCTAGCCACCTCACCCCAAATATATTCTTAGTATGTTTCCATAACTAACTAAGACCTACCTAAACCCTAAAAATAAAATCCTACATTCCCTCTAACCACATTCCCACCCGTTAGAAAGGAAGCTTCCATTCTAATCTGTAAAAAGAAATGAAGAAGATCCAAAAAAAATCAAGCGGATCTACCCATTTTAGAACACCTATAAAATCTCGCCCTAATGATGCCGGTCACCCTAAACCACTTCAAGTCAACCCAGAACTGTCGTCGATTACCATTTATTCCCCAAAATAACCTTATTTCGAGGTTGGCACATTCAGAAAAAAGAGAGATGAAACTAGAGCTACATGCAAGCAGAACCAACATTCGTACATGCATCTGAACATCCACAACCAACATCAAAAGTGACCTTAGAGCCATTTGCATCCATGGGAACATCTGAGGAAGCATCATCACCACACTAAATTCCATCCATTTGATCAACTACCATTGCCATCCAACCATCAAGCTCATATAATAGTAAGTATTTTGTTAATTAACATTCATCTACTTTCATTTTAGTAGACTTTATTACCTCTATTATCAGTTTTTACTGGCACCCCCCCATTCTCCCACCATTTATCTTCATGCAATTTTGATCATTACTTCACCCACATCATTAAATTTCCCATACCTGACTATTAAACACCTCTAAGTATACCTAAGATCTCCATAGACCCTTCCATTACCCTCTTCATTTCCATTTAGTCTCAGATTTGTCCTTACACCAAGATTTTGATAAGTTTTTGTCACCTGACTGTACCGATGCTAGTTACCCATGACTGTCATCGGTCCATCTTGAACCATCATCGGTTACAATAGACTGACGTCGGTCTCTGTGTGTTAGCCAAAGACCAAGAATAGAGCCTAAAATCCCCATCAAATACCCAAAATGGCCCAAAACTAGACCTTGACCAGTACTAGTACTCTGACAGAGACCTCAACCTTCAGATTCAATCATAGCTTATCCTGTTGTGAACAAATTTGCTTATTGTAGTCGAATGAGATATCTAAATCATTTTAACTACAATAGGGTTTTATTTATTGTTAACATTGAGTTGTTTTAAACAGTGGATTGATAGCCTTCTAGGGAGTATCACACTTCTCGGAACTAGCACACACTAGGTAGTCCATTGTCATATGCTATTTAAACTCTTTAAGTGGTCTTGTTGTTCATTTTAGGTAGTTTCTCCTAGCTAAAAGGAAGCTCTCATGATCAGTTGTGGATCAATAAGTCATACATGCGTAACAACCTTCAACCAGCTTTAACAGGTATTCCTCCTAGCCCATTTACCCTTATCTATTTCTTCAATATTCAAAGACACGATCTAAGAATCAGGTGAAACATTTTGGCACACCCAGTGGGACCCATTCAGGGTTCCTTGCATTTCTTCATTTCTAGGTGAAAAGTTGTATGTTTGTTTCCTTTCTGAAAGGTTCTCACATTAAAATTTATCCCATGGAATCTTCTCTTCTTTCTATTTTTCTCAAAGCAATCGTGTTTTGGTGCTATTAAAAATAACTCTTCTTCTCTTTCATTTATACTGCATTAGTGAAAGATCATACTCTCTCTTGTTCATAGTTTTGCGTCATCGAGTTCAATATTTCAATTTGGGCTTAAAATCAACTACATTTCATTTTGCTTTACTACATTAGCTCACCTCTATTTCATTTTAAATCACAACCACCTTTTCTTCATCTCTATTTTAATCTCACAGTAACCAGTGTCAGTTCAGTGACCGTCATCGGCTACCCTCTGAACGTCACCAGTTTTACCCAACCGGCTTTGGTTTACTGTTCTTTTGGTTAACCTACCCAAAAGGACACATGTTTCATATTCTTTGTTATTCAAAGTCTCTGTAACTCTCATCATATTCTCTGTCCTGATAAAATCCATCTGCATCTTATCTACCTGGCAGATTATTAGCATTTTGCCTTGCTTTGGCAAACTATCCATTTTTCACAGTGACCAACCACAGTTACCTATGACCAACGTCAATTTACCCTAACCGGCATTGGTTAGCCTATTCAAATTTCTAGCTGGAATTTTGTACCTAATCCACCTACCACCGCATGTTTTTCCTATTTTTGTTGTATTTCTGTTGTCATTTACAGAAAGCAGTCCTACCACATCAGTACTTGTTCACATGATGTTGACTCGTAGCCAAGAAAATTCTCTCATATCCTACACTAGTTGTCAATCACTCCGACCTAGTCCTTCACCACCTTCCATTTTATCACCAATGGATCCTACCCAACCTATCGTTATTGCCATAGGTGATGAGGAGTTTGCACAACTCCTTAACCAAAACCCTATCACCTTATAGTTCTATCTTTCCCACTCGTCCACTCAAGATGTCTCGAGTTAGTTGATATACGGCATGCCCGTATCTATCCCCCCTGACACTCATTTATACTTCTGCGTCAGCCCCTTCTAGCTCCACACTACCTGCACCTTCCTTTCCCCCAGTCATTTCACAGCTAGGTCCTATACCTGCTATGACCACTGCATCTTCCATGTATTTTAAACCTGTAACATCCACTATACCTTTACCAACCACCTAGAACATAACCTCATCTGTGCCTGCTGTCTCACATATACCCATACCAATGCAACCACCCCCAGTGTCGATGACCCCTACCCCTTGTCAAAACATTTTCCTTTCTATTCCACAATCTTTATCCCCCATCACTACTGGGGTCACTTCGACCCCTCCACCACCATATACGTACTATCAACAACCTCCCATTTCATCTATCATTCATTCTGGGTATGTACCCCCTATTTCACTCCCTCATTCCTAACCTACCTATGCAGCATCACCATATATTGGAATGCCACCTCCATCATATGCCCAACACCAACCCTCTTACACTACAGGAGGTACCCATCCATCACCACCTACCAATGACTTAATCAAGTTAATGATGGACAAGATGCAGACACTAGAGGCATCAATTTCTAACTCACGCAACTCTCTCACCTATGATGAGATTTGTAATGATCCCATACACCCATCCATTCCTATTTTTCCATATCCCGTACATTGGTAAATGCCTAAATTTAACCACTTCAATAGCAAAGAGGACCCGCAACAACATTTACGATCTTTCAAACATGGGTATTATCTAATCGCCCATGATGAAACTTTACTTGTGAGGACATTTCCCATGTCTCTGACGGGGGCCCATGTTAGACTGGTATAGTGGGTTACCTAGGCATTCTATCTTTTCATTTAATCAGGTAGCCCAAGCTTTCTTGGATCACTTCTCCATCAACATTGTTAATAAGGTTACCATGACTAACCTCTACTCTACGTGTCAATATGACGACGAATCTATTGCAGATTTTGTTGCTCATTGGCATAGCTTGATCAATCAACTCACATTCCAAGTACCACAAACCAAACTCATAGAGCTCTTCACTTAGGCTTGTGCTAGACATATCTCACTGACCCTGTAGGTGTAGACTTTACGAACCTTTGATGAGGAATTCACCATGACACGAAAGCTAGAGATTCGAGTCATCAAAGAAAATAAAATTCAACTACACAATAAGAACTCAACATTTAAGTTAAATGATCCCTCTCCTTCTTCGAAACCAAAAAATAATTATTCAAAATCCAAGGGAACTGCTAATGCAGTGGTACTCAAGGCCGACCTAGCTCATCCATCAAATCAGGCTAAGCCCTCATTTAATCTTTCCCCTGTGTAGACTTTTCAATTCAGATGAGAACAACGGAAATACACCCCAATTGGAGAGCCCTATTCTTCTATTTTAGAAAATCTCATTAAAACTGGGGCCATCACCCTTCCTCCTATAAAACCACACAATGGTTTTGATCCTGCTCGCCCCCACACCTGCATGGTACAAATAGCACAACTTCTACAACTATCATCGGGTAAAAGGTCATAATGACAGTACTTACATCATTTTTCAAGAACATTGTCCAGGAAATGCTCAAGAATGGTGAGTTAGTCTTGGATGATCCTAATGTTCTTGCCAACCAAAACCTACACATCTTCAAGAAACCATTTCCTAATCACACCCCTTTTTCTGATCAAACGAGAGAGACCTCAACTAATGATAGCCATACCCGAGAGGTCCATGTTAATTTTCAGTGACGCACCAGTTGCCTCCGAATTACCTCATATTCCTTCGATAGAGGAAATATTGGCCCAAATTCCTCCACCTACACATAAACCACTTCATCTATTCCTCTACCCACAGAGGAACACCCTTCGTCTCCTCCCTCACCTATGAAGGAGCCTTCTATTAAGAGCAAGACCATTTCACCTTTTGCTTCTCCACCTAGAGAGCCACCACTAGTAATACCTCTCTGACCCATGGGAGACACTTGTTCATGTCCTCCACACATGGAGGAGCACCCATCATCTCCTCCACCTCTCAAAGATCTAGGAGAAATTTTGTTACATCTTGGTGACCATTCTCCATCAGCCACCCAAGATCCTGCTGACTTACTTTTATCTCTCTTACCCATAGGGGTTGAAGCTAGCGAATTCCCCATTTCTAAAACACATTTTATGGGAATCACCATTGGATCCACATCAACTCCACCCACTGTAGTGTCATTCTCATGCTTAGCCAACTACCTAGATTATGTGGATAAAGCCTTACTTTGGGGGCATCTTCTACTTCCCATCTCAACACAAATGCATATGTCACTCACTGAAACCTCCACTATCTATCCAAAATTGTTTCATCTGACCCAACCAAACACAACCACAACTATTCGAAAAATCTCCCACGATACAACTCTTGGCTCAACTTACGCCTCTACCTATAACCCAACATGCATATAAATCCAAATCCACACCTACATCATCTTCCTTGCCTAAATCTATTACTACTTTGGGGGTTATCCCAACAGCTAGCCTTACTCATCCACCCATTAAATTAGATTTAGCTACGTCCTCCAAAACTAACACCAAATTTAATGTGTCCCCTAAATAGAAGAACCAATCCCCTAGATTTCATACCCCAACCTCTCCAATCACACCCTCATCACCTTCACCCCTTCTATCCATCCTAGGACCTCACCCCTTGAGCTTGGCTAAGAAGCCTCCACCCACTCGTAAACCAAGAATGCAGCAGCCCATTTCTCCCTTGCAGACCTCTAATATACCCAAGCGCCCCACACAACTTCCACCAGCACCTATAACCTTTTTACCACCCATACCTCCAATACCATCAATAACTTCTTTACTACCCATGGACACTTCCTTCCCTTTCCCTCACACCTCCTGCCTAACCTATGCCATATACCTCCACAACACCTCATTTACCCCTATGGGTAACCTGCCCTCTTCTACCATCCGCTCTTCCATCTACATCTCATGTGCCCATATCACCTTTACCCAAGAAGGTGCAACATAAAGGAAAAAATCCTCTACCCACCAATAAGGTAGTTAGACCAACCACACACTCTGTTTCCAATTCATCTACCATGCCCCTACCCAAGAAAACACGACCAACACCTAAGACCACACCACACACCAAGTTAGTAGCCCAACCCACTCCCCCTCTTGTAAAGAATATTTTTATACAATAATCCGCACCTACACCCATACCCACATTCACCTTCCATTGTGATCCACTAGTGGGATCCTATGCCAAAAATCTTAACTAACCTCCTCGAAACTTCTGTCATCACATTACCACCTCTTACATCTTATGAACCACTCAAACCCAAACCAAAAGGGTTTGATGAAACCAAAGTTTTCATCTATCATCATGTGCCAGGACACGATGTAGAGGACTATAAGGCTTTGAAAGCTACTCTTGTCTAGTTGTGTCCTCCTAAAGAAAAATTTGATGATGATGACCTTCTCGATGAGGACCCCATTTCACCAGCACTAGTTTCCATAGTTCTTCCCTCATTGCCTACTCAGTGACCAAGACCTCCACCCCCACAATTCTTAGAGCCACCTTCGAGATTTGAAATTAACATGGTTCGTATAAGAGAATTGGCCAAATCACCACCCAAATGTTGTCGTGCCCAACTCACTTCACAAGGCTTTTCTCCCCTGATAGGTTTCTACTCGTCATGTTGTTATACTACTCATCCTACACCTCCATTTACCTCCTCCCCCTCAAATTAGCATGATCAACATTGCTACCCATGCATAAAAGGACAAAAGCAAGGAAAAGGAAACTGACCCATAGACCAAGCCTATACCGAACATACCATCTACAACCCACACCTAAAGTCACTTTCTTGGCCCCACATATCCTATTTTACACATCAGCTGATGCTCAAACAATTACACCAATCCTCCCTCAAAATTTCCCTATATGACCTCATCTAAACCTCAGAATCCCATCACCAAGCTCTCATGGAGGTTCTTCAATCTATTAAGGTCTTACCCAATGACCCTACACTCGTAGCCTCCATTATTACACCTCATCATGTAGCCTCTCTTACCAAATTACCATCTTCTTCTACACCTCCACCTACTCACCAAGTAGCCACCCTCATCTTCTTAGATAAAGAGATCGCACCACACCAAACCGATGACCCTGATCCAGCCCTTTTCATCTCCATCCATATTGATAATATACAAGTACGATGTGTTATTATCAATGGGGGCACTAGCATTAAAATCATCTCCTACCATGCATTCGACCAAATATGCATACCTAAAAATTGCACGCATAAACATATCATCATGTTGTGTTTGTTTAATGAAGCTATCACCTCTACACTTAGCACCATCATCCTCCATGTTTGCATGGGCCCCCATAGTGTTCTAGAGTTATTTTATGTCTTGGAGGGGGAATTTCAATATAACATGTTGCTTGGTAGACCCTAGATTCATGTTATGGGTTACGTTCCTTCCACTTTGCATCGTTGTGTGAAGTTTGAGCATGAGGGTCACACCTATACCATTCAGGCTGACCTATCACATTTCAAAACCTGCAACATGCTTTACCAACCCAATGATATGTTTATACCCATTAAGGAAGCTATGTCCATGGCCACTTCCTCTTCACCTACACCTCCGCTCACCAGTGTCACCGCTACCTCAACTGTACCTAAATCCTCCATCCTTACCACTGCCACGACTTCCACTGCCAACCCATCATCCTCCTAATTAGCTGGCTCCACCTCTGATCCAATCTCTAACACAATCATCTATCCCATCTACCCACATGTCGACCACTGATGCCTTGGAAGGTGTTTTTCAATGCCTCACTCTGGGGGAGTATAACCTATATAATGTCAACACATTCCTTACTCCACAAGAGTATGGAAGCCTTCACCAACACCCTCAACTACAATCACCACATAGGAGAGTGTCTCCTTTATAGTCATCCCCACCTTCGCACCAGTCTCACCTACGGGAGTACTTGATACTACCACTTCTACACCTGAACCACCATCACAAATCTACCTAGTTTTCTGTCAACCTCCAGTCACTCACCAATCGCCATTTCTCCCAGACCTTCCTGCACCAATGTGCGTGGAAGGGTTTTTATTTTGGATTTTATGAGCAATGCCATCACACTATTATTCCATGTACTACCTGATAAACATAATGACTGTAGCGGTATTGGCTTTGCTAAACTACCTACCAAGAAGGCTCGCATCAAAATCATCGAGAATATCGACCCTTCTCCACCTTCTTCACCTGCTCCACCTTCATCACCACCTTCACCAAAAGAGTCAATGGATCCAGAATCCATCCCTCATAACTCTTCTTTTTTCATAAACACAATTTCCTTAGGGCCTTTGACTTATCAACGCGAGGGCGAGGCTCCCTCTTCTCTTTCCTTCCTATATCCTAAAATGATCGATGACAATACACCTTCTATTAATGTCGTTCAATGTCAGGATGATGAATCTATACTCACCTACCTTGGTGTAGAAGACTCATATATTCATCAATCATTACCATCTGAGACGTAAACCATGTTGAATGAATCTGCTAACGAAATCAACATCCACACTTAGGAAAACATGAACTTTCTAAAGATTGGCCAATCTTTAGATACTGCTGAACAAGAAGCCATCACTTTTTTTCTCAAAAATCATAACCATGATTTTGTTTGGTCTTATGCAGACATACCTAGTATTGACTTCACCATAGTGGTCCATGATATTGTAACCATTCCCGATGCCAAACTCTGTCAAATAAAAGCTGAGGAAAATTCACCCTCGCATTGCTCTTTTGGTCAAAGAAGAACTTCAGTGCCTTCTTTCCCTTTCCTTCATCTTGCCCATTGATTATCCTTGATGGATTTCTAACATTGTCCTAGTCACTAAGGCGACAGGGGGACTTCATTCATTTGCATAGATTTCCGTGACTTTAAACCTAGCTTGCCCAAAAGATGACTTTCCTCTACCTAGTATTGACCAACTAGTTGACCTTACAGCTGGTCACTAGATGCTATCACTCATGGATGGTTTCTCAGGTTATAACCAAATCTTGCTTTCCCCAGAGGATCAACATAAAATTGCATTCATCACCCCTTGGGGGACCTTCTGCTATCGAGTCATGCCTTTTGGCCTTAAAAATGTTGGTGCCACATATCAACGGGCTATGACTTACATCTTCCATGACATCATGCACCATATATTGCAAGATTACATGGATGATCTCTTTACCAAATCTAAATGCCACTCTGAGCACCTTGCCATCCTAAAAACCATCTTTGACCTCCTCATTAAGTATTTTGTTTGCCTTCAGCCCAAGAAGTGTGTCTTCGTAGTTCTCTCAGGAAAGCTCCTTGGATTTATTAGTTTCCTTACGTGGTATAGAGGTTGAGTCATTGCTAAAGTCAAGGCTATTCTTGAAATGCCTCCACCCACTAACCTGCGGTAGCTCCGTAGCTTACAAGGTAAGTTGCAGTCTATTCGTCGTTTCATTTCACAACTGTTTGATTGGTGTCAACCATTTCATCATCTTCTCAAAAAGGATGTCTCCTTTAAATGGGATGATGACTACCAAAAATATTTTGAGGCCTTAAAAAAATACCTTCTCCAACCACCCATACTCATTCCACCTAAAGAAAATCAACCCTTTTACCTATACATCTCTGCTACTGATCACTCCTTGGGGCCATGCTCGCTCATCGTGATAAACAACATAGGGAGCAAGTGGTTTATTACATAAGTCATACTCTTTTGGACTATGAGACCCGATACACCCATGCTGAATTTTTTTTCTTAGCCTTAGTTTTCATTGCCACCAAACTCTGCCATTACCTACTTAACCACAAAACCTATGTTGTGACCAACACCGACCCCTTACACTTCATGTATGCCAAACCTTACCAAAATCAATGGGCTGCACGCTGGCTTATGCTTCTGGCCAACCTCAACCTCAAATTCATCCATCAAAATTCCATCAAGGGCCAAGCTATCACCAACCAATTGGCCGACGCACCTATTTTCTAGGGATCAACCCTCTAATTTTGACTTTCCAGATGAGTCAATTACTACCCTTTCCTTGGATGAACCTGCTTACCAAATGACACTCTTCTTTGATGGTTCCAAGTGTCAGTGTGGGGGTGGGGCTGGTGTTATCCTCATTTTTCTTGATGGTGAACCCATGCCTTTGTCTTTCAAACTTGATTTTGAATGTACAAATAATATTGCTGAATACAAAGCACTCGTATTGGGTCTCCAAGCTGCTTATGCCTTGGATGTCAAGTCAATCAACATCTTTGGTGATTCTCAATTGGTCATAAACCAAGTCAAGGGTATATACCAGTGTCGTAATGAGATACTTCAAAAGTATAAGCATCATGTGGACATACTTTTGACCACCTTCGACTGTTACGCCCTTCAAACTGTCCCACATTCTACCAAAAAATTTGTAGATACCATGGCCTGCTTCACTTCGTAGATACCCGCTTCGCCCACTGATTCTAAAATATTTGTCACCATACAAAGACTCCAATCACCCTCTTATTTACCTTGTGAATTTTACTCTATCAAAACCATTGCTCCTGACTCGAGTGACCTTTGGTATAAACAATACTCAGACTATCTTTCCCTCTCCATCTTGCCTCCTGACCTCACCCGTAATGGACAACACACCTTTCTTAAAAGGGTCTCTCATTACGTCATCATGGGTGGCCTCCTCTATAAGTGTGGATTTGATGGTATTCTCTTACGGTGCCTTACGAGTTCTAAAATTCCCTATACCATTAAGGAAGTTCATGATGGCATATGTGGAGGTCACTTTAGTGGCCTTGCTGTTGTTAAGCATATTCTTTGCCTAGGCTATTACTGGCCGACCCTTAACCATGATTGTTGTGATTACATTAAGCATTGTGTAAAATTCCAACAACATGCCAATCTTCATCATACACCCAGTCATGCCTTACAGGTCTCCCGTGACCTTTGGCCCTTCTCTCAATGGGGTTTGGATCTTGTTGGAGAGATCAATCCCCATTCTTCCCAGTGACATCAATGGATAATCACCGCTACCAAATATTACACCAAATGGGTTGAATCCATACCTCTCATCTCCATGAAAGCTGAGAAAATATGTGAGTTCATCAATCATCACATTATCTGTCACTTTGGTGTCCCACATCGCCTCATCACTGATAACGGAAAACAATTCAAAAATAAAACTTTGCAGAAACTTTGTGATGCCTTTGGTATTCAACTAAGTTTCTCATCACCATATTACCCACAAACCAATGGCCAAGCCGAATCCACTAATAAAACCCTGAACAAAATTCTCATGAAAGTGGTTAATGATACTAGGAAGGACTGGCATATGCACATTCCTTTCACCCTGTGGGTGTACCGTACTAGTATTCACACTTCCACTGCTGCCACACCTTTTTCTCTGGTCTATGGTACAAAGGTTGTTCTACCTCTCGAAGTCCAGATTCCATCACTTCACATTTCTCTCCATGACATGCTCAATGATGATGACTTTCACCAGGACCATTTAGCACAACTTGAGTTATTAGATGAATGCTGTCTTAATGCTCTTGACCATCTTCAAGTTTACCAAAAATGTATCAAACGTGCCTATGAAAAACGTGTCCATGAATGAAATTTCCAAGTCGGTGACCTTGTCCTGAAGGAAAATCAACATGTAACCAAAGCAGAAAAAAGTAAACGGGGAAAATTTTCTCCTAATTGGCTTGGACCATACATCGTGACTCATACTTATGGATCAGGTGCATATCGTTTATCTTCACTCGACGGTAAACCCAAACCTGGACCCCTTAACGCCTTGCATCTTCGACCATTCTACTGTTGACTTTTAGTCCTACCTCACATTCTACCTCTTTTCATGCTCATACCTTGAGTGCTATTCACTTTCCTCATTTCACTATGCCATCCCTAATGATTAAACAAGGATCATGTGCATACCTGTTACTCTTTTACCCTCTCTTAAATATGTGTACCATGGCTTTACACATGGCATGATTCTCATGGATACTTTTCTTCTGCTTTCAGATGAGATCCCATGGTCATTTCACCTTGCATTTCTGAACAAGAATCTGATTCTTCACCTTAGTCTTGTCCATGACTTAAAATCCCTCACACATGATTTAACTCCTTGAGTAAAACTTCCAATAAAAAGATGACTCCCTCAAAAGGACATATTTATCTCTACATCGCTGCTATAAATAGACTACTCCCTCGAAGGACAGCTATGTAAAGCTTGCTACATAAAAAAAAAAATAAAAAAAGAAAGAATCTGAAGCTTCCCACATCGATCAGCTTCACGAAGACCTCAAGGAGTTAATTTCCTCATCCCATATAGACTTCCCACATCGATCAGTCTATCTCAAATATAAGTCAAAACAGAAACCTTTTTCATCATGGAATTGTTTATTGTGATCTTGGATCTCTTTCCAAAAGGCATGCTCCCTCACACCATATAAACTAACCACTTTTCACCTTCTCACCATTCACACTTTCATTTCCTACCACCTCAAGGGACCTGCTGGAACCGTGACATTTGGTGATCATGTGACTATTCTTCACCTTTAGAATAATCAATCATGTAATGTCTTTAGGGTCTTATGTTCATCATCCTATCTAAGGTATGACCCACCTGTTATGATCCTTTCCAATCAGGTGGCTTTCTTTCCTCCTCTTATCTTTTAACTTCTTCATTACGTATTGATCATCTTATACAGGACTAGGCCCTCGACACTTATCTTTGGGAAATTTTCCTCTTTCACCACAATCAACTTAATATCACCCATACCTATTTGCCCATAGTTCATCCATACCTAAAAGACCTAGACTCAATCATGCCTATAACCTACCAACCCATTCTCATACCTCCTTACATTTTCCCTAGCTTATGGGAGAACTACATCGGCCTGAGGTACCCTTTTCTTCGGGACTATGTAGGCAGCACTCCGAGGGCATGGGGCCCTTGGAGGTTAGCTTGGCCACTCTCTACCCTAACCAATTCCCCTTTTCCCTTTCCTAATCACATTCTACCCTAGTTAGTTCCCTTTTTATATCAATAATTGGAAATTAAACCAAACCAACAACAATTGCTTCACATCTTTACCATCATCACTAATGCATTCATTATGTCTACCATTTCTTTACCATTAACATGCATTTTACTACAAAACATCTTAACGTGACCCATATCATCATTAATTGCACAAATTAATGAAGTACAAACTCAACCATACCTAAACTGAACTTAAACTTCATCATACCTAAACAAACCTAAACTTCATCACACCTAAACCACAAACCTAAAACTCAATCCATGCCTAAACCACAAACCTGACTAAACCACACCCAATCCTATGACCTAACTCAATCCATGTCAAACCTGACTCAATCCAAACCTGATTCAATCCATGCCTAACCTGACTTCAATCCATAACTCCATCCATGCCTAAACCAAAAACCTGACTCGATCCATGCCTATGACCTGACTCTATCATACCTACATAATTTAGTTTCCATCACATATACAAATCAAAATAACCAGTTAAACACAACCATATACACATAATGACCATAATCACCATCATCTCTATAAATCAATCATCTAAACATGTGTATCCATATACATGACTCTCAAATGTCTTTGGCACGCAGGCCGATGTATATAACAAAATCTCAAAAAATCTCATGTACATCCTCACTATCTTTGGCACACAGGCCGGTATATATGTCAAAAATATAATATAAAAAATATATGACACTTTGGAGCTCAATTATCTCCTCATCTGATATTTAATCCTGTCTCATATGTCTCCTCCTCCGCTCCTCTCACCCGATGTCTGGCTGACCTCCCTCTGCCTTGCCTTGGTCTGGCCCCTGATGGTCCTACCTCTGGAGCTGGCCTCCGTGCACTAGTGGCCTCACCTTGAACCAGCCCCTGGGCTCACTGGACCCCTACACTCTCCACACTATGTGTGCAAGATCTTCTCCTCTCAGTCGAGGCCTACTGTGCTCTGTACTCGACATATGATAAGACATATATACCCGCTGCCATCAAATGATCCTTGGTAGTATCTCACCTCACCCATGACGTCTATTAATCTAGCAATAGGTACTGTTTGCGGTGGTGCCATCAACCTCTGACCCTGTCCCTACCCCTGTGGTGGTGCCATCGGCCCCAGAGCTTGTGCCTATACCTAGACCTGAAGGGCCGCTATCTGTGCCTGTGCAGTGGCCAACTGGCCCTACAAACCTGTAACATGTCCCTACACCATGGCCAACTAGCCCTGTAAACCTATCACCTATGCCTGTAGGGTGGCTACCTGTACCCCATCTCCATCTCCACCCTCTCCCTCTCCCTCTGGTGCGGGTGTTGGTCCATGTACTCCCTGTGCCTGAAAAGTGGCACATGTGCCTACAGGGTCACAACCTGTGCCTCAAACCCTGTCAGATGTCCCTGTACTATGCCCAACTAGGTCACTAGGGTAGCCACTTGCCCCTGTAGGGCATCTCTCTACACTGTGACAGTAGCCAAATCTGGCTGCCCCGGCCTTGGTGGTACTACTTGTAGCTGTGTAACCCACCACTATCTCTATCTATTTGTCACCCTGACATCATCTATATGTCAGTCGACCAACTGCTCCTCCTGCCCAGTCAAAACTGTAGGTCATGGTGGAGACATAGGCCTCTCCACATCATCTCTCCTATACTGAAGGAAGGGTGGGGGTATATCATGTGGTAACCCAAACTATCATCTGACCCGGTCTACGGGTATCATCTCATGCTCCTCGGCCACCATCCCCTCTATCCACTGGTAAATATGTAGTCCATCCAGCTCTGCCACCATCTGCATGTATGAAGGATAGCCTACATATGGCCTCCAAATAATGTCCATGCCAAACAACCCCTCCAGTAATCACCTATAATAGGCTACATCATGTGTCACTCTAGCCACTTGGCACTCTCCCATAACTAGCACCCATTGCCTGTAGCCCACTCAAACAAAACCAGGCTCAAATGTGTCAGCCCAGGGCATACCAACTGGGTGCACACACACAATGTGCTCATAGGCCCAACAATGTAATAGGAATGTGTAACACATGTTGAACTACCGTAGTCACCCATACGCCCACAACTCCCTATATAGCTGTACCAAGAATGCAGGCTCGCATGTAAATCAAGTCTTGCTCTCCACCATGTTGTGTAGAACCCCCATTAGTGACTATGGGAATCTCCCACCCTCTGCATATGGTAGTGAAAAATAATATACTTCCTCCATCAAAAGCACTACCAGCCTCATCTCCTCGGGGTAGGCTCGGTACATCACCCCATAGCTCATGCTGGTACTGTGGAATCCTAACAATGCCAGCCCCTCTCCAAACACTGGTAACAGTAACTCCTTGGATTCCTCTGAGGAGATCGAGTACACATATGTACTTGCTATAGGAAGTCACAGATCCTATAAACATCCTCTAAGGTGATCGTGATCTCACCCATCGGTAAATGAAATGTATTGGTATCCGAATCCCATCTATCGATGAGGGCAACCAGCAAGCTCACCTCCTGCACTACGTGTCAGTAGTGTCTGACACCAATCAGACCCACATCTGCAACATGGATCCACTCCTCATGTGTCATCTCCCCCCGTATCTCCAAGAGTAAGGGAGGTACTCTATCCCTCATCTGCAGCTAGTCCCTGGCCTGCATACAACCAATCATATCAATCAAACTTGATCACACCTGCATGTAACCTTGCCACCCACTCTATACCATTTTCCCTACATCTATATCTATGCCCTAAATCAGCACCCCCTATCTACCCCTGCCTTGGACCCTCACCTATTTTCATTGTGCCCCTCTCACTGATCTTCCTTATTCACTCACCTACCCATATTTCATTATCTACTCACCTACCCATACCCATTCTGTCTGTAACCCATCCATTTTAATCCATCCTCCTTGAGGGTTTACCTTTTTAGTCTACTGATTGGCCTCAGCCTACACATCAACCGACCATGGTCCTATGCATAACAAGCATCAGTCGTCACATCTTGTGACTGATACTGGTCCTTACCACCTGACACTGGCTAAGAGAAAATCGATGTCGGTCACTGTCGTGGCGACAAACCCATAACGCCCTCCCATTTTTCTCCCACATTCCTCCTTTCTACCCATTTCCCCTACCCATACCTACCCCATTACCTATTCCCACCCCTTACTTACCTCAATCTATCCTCCCTGGTTCCCCTTTTCTCATTGAAACCCCACATTCAAATTTTAAAAGTTTCTTCCCATAACAAACCACATTTTCCTTCCTACCCTCGACCTACTCACAACAAAAAAAACAATCAGAATAGCCTCTTACCCCATCACACTGCCATCTACGTGGTGGTACCTCGGGCTGATGTGCAAGTCTACCTAATCCCTCTCCTACCTTTGCCATCAGTGATCATCCACTTTCCCAATCCAATCCATCACGAAATCCACTCACCGCACTCATAGACCCGCCTATCAACCAATGATCACTCACTTTGTGGCTCACCAACTCATCTCTCTATGTTGTTCACTTTCCACCTCATTCTTCCTCTCTTGTCATTTTCTCCAATTTGGTCAATGAAAAATGATTTTAAAAATGCGGCATTTTTTCTTTTTATAGCCTACTTGACTTGACCAGTGACGATTTTAACTTGACTGCCATCATTCTTGTGCCCTAGCCTACCATGGTTCATTACAACTGTTGTTAGTTATCCTACTTAGTCTTCTTCGTACCCACTACCCCTCATTTACTGACCTAAATCCTTTTTACTTCAACCACATCTGACTTGGACATTTCCCTTTACCCTCTTGACCTCCTCATTTACCATCTACACTAATCATCATTTGGGGACTCATTATTTTACCCCTACTTCGGCCCTACCCCTGTCGTGACCCAACTACTTAGACCTGGAACATTGCTAGTGACCTGTGACATCATGTGCTTGCTATACTTTGTGACACTGTTACCCATGTTGTTTGACTTAATGACCTTACCTTGCCTTTTGTCATGACCATTTATCCTGACCCAACCTTTGGTGTACCAGAGCATACCTAAACATTCCTACACTTGACCTGCATTATGTTTCTTGATCGTATCCTATACCTTGGATACCAGAATCACCTTAACCTTTTTTGGATAAACCTATCGACTTTAGACAATGTAGAGTTTGCATGCTCTTCCACCTGGTACCATGTTGCAGTTTATACATGTGCGTGCGTGTGACTGTTACTACCTTTGACCCTGACCCATTACCTGGATTCATTGATTGGAATTATTACCCCTTTACCCTCATTTCCCACCTTCCTTTTCATCACATTCACCTTTTATCAAACCACTCACCGATTCTGCCTCCTACCTCATAAGTTCCTAGTTCAAGGGGGATCACCTTCACCCACACATGGGGAAACCACATCTTATTTTTTTCATCGCTACTTACCAATACAAGCTATGCAACAAAAAGGGGCAAAATGTAGACACCAAAATTGGGTCACACTCCTCTTGATCCCTAGACAAATAACCAACTTGAACACACTCACCTAACCATGGCCCCTTTCACCCCACTCTAATATTAATTTAATTAAATTAATCCACGATCTCATAATATTTATTATTTAAATATCCTAATTGAGATAATTCTCACAACACCACCTCACCTAGCCACCTCACCCCAAATATATTCTTAGTATCTTGCCATAACTAACTAAGACCTACCTAAACCCTAAATATCAAAGCCTACATTCCCTCTAACCACATTCCCACCCGTTAGAAAGGAATCTTCCATTCTAATCCATATAAAGAAATGAAGAAGATCCAAAAAATAAAATGGATCTGCCCATTTTAGAAGACCTAGAAAATCCTACCCTAACTGATGCCGGTCACCCTAAACCACAGCCGGTCAACCCAAAATTATTGTCGGTTACCATTTATTCCCCAAAACAACCTTATTTTGAGGTTGGAACATTAAGAAAAAATAGAGATGAAACAAGAGCTACATGCAAGCAGAACCAACATTCGTACACACATCTAAACATCCACAACTAGCATCATAAGTGACCTCAGAGCCATTTTTCATCCACGGGAGCATCCAGGAAAGTGTCATCAACACACCAAATTCCATCCATTTGATCAACTGCCATTACTATCTAGCCATCAAGCTCATATAACAGTAAGTATTTTGTTAATTAGCTTTCATCTACTTTTGTTTTAGTAGGCTTTGTTACCTCTATTATCAGTTTCTGCTAGCACCCCCATTCTCCCACCATTTATCTTCATGAAAGTTTGATCATTCCTTCACCAAAACCATTAAATTTCCCATACCTGACTCTTAAACACCTCTAAGCATACCTAAGATCTCCATAGATCCTTCCATTCCCCTCTTTATTTCCATTTAGTCATAGATCTGTCCTTACACCAAGATTTTGATAAGTTTCTGTCACCTGACTGTACCAACACTGGTTACCCATGACCATCGTCGTTCCATCCTTAACCATCATCGGTTACACTAGACCAACGTCAGTCTCTATGTGTTATCCACATACCAAGAACATAACCTAAATTCCCCACCAAATACCCAAAATGGCCCAACACTAGACCATGACCAGTACCAGTACTATGACAGAGACCTCGCCCTTCAGATTCAATCATAGCTTAGCCTGTTGTGAATGAATTTTCTTATTGTAGTCGAATGAGATACCTAAATCATTTTAACTACAATAGGGTTTTACTTATTGTTAACATTGAGTTGTTTTAAACAGTGGATTGACAACCTTCTAGGGAGTATCACACTGCCTGGAGCTAGCACACGCTAATCAGTCCACTGTCATATGCTATTTAGTCTCTTTTAGTAGTCTTGTTGTTCATTTCAGGTATTTCCTCCTAGCCAAAAGGAAGATCTCACAATCAGTTGTGGATTAAGAATTCATACACGTGTAACAACCTTCAACCATCTTTAACAGGTATTTCTCCTAGCCCATTTACCCTTATCTGTTTTGTCAATATTCAAAGACACGATCTAAGAATCAGGTGAAATAGTGGGCAACCATAAATTCATCTAATAGGATCCTTATGGTTTCATTTAAAAAGTGTGTATCCCTATCACTTGTCAAACTTAAAGGGCATATATATCTTGTAAGAAAATTCTCCCATAGAAACCTAGCTATTGTAGCTACTATACAGTCCTTCGTAGGTGTTGCTTCTACCCACCGTGTGAGATAATATGTGCAAGTAATGATATAGTGTGATCTAATCCTACGCGTGGATGGTGAAATAGGTCCTACAATTTTCCTAATCAATGGCTCATTTCTCAAATGGTTATGCACTGATAATAGGCTGTATATGCACCCCTGTAAGACGGGCTTATTTACCAAGTACTTTAATGCCATGTGATCCGTATAGAATACAAATGGTGTAGATAGAAAATAATTCCAAAACTTGTGTAATGCATAGATCATTGAAAAATATTCATGCTCTGTAGTTGTATAATTTTGTTTACCATGCGTCAACTTCCTACAAGCAAAACAGATCAGATGATCGACAATACCTTCTCCAGGTTTAGCTAATATTGTGCCAATGTCCATGTCAAAGGCATCCACGCGTACATGAAATGGTTTTTCCCATGAAGGAAAATGCAAGATAGGCATGGTAGTAAGTTTCTCTTTCAATGTTTCAAACACGCATTGTTGTGATTCTCCCCAATAAAATGCACCTTTTCCATTCAGTAACTCCTCCAGAGGTGTGGAAATTTTTGCATATCCCTTGATGAATTTTCTATAATATCCTGTGTGACCTAAAAATCCATGCACCTCACTTTGACTGGTAGGCGCTTCAAACCCTAAAATGACTGCAACCTTAGTTGGATCAACAAGCAATCCTTCCTTGCAGATTATGTGTCCCAACAGTATTCCAAAAGGTGTAACAAATAGGCACTTCTTGATGTTTAGAGAGATACTCAATTGCCTACATCATTCAAACATTAAGTGCATATTTTCACAGTAATCCTTAACAAGCCCATATACTGTCCAATCATCGAGGTAGACCTATAAGAAGTTATGAATTAAATATTTTAATTCCTGAACAACTATGCGCGAGAATACAGCAGGCATGTTTTTCAATCCAAAAGGCATCAAAGTATAGGCAAAGCTGCCCCCATTCAGTAGTAAAAGTTGTCTTTTCCTGATCCTCTTAGGCAATTCAAACCTGATGATACCTGAAAAACCCATCTGTAAACGAATAGATTTTGTGGCCTGCTACTCCTCCAGTATTTCCTCAGTGAATGGTGTAGGAAAGGGATATGTGACACATGTTGCATTTAGCTCCCTGTAATCAACACAAATTTGAATTCTAACCATCCTTTTTTGATACTGATCACCATAGGACTAACCCATTTCTGACTCATCCAAAGGTTGAATTATTCTAGACTCCAGCATTTTATCAATTTCTTCTTTTACCTTTTCACACAAATAAGGATTTATTTTGTAAGGTCTCTTTCTCACTGGACGCACACCTTCATTAAGTTTTATCTTCATGTGATTCATGCATGCCTTTAAGGTCATGATACCCTTGAGAAAATAAGTCCTGGTAATCCCATAGTAACTTAATATTCTTTTACACCTCTGAGTCTGACCAATAGTCTCCAATTATGGCCTCCTTAGGCTCAGCCTCTGATCCTATACTGATTTTCTTTATCTTCATTGGTTCATGGTAGCACGTATCCTTATCTGCATTATCCATGACCTCATGCACCCCCTATAAATGGTCAATATCTAGGTTTTCAACTTTCTCATCATCCATGATGTACACCATCTTTCCTTTTTCTTTCTCAAGGAAAGCATGTTCAAGCAATATGGAGTCTTCTCCTTCTTCTTCAAAACGCCCACCTAACTCTGTCTTGCCAAATAATTCTTGTATGAGTTCATTTTCCTTTGCACTATCTCCAATGGTTAACCACTTGACATATTTTAATGCCTCTTCTATTGGAGGTTGGGAAGAAAAGTAGTTAAATGTCTAGATCATTCCTGCAATCAAAATTTTCTAGTTTCTAGTCTCTCGATGTAGTTCTATGTATACATACCAAGCACATGCGCACCCTTGTAGAGTGGAATAAAATTTATGCACCTAGAGTGAAGGTGGTAATGCTTCATATCCTGCTATCTAGAGTCTCTCACATTACTAAATGTGGTGTTGAATAGGTTGAACACCATTATAAATGAAAATTTGTGTAGGTGCATTGCTTGGTAGATATGGCGATTCTAATCTCCTTCTACTCCATAAGATTATCTTTGTGAACTACCCACCAACATGATTTTGTCTAGCACAAGATATATGCTAACATGTCTCTTCTCCTAACCTGGTCTATCCATTGTGCCTCCATGGCTTGTAAGAATACAGGAAGATCTTCTACTCCTCGATACCAAGGTACTGTGCTACCTATCCATCAAACAAAACAAAGTCCATTCTTGCGCATAACCTCTCTTTTTACCTCACGCCCTACTAGTTCATATGTACCATGAGCCAAATTTTCACAAGAAATACTTGTAGTATTACTAATAGAGTGAGAATTCTCCCACTGTAGGATGCCTTCCTTTGATGGCTCATTAACCTTTGGGTCTTGAATAATGTGTACATAGATTTTGTTTAAGTCCTCCTCACTTAGAGGCTCAACATAAGGTGTCAAATTCCCATCTGTCAAAGGTATCACAACCCTTTCCTCCATGTTCTCAAAGCTGATATACCCCTTATTGAATCTCAAGTCAGCATTATTCGCATAACACCAAGGGCGTCCAAGCAAGGCTGGAAAAATGCCTACTTTTGCAAGTTCTAATACCTCAAAATCCCCAGTGAATTTGGCCCCTTGTATGGTTATAGATGATGGTTATAATGGAGGTCTTCTCATTTGTACCCATGCATCTAAAGTAAGCACATTGACTTCCGCACCTGTATCAATCAAAATATTGCTCAATAGTTATCCATCTATAACAACATTCAAATTGATCTCTTTATCATAGTCAATGCTATCAAGGGGAATATTTGCATGTAGGATCTACGATTCATTCTTAGTTCTTTCACACGGAGTGTTCCCCTTTAACCAATTCCCTAATAATGGAATAATATTCTCCTGGCGCAACATTTTACATACCTCTCTGACGTCATCAATATCAGATGGGACCTTCCCTGCTTCTTTTTTCTATTCCATCTTTTTGGACTACTCTTTTTAAAGATTGTATTTCTCCTCGAAGATTTTTGAGGACCTCCATGGTATCTTGATAGAATTCCTTCTGATGGGTAGGATCTGGGTACCTTGCATGTAGAACCTCCTCCTTAGTGATTGTAGGATTCTTATACGATGCCTCTCTTGCGCGTGCCACTTCAGCATGTGTGGTAATATTCACAGTTAAGGCCTCAGGTTCTGGTGCTATCTTGGGAATTCACTGATCTTCTATCGCATGATAGATTCTAACCATCCTTGCACCTTTTTTTCCTACTTATCCTATTTACTGAGATGCTCATATAAGTTTGGGCACTCCTCATAGCTTTAATTCTTTATGCAGAAAGAACATATAACATTCTGGGGATATTCATGCCTATAATGATGAAGGGATCCGCATGTATAGCATGTTCTGTGAGGAAACTCACTTCTTCCTCCACCATGGCCTCATCCTCCATATCCACCTCGATATCTATGTCCTCTTCCATGACCTCCTTCAAAATTTCCCTCATTCATGTCATAACATGGTTGATTATGATCCTGATCTTGGTGCTCGTTCTTGTTCTTCGAGTTATCCGTTACACTTGTCTATCGTACCCTAATGTCTATAACATCATGGATCTGACCAATCAATCAACAATCCTCAGTATCATGGGTCATGGACCTACAAATCTTGCAAAATAAGGATACATTCTTCCTTATCGTGTGCTGTAACAAAGGATAGTGGCTAGCATCGTGATTCAAATGATAGATTTCACAATCTAACATAAATGAATGTATAGATCTGTGAGGGAAACTATCCTTGGTGTGACCTTCCACTTCACAATCTATACACCAAATCCCTGAGCATGTTTCATGAGCTGAATTTTCTGATAATTTTTCTAGCTACTTTACCATGGCTACAATCTGTGCCTCTAAGAATGGACTAACACTAGTTTCAATGCTCCTAACTTTCTCAACAAGTAGGGCTGCCTCTAATGCTTTGCACGGATCAGTATATTTCTTATACAACAATTTTCTTCTGAATGGTGTAATCACCATGCCAATGAATCATTGTGCATGTTGGCTTGCATGAATATCATAGGAAATATTAGATAGGAGTGTTTTAAATTGGGGATCATACTCATGTACACTCTCAGTAGTTCCTTGCTTGATATCCTTGAGGGTGCTTATACTCTTCTACTCAAATTCTGGGATATAGAACTCTTTCAAGAAAACATCCTTCAGCGCTGCATAATCCATGCAAGTTCGATCAGGGTTTAACTTCCTATACCAGCTGTGTGTACATCCATGTAATGTAGTAGCAAATTGAATTTCCTTGCGCTCAAAAGTCGTGATCCCTTTCACGTGCCATAATATTTCACACATGTGTAGATTGCTCAGAAGAATCCCTCTATACCTCTATACTACGGAAGATGAAGATACATCTCCATATAAATATTATGGGGTTGGTGTGGATCTTTCCCACCTGATCCAGAACCTCCTATGTTTCTCCTGCCTCCAGAACCACCATATCCACCAGAACTAGAACCACCTATTCCTCCTAATCCTCCACCTATAGCTAGAATAGGACCTATACATGTACTCACATTTGCTCCAATAGTAGTATTATACTGAACCCCTACAGTTTGTGTGGTAGTTCCACTTCCAGAGGTGAATCCAACATTCTGCGCACTTATATTATGTGTAGATGATGCACCTAAAAATGTTCCTCCAAATAAAATTGAAGCCATTTGTCTTGTCATTGATGTACTTGCTCTCTGACTTACTCTAGTTCTTTTATTTCCCAAATTCACTTGATTACTTTTCATACTAGATATTAGAAAACCAAGTGCAAGGGCTAGGTCACTAGGTGGATTAAGATGTGCTCCCATAGCCCAAGTAGTTTCTGATGGCACACTTATGCATGAAACCAAGGGGGGATCCTGATCATGCTTTCCAATATGGGGGAGTTCCTGATGCTCTGGATCTGCGTCTTCTTCATGAGCTTCAAATCCTTCACGAGCCATCTCTCTCCTCAACACTATACTTTTTGTAGGGGTACGATGCTTCTCTATCTCCCTCTCGCCTACCTCATTATACTTAAGTTTCCTTTCCTCTCTCTTCCTTTCTTCTGCTAGGTCTGCCATCTTTCACCAAACCTTTTCTTTCCCTTGTGCATGGTGAAGTTTAGTTAGCCATCAATTTACTCTCCAGGTTCAAAGTTACCATCAAGATCTTGATCACTAGTGGAATACTTTGTAGATATGCTCCTCTTGGATACGAAAAAAATTGGAATTCAGCTACCTTCGGGAAAATATACGTCAAAATCAAATATTCTAGAATATAACTTTTTAGAACACCATGAAACCATGTATCCACAACGCAAGTCCAGATCAGATCAGCATCATAAAGAGCCTAAAATTCTTCCTGTGTCTAGACAAGTATGTGATACCTCTAATTCCACTTAGATGCATATGTAATTAGTCACTCGTATAATTCTACTAGAAAGATAGCAAAAAAATCTCTCATATAAGTTGTTATACAGATTTTTTTCTACCCAATTGCATGTTTTAAACTCAGATCCAATGTTGAACTGCCATGTATATTCTTCCTCCAGATAGTGTATCCACTCCTTAATACTTGCTAGAGTTAGTCGGTACGTCTTCATTGCGAACCATCCTAAAAAAAACTGAAAAAGAGGTCTCAGCAATGAAACCAATGATGCAGCCTAGAATTCACTAGATAACACCCTAGACACATTGGAACATCACTCAGCCTAGACTGAGCGCTCACCTAAAGCACGCAAAGGTACCAAGTACCTCTTTAGGGTTACTGTAGTAGGATGTTAGCATGATTATAGAATAAAGATATAGATCCATAACTAATCCATCATTTTACAATGCATGCCATATTCAGATCTAGAAAAGAACAAGCTTAAACAATAATCATGATTGAACCAAGAACATGCACTAATCAATTACACATGGGAATGACACTTAGATTCAGCCAATATCTTCCATCTATTAATAAACAAAGAAGCTCCTTAAAATAATGACAATCTATACTGATGCACACATGGATCTAATATAGTAATCTAGTCATATGCACATATCTATTTATGCTTACCTCTTACGCTCTTCATATACCTATATCTCCACTACTATGTGATTCACATCATATATATAGGGTGGGGACTTTCCCTTCACCGCTTATCTATTCCAAAAATAGGTCACATGCTACTAATAGCCATGCGTCGTTTACAGGCATAGCCACACATGCAAGTGGGCTATCTATAGACCTCTTATAGTTAACTGAAGTGGCAATCCTATTCTTAGCTCGTCTCCATGTAAAATGCTTCGATATGATCCTCTAAAGATAGAGAATGTGTGGCATGCATGTCTCTGCCCTCGTTTATGTGCTCTGCACGTCATCTTCTAAAAATAGGTCTTCATGCTCAAAATCAACTAAGTCCTGAAAGCTGAACTTGCCCTCCACACGTGGGTTCTTCCTGTCCCTCTGCGTCCTTGATCCTGGCCTTCTCTCTCACACAGACTTCTTGTGTGATTTCTAACAAGTATTCTCTAATCAAAAGTCATAAAGTAACTGTAGATAACATGAATGCATTCTTGTAATGAATTCAGGTGGCTCTTTCTATGATCTTGTACAATGTGAATGACGAGTACCTTCTACACTTTGGTAATATCAAACATCCGACAGAGGTATGGACGCACCTAGAATCCATGCATGAAGGATGCTTGGTATATCAAGAATAGTAATGAGAGTATAATAGCTACAGTAATTCAAAGAAATGGTTTATATATTTTTGATGATTTATCTTTTGCATATTGTTTTATATCTCATAGTTTGAATAATTAAAAACTATGGCATAAAACAATAGGGACATGTTAATTATCAAATCTTATATGAAATGTATAGATATAATCTAGTGAAAGGTTTACATTTGTTGTCTTCTTCTCTTGAAGTTACTTCATTAAATTCTTCTAAATGATGGTTTTGATTCTAATTTAGTAAATGGTCATGATGATGTTTTGATGCTATAGATGTTTCTAAAACTCTTATCTTCCTAGATAAGAAATTAAATTGGGCTCAATCTATGTTAGAAATTTCAAATCCTAATAACCTTAAGAAAATGACTAGAAGCCATCATATGTACCATGCATTAATTACCTTGTATGAACCTGAGCTACGAAGTATTATAGGGTCTAGGTGGATATACAAAGTAAAGTATAATGATGATGGTAGTATTAACAAACATAAAGCTATACTTGTTGTTAGATGTTTCAATTAGAAACCTAGTATTGATTAAGTTGAGACATTTTCCCCTGTAGCTAAAATGAGTACTGTTAGGGCCTTATTTGCAATTTCCACTCAATTTGGGTGGGAAATCCACCAAATGGATAAGAAAAATAATTTTTTGAATTGCGATTTAAAATAACTTTACATGTTTCAACCTAAAGGATTTGAAGAAAATGGTAAATAAAACTATGTTTGTAAGTTGAGAAATCCTTGTATGGTTTAAAACAATCTCTTAGAGTTTGGTATGTGAAAATTGTTTCCTTCTTTAAACTATCAAGTTTTGTTAACTTATTCTTCTAACAATGATATATTCATTAAGCAATAACACTCACATATTATCATTATATGTATATATGTTGATGATTTTCTTATGACTGGAGATAATTCCGATGTAATTCATAGGATTAAAGAGAAATTGAAGCAATACTTTGAAATGAATGAGTTAGGTCTCTCACATCATGTTCTTTTTATGACTGTATTTCATTCTATTTTTATTTTTCAAAACACAATATGCAACCATTGTATTGAAATTTTTTCTTATGATTGATTGTAAACCATTTTCTACTTTAATGGAATTTGGAATAAATACTGACCCTAAATCTGCATATGAAAAAGGTTGATCCTATTTTATATATGATGTTAGTTGATAGTTTGATTTATTTAACTATAACTAGATCAGATATTTCCTATACAGTAGGAATTACTTCAAGGTTTATGCAGGAACCTTTTTTAGAGATCATTGGAATCTTTTAAAAAGAATTTTTAGATATATTAAAGGAACAATCAATTATGGTTTGCATTATACTAAGAATGAAAATGATATCTTATATGGATTTTGTAATTCTAGACATACTGATGTTGAGTTATAAAATATACTAGATATGTGTTCAAGTTTTTTTTGTGTAGGAGTCATTACATGGAACAACAAATGTAATCAACAGTCTCCATTTCTTCTACTGAGGCAGAGAAGTACAATGGAAGAAGTAAAGAAGCCATGTGGCTGTGGCAGCTATTGGTAGAGATACACATGGAAGTTAAAGGAATTATTCCTCTTCTATGTGGTGGTTAGAGTTGTATTACTCTTAATTAAGAATTCAGTTCAACATTAGAGGATGAAGCACATTGAAATACATATATGCTTCACCCGTGAGGAGGTGCTAAGTGATGACATAAATCTCAAGTTTGTGTTGTTTGAAGAGTAGGTTGCTGACATCTTCAAAAAGTACCTGAGAGTTGTAAATTTTTGTCACTTTTGTGAAAATATTGGATTGTTGGAGTTGCAATTGAGGGGGAGTGTGCATGACAATGTCACCTCCTAATGGAACTTAGTTTTTGTAAAAATACCTTTATGAATTTGTAAAAGACCTTTGGGCAAGTGTAAAAAAATACCTTCAGGCAAGTGTAAAAAGACCTTCGCGCATGTATACCTCCTCAGATTATTTTTTAGAAAGAAGTGTAGAAAGATCTTAAGAGCGATCTTTAGTAAAATATTTAGTGATATTGCATTTATTGGTAAACATCCAGTACACGAATATTGTTAAGGAGGTCCTTGGTTATAAAAGGCTCCTATATGATTGGGTTCAATAACCTTTTATGAGAACCTATGAGAACATGTAAAACTAAAAAATCATACTTAACCACTGATCATGGGATAATCTTTGGGATTCCAAATCCTTTTGTATTAAAACGTAAATTGAGTATGATGAAGGCGTTATAATTCCTTCAACTGATATGCTAGCCTAAAACCTTTATGGTTTATGGATTGTAAATCTTGTAGTGTACCACGGGTGGGTAATCTATTGGCATATGTTGTGTTATCCCACTTAATATTAAGGGGGAGTGTTGGAACATAATGATTAAGTGGTCTAGCTAACCCTTAATGTATATGGGTTCATCACTAATATATAGGTTGATATTTAATAATATGAAATATTTATATTTCTATTATTAATTATGCTAACCTAGGTATATACTTTAAGTTAAATATTTAATATCATGAAATGATTATATTTCTAATATTAAATATTATAAACCTAGGTGTATGTTTCAACCATTTTAGGTTGAAAAGGTGGGTCGAGAGACATACCCGATCACCTAATATAAAAAGGACTTTAGGTCCTCATTTGATATATTCAAGAAATATATCAAAGGTGTGCAAATCAAGTGATTTGGTTTTACCCTTGGTAAATAGGGTTTTAAAGGAGGAGGTGATTTTACTGGATGTAAAATAAGTTCTCTGAACTAAAAGGTTATTTTCAAAGTAGTTTTTACTCTATTGGGGTTTTCCACTATAAATATTGTGTCACTTGTGTTATTTATTTACTGTAAGTATTTCTTTATTTACTTATGTTATGATGTAATCTTTATTTAAATATTTATTGTAACATTATGTAATACATAAGTTGATTAAATCCATATTTATTAGAATCCTCAAATTCTAACAGGTGTTTTTGAGAGGAGAAAAAGGAGGCTCTATTTTTAGAAAATAATGTACTAGATAATCAAGAATAAAGAAATTTTGAATATAAGTCCATTTGAAGGGCCCAAGTCACCTTTATTGGTTTTTCATAAGAAAAACCCTTATTTCTAGATCTTGATCCAGGAATCTAACTTGAGCTTAGTAGATTAGTAGTGTTAAGTTTCAAAGGAAGTTAGGTAGGGATAGGGATTTGAGGAAAGAATATTTAGAGAAGGCTTAAGAAAACAGGTAGTAGGTGATTCTGAGAGGAGGAGGAAAAGGAGGCTCTATTTTTTAGAAAACAATATACTAGATAATCAAGAATAAAGAAATTTTGAATATGAAACTTAAGTTATTTCGTGTTACTGTGACATTTATTTGCTAAGTTGATTCATTCTATCTTATGGTAGCATATTATTGTTAATTTTAATTCATGAAAGCTTTTTAATGGTAAGATATTTTGTACGAAACAACCACATGCAGGTATAGGGAAATGAGTACAATTTTAGAGAGGTAAGATTGGTATTTTCCAAAGCATGTTATGTTTTCTTTATTATATTCCTTCTCAGAATAGTTTGAAGATTGAAACCAAAGATCTATGTTAAGTTTTAGGACTTGAAATCTCGTGAAACATTTTAAGAACCATTTTTCTCTCTTACTGGGCTTATACAAAGCCCTAAACAGGGTTTGGAGAAAATATTTGTTTGAAGGGCTTAGGGGTTGAGTTAGAGGCTATAACTTGCAAGCCACCATCTTGGACATGCATTCTCACATATTATGAAGGTTTTAATGCATAAAATGTCAATGTTTCTTGAGAATCATGACAATATTCTTTCTTAGTGTGATTTTCCTACAGGAGACCTATTTGAAAGATTCAAGATATCAGAAGAAGGGTTTAGATTGGTATTTTGACTAAAAAACTTTGATGAAAGATCAAACAGGGTAATGGGTATTTAAAAATCCTTCTAGTTTGTTTTAAAAACACCTAAGTCAAAATGTATGCTTGAAAATACCTTGTAGTAGGGCTACAAAAGACAAGGCATAGTTGAACAATAGTAAGTAGTGGAATAATAGGGTTCCTTAGGAGTTAAGTGATAAGATTTTCCATGAGGCATAACTTCCTTACAGGGTACTCAAAAAGTTTCACAATTCTCTCCGAATCCTTGTAGATTATTTCCAACTATAAGATTTGGGTGGTGGTAGAGTGAAGAAAAAATTAGGGCAGTAAGTGAACAAGGTAGATGAATTAGAGACATTTATTCTAGAGTATGTTAATCCTCTTGCAAGGTGAATGAAAAGTTTGAGTGATTTTCTTTCATTGACTTGGTGACTTGATAATTGTTCTTGAAAGGCATTACATCATATTTTTTCCATTTTATTTCTTTTTTAAGTTTTGACTATTAAAACTTACTGTATGATTGTTTTGAATCTTGAGGTGTGTTAAAAATAGTAACTTGTCATAGCACTTATTGGTGGACACAAGAAATTTTAAATTACCACTACGTAAAGAAGTAAATCATAACTATCACAAAAATATGTTTTCCATAAATCTTAAGCATGGAAAGAATAAGTCACATAATATTCGTAGAAAGTGCCAATTTTTTTTAACAATCAGATACAAAGAAAATAAAAGAACAATTTATCCACGTATAAAATAAATCATTTTCTCGATTTCATTTCTTACAAAAAATATTTTCTCTAACAGTTTTTCCATGTTAAAATCATTTTTCTCAATTTATATCAATAGTATTAGTGTCTACTGTTTTCTTTTCTACATAATCTACCTCCTTTTGAAAGGAACAATAACCAGATCGTACCACGCCAAGAACACAAATGCTAATCAAACACCACAATCAATAAGATGAAAGTAATTTGCCAGAATAGCTTTACATAAAACCTTTGCAAACAAATGAGCAACAATATCATATATTATTATGGAACTCAATGCAATACAATGAGAATGGGCCTTGCTTAAATAGGCAAGGAATAACAATATAAGAACTGGTCAAGGTCATAGATCAAGCCATAAATCAAGAAAATAACTAGTCATCAAAGAACTAGTCAAGACCATAGATTTAGGAGAGAACTAGACATCAAGGATCTAGTCAATACCATAGATCAAGGAAAGAACTATACCTAACAACTAGATAATATCTCCTAATATCTAAATAAGCTATAAGAAATATCCACACACATAAGTGGGTGAGGATAAATACAATAAAGGAAAATAAAGTACCTAGGTGAACATGAGCTAAAGTAAATACCTACTCTAAGACCTTTCCTTGGTCCTATCTAGAATTTTCACTTACTATTCCTGATTGAATCATATCCTTTGTAGTAACATTTATATTAGAAATTATTTCTCTTTCTACATTTGTTACATCCCCTGGTGAAGCTAAACTAGGCTCTGAATTGGTTTTATTCTTTAATAAAATATTTAGATCTATTCCATGCTCAATAATTCTTTTTAAATCATTATTATGCTTGTTCAAAAGAACAACCTTTTCTTTTAACCCAATTAATACATTCAAAATTTTCTTTGTATTTTTTGGTACACATTAAAAACATGTATCTCATTCTTCAGATTGTGATACTTGAACTGCATTTAGAAAATAAGCAATAATAAGACTAGAAATTAAAAATAACCATAATAGATTTTTAGTAACTTTCTAAATATTATTATAACTTACCACAGCCTTTTCTTTCTCTACATTCACAATCACAACAAGGCTCTTGTCCCTGGACCATTGATTTTAATATGCCTGGGTTTCTGGAATTAAATTTTCTATTTGATTTAACATTATATCTAACACATTATAATGTTAAGGATTAGAAACAATAACAGAACTGGATATAACTTGATTCAATAAAATATCAACCTTTTCTGGCTCATTTTGAACCAAAGAAAATAGAGAATGTATTTTGGAGTGGTTGTGAAAACGATCATTAATTTCTTTAATCAATGTTTTTCCTTGAACTCCCAATTTTTTAATGTTTCAATATCTTTCAAAACAATTTGTTTAATAGTGGCTGAACAATTATCAGTCAAAAGACTTCCCAATTAAAACTTTGTGATCTCATCATCAGTTGATGGTGTTTCCCTCGGATTCAGAGATGGTGTATTGGCATTTGTTCTCGCTATGGGGAACCCTGTGTTGGACCCTAAATTAGATGTTGAGGATTGAAATTTGTAGGGTCCTGGTCCCCACTTGAAAAACAAATATATTCCTCGTCAAAATCAATTTTCTTTTAAACTAAAATTCCATCCATGCTATGTAAACCACCGACAAAAAGAGTGGGGAACTCATAGGTAGACAAATGGATAGTTCCCACACTAGGAGATAGAAATATAATATTTTAACTTCTTATGCGAGCATTATAGGGAGGCGGTATCAGGGGTGGTAGAAACTTTTGTCTGCCAATAAAACTATGAGTATGAGATGGTGGAGGCACTACAATAGGAAATCAAATAAAAAATGAACAACATATAAAGAATAGAATGATTGAATAATTGAAGGTTAAATAATTGTTTTTGCAAGAAACATTACTTAATTGCATAGTTTGTTGATGTATTGTTGCAGTTGTTTTATGGATGATCCCCTTGTTGAAAACATTAGAAGTAACACCATGATGACAAAATCTTGATTAACCATAAAAATAATTAGTAGCTTGATTTTTTAAAAAATGAAACTAAAATATATTGAAATGTAAAAGGTAAGTGGAAAAATTACCTTGGTCTTGAGGAGGAGACATAGTTTGTAGAGATTGTACTTCTTCAAGTTCATATACATATCTTTGGGGAACTAGAGGAGGTTGACGAAAGCCTGTGCTTCCGGAGGAGGATGGAAAATTGAATGAGTACGCTAAAAAGAGTGTAAAAAAATTAAATTTCTTTAAAATATTTAAAATTAATACAAATTAAAATGTGTAAAAACTACAAATGTCTAAAGTTGTTGAGGTATTAGAGAACTCCTCATGTGTTTGCTAGATCTTCCTGACAGGGTGTTGGTGAGTCTTTTGGAAGATTATCCCCAATACTATCTCTAGAACCCTTAGGTTGTAAGAGTCCCCTTATAGTGGCATCTCTTCGAGGAATAGTTGTAGCCACAATTTCGTGTTAAAATTAAAAAAATTATTAATATTTAATAACACATTATAACAAAATAGGAGAATTCCTAATGTAAACAATTAATTTGAATTAAAGATAAGTAAAGTTTAAACTCATCTCACCTTTATCTTTTCAATGGACAAGGAAAATGTCTTCAAGTTTTTGTGACATGCATTCATAATAAGGGCATTGCGCAAATTGTGATATGTATCAAAATATAATGAAAGTATATAAATTCTTGTTGTAATTATAACAGATTCTTTCACCAGACATATTGGTGACCGCCAAGGGTACATATAATGTAAAGCAAGGCCCAATAAGGAATATCGGTATATTTTTCCTGCAAAACAATCCTGCTCGGGAAAATTCCACCATGGCATTCAAAAATGGGTGTGTGATATCCTGAAGTGAAATTCCCATTTTTGAAGGATTTGTTGTTGCTGGATTAATTTTCAGGCCAAATTTAGACTCTGATTACTTGAAATATTTTTCAGTCAAGGCCTCTGATGTGACGGGATCCACATTTTTATGTGGAAGTCATGTCAATTGTTGAATATCTTCAGGGGATGTTCCAAACAAAAATGTGTGTGATGTGAGTTGTACATGAAAATTATAATCCTCGCTATTGAAATTAGATACTAGGTAGTTAAGAAACTTGTATTCTATTTCAAATTGTGGACTATAGATGAGCTCAGTAAAACTACTTTTGTTCAATCCATATAGAAAAACAATTTTTATCCTTCAGTATCCTCATGAGTTGAGGAAACACCAAGCTCCTGTACGTGAATTTGGGAACAAGTGGTTCTTATTTTTTGTTTCCCTTCTTCTTATGTCGACCTATGGTAGTGTATTTGACTCTGTAGATTAATTTAAATAAGATGCATTATTGGATTTTACTTTGTAACTATATGGTGAGTGACAGAGCCAAGAAGGGTTTGTTCTTGTTTTCTTACAATTTTTCGGCGAGAGGGATTGCTAAAATTGACAAAAATAGTGCAATTTGTCTATCTATAGAGGAGGGTACCACGTGTTGCGCATTGGTTGGAATGATAACATGTAGCATACTACCAATTGTTAGCATTCACAAATGCTACCGACTTTCAACATTATGAAATAATTCAACTTTTTGAAACCCATTTTGTTCTCATTTGCCATGATTTCGAAAGCCTCTTTCATATATTCACCAAGTAATATCGATAGATTTTTTGGGGGGTGTCTTAAAATTTTCCCTTTTCACAAGTTATATTGAGCTTATTTTAAGCTACACATAGGTTGAGACATGATGATAGGATCTAACTTGGTTCATTACACTACTCTTCTATGGGCATATCTCCATGTTATACAAGTTGTTTTTTCATTATATGTTACTTTACACCTTACTCATCTTGATTGATTATATATATGGTTATTATTTCTACCATTTGAGCTAACATGAATAACATATGTGTCTTGTGTGGTGTTAACCTATCTTACTATATTTTTTTTCTATCATTGTTATCTACATGTGTTTCATTTATTGTTGTCACTACTTATTTATGTGGATTATTTCTTTGATTTATTAGAGTGTGGATTGATTCATTTATATTTTTTTATTACTATGTTTTGATCATTTTTTATATATGAATTGAGTGCCTTGATTTTCTTGTGACACCATGGGTGTCCCATGTTTATGGATCTATTCCTATCTTGCATGTATGCACTTATTTTTCTAACTTAGGTACATTGTGCCTTCTATTGTGATTATCTTAGAATTTTATGGGTTTCCCATGTTTTTTGTCTTTATGCCTCTCTTGTATGTATTCAATTGTTTCTACACATGACTATAGAACATTTTTCCTTCTATTAACATTATCATGTGATGTTGTGTGTGTCCCATGTTTATGCCTTTATGCCTAATGATTGTGTTTCTATACACTATTTCTTACATACACTACTATTGCTACTATTATAGTATTTTATCTTATGACATGCTTAACTTCTACTTTGACGATTACACTACTATCTTTACTATATATTTTGACATGTTTACTATTTACTACATTGTTTCTATGCTTTTACTAATATGGATTATGACATGATTGACACTTTTATCTGATGTTTTTACTAGTATAGGTAGGTATTCATACTTTGTGAATGGTAAATATTTTTTATCTACACCATGATCTCTACCATGTGTAACCCACTTTGCAGGTAGAGGTTCTAAATGGTGGCCACCAATCTAGCCTACTTGAAAATCATATGCACATTATTATACTTATTACACATGGGTACACATCTATTCTTTTGAGTTAAGTGCTCAAATACTTTATCACACGCACCTAAAAAAGAGGGGATATTTTTTCAATATATTTCTACATCCAGTGTTCATTTTAAGACCCACCCTCCAAAAAAATAGTTTAGAATTGGTGGCGAATCTCCAAATTTGACTTTCGCATCGATGGAAAATTTCTAAAAAACCATATCGTGGAAAATCTGACTGGGTTGGACGGTCATCCATCGTCTTCCATCCAACCCAATTATCCAACCTGGGTTGGACGATCATCCAAACTAGGCTAGATGACCATCCATTCTCTTTCGTCTAACCCAGTCATCCGACATGGGTTGGAAAACCATCCATTGTATGTCATCCAACCCAGTTGTCCAACCTAGGTTGGACAATTATCCATTATCTTCAATCCAACCCAGGTTGGAAAGCTAGGTTGGACAACAGAAAATGGATGACCATCCAACCTAGGTTGGACAATAGAAAATGGTTGTCCATCCAACCTAAGTTGGATGGATAACCGTACTTTGTTATATGTCTGTATTAAATAGGTACCCGCTGCAACCCCCCAAGTTATGTATTATACCTCAATGAATACATGCATAAGTTAATTTTTACATATAAATAGTAGGTGAACTGACCCATGCAAATGACTTGTTGGTGGAAATTTTAGGAAAAGTAGGTGGCAGCCAACTGCTAAAAATTCACCATTTCTAATTTCCAAAATCCATAATATTCACGAGTTTACAAAAATTTTCCACTAAAATTTTCCATGTCTACATCTACATACACACAACATAATAAAGGAGTATATTTTCATTTGGCTCAAAGCCTCATAAAAGATCACAGATACCGAGATGTGGTAGAATTTAAAAAAAGGTAAAAATTATACAGGATAATTAGGACCATAATATAATATTGACCATGATGGGCATTCCTGACATGCGTCCCAATCACTTCCTAGGTGCCCTAGTCAAATACTAGAGATGACCATTAAGTAAAAAACGGTAACTAGAGATTCCATGAGAGACGACCAAAACTATGCGAGTAACTAACGACTATGCAAAACACTCAATTAACAATGACCGACTAAATTTACAACATGAACTAGGGGATGAGCTATTAGTGAATACTTTTCTTACGCGAGATCCATACATAAAATAACATACTTGGTGGTATAATTAGTAGTAATAAGTGCATGATTTTGTGACTACATCTGACCCTACTTTATGTTGGTGAGCGAGAAATATCGGTAACATGAAGTACATAGAGATGCCTACGTGAGAGAAATTTAGAGAAGCCTATGTTGTAGTAGAATGTGCACATATGTGGTAGTAAAAGCGTGCAAAAATGAACCATGTAGCATGTGCCAAACCATTGATAAACATCGCGTTGATCCATGTAATGTAGTGAAACACATAATAGCGTGAGTGAAGTACACTAAAATGAGGAGTGATGATTGTAATGTTGTATGATTGATGATTTTCAAATGCGTATGATGATTGATAAGATGGGGTAGCTTGAGTGATCAATTCCCAACCCAGATTGCATGTATACAGAATAATCAATCCGGAGGATTTTGGGTGTTCTACTGCCAGAGGAAGAGTGTAGGGAGAAAGGTATGTTATTCTCCTATCTTGTAACTATATCCTCAAAATCTAGACACTTTAGATGGACTTAGATCAAAAACTTGTGGTTTTTTGGATCCAAATGATTTAAATCAAACAATTTATCCATACAGGAGTGGTATAGGAAAGAAAAAATTTTCCCCACTCCACGGGTGTCACCGTAATGTAGTAGCTTCAAAGTTAGGTCATCTAAAAGTAAACGTAAAATATATGAATAACTCCCAAGTTCGGTAATCTAGAAGGAAACACCAAATATAGAATGTAACTCCCAAGTTAGGTCATCTGGGAGGCCGTGATGAATGTTATATACCATTTTGATTGAATGATGGTCATCTAGGAGGTTTGATGTGTGTTAATTGATTGATTTCTTGATTTTCTTGATTGGTTACTCATAGAGATATTTTACGCTAGCTTCCCCCAATAGATTGGTTGATTAGATTGAAATTGATTGAAATATCGCATTGAGAGAATTTCATGCTATTTGTTTCCCTCAAGTTAGGTCATTAGGGAGAATCGCTAGAAATTGATGAAGTGATTGCATGTAGAGGATTTTAAAACCTATTACCCCTAAGTTAGGTCATTATGGGGAATCACTAGAAATTGGTGAAATATTGTATATAGAGAATTTACTTTTGTTTCTCCCCAGATTAGGTCATTAGGGGGAATCGATGGTGAAATATTGCAGTGGTAAATTAGTAAATGTTTGAAAATGACAAATTGATCAGTGTGGATTAAATGCATAGTGATGATGTAAGGGGAGTATAGGATGGCCCCAATTATATACCATTCTTTCCTCGAAAGGGGCCCTTCTCAGTCGAAAGGGGAAGTGTTGATATGAACGAACGCTAATATCGAAAGTAAGCACTGAGATAGATAGTGAAGTGATATAAATTATCAAAATGTGTACAGATTGAATGGAAGACAATGTTAAGAAGATATAACACACATATAATGTGTAGGGTACAGTGGTAGGTGAAAATTTCTAAAGGATGAATGCCATGAACGGGGTGTAAATCTGAGTATAAACGTGCTCAAGATATGACAGAAAACAGAGTAGCGTGTATTGAGCTACAAGAATAAGCGTGAAATAATGACCATAGTAAAGTGGGCAATGAAAATTAAATATAAGTAGTCGAAGTGAAAAAAAGTGATTAGTTATTTCATTTGTATTTGACGTGATTTTGAGATTGAGCTTGTAAGTGAGTGAAGATGCCAGCAAGTAAGAGTAGCACGTTATAGCCGGTTTGCGAGGGTGGTGACCACTGTAGTATCACGAATGACAGCGGAAGTTGGTAAGTACGATGTTTTTGTTTTGGAAAATGTATGTGTAGTACTTGGTTTTACCAGATTTTTGCAAATTTGATATTATGAAGTTTCTTGACATTTTTTGACCTGGAAAAGAGTGGTGGAGGTGCTAGTGACCCTTTAGACATGAGTGCACCTAGACCTGAGTGCCTAGTGTCCTACTCCTAGGCAGCCCAATCCTGCATCCGGGCGCCCTGGTCCAGAATGTGTATCTTTGATCTATAATGGTGTAATTGAGGTTTCTAGTGTATAGTAAAGTGATAAATGCGTATATTTGGACTTGTATAGTGTTCAAACACTATGTTTACTATGTCATTTTGTGGTGTGCAGAGGGATATTCACTCAAAGGAATTTCGCATGGAGGTCATCATTTGAGTACTTTTCTTAAGCTAGGGATTGTTAGATGATGAGTGGGATGTTATGGACCGTGATTGACCTGTGAAACATAACATGCAAATGGGGTATGTACCCCACATTAAGCTTGTGTTGATAGCATTATGCAAGAGGTGGTGTGCAAATACATGTGTATGTTTTTGGTTTCCTAAAGGTGAGATGACGAGTTACTTTGGAGGATGTGTATCACATATTATGATTGATCTAGTTGTTGGGGAGAGAGTACATGTTATGCCATTGGAGGATATGGAGAGACATATATGAGATGCTAGACAATATTTTGTGGGGACCTCAAATACCTGCTCGAGGCCCATATCAGTCTGGATGTTATCTTGAGGATCAAGGGTTCTACATTCTTGCAGAAATTCATCACCGTTGTGGTTATTGCTTCATCTATCAATAGTATAAGGAGGAGGTGCAAATATCTTGTATAAGATGCATGATATATGTCATTAGATAGAGGAGGAGAGCACTAGATACACATGGGCATGGTGTGTGTTGGCCCACCTATATAGGGATATATACATGTTTACTCGCACGATGAGCATGATGGTGGGATAGCAGAAACCACACTATTGCATGTATGGGCATATGAGCATGTAGCTATGTTGAGGGCTAGTTGGAGGTCCATGAGGAGTGTGGGCTAGGCTAGAGATATATGCGAGGAGGTGGATTAATGTTCATGTGGACGTAAGATGGAAAAAAATACTTATAGGGATTTAATAGATAGGATGGGGTCCAAGGTAGTTGCCATCGAGTCCATGATTGTGATTATGATGGTTGGCCCATAGGATGTTCTAGAGCTGCGAGTGTATTCGTAGGATTATATGGCTTAGAGGATCCGATTTCTAGGAGTTGACTGAGTTATTCTAAGTAGAGAGAGTATCATGATAGTTTGGATCATGGCTCAGAACATGCCTCCCAGAGTCATATATATGGTTGCAGAGTTATTAGAGCACCTGAGAAGGGTCAGAGCTAGACCAGGGCCCATAGGAGAGTAAGCTAGTACCTCCTAGGCTAGATGAGGTCATATGCGGCAATAGATTCAATAGAATTCAGATGATGTCGGTTGTATAGAGGAGTACCGTGCATGGTAAGCGACACATCGATGGGTACTATTGTTTCCATTATTCACAAACGTAGCGGGGTTACCGCAGGGAGGAGAAGGAGAGGGGGAAGCACCATGCCCTCAATAATGTAGCATAACATCTATAGCTGAGCGTAAGTACTTCATATAGTTTTGTTGTCCACTTTGTTGTATGCCTATGTCATAGCACCATGGTTATCTAAGTCATTGTGTTATTTATTTATGTAGGTGATGTGCATTGGTCCTTAATAGTAGACACATCCATTTACACATTGACGTGGAATATGTTGACTGATGTACTTAATGGAGGGATACTTAAGCGTGTGGATGATATTGCATGGGTGAGCATTCCCATTTATTTGAGCCAGTGGTCATAGCCGTGGCGAAATGTACTGTATTGTCTAGGTGAGAGGGTACTTAGGCACGTGAGGAGGCTCGATGAGATAAAGAGGTGGTGGGTGGTGGTCCCTTAACGCAGGATGTATTTACACTGATACGTGGATTTGCAACGTCAATTTTCAGAGTAGTCTACAAAGGTTAACTTGTTATGGAGGTAGGTTGAGAGGTATCGACTCCACAAACAACGACGCATGATTCAACAGTGGTAATGCATCTAATTATAGGGTCTCTCATAGTACCCAAGAGAGATATTGATGATGCGATATTTGATTTGTATTATTGTATATGATGTGGGGGAGTTTCTCCCTAGTGATGAGACATTTTTTACAATGATGACTGTATTTGACATATATACATGGATAAATGTTATTGATATATAAGGAAAGCTCATTTTTTTGTTTATCGATGTCGCAATATGACTTCAATGTTTTTTTTTTTTTAATGTGTTATGTATCATTCTTGCATATTGATGTAGACTCATGCACTATAACGTTGACAATGATAGAAAAAATGGGTAATTTGAATGATGATAGATAACATGTGTAATTTGATTGTTAAGTTATACGAAATTTTGGTTAAATGGAATTCATAATGCGTAGTTAGTGTAATGATGCATAGTAGAATATTTGTAAAAGTAGTTAATATCTGATTGTCAATCTAATGCATTGTGGTGAATTTGATGATCGTAATATGATCATATTATGTTAGTTTGATGAAAATAGGAGAGGGGGGGATTAGCGTTTCCCCCGGGCATGTGAATGAATAGGCTCAGTTTAATTAATACCCCTCAATAGTCAAGAATGATCCATGTGAGTAAGAGTGCATCATCAGAAAATGATTAAGTGCACTTGATGAATCAATGAAGGGCGTGATGAAAGGTTCTTAGAGAAAAACCATCCAATTTCACCCCAAAATTCAGGGTTGAATTGATAACGTACACAGAATTGCGTCAAGTCCCGGGGGGCAAATTGAGTTATCATCCACCAAAGACCAAGGCGATGTTTCTAAGGTTCCTTCAGAAATATGTGGGATAGAAGCTTCCCTGAGTGTATGAAAAGAACATATGGAGCTCTGAGAAAATGCGAGAAAGTTGCAAAAAATAAGCTTGGGCCAGACAAAAATTGTGAAAATCGGCTAAGTCCTGTGTGGGTCTAGGACAGTCGGGACATTTGGGACGCAAGGCTTGTGGGATGGATGCCGAAAAGCCTACAGGCGGCCCAAACAGCAAAGGGACAAATGGGACAAGAGTAGAGGAGAGAGGGACTGCGAACGTGAGCGCGAGATCGATGCCCGGAACCTCTATTTGTTGCAATCCATGAAGTCAGAACAGAATAATTGTCCTCATGGCCATTGATGCGATGAAATTACAATAGGGTTTCACATTGAAAGAGAAGTAGATCGACCAATAGTTGTGGGACAAGATTACGGGGTGAGTGACTCAAACCAGCCGGTTCAACCGAAAACAGAACTTTTGCAGCACAAAATGTTCGGGACATGATGATAGAAGCCGTAACAGGATGCATGTGGACATCTGGAGAACCGGTGGAAGTAGTGTGCGCACTAGGAGGAGAAGGACTTTAATGGAGTACGAACTGGCCGGCTCGGCCGAAACGGAAAATTTTAGCACAAAAACAAGTGGGACAAAGGGACGCGCGGGACGATGGATAGCCGAAGGAGCCGAAAGCCAATCAGATCTACGACACGTGTCACTGGCAGAAAAGGGGATGTGGGAAATCCCATTTTCAGGAATGAACCGGAAGAATTTGTCCCAGACAGTTTGGGAACATCTGGGACAAAAGGACGCAGTTGGACGCGAAACAATCATTGCAGGCCCGTGGATGAATCACAGCATGACACGTGTCGCCAAGGAAAAAGTCCAACTGAAGTCAAAGGGGCAGAGTTAATTCGAGCACTACATCCGAACCAATGAAATAGATTGATCCAGTGTCCAAGTTTAATATGTTTCCAGGGTCCCCTAAGATTTTTTTTAGAAAAGCCTGTCCAAAAAGGTGGAAAGAGGGAATTTCTCAGCGAAAGGTCAGAACCTACCACGTGCTCGTCCAGATGGCAGAGCATGGGAAAAATTTTAAAATCCTGTTCTTCACCTGTTTTGTGCCCTAAATCTTCAGACCTTCATATCTTTCGATCCAGAAGCCTCTCGAATTTGCACATTCTTTATATCAACGGAAAGCTGTTGAAATTATCTACATGATTCTGGGGTCAATATTGCAATTTTGGTGCTAGTTTGGAGGGAGAAAATTAAGAAAATTCGGTCTCTGAGGACGATGGTGATAGACAGAAGTAATGCTTCAACAACCAACTTTAATGCAACAGACAGCGTCACCACTCCTGTTAGACAGCTCATCGTTTTTCCAGCGAAGCCGCCGCTTCTATCATAATGAGATGATTTTAAATGTATCTAGAAGTGGTTGTGGTAGATTCGACTTTCCCTCTCTCTTTCCTCTCTCATTCTTGAAGTATATATTGTAAAGAGGAGCTCCTTTAGACAGGTCTGGGACATTCTTGTTTTGCATCCTCCTGGTTCTTCCTTGCTTACAGGAAAATTTGTGGAGCTTTTCCAAACCTCCCATATGGATGCGTAATGCCAGTTTTTGCCTCTTGGCCACTGCAATGTACCTGTATCGACTCTTGAGCAATATATATATGTTTGTGATTCTATCCTCAACCCTCTCATGTATTTCATTGCTATTAGGGTTTGATCTCTTATTGACCAGTTTGGTTACCTGTGCATAGTGTTTGTATTGCATCTATGTGGTCTGTGTTAGATTTGCAAAACGAGTGTCTAACATTCCTTGGTGCATCACCTCTGTAGTTTAGGTTTTATTCTATGCATTTTCTCACCCTGTCTCCTTGACAAGTTAGATTAGGTTTTAGTAAATCCTCTGCATTTTTGTGTGCATCTGAACAGAGGAATAGGAACCAGCCTTCTCTAGAGAATCCTTTCTCATCTTTACAAGTCCCACACTTGGAGAGAGGATTCCATGTTGTGCAATCACACTGGATGCCTGAACATCAACCTAGAAGCCTGATCTGCATCCAGGGGTGCTGTGAGTCTGCAACAACAGTTTTGGCACGCCCGGTGGGACACTAGAGGTCTCATTTTTATTGTAGCAAAGTTGATATGCATCTGCTGCAGTTTTCTTGCTTATAAGAGCTATTATTTGCATATCTGGCGACTCCAAGGGGAAGAATCAACTGGTTTCAGCAGTGCAGGCCTAAAAACTCATGAGAAGAATCACCACAAGGTCAAGAGTTGGAGAAGAAGAAGTGCTGTTTGAATACCTGCAGTTATCTCCGAGAAGAAGGCAAAGAGGAAGAAGGATTCAAAGGTCTCCATCTCCACCAAATAGAACTCTCTCAACTCCTCCACCTGACAGGCCTTTCTTTCAATATACAAGGGTTTTAAGACCAATCAGAATGGCTCAGAACAACCCCTACGTCAACTTCACAGGCAGCAGCCCACTTGCTCTCAATGCACAACATCCAGTTCCTATTGCAGCCTTGAAGAACATTCCCTACTTCACTGGAGAAAATCAGACTACTCCAGGTGATCATGTTAAAGATATTGCTAACCTTTGTGCAATCCATGAAATCGATGAAATGCAAGTGGCTGTCAAGTTACTGGCATCTTCATTCAAGGGTAAAGCCATTGCAATGGTTTAGGAGCCTTGGAGCTGGTTCTATTACAAACTGGAATCAGCTGTGCATTGCACTTCACGAGTAATTTGGAGAGAAGGGAGACAACTTGTCTCTTTTGGAGCAGTTGACAACTATCAAGAGAGCCCCCAACGAGCAGCTGACTGACTTCAACTTCAGATTTCAAAGGTCTTGGGATAGGATTCCAGTGGCAGTCAGGCCAACAGTAGGAGGTGCTTTTCTATATTACCTTAAAGCTTTGAATTCTGATATTTCTATGTTAATTCAGTCCATGGGAGGCACAACAATCCCTATGCTTCTTATAGCATTGCCATTAGGGCTGAAAACTATCTTATTCAAGCTGGTAAACTGGCTCCTAGGCCTCCCATGCCCTTGTATCCAAACTTAGAAAATCCAAGCACTAGTCAAGCACCCACTTTGGCTCCTGTTCCCACTCCTAGAAATCAGAGTTCAAATGAAGCTTCCACTTCATCTCCTAGTGCTTCAAATGAACTCCAAGAGGTCATGAAACAATTGCAAAATTTGGGAAATGAGCTGGTTACTATCAAAAGGCAACAAGCCCAAGGTTTCAGACCTTCCTATCAACCCCAAGCTCAGCCTAATAGGCAGCCATACCAACCACAAAGACCACCTAATCTAGGCTGCAAATATGAATCAAAATCAAAGCCAAGTAAGGCCTCCTACCAATAGACCATTCCAGCCCTATAACCCAAATGCCATATCTGCCTCTAAGGCATTAGTGCCAACACAGAATAACATGGCCCAAGAATATGATTGGTTTTTTCCATGCAACGAGCCTCATAACCAATCCATGTGCTTCAATGGTGCTATCAATCAAGCATTGATGGTGACAACTATCCGGTGTGGAGGGCGAGGGCAGTCAAGGGAAAAAGATCAACAACCAGAAACATTCCAACAAGCAATCAGCCCCAAATGACACTACATTGGTGAACTGGCAAGCAGAAGATTTCTGTGGCATGAATCAGGCAGTCTCTCAAGGTGTTGCAGCCAACACAAGGTCAAAAAGGAGGAATCTGGGTGAAGAACAACCATTAGCCCCAGCCAATCCACAACCTTCTGTCACGGCTCCACAAATGATTGGCAAGCAGAGTCCAGTTTCAAATACACAAGGGCAGCCAAGAACAGCCCCTAGGCCAACTCAAATGCCAGCTGTTGCTGCCCACGTGCAAGGAGTAAATGTGCAAACCAAGGGACAACAAAAGGATGCTTCATCCCCATTCAGTATCATTGATCAGATGAAGAAGACAAACGTTAAGCATATCAATGTGGGAATCCCTATCTATCCCAGGCCAAAGAGATTTGCTGCAAGCTGCCATGAAGGACTGGTCAACTTCGAATCAGTGGGTTCAGATGCAAGACAAAGTATCTTACAAATGCTGCCCAGCCTGAAGGAAACCATGGAGGACAACAAGGTAAAATGTTGAAGCCCCCTCCTTTCTATGTTTCATTAATCATTGGGGATAAACTAGTACACAATTGCATGATTGATTCCGGGGCAAAGTAGCTCAGTGATGCCCAAGCAAATAGCTAATCAGCTAGGGTCTCCAATATGAAGTAATATCTAAAGGGGTAGTGCAATTGGATGGGATAGCAATAGAAACAGTTGGAGTGATTAAAAACTTGAGTCTTACCTTGCATGCATGTCCAAATGTTGTTGTCTTACAAGATATATCAATCATAGACCTTCCACCACTCTTTGCCCTTTGCTTGTCAAGAGACTTCACAGCCAAAATTGGAGGGTATTTGTCTACTGATTGGTCACACATGCTGTTTAGAACAAGGTATGGAACTAAGGCTACAATCAGGTCTGAACCTATTGCAAACTTCCATATTGAGCCTTACACTACCAAGTCAGATTAATACCAATTGCTCAGCATTTGATCAAGAAGATCACCCCAGTACTGATGAGGCTGACACCAAGGTTGGAAGTATCCCGGACCTAACTCTTGATGAATGGGCAAACAAGATACATGCTTTTGATCCCTATCAAGAAGTAGAAGAATCTGAGCTAGGATTCTATTGTATACATGAAGAAAATCAACCTGTTCCTAGCATCACCAAGCCAAGCCATAATGATGACAATGAGGTATGGCAGTTGTTTTTTGACGGATCAAGGAGTAGGCAAGGTGCAGGAGGTGGAGCCATGCTTGTTTCACCTCAAGGAATAAAGTACTATTCAGCTTTTAGATTTCAATTTGCATGCTCCAATAACACACGGCTGAATATGAAGCTTTGGTGCAAGGGATGCATTGGGCAATCAAGAGAAAGCATAAAGAATCTGCAAGTCTTTGGGGACAGTGAATTGATTGTAAATCAGGTCAAGGGACAAACATGCTGCCAAGAATGATCTACTCAAGTGCTACAAGAATCAGGGTGTGGGACCTCATGGAAGATTTTGAAGGTTTTAGCATCGAATCCATTTCCTAAGGAAAGAGAATCAAGCTGCTGACAGGCTTGCAGCAGTAGGGGCAGCCTTTGACATTACGAAAAACATTCACAAGACAAGGTACAGCCAAACATCCACGTGATTGTGAGGCCTTCAGTGCCGGATAACAATGTCAGTTGGCAAGTCTTTGAGAATGACCAGCAAATCGTCAATTTCCTACAAGAAGAAGTTGAGTTCTCTGCCAGGAATCAAGACAAGTTGCATCTGCAGTATGGTGATCAAGTGGTGTAGTTGAGAACTAACAAATTACCAAAAGGCCTCATAACCTTGGAGTCAATCTTCAACCCGAATGATCAGTTCCGGAAGGAGAAGGCAAACATTCAAGTAAAGGGTGAGGATTCAGAGCCTATTTTAGTGGAAGAAGGCAAAGCATTGCAGATTGGCAAAGTAAGTACCTCACAAGAGAAATCTGATTTTGTTCAGCTTTGCCAGGAATTTCCAGATGTCTTCGCTTGGAGCTATGAAGACTTGAGAGGATTCAATCCAAATTTGGCACAACATACCATAGAATTGGATCCAGATGCTAAGCCCATCAGGCAGAAGCAGAGACCAGTCAACCCTCACATTGAGCCTCTGATGAAGAAAGAGCTAAATAAGCTAATAGAGGCAAGCATTATATTCCCGATCAAGCACTCAAGCTGGGTTGCTAACTTGGTTCCGGTCAGGAAGAAGAGTGGAGAAATCAGGTTGTGTGTGGACTTCCGCGACCTCAATAGGGCATCTCTCAAGGATCATTATCCACTCCCTTCCATGGATAAAATATTGCAAGTAGTATCTGGTTCAGAGAGATTCTCTCTCCTAGATGGCTACTCAGGGTATAATCAGGTGATGGTGAAAGAAGATGACCAGTTCAAGACGACTTTCACCACCAAATGGGGGACCTTTTCCTACAAGAAGATGCCATTTTGGCTGTCCAACGCTGGTGCTACCTTTCAAAGGGCAATGGACACGGCATTTAAAGGTTTGATCAACAAGGTAGTGCTGATATATCTAGATGATATCATTGTCTTCTCAAAGAATGCAACAGAACATCTCTTTCACCTCAAGCAAGTGTTTCAGAGGTGTAGAAAGTTTGGAGTGTCTTTGAACCCCAAGAAGTGCATCTTTCTCGCACATGAAGGAAAGCTCCTCGGCCATATTGTCTTGAAAAGGGGACTGGAAATTGATCTAGAGAGGGTTGAAGCCATAAGAGCACTACCATTGCCAAGTCACAAGAAGGATCTTCAAAGTTTCTTCGGAAGGATTAATTTCATATCCGCAGGTTTATTCCCAGATTTTGCAGCCCTTGTCAAGCCCATCACCAAAATGTTAAAGAAGAGCATGGATTTTAAGTGGACAGTAGAAGGCAAGGAGAGCTTCGAAGCAATCTAAGAAGCTATCTCCCAGGCACCAACCCTCATCAACCGAGACTTTTCCAAGGATTTCATCCTCTATGCATTTTGAGGCAATGACACTATCTTCCGCCATTCTGGTATAGCAGAACACAGATAATGATGAGCGGCCAATTGCCTTTTTCAGCCAGAGCCTAGATGGCTGCGAGGTGAGGTACTCTTTTATTGAAAAACATGTACTTGCAGTAATCAGAAGCTTGAAGAAATTCAAGCATTTAGTCTCAAGCAACAAGGTCCAGTTGCTAGTCTCACATGCTAGAGTTAAGGACTTCCTCCTCAACAAGGATTTGAATGAGAAAAGGGCAGATTGGATCACCCGTGTCATGGAGTATGACATTGATATCAAGATCACCAAGCTGGTAAGAGGGAAAGGACTGTGTGAGCAGCTAGTTTTGGGAAAGTAAAAGGAAGTATGCAATGAAGAAGAAGCTGTTTTGACAGTCGAGGACGACCATGAGCCAAGTGGCAATCAAGAAGAAGACAATGTTTCCCCCACTCATTGCTGGACCCAAGGTATTATGCACTTCCTAAGTACAGGCCTGTACCCTCCTAGAGATGAACAAGACCCAAAGGAGACACTTCAGATTGCAGGCTGTCCCGTATGCCATTGTTGATGGAGTTTTGTTCAAGAAAGACATGAATGGAGTGCTGCTGAGATGCATTAGCACAGATCAGATTCAAAGGGTGTTGGAAGAGTTTCATAGTGGACCAGCTGGTGGCCATTTTGCACCAAGAGTGACAGCTCTAAAAATCATGAAGGCTGGCTATTATTGGCCTAAAATTTTTAGTGATTGCTATGCATGGATCAAGAGGTGTAAGAATTGTGCATTCTTCACAGGAAAAGAAAGACTTGCTGCCCTTCCATTGCATCCAATCTCAGTTGACCAGCCATTCATGCAAAGGGGTTTGGACTTCATTGGAGTCATTAATCCCAATTCAAGCCAAGGGCACAAATGGATTTTGACGGCCATGGACTACTTCACCAAATGGATAGAAGCAGTAGCACTCAAAGAGGCAAATGAGTCTAACATCTTAGACTTCTATGAGGGGATAACAACCAGATTTGGTGTACCTGCTACAATAATCTCTGATAATGCATTGGCATTCATTGGATCTAAGGTGACTGAGTGGGCTGTCAAGAACGGTATTTACCTAAGCACTTCATCGAACTACTACCCTCAGGGTAATGGCCAGGCTGAGTCTACAAACAAAAACTTGTTGAGGATCATTAGGAGAACTCTTGATGAGAACCAGAGGTCTTGGCATACCAAGCTGAAATCAGCCTTATGGGCTGATAGGATCACCCCCAAAAGATCCATAGGTAACTCTCTATCCAGGCTTGTCTATGGAAGAGAGGCAATCTTGCCCATGTCACTTGAGTTGCCAACATTGGAACTCATGAAGCAGCTGGAGTTACTTGAATTTGAGCCCATGGAGGTGAGATATGCGGAGTTGATGGAGCTGCAAGAGATCCGAAATCAGGCATCCCAAGCAATGGAAAAGGATCAAGATTTGATCAAGAAAACCTTCGATAAAAAGGCCAAGGATAGATCTTTTCAAGTTGGAGATCTAGTGTTGAAATGGGATGCGGACAGAGCAAAACCGGGAAGGCATTCAAAATTTGATGCTATTTGGAGTGGCCCATACATGGTCACAAAGTGCAAGAGTAGCAATGCTTTCCAATTGGCCTCATTGGATGGTGAAGAACTGCAGATTCCAGTAAATGGAATCCATCCCAAACATTGCTACTAAAAATAAAAGGTTCACCCTTGTAAATATTAGTCTAGATTTCAATTCCTCTAAGTGCGTATGCACATTGTCTTGTTGTAGTTAGGTTTTAGTTTCCCTAAGTGCTTTGGCACAGGTTTTGTCGCTCGTAGTTTGAGTTTTTACAGTTCAGCGTGCATTTTGGAGGGAGTTGTAGTATCAGGCTCATTTCAGGTCATTGTTTATGACTCCATGCCCAATGGATCGCAAAAAGGCAACTGGTCTTTTCATCTAGCAGGCAGATGACCCGGTTGAGTCACCAAATTGTTCTCTAATTTCACCCCCTCAGGGTTGAATTGATAACATACATCAAGTCCTAGGAAAATTGATTAATCCAGGGCAAAAATCATGTTCTAGGGTCCCTTTAGAAAATTTTCTAACTTCCCTGTCCAGGTCGAAAAGAACAAGCTCTGAGAAAATGCGAGAAAGTTGCAGAAAATAAGCTTGGGCCAGAAAAAATTGTTAAAATCAGCTAAGTCCTTGTTCTAGAACAGTCGAGACATTTGGGATGCCAAGGCGCGGATCGGCCGAAAAGCCTACAGGTAGCCCAAATAGCAAAGGGAAAAGTGGGACAAGAGTGTGCGAAGGACGCGAACCGGCCGGTTCGGCCGGAACGGGGAATTGTAGCACCAGGACAGTCGGACCAGAAGGACGCGTGGGACGCGGAAAGCTGGTTCAGCCGAAAGAGAAGAAAATTGACTAACAGTTTGGGACATTCGGACCGTGAGTACGTGAACCGCCCGGATCGGCCGAAAAGGAGAACTTTTGCACCAAAAAATTCAGGACGTTTGGGCTGTAAAGGCGTGGATCGGCTGGATCGGGTGAACTGGAAGAATTTGTCCCGCGAAGCACTGGGACATTTGGGACAAATGGACACGAACCGGCCGGTTCGGCCGAAACAAGAAACTTCAACACAAGGAAAAGTGGGACATCCGGAAAAAAAGACGGGGTGGATGCGAAAGATCTGGTAGACCCGCGGACCAACCAGGAGATGACACGTGTCACAAGGGAAAAGTCCAAAACTCAAAATGTGAGTTTTGAAGGGGCAGCCCGAGCCAATAGGAATTGGACACATGTCCAATGAAGCAGAGAAGTGCGGAGCTCAGGGAGAAGTTAGAGAATTTGGCCAAGTTTTCCAAAAAGGGGTAAAAGTGAAGTAAGAACCCGCGCCCTGTCCTCCAACAAGATCATGCCACGTGTCGTCCAAATGGCGGGAGCGCGGGAAAAAGTGGAAAGAGTCCCAAAATCATCAAAAAGGTAAAAATTCAAGAAAAACCCGTGGGTAAGCAAAGGAGAGAGAATCACACGACCAATCAATGCATGCCACGTGTCATCCAGGTAGTAGAGCGCGGGAAGAAATTTAAAAATCTGTTTTCGCCTGTTTTGTGCCCTAGATCTTCAGATCTCCATATCTTTTGATCCAAAACTCGGATTGGCATGTTCTTTATATCAACAGAAAGCTTGTGAAATTATCTACATGATTCTGGGGTCAATCTTGCATTTTAATGTAGTTTGGAGGGAGAAAATTAAGGAAACGTCTCTGTCACGTGTAATGCTTCAACAACCAACTTTAATGTAGCAGACAGCTCGCCGCTCCTGTTAGACAGCCCGCCGCTCCTGTTAGACAGCCCACTGTTTTGCCAGGATCCGCCGCTTGGATCATAATGAGATGATTTTAAATGCTACCAAGAAGTGGTTGGAGTAGATTATGGATTTCCTCTCTCTCCCCTCTCATTTCTTTATATATATTGTAAAGAGGAGCTCCTTTAAGAGGTCGGACATTCTTGTTTTGCATCCTCCCTTCTTCCTTGCTTGCAGGAGAATTTGTGGAGCTTTTTCAAACCTCCCATATGGATTGTAATGCCATTTTTTGCCTCTTGGCCACTGTAATGTACTGTATCGACTCTTGAGAAATATATATATGTTTTTGATTGATTCTCAACCCTCTCATGTATTCATTGCTGTTATTTTGATCTCTTATTGCAGTTTGGTTACCTGTGCATAGTGTTTGTATTGCATCTATGTGGTCTTTGTCAGATTTTCAAAATGAGTGTCTAACATTCCTTGGTGCATCACCTATGTAGTTTAGGTTTTATTCTATGCATTTTATCACCCTGTCTCCTTGACAAGTTAGATTAGGTTTTAGTAAACCCTCTACATTTTTGTGTGCATCTGAACAGAGGAATAGGAACCAGCCTTCTCTGGAGAATCCTTTCTCATCTTTACAAGCCCCACACTTGGAGAAAGGATTCCATGTTGTGCAATCACACTGGATGCCTGAACATCAACCTAGAAGCCTGATCTGCATCCAGGGGTGCTGTGAGTCTGCAACAACAGTTATTAAATCAAAACCCTCAACATTCATGTAAGAACCATAAGAACACAAGTGTGTCATCATGTAGTAAGGTGATAATGATCACCTACTAGAGACCAAGGTGGTGTGAAGTGGTGGAAGCTTGTGGTATAGAAGCAATGTGAACATATGAACTGAAATGAATATCATGATGAGAAACGATGGGATGTGCAAATGTTTGGGGTTGTGGAAGCCAATGTGGATGAATTTTATGTGATGGATGTGATGATGTAACAATGTATGGACATAGTGGAGAGCACACATGAGTGATAAACGTACCATGACCTGAGCACTAGATCAAGGAGATGACTCAATCGATGTAGAAACTCATTAACGAGGTAGAGGAGAGATGGACCGCTAATGTGAGCAAGAGCCAAATGAAATGATTCCCTTATCCTCAAAATTTTGTAATCTATTGTGAAGGTAAAAGTAATCATTATCCCTATGGCCATTTATATGATGATAATTACAATAAGGTTGATCACGCTAATGTTATAATCAATGTTGTGGATATGATGGCTGGATGGTAAGAGAATTAGAAGCTTTTCAAGTAAATTACACAGCACATCATGAGATCTATCATGATGAGAGAAGCATAATGGCTCACGTAAAACAGATAGAGTGAAAGGAAAAGTAGCCTATCGTGGAGGAGGAGAATAAGTATGCTTCTATGATGGAGTAGAATGAGCTTGCTTGCTAGGTCGAGGTGGATGTTGTATGGGATGTGCAATCGATGTCAATGAAGGAGAACTAGATGATACAATAGAAGTTGAGGGAGGTGGAGGGAGGTGGAGGAACAATGAAATGTGTTGAAAGAAGATATTATTCTAGGTCTATGACTTTATAGCACAGAAGAGTAAATGACTCACATGTATTATATTATAATCTTTTCTTAAGATCTGGAATAAAACAACGAAAAAAAAGGAATTTCTTCTCTAAATCAATAGGTTTGAATACTATTTGATGCATATAAGCATTGAACCATAAGATATACTCCTTGATATATTTTGATGAGCCCTGATGTAACATAGGTAGACAATTATAAGTAACTCTAGAGCCATTATTGTTGATAAAACAATGGAAAAAACGTCCTCCATGTCATAGTAAGTACTAATGGACTTAAATGGAAGATGAGTGTACCATTGTAAAGCCTCATCAATAAGACTGTGTTGAAAGGCCTTAAGCAATAACCTATCATTAGAATAGGTTTCCATAGCCATGCGGTAATGTTAGAGATGTGAATGAGGGTCACCAGTACCATCAAAACATGTGAATGTAGGCATGATAAATTCCTTAGGAAATTTAGAGTTATGAATCTTCTTGGGAATAGGGTTACCATGTAATGAGTCATTGTTAATAGAAGCATAGTAGGCCCTAATTTCTAAAGTGTGAGACTGAACCTGAGATTTTAATTGATGTACGACATGCATGAGGGATAGGATATTATGTGAAGGAATAGTAGAAGATGGTAATAATGTATTGAGCAGTAGTAACTTGCCATTGTGAGTGATCATGGGAATATCAAGAGAAGATAAAGGAGATGCCGATGCTAAAGGCACACTAGGAGTAGGTGCCAAATAATCCATAGTAGATGATATAAATGGAATACCCATAGCAGTGGTAGTAGTACCATTGGAAACATCTGTAGGAGGTGAAGTGACCGATGGAGAAACAATAATGGTAGAAGATGAAGTAATAGGTGTAGATGATGTGGAAAAAGGAGAGGAAATGGTAGTAGAAGAAGAACCAACAGATGGAGAAAACTCATGCACTATGCTAGACATAACCTCAAGAGAAAGTGGCAATAGAGATTCACACTCGGCAGAATGAAAAGTAGGATAACCATGGCTATCAATTGTGTCATCAATATCTCCTAAAGACTCATATATGATAATGTCATTAAGCATACTATCGATAAGATCATCAACATAATATGAAGTCATATGAGAACTAATATTTGATGAATGATGATAAGTAATATCATAAGTGGAAGAAACATGAGATGGAATTATAGCATTGGTTTGACTAGGAGTAGAATCGGTATGTGCATGTGAGTGATTATAAATACCAAGCATGTAATCGATAAGATAATCATCTAGAACTTCTTTAGAAATATCATAAGGAGGATCACTATTATCCTTATAGCATGGCATACAATGAGTAAAGGCTACTAGGTCCTCAACAATACTAATGCTAGTAGGAGAATTTTCAAAACTAGTAGGCACATATTGTTGACCATCTAAGAGTTGTTGGATGTCATCTAGAATAGTAGGATTACTATAGAGATTCATGAGCTTAACGATGGTAGTGTCATCATAGATAGGATTGACATTAAAATGAGACATGATGGGGTGACAATAAGATGAACAATGGTTAGCCATTAGGGTTTTAAGTGGATCTTAGGGAAAAATTGTTCTAAAGTACGGGTTCACCAAAATGATTAACTGAAATGTGAATTTTATAAGTTAATCTAAATAGTATAGTATTGAAATAACTAATATAAACTGTAATATAAATACTAACTAATTTTATTTTAAATTTTAAATAAAATGAAATAATTCAAATAGGAGAGAAAAGGTACTAAATTGAAATGAAATTACCTCGCAGAGATCTATAACTAGATTGGATGATGTAGAGGTGGAACAAAGTATGATAACACACCTCAGGAAGTTGCAAAAAATGGAGATTTGACTAGAATGGGGCACCTAGGGAAGGATTAGGGAACCTGTGGGTGCTCTTATCTATATTATGGGCACCCTGGTCTACAGAACATATCAAAACTTGAGTCTGGGTTGGTCACTAGATCTTCATAATAAATCGGTCTTTTTGTGTGCATGTCGCACTAGATTCTCTAATGTCGTTGTCTATCTCCAATGGATAATCTCCTACAAAAACCCACACAAAAGCATCAAACCCTAAAAAATAAAAATGCAAATGAATGGGTAGGACTATCCTCAGCTGCCAAATAGATGGAATTACAAATGAGCATTGCACTACATCTCATACCCAATGTAGTTCTATGTGCATGTGTGTGCAATTATGTGCCTAGGGTTAATGATTCTAAAGTAGCAAGTAATAGCTAGATGTAAGATGCAAATGGTGGATGGAATAAAATGAATACAACCCTTCCTATATAGTGTGTGATGCAGAATATTTCTCAAATGCATTCCCTTTCCTTATTAGATAGCTATCCCTTAGTATAAGATAGTTCTCCCTTAAGATAATGTGTATTTTTATTTATATAGGGATATATGTTTCAAACTTCGACACTAATGACCCGACATGCTGACTAGTACCTAGGGGAATGAAAGGGAAAACTACAAAGATTGACCTCAAAACTCTAAATGAGAACAAAGTGAAACTAGGACCAAGGTGCCTAAAAATGGTGGCCGAGGTGTCAACGGGTGCCCCAATCGCTTCTTAGGCACCCTAGTCAAAGACTAGAGATGACCACTGAGTAAATAATGAGAACTAATACTTAATGAGAGATGACCAGAATTGTGTGATTAATTGATGATTGTGTAAAACACTCAATGATAATGACTGAATAAACTTAGGATAAGACTATGGGATGGGCCATTAGTGAATACTTTTCTTACGCAAGATCCATATATAAAACAACATACTTGGCAGTATAATTATAGTAGTAAGAGTGTGATTTTTTGACTACAATATCCCTCGCAATATGCCACCCACTCAAGTAAGTGACATTTTCAATCCTCTATCTGATGACTCTATTGGTCCTAATCCTCCATCCAATAAACCCATCTTAGATTCAATTCAAGCTTTATATTGTTTTTTTTAAGACAAAATTCAATTTATGGAAACAATGATTACATCTCTTAAAGATGAAATCCAACATCTCAAAGATGTTTCTTAAGCCCATGTTTGTTCTTCTTCTACATCTCATCCTACTTCTATGTCTCTATATATGTTCTCATATCAGTGAACCTCAAGTCTTACCTCTACCCACACCTCTCGAGTTTGATCTAAATTCTAAGAAACATGATATTCTTCCTCATTTTCTCACTCACCAATTGATCAACTTATCAACTACTCATTTCTACCCCCCTTATTGGCTTTCCAAATACCAAGGTATCCCATTTTTCAATTATTATATACTTAATAGACATCATGAAAATAATTTATATGCTTTACAATGACGAATTAAACACCTTGAGCATTAGGGGCTTATGTCATTCACTTCACAACATTTAGCTACTTGCTCATCGTCAATGGTTAAATTCTAATGGGCTCCTAAATATGGCCCTTCCATGTCTAATGAGAATCATTCCATAGTTACTAATGTTCCTCCTTCATCTAGTCAAGAACTAGCTATCCAACCCATTCCAACTAAGTAACCTCCTCTAAAAATTAGTCTATCCCCTCCTCCTCTCAAGCCTTCTATAGCGTTACCCATTCCAACTAAGAAATCTCCTTTAAAAATCCGTCCATCCCCTCCTCCTCTCAAGCCTTCTATAGTGTTACCCATTCCAACTAAGAAACCTCCACTAAAAATCATTATATCCCCTCCTCCTCTCAATTCTTCTACAACGTTATCAATCCCAAATAAGTTATCACCATTCAAGATCCTTCCTCACCCCACTCCACTTCCACATCTAATTCTATTTGTTAAACAAGATAATCCTTATATTGATGGTTGGGACACATTTTAAAATACGTCACACCCAAAATATCTCTCTAGAATAATAACATATATTTCCATCACTGGCACACTTGGAGGGCATCGCATCTTTTCCCCCCCTTTTATTACTCTTGAAAGTGTCTACTTATACATTTCACACTTTTTGCTTGATGTATAAATATTTCCTAGTATTCACACATACCATTTGATACCCTCATTGTATCATCATTACCCTATGATTAACTCTAGTTCCACGTTTCATAATTGACTACTGAGGGTCTAAATATGAAATGAACCTCACCACATTCACTTTTCACACTCTATGCTTTATGATCTATCTTTCTAGCACACATTCTCAAACCATTTCCCGATGACACATTCTTGTTCTATGGTTCATTCTTGATTGTTGAGGGTTATTTTATTAATGAACCACTAGGGGGCATGCTGCTCTTATCACAATCACACATTACATACCATTCCATTACACTCATATACTACATTTGCATATCTTGGTTTCACTTAATCTTTCTTGTTTATACTACTTACATGATGCAATTTTTTTACTATGCTAGTTAGGTACTCAAAATGTCATTATCATTATCATATACACATGCACGTTCACTTGGTCTCTACTTGTGAATGTAGATCTCGTATAGGTTCTCACATCCTGCAATGATGCTCGACACTGTATCCTTTTCTAGTCCCACCAAGGTTCCTTAGGGAATCTACCTTCCCTACTCTCATACATTACAGGTGTTATTTATTCACCTTTTAGTACTTTCTAGCACATTACTTTCCATTGATATATACATGCTTTGACATACTTTTTATATTTCTAACATGCTAACAGGTGATTAATGTGTAGCATTTTCTTTGCATGACTATATGCCACCATGGTTATCTACTACACTTTACTTGACATTGTTTTCCATTATATGCTATTATTTGTGGGCTATGACCTATGTCTTGTATGCTTATTTAATACTTTTGGCCATGATTTTCTTGTGACATTGTGAGCAATGTCCCATGTTTGAAACCCACCTTTCGTTGTCCACTTTGTTTACACACTTTCTTGTTACATTGTCTTATATTACATGTTTGTTACTTTTTCTACTAAAACATGTTACTAGCCACTTTGTTTACACACTCCTTAGTTTCCACCATGCACATCCATTACCCCCTATAGGTATACAATTCAACTTCCTATGAGGTCCTTTCTTTTGGGCTGCATTCTCCTACCAATGTCATATGCACATTAAACATGGAGGGCATACATTGGGTCAAAAAATCACCCCTAAAACAACTCAGATCTATAACACATATCTAAACAGTACATGAACATAATTACATAATGACCCAAAATTTGACTTGAGTCCTTAGTACATCACAGACACCAGCACTGAAAATCAAATAGTAGTGCCTAAGCTCCTATTGCCTCCCCTGGGTGCTACTGTCTTGGGGACACATACATTTAGCTTATCAGATCACCACAGTTCACAAAATCCTTTAGTTATAGAATGCATTCTATCTCCTTCAATTCATATAACATGGAACTAAATTTGGAACAAATCGGGACAATAGGAACAAATCAAGGATGTTCCATCTGTAGTGGTGCTCATTGGGTAGATGCTTGGAAGGAGACTAACACTATACCTCTCTCTCCAATACTTTCTCTTTGGTGTAATATCGCCCAAAAAACTCGCACTTGGTGTGAGATTGCCCAAAAAACTCACTATTGGTGCGAGATCACCAAAAAAAACTCACTATTGGTGTGAGATCACCCAAAAAACTCACTCGTCACAGCATTACAACACACTTTTCTATCCTTTACACTCTTTTACATTAGGTTCACACTTTCCTTTACTACTACTTTTACACACTTTTACATACTTTTGCATACTTTACACAAATTTTTCATATACAGGAATTTGACTAATCTTTTGCTCTTATTTTGTAGGTTCATCCTTAATACACAACAAGAAGAAAACTACAATAAAAAATACAAGAACAACAATAGTTACAATGCAACACATACACTTCATCCCTAGGGTCACTTTCCTTTACTTGTCTCCACACTTCACTTTGCATCAATCTGAGCTTCACTTTTCCAATCGACACATATTTCGTTGCACACTCTATAATATCATAAGGTATGCATCTCTTATTTACTTTATGTAATTTAGTATTCACTCAACAATATAAATTGGGGGAAAATGTAGACACAAAATCATGCACTTGAGTACATTTCTAGGTCCTAAAAGCATACTAATATTTACATGATTCCCAAGCAAGAAAACTAGTGGTTAACTATATTTGGCTTCTTTTCTATTTTTCTTGCTTTCTTTTTGGTCTTTCACACCCTACAGCCCAGTGGAAACTTTAATTTTTTTAATCTTATATGGCTTTAGATACTAGCGCGCATCCAGAACAACAACACCCAAGCATGCTTGTCCCCTCTGGGCACCCCTGAACCTTTCTTATCTTACTCACTCATTTTGGGTATCTTTTATCTTTTGAGCATCTTTTTAACTTGTGGATCAACCTTCTAGCTTTTAATTATGAAATTAAAACAATAGAATCATATAAATACAGAGTTATGTGATCAAAATGAAGGACCAAACACTAAGCATTAATATTATCACCTAAGCTTGCATCCAAAAGGCACCTAAAGCACTCCAAAATATTCATCTAGCATCGGGATAAGGGACTACATACTCTACGTACATAGCATAGGAAGGGGAAATTTATTTTGTTCTATCCACACATTTGCATCTTTTAACAATTCTAGCTTGTTATCTAGTCCATCTTGCACAGGAGCATCCTAGGGCACAATTTCTACACACACTCATAAAAAATACATGGAGTATGAGATGCAGTGTAGTGCTCAGTCATAAGTTCACTATCCAAGTGACCTTTAGGGTCATTCTAACTCCCCAATCGACATTTTCATTTTTATATTTGATGTGGTTTGTGGTATTTTTCCAGGAGAACTTCTCTTTTGAAAGTTACAGGTACCATTGGAAATCAAAGAGTGATTATCAGGTAAACAATAGAGAACAATAAAAAACCCTAGCAACACTTCAGAAATCAGATTTTGAGCCCCTGTGCAGTTAAGGGCACCCAGTTCTAGTCTCCATCACATAGGCATCCTTATCCAGCTATGGGCTCCCGTGTACGATATTATTTGTGAGTTTTATAATTTACAGTGACTAGTGACGACACTATTTGCATCTTGTTTAGCACTTTACCCTGTACTAATCACTTCCAGATTGTACATAAATTAATTATCTTCTTATCTCTTTCCTTTTCTTAGGGTTTTATACTTTCCTATTTTCTTGCATCTTACTATATGTTAGCCATTGTACATCATTATTTACAGTAGTTACTCTGCAATACTTATATTTAATTAATTCAAATTAAATTAAATCACACCTATAGAAGGTTATATAAGAAATTCAATATCTCCTTATAACTCACTTGACACTCTTACAATGTTTTATTGAAAATATCATTCCAAAAGCACCCAAGGGGTCCCTACATCTTCCCAAATCATATTCACATCAATTAAAAAATCCTTACTATAATTATGAAGCAATCAATTAGGTCAAAGAGTCTAGCTTCCTCCATTTTCAATCATGCAAAGGTGATAGAGCCATGTCTTTAAAATATTAAATTCACTCCAACTATTTTTAAGGGTTTTAAGGAACAAAGGGTTAGGTCATATAGTTAAGGCATGCCACATCACACTACTACCACACTGGGTACCTTCTAAACTATACAATCAACCAGTTATTTTGGTGTCAAGAGACACGAGGGCACCCCAAAGGGATTGGCTATTTATTTACATTTTTACTCAAACACTTAGGAGAACTACATGAGGCTTGATACCGTAATGAGTGCATATAGTACAAAACTTGAATTGGTTCAACAACTGAAAGTTTGAGTGCTAAGGGTAGTGTAAACTCAACCACACACATGTTTTCTCCCTTTTTCTTGATAATGTTATCATGAATGGTTCTGGAGGTTTGTAGGGTTTCCAATTTTTTACATGTCATTATAGTTCATTCCAAAGTTGTGTGAGTAAGAGTCTCATATAACAAAGGTAAGTTTTAGATAAGCTAACTGCACATGATATTTCAGATCTTTATTGTCAAAGGGTCTAATATTGTACAAATTTAGGTCTAGACCGTATAAACTAGGTTTGGACCATACAATAACTTCATATGGTCCTACCCCTACTAAGTTTTCTAGTTCCATGATTGGTAATGAAGCATTTATAGTCTTTGATCATCTTATTTCACTATCTGACACATATAGATCCTTTGTATTATGTCTTGTACAACTAAGTTTCTCTATCCTCTTGTGTATATGAGTAATTATTTATCATTATTAAGTTTTACATGTATGAAAGCATTATTTTGATTATGAATGGTTAATGTTGAAAGTTAATTAATCATAATATTTTACCTATTACAAACCCTTAAATATTTCTAATTTTTGTGTAATAACATAACATATAATTCTATTATGGTGTAAACAACAACATACCTTACTTTAAAATGAGGCATATTACGGGTTTTTCAAACACATTTATGTTTATTTTAGATAAAGTATGAATATGGCACAGTATGAGGATATGCATATAGTTATTACATAACAATGTCTACTTAAGTAGACCATCATGCAATTTATATGGATTCACTTAGCAAACCTAGATGGTATGGATGTTTCACATGTCTTCACTCAGCATGCCTAATTACAATGTTTGGTTTACATGACATCACTAAGAATGCCTTATTTCTACAGATGATTCATGTGGCATCACATTGTAGGAACAATTGCTACTTTATTTTTATGTTGATTAAGTTTTCCCTCATATATATCATTAGGGGAAAGCATGTGTACACATTTCTTTCATTTGCATTTTTCAATTTATTCTTCCCTCACATACAACACGAGAGAAAAATAGGTGTACATGTTTCGTACTTTTAATTTTAATTTATATTATTTGTTGATTTTATATTAACATCTTGATTGGAAATAAATACATGGGTTTGCATGTGGTGTACATGATAGCATGTATGGTTATACACAAAATAGAGAAGGGAACACAAAAAAATCCATATTTTATATGCAATGTCCTCATGTAGGAGGTTTTCATTTCATTTTATATTTTAATCAAGTAATTATATTTCTAGATTAGAATGAGGGAAAATGTAGATGTACCTAAATATGAAATTAATTTTTTAACAATTAATATTTGATATTTATTTCAACCCATAAAACGTTGTGTACTAAATTGATTAATTCATACACATCCCTTTCTTAATCAACACTACATGCCACTTGGTCACACTTGTTATCTATTATTGACCAATCAAAATCTCATTCCCAAAATATGCAACACGTCTTTTGACATTTTCCCACCATCTCCAAGTAATATTTAGCATTGTGCACTGTGTCTCGATGAAGTTAGTCATGCTATAAATTTTTCTTGATTAAATTTCTCTTGAGTTGAGGAATTCATCCTCCAAATCTCCAACAATGACATTTTTAAATGTACAAGTTATGTTATTTGTTCATGTGTCATTAGAGAGGGTAATCATGTCGCAATCGTAAATTAGTTGTTGCTGCCACATTAATGTTCCAATGTAGGTGATGAATTTCCCAAAAAATTGTACTAATTTGTTAAAAGAAAGCACCATTTCTTAATAACCAAAATGAACAAAGACTATTGTATGATCACATCTTTCATGTATGATGTTTTTTTATAAGTTTAGCTTGCAATTTTGTTTATATCAACTAAAGAGTGTACAACTTTGGTCAAGGTTCCTTGTTCATGTTAACATTTTTAGGTCTTCTCCACCTTGATGCATGGACCTACATCATACTATTTACTTTTAACAGTTATCTCCTAAATTTTGAAAAACCACGCCTTCTTATAAAACTCCCGCTTGTCAATTATTTATATTCAAAGAATGCTCTTTTATTTAATTACATCTAAATATACTATTTAATATTTAATTAATCTCAATTACAATAAATATGATTAAGTACTAATACAAATATTTGAAATATGTCGAGAGATATCAATCTTGAGGTTCTTATCTTATATTTACCACATTCCACATCGATTAACAACTTTTTTATCTTTTCTACCAACTTCATTTTGATAGGTGAAAAATGGTATTTGATCTAGCTACACCACACTATCAAACTTGAAGCATATTTTTGGCAAAAAGACACACTCCAAACTTTAGTTTTTTTGAAACTTTAGGTGATGATTAATGGGAGTGAAATTTAAAATTGAGATTTCATGACGACATTCAAATAGACGTCAAACTTAAGATCATACATAAAAGTGAACAAATCACACCATTACACTCTACTTGATTACCATTATAGAATGCCTATCAATGTATATATGATTAATTGTAATGCAAAACAACTTTCTAGATTACAAGAAACACAATTTTTAAAGTTAAATATGTCAAATATTTTTATTGTTAAAGTGAGGTTTAAGAACACATGAATGGCCACTCAAGGAGGATTTTGTTTTACCATAATGGCCACTCAAGAAGGATTTTATTATACCCCTACACTACTCTCTGAGTCATTTATATTGTTCAATTATTTTATAATTGTTTTTACATCTGCATTTATTATTATATGAAATATTTTATTTTATTTAATGCTCTCAGATTTTCAAAGTTTGACATAGTATATATGTATATGGAAAAATTGTGTTTGAGTTTAGAGTTCCAATGTTTTGGGTAACACAGCTACACCCACCTTCAAGGACAAGAAGAATATAAATAATATAGATTACTGATAAATTGATTAGGATAAATATAATTAACGTGAAAAACAAAAGGAAACTAATAGGGAAATATTATTAACTCTTAGCATTTGTACTAAGCTAGTTGTTCTTAGAGTAGTTCTTATATGTAATCTTGTTTTTTGTAGTTGTGGTGGGTTGCTTTTATAGTTATGCATGCATGTTTATTGTTGATGGCTTGTACTGATAGTTTGTATTGTATTCTCTAGCGCGCTTCTTCTCCTACTGTTCTTCACAGTCTTTTAAGCTAAACTTTTTTCGTAATCAATATCGAAATAACAAACTCGTTAAATTATAAGCTAATTATTCATCATAAAAACTTATTACTAAAGAGTCTTCATTCTTAGAACTTCTATTATTGAAGGAAAAGATTCATTTCCTAACAATGAAGAAGCAAGCCATCAATCAATCCATTCTCAGATTTGGCCTCCAAAATACTAACATCATGAAGTTCCATCAGTAGGTAACATGGTTCATGAACTCAATACCTAGATAACTAACACATGTAAGACATATATTATAAACACACAAAAAAATTGTTTTCAATAGGCTCGGGACCGAGGTGCATATACTAGTACAAATATTTGGCTGACGCTTTTGTTTTGGGGATAAAGGAGAGAGGTCCCAATTGTCGGCCATTCATGGGTGCTTTTCAATTATTATGGTCCGTGGCCTTTTTGGCAACATCGTCAACCTCTAAACTTGCCATGATCTAATTATTAATTGTGTAGCTTGAAAAGGATGGTATACACCTTTATACGGCTTTACTTTAAGTTTCTCCAAATAAAAAATAGTTTTCCCCAAAAATTATAATCATTGAATAATTGGTTTTATTTTCTCATTGTATATGTACACCTACTTAACCCATCAATTACCACTATTAATTTTTGTATTGTCATAAAAGTTAAAAGTTGTAATTTGCATATTTGTTATCTATGTTTTTAAAGCCCTTTTCACCTAAATTGAAGAAAAATTAAAAAATGATGATGTCGTGATAATCAAATTAACTTTTTCCCTTTAGTCATTTTCAAAATATAACATATGTTTTATCAAGAAAATGACACATATATGATTAAATAGAAAAAATATAATAATATTTTAATTATTGAAAACTACATTTCTAAAAAGTTATATTAATCTATGCATGCATCATGGGACATTTATATTTTATTTTAATTTATTGGAATGAATATGCAATTAAAGTAGCAATGCAAGATCAAAACTCCTCATTCAATATATATGTAAACAAATTATTGACATGAATTAGTAGCTACACGACTCTCGTTGATAATAGTAACTTAATAGAGTAAGAGGCTATAAGGTGAAACACTAAATGTCACTTAGGTTATGCTCAATATCACTAATAAATAATTTACATCATGAGTGGTTTCTACCACTTGTAAGTCTTCTAAGTAATACTTTATGAATATTCGCTTGCTATAAATATTATTTGTATTGCATAAATAATCTCTCAACAATAAGAGATAAGGATCACAACATATTTAGTGATAATTAATGCTATTTATTTAGATAAATAATTGTAGCTATGGAAATTTGTATGATAATACGTAATTTCACGTCAATCAAGAGACACACGTTGGTGGTATACAACGAAACACTACTCCTAACAAATAAAAACCAAGCCTTAAAAAATAGAGACTATACAACAACCTGAATAACATATGGAAATGGTACACTAGCTTCATATAGAGTATGAACTTGCTAACTTCATATAGTAAGTGTTAAACTTATATGAAAGATAAGATCACTTGGCTCTTGTCATCAAAAACCTTTCTCAAATTTCTTAGATTTGGTGTGGATCTCTAGGACATTGCTCCTTTTGCTTAAAACCTAATCTAAATCCAACACCTCACAAACATGGAGAAATCACTTGGTAAAATATATCTAACACACGGGATCGTGGAATTCTAAATGTATCCCTTTTTTTAATTTACTACCAGGAACTCTCATTATTTGGGACCCATTTTACACTACTATCCATTTTTAAACAGATATACATGTGCAACAAATGTAAATAAAAATTATGCCTTGTATGATCACACATGTTAAATACCACCTTAACAAGTGACCCCCTTGTGCTTGTAAGACCGACATAGACAAAGGTTGTTAATGGGGGCATGTGTTATCCCTTCATATTATAAGCCCCCTTATGTCTTGAAAAAAATCTCAATCATCACTCGAGGTAAGTCAACAAACAATTTGGTTTATGCAACTATCCCCCATTTTATTTAAATGGATGCAAATAACTATTTTATTCTTGAATTTTATTGTTGGCAAGGGGATCCTATTTGAAATAATAAACTCCATTCTTACTAATTCAATAACATTCTTGATATTAATTTTATCCTTATGAATTATTTTCTTGATCATCATATATGCACTCATATATTTATAGGCTTCTTGATGGTAAATTACAACCTTATTTGTAAGCAAGACAACATATAACGAACGTGAAACCCAACAAAAAAACACCAAAATCTTAGATATTAACTATTAGGAGGTATAAGGAGTCGCAAGTGTGATAGATTTTTTAATATATAGTATGAAATTGTAATATCAAATTTTGTGTTAATCTAATCAAGATATTGCAATAGATAGTAGTCAAATATTTATAAATACTAAATATGGGAATACACTAAATGCATTAGTCCTACATTATGAAAGGATGTAATATTCGATCAAAAATCATTGTAATAAGTAGTAAAAAAAAATTCGGGTTATGGTTTGAAACATATTAATTAAAAATAGGCCTAACTTGTGTGACAGTGACCTAGAACTATCTAAGAAAATTGTGTAGGGTGACCTAATGATGTTAATAAATTATGAGATTATGAAACTAAGTGGAGGATATGTTCTTCCACTTGGAAAATGTGAACATTGTAATTCTGTTAAGTGGGTCCTCCGCTACTTTTACTGCATTCTTCCTCTATCACATACTATGACCACGACTTTAAATATGAGATATGTGTCAATATATTTGTGATAACTCTTTTATACCTATACAAATCTTCTCTTTTCTTCTACATAATGGTATGAAATTTTTTATTTTTGATATGCACTGTAATGACCACAAAACACTCCCACTAACATAGAGTTTTATAATATGATGCTAAAGTGGAATTAAGCCACATAATATCTCAATATCCTAGGTTGAAGTGGGGGTTAGAAAAGTGCAAATAAATATGGAGCCTTAATTCGGCGTTCAACACATGCGGATAATGTTTGACTTGGGTTTTAGTGCATGATGTGATATAAGGAAGCAAAGGATGGATGTATTCAAATTAGTATATCCTATTGTAATGTTCTCTAAGGGAAATATAGTTCAATGTTCGGCTCAAATACCTTCTTAGAATTTTCTTGGATAAGGGATGCCTAGGTGCACTTAATAGGTTAATGTGTGCATGTTTATATAAATGAATTGTGCGAATGATTTCCCGCTCAATAGATCCTAAGTTGATTGAGGTAGCTTGTGCATTTGATAATATGACCATTGTAATTACCACAAAAATTTTCATTGGAATTTAGAAATATTCATCGGCCAATCCTATTGTGGGTCTGTAAATTTTTTTAAGCCATGAGGTGCAACCTAGGAAAAGTAGTAAATACAACATATAATCATACATAAGGTATTTAAAAGTAAGGTTTAACTAATGTTACATTGATAAGTATTTAATAGGGGAGTGATATTAAAAATTCATCTGAACATCAAATGGGTTTTGGTATAACAATGTGTATGATGGTGTAAAAGTGTTTCCTAGTCATCCGACAAGGTTCCAATCCCAAGAGATACCTTGAATATAGGATGAGGTCAGGATTTTTTCCCAAGAAAATTTGGTGGAATGGAATCCCCTCAGTAATTTGAAGCTAATCCTAATAATTCTATGCACCTAACCCATCCAAGCTTCGGATTCAATAAAATAATTCATCATAACCTAGAAGTATCATTTCTACTAATAAACATTTTAATGAGACGATTGATAGTTACTATTTAGGGATATTTTTTTATTTTTATACATGAGTATTATAAGGGTTTAAATATAATTCCATGATCACAACCCTAATTAAGTTCACAACAATAACTAACATATAAAACACAAATGAAATAAAACAATCCATACATTTTATAACCTCTCCATCTCGTTTGAGCCTAAGTACACATATCATACATTTATTTGGAATGTCTTAGACGTATTTAGTTTTGATCAACAATTGTGTATATTACAATCTAATAAATTTAAATTATCACTAATATTTTATGAAATTATTCTTAGTGGATTATATGATACAAGGTAGCTAAATATTACTTATCATATACCAAATTGACTTTTATTCATGTAGAAATATGATATGTATTGGTGACATTGATCTATAGATTTGCACCCAAATCCTTATCAAGGATTTGGGATAAAGTCCTTGTTATCCAAAATGTACCCCTTGCTCATTTTGTGGCTAACTCCTTTCATTCTTCCCTCTCTTGTGCCTCAGTCATAATTTTTTGCTTTTCAGGCACTCAAAACTTTTTGGAAATGGCACCATTGGATAGAGCTCTTTCTCAGCTTTCCAGAAAGGTAAAGTTTTCCTCCTAACTCCATGTATTTTTGAAGTTATGGCCTGAGTGGAGTTTTTGTGGGAAATTTTCCCCTGAAAGGCCCGCAGCCAATGAAATGGCGCCACGTGTCCAAGGAAGTGGCGGGGGTCGGAGGAAAACTTGGTTTTTTACCAAGTGTTTGGAAAAATTTCAAAAGGGAAGATTTTCCCCATAGACCCACTGGCGAATCGGATCCCGCCACGTGTCTAAGGGGAGAAAATTGAAAATTTGACTAAGTGTTGGTGCATGAAGAATTTGGGAGGAAAATCCCGCAACCAATCATGTGGTGCCACGTGTCCTATGGCATCAGACCGGCGGAGCGCGGAGGAGAAGTTAGAATTTTGACGAAGTGTTTTTTCGTAAAAAATCAAGAAGAATTTTTTGCCCCAAAGACCCGCAGCTAATTAGGTTGTGACACGTGTCCCCGGGAGGTCGGAGCTATGGAGCACGGGGGAAGATTGGGATTTTTTCCCAAATGCTAAAATGAAAAGAAAGATGTTTGCCCCAAGGGCCCACGGCGAATAAGATGATGCCACGTGTCCTGGACTGGTGGAGGGTGGGGAGAATTTGGGAAATTTTCCCAAAGGAAAAGGAAGGGAATTTCAAAGGGAAAATCACCCCCCCAAGTGCAAGCCAATGGAATCTCGCCACGTGTCAGGTGGCGCCAAAAAACTCAAGACAAGCCCATAAGGAAAATTTGAAGGGGTAAAGCCCGCAGTAAATCACATTTTGCCACATGTCCGGGTCAAAATATGGATCAAATAGCGATGGAAAATTTTAGAGGAAAGGCCTGCATCCAATCAGCACCCGTCATGTGGCCTCAACTCATCGGCCTGATGGGGAATTTTTAGAAAATTTTCCAATGGCGAAAACAAAGGAAAATGAAGCATTAAAGGCCCGCGCCTAATCAAAGCATGCCATGTGGCACCTGAAATGGTGGATTGTGGGGAATTTTTGGAAAAGTTTCCAAATGACCAAAAGTGAAAAATTTTAAAAAATTTGCCTGCCAATCTGATTTGGCTTCGTTTTGCCCTAAAATTTCAAACGGCTATATATTTCGATCAAGACCTCAGGTTTTCATGTTCTTTATATCAATGGAAAGTTGGTGAAATTCTCTACAAGATTCCAGGGTCATTTTTTCATTTTGATGGAGTTTGGAGAGAGAAAATTGAAAAACGCCTCTGGCACGTGGTCATGGACAGAAATGACGTTTCAACCACCATTTTTAATGAAGAATGGCTCGCATTCTCTCCCAGCATGGCAAAAAATGTCAGGAGATGGGCTTGTAAGGATGCCCATGCTGTTTTACTACATTTTTGGTTGGTGGTTGAAGCTCTCCCATGTTTTCCCACGTTTCTCTCTCCTGGGGTCGTTTTTGCACTGTAAAAGCCAGATTTGGCTCATTTTCAAAGGGTTGAACATTTTTTTTGTATTACAGGCTCCCTCTTTCACCTTGAAAGTGATTTTTGTGAAAAAATCAGACCTTTTCCAAGACTGCAACCTATTTTTCCTCTCAGGTGTTGTAATGCAAGTGGTTTTTAATGTTAAAATGACAATACAGGCTTTGTGAATGAGTTTTTATCCTCTATTTGTGTTGTTTGATTCATTTCTGACCCTCCATTACAGTTATCAGTTTGTGCATGAAGTTTTGTTACATTTTTATGAACTGTGTCAATCTGCAGAAGTAAAAAATGCTCACCACTCCTTTGGTGCATCACCTTATTAGCACTAGTTTCAATTTTTTGCATTCTCTATCTCTGTCCACTTTGGAATTTAGAGTAGTTTTTTGAGTTTGAAACCTCTGTATAACTTGTAAGTGATATATCTGATCAGAGGAGTTGAGGAACCAGCCTCTAATCTGGAGATTCCTCTCCCATTTTACAAGTCCCACACTTGGGGAAAGGATTCAATGTTGTGCAATCACACTGGATGTCCAAGATGTCAAACTAGAAGTCTGATCAACATCCAGGGGTGTTGCTGATTTGCAACAACAGTTTTGGCACGCCCGGTGGGACCTTAGAGGTCTTCATCTCATTGCAACAAAATTGATGTGCATTTGTTACAAGTTTCTTGCTTAAAAGAGCCCTAAATTACACATCTGACGACTCCAAGGAAGAAGAATCAGCTTGTTTTAGCAGTGCAGACTTGAAAACTCATGAGAAGAATCACCACAAGGAAGAGTTGGAGAAGAAGAGGTGTTTTTTGAGTATTTGTAGTTATCTCCAAGAAGAAGGCAAAGAGGGAGGAGAATTCAAAGGTCTCCATCTCCACCAAACAGAACTCTATCAACTCCTCCACCTGGTAGGCCTTTCATTCAATCAACAAGGGTTCTAAGGCCAATCAGAATGGCACAAAACAACCCCTATGTCAACTTCACTGGCAGCAGCCCACTTGCTCTCAATGCACAAAATCCAATCCCAGTTGCAGCATTGAAGAACATTCCATACTTTACTGGAGAAAATCAGACCACTCCTGGTGATCATGTCAAGGATATTGCCAATATTTGTGCAATCCATGAGATCAATGAGATGCAAGTTACTGTCAAACTGCTGGCATCTTCATTCAAAGGGAAAGCTTTGCAATGGTTCTGGAGTCTTGCCTCAGGTTCTATCCAAAATTGGAACTAGATATTATAGCCCTCCATGAGCAGTTTGGAGAAAAGGGGGACAACTTGTCCCTTTTGGAGCAGCTGACAACCATCAAGAGAGCTCCCAATGAGCAACTAACAGACTTCAACTTCAGATTTCAAATGACTTGGGAGATAATTATAGTGGAAGTAAGGCTAGCAGCAGAAGGTGCTTTTCTATATTACCTTAAAGCTTTAAATTATAATATTTCTATGTTAATTCAATCCATGGGAGGCACAACCATCCTTGTTGCTTATAGCATTGCCATTAGAGCTGAAAATTGTTTGATTCAAGCTGGCAAGCTAGCTCCTAGGCCTCCAATGCCATTGTTTCCAAGTTTAGAAAGCCCAAGTACTAGCCAAGTGCCTATTTTAGCCCCTATTCCCAGTCCTAGGAATCAGAATTTAAGTGAAGCTTCTACTTCATCTTCTAGCACCTCAAATGAACTTCAAGAAGTCATGAAGCAATTGCAAAATTTGGGTAATGAGCTGGTTACACTCAAGAGATAGCAAGCCCAAGGTTTTAGACCTCCCTTCCAGCCTCAAGCTCAGCCTAACAGGTAAGCCATACCAACCTCAAAGACCATCCAATCTAGTTGCAAATTCAAACCAAGCAAGACCTCCTGCCAAAAAACCATTTCAACCCTATAATCCCAATGCTATATTTGCCTCTAAGGCATTAGTGCCAGTGCAAAACAACATAGCTCAAGGGTATGATTTGTGTTTCCCATGCAATGAACCTCACAACCAGTCTATGTGTTTCAACGGTACCTTAAATCAAGCATTAATGGTGATAACTACTGGTGTGGAGGGTGAAGGTAGTCAAGGAAATAACCAACAACAAGAAACATTCCAGCAGAAATCGGCTCCAAATGATACCACGCTTGTAAACTGGAAGGTAGGAGATTTTTTTAGCATGAATCAAACAGTTTCCCAAAGTGTTGCAGCTAACACAAGGTCAAAAAGGAGGAATTTGGGTGAAGAAAAACCATTGGATCCAAATCATCCACAAACTCCTACTATTCCACAAATTATTGGCAAACAAAATTCAGTTCCAAACACACAAGGGCTGCCTAAGACAGCTCCTAGGCCAGCTCAAATGCCAATTATTGCTGCCCATATGCAAGGAACGAATATGTAGGCCAAGGGACAATAAAGAGATGCTTCATCTCCATTCAAAATCATTGATCAGATGAAGAAGACTAATGTAAACATATCAATGTGGGAATCACTATCTATCCCAGGCCAAAGAGATTTGCTACAAGCTACCATGAAGGACTGGTCAGCTTCAAATCAGCAAGTCCAAATGCAAGAAAAGGTGTTCACAAATGCTGCCCAGCCGGAAGGGAATCATGGAGGACAACAAGGTAAAATGTTGAAGCCCCCTCCATTCTATGTTTCATTGATCATTGGAAACCAATTAGTACACAATTGCATGATTGATTTTGGGGAAAGTAGCTCAGTAATGCCCAAGCAAATAGTTGATCAGTTGGGAATTCAGTATGAAGTCATATCCAAAGGGGTAGTGCAATTGGATGGGACAACAGTAACAACAGTTGGAGTGATAAAAAACTTGAGTCTTACCTTGCATGCCTACCCCAACATTGTTGTTTTACAAGATGTCTCAGTAATAGACCTTCCACCACTCTTTGCCCTATGTCTGTCAAGGGATTTCACAGCCAAGATTGGAGGTTACTTATCTACTGATTGGACACACATGTTGTTCAGAACAAGATATGGAACTAAAGCCACAATTAGATCTGAACCTATTGCAAACTTTCACATTGAGCCTTACACTCCAAGTCAGATCAACACCAATTGTTCAACGTTTGATCAAGAGGATTATCCAAGCACTGATGAAACTGACACCAAGGTAGGAAGCATCCCAGATCTAACTCTTGATGAATGGGAAAATAAGGTGCATGCTTTTGATCCTTATCAAGAAATAGAAGAATCTGAGTTAGGAGTCTATTGCATGCATGAAGAAAATCAGCCTATTCCTAGCATCACCAAGCCAGACCACAAGGATGACAATGAGGTATGGCAGTTGTTTTTTGATGGATCAAGGAGTAGACAAGGTGCAGGAGGGGGAGCTATGCTGGTTTCCCTTCAAGGAGTTAAGTATTATTCAGCTTTTAGATTTCATTTTGCATGCTCTAATAACAATGTTGAATACGAAGCTTTGATACAAGGATTGCATTGGTCAATCAAGAGAGGGATAAAGAACTTGCAAGTCTTTGGTGATAGTGAGTTGATTGTCAACCAAGTTAAGGGGTGACATACTATCAAGAATGATCTACTCAAGTGCTACAAAAACAGGGTGTGGGACCTCATTAAAGATTTTGAGGGCTTTGGCATAAAATCCATTCCTAGAAAAGAGAACCAAGCTACTGATAGGCTTGCAGCAGTTGGGGCAGCCTTTGACGTTGTTGAAAGCATTCAAAAGGACAAGGTATAGCCAAACATCCATGTGATTGTGAGGCCTTCAGTGTCAGACAACAATGTAAGTTGGCAAGTGTTTGAAAATGATCAGCAAATCATCCATTTCTTGCAAGAAGAGGCTGAGTTCTCAGCTAAAAATCAGGAAAAGTTGGAGCAGTAGTATGGTGACCAAGTGGTACAGCTGAGAACCAACAAACTTCCAAAGGGACTTATTACTTTGGAGTCCATTTTCAATCCTAATGATCAGTTTAGGAAGGAGAAAGCAAACATTCAAGTCAAGGGAGAAGATTCAGTGTCCATCTCGGTGGAAGAAGGAAAATCACTCCAAATTGGTAAGATGACAACTGAACAAGAAAGGTATGAGTTCATACAACTTTGTCAAGAATTCCCTGATGTGTTTGCCTGGAGCTATGAAGATTTGAAAGGTTTCAATCCCAAGTTAGCTCAACACACCATTGAATTGGATCCAAGTACTAAACCCATCAGACAAAAAAAAAGGCCAGTCAATCCACACATGGAGCCTCTCATGAGAAAGGAATTGAATAAGTTGATAGAATCAAGAATCATATTCCCTATCAAGCATTCTAGTTGGGTAGCCAACTTGGTTCCAGTTAGAAAGAAGAGTGGGGAAATCAGATTGTGTGTTGACTTCAGAGATTTGAATAGAGCATCTCTCAAGGATCATTACCCACTTCCTTCCATGGAGTAGATTTTGCAAGTTGTTGCTGGTTCTGAGAGGTTTTCATTACTTGATGGCTATTCAGGGTATAATCAGATTATGGTGAAAGAAGAGGATCAGTTCAAGATAGCCTTTAAAACCAAATGGGGAAATTATGCATACATGAAAATGCCATTTGGGATGTCCAACGCTGGAGCTACTTTCCAAAGAGCAATGGACATGGCGTTCAAGGGTTTGATTAACAACATTGTGATGATATATCTTGATGATATCACTGTTTTTTCAAAAAATGCAACAGACCACCTCTTTCATTTGAGACAAGTGTTCCAAAGGTGTAGAAGATTTGGAGTATCCTTGAATCCTAAAAAGTGTATTTTTCTAGCCCATGAAGGAAAAATCCTTGGCCACATTGTCTCCAAAGAAGGATTAGCAATTGATCCAAAAAGAGTTGAAGCCATAAGAGCACTACCATTGCCAAGCCACAAGAAGGCCCTTCAAAGTTTCTTGGGGAGAATAAATTTTGTTTGGAGATTTGTCCCAAATTTTACAGCCCTAGTCAAGCCTATCACCAAGATGTTAAAGAAAAGCATGGCTTTCAAATGGACAACAGAGGGTAAGGAAAGTTTTGAAGCAATCAAAGAAGCCATCTCTCAAGCCCCAACTCTCATTAACCCGGATTTCTCCAAGGATTTCATCCTCTATGCATTTGGGGGTGATGATACTATTTCTACAATTTTGGTACAACAGAACAAAGACAATGATGAGCAGCCAATTTCTTTCTTCAGCCAAAGCCTGGAGGATTATGAGGTGAGATATTCTTTCATTGAAAAGCATGTTCTTGCAGTAATCAGAAGCTTGAAGAAATTCAAGCATCTAGTTTCAAACAACAAGGTTCAGTTGTTGGTTTCTCATGTGGGAGTTAAAGACTTCCTCCTCAACAAAGACTTGAATGAAAAGAGAGCAGGTTGGATTACTCGTGTCATGGAGTATGACATTGAGATCAAAGTCACCAAGTTGGTCAGAGGAAAAGGATTGTGTGAGCAGCTGGTTTTGAGCAAACAAAAGGAAGCATGCAATGAGAAGGAGGTTGTTTTGGCATTGCAAGACAACCATGAGCAAGGAAGCACTCAAGAAGAGAATGATGGTGTCCTCACTCCTTGCTGGACACAAGACATAATGCACTTCTTAAGCACAGGTCTATTCCCTCCAGAGATGAACAAGACCAAAATAAGACACTTCAGATTGCAGGCTGTCCCATATGCCCTTGTTGATGGTATTTTGTTCAAAAGGGACGTGAATGGAGTGTTGCTGAGATGCATTGGTACAAATCAGATTCATAAGGTGTTGGAAGAGTTCCATGGTGGACCAGCTGGTGGTCATTTTCCACCAAGAGTGACAGCCCCAAAGATCATGAGGGCTGGTTATTATTGGCCCAAGATTTTCAATGATTGTTATGCATGGATCAAGAGGTGCAATAATTGTGCATTCTTCACAGGTAAAGGGAGACTAGCTGCCCTTCCATTACATCCAATTTCAGTTGACCAGCCATTCATGCAATGGGGTTTGGACTTCATTGGAATCATTAATCCCAATTAAATCCAAGGGCACAAATGGATTTTAACAACAATTGATTACTTCACCAAGTGGACTGCAGTAGTAGCACTTAAGGAAGCAAATGAATCTAGCATCCTAGATTTCTATGAGGGAATAGCAACCAGATTTGGCATACCTGCTACAATAATATCAAATAATGCATTGGCATTCATTGGGTCCAAGGTGACTGAATGGGCTGTCAAGAATGGGATCTACCTAAGTACTTCATCAAACTATTACCCTCAGGGTAATGGCCAGGATAAATCTACAAACAAGAACTTGTTGAGGATCATTAGGAGGACTCTTGATGAAAATAAGAGGTCTTGGCATACCAAATTGAAATCAGCCTTATGGACTGATAGGATAACTCCCAAGAGATCTACAGGTAACTCCCCATTCAAGCTTGTTTATGGGAGAGAGGTAATCTTTCCCATGTCACTTGAGTTGCCAACATTGGAACTCATGAAAGAGTTGAAGTTGTTGGAGTTTGGGACCATGGAGGTTAGATATGCAGAGTTGATGGAGCTCTAAGAAATTAGAAGTCAAGCATCCCAAGCGATGGAGAAGGATCAAGCCTTGATCAAGAATACCTTTGATAGGAAGGCCAAGGATAGATCTTTCCAAGTTGGAGATCTAGTGTTAAAATGGGATACAAATAGAGAAAAACTGGGAAGGAATTCAAAATTTGATGCCATTTGGAGTGGCCCATACATGGTTACAAAATGCTAAGGACAGCAATGCTTTCCAATTGTCTTCATTGGATGGTGAAGAACTGCAGATTCCAGTCAATGGGATCTATCTAAAGCATTGCTACTGAAGGGAATTCTCCACCTTGTACATATTAGCTTAGATTTTCATTCCTCCAAGTGCTTGTGCACATTGTTTTGCTGTAGATTAGCTTTGCTTTTCCTAAGTGCTTTGGCACAAGCTTATTGTTCCTGGAAATGTGTGTTACAGGCCTTGCTCAATCAGATGGTGTTCCATCCTCCATCTTCCTCCTTGTAGTGTTCTAGTCAGTTGGGGTACTATTGGTCGTCAGATAGGACTTTTTAGAAGAGCAACAGTCAGGGGACAAGAAGTCCCTCCTCTTTAATGGGAGAGGTTCCCTTATTCAGAAACGAACTTATTTACAAATGTACAGAACATTGTTTTATAGTCAAACTTGGATTTTACGAAAGTGTTTTCCACAAGGATCATCAATTACACAAGGACTGAGGAAAGTGAATAAGGAGGTGAGCAGAATAGCAACATTCAAAATTATAGATAGCAGAATAATTCCTCGTGTATGCGAAGCTTCAAAGAATTTAAGACAAGATCATTTGCGATGGCTGAATGAGATTAAATTTAAAGACACAAAGTTCCATAAATAACCTTCTTCAGATTTATTAATCAAGGACACAAAGTTCCTTCTTGGTTGTACAAGATCACTGTATTTGCAAAACTAAACAGTATGCAATCAGAGAGACTAATGAGTTAGGAACAAAATGATCTCCACAATATTAAAGGAAAACACAGAGATAACAAGAATTAGATAGACAAAGAATAAAAAGCCCTTTTGTATTGATTTCTTTAAGATCTATTTACACTTTCAGTAAATATTCCAACTTCTTCCTCCTTTCAAAATGGCATGGAAAGTCCATTATATAGCTTACAAGTCAGTTACTCTCCGTAACCGTTTCTTTTAATTAAAGAATAGTTAAAGATTGCCCATTGCAATACCTTAACTAATTACAAGGAATACGAAAAGAATGGGAAGAAGAGAAAAGAAAGGAGAAGGAGACAGGTGGCCAGCTATTGGGAGGGACCCACTGTCTTCAGAATCCGCTGCCTGAATTTCTTCAATGACTCAGCTATATCTCTACCATGAGGGACTGACGTGTTGGCTGCAAACTGAGTCCAAAATCCCAGACATTTCTCCATCTCTTTATAAAACTCGATGTGAGTATGATAATCTTTGTTTTCTTCTTCAATGGCAGACTGAAGAGAACAAATTTCCTTCATCTTTTCCTTAGAGATGGAGCTTTCCTTGAATAGATGATCTTTGACAAAAGCTCTGAACTGAGCTTTGATTTCTTGCAAGGACAGGGAAACACCAGAGTTTTCATCCTGAAGATGACAATGTATATCCTTGAAAGCAGCAACAGCCAGTGTCTTGAAAGCTTCTCCCTTCTGCCAAGTGTTCTTCATTTCTCCCACAACTTCCTCCAAAACTCTGATCTTCCACTCCACACTGTAGACCCAGGATTTTGATAGATTGTCCTTAGCATCATCGAAAATCTTATTCGCCAGTAAGATGTTCTCATCTGTTTGTCCCATAAGGCGAAGGTCTACTATACAACTGCTCCAGATTTTTAGTTCTTTATCCATAGTATTGATAGTGGAGGAGAGCTTCAATTGCACACTACTCACCTTTTCGTGGAGTTTGAAAGCTTCATCGATGAAGTTTAATCCAGCAACAAGCATTTCATCCACCATGGCTTCAATAGCTCTGCCATAGACAGAATACTTGTGCATATCTTTGATACTTTGCACTTCATCTTGGCTTAGAATGACAGGAGGTGGAAGAGTAGTCAATGGGGTAGGGTCCAAGACTTTATCCTTAGATAAAAGAGACTTGATGAAACCTGTGAGAATCTGGGCTTGCTCTTCCAACTGTTCAATAGTTTGCTGCCCTTTCTCTACCCTTCCAATGACTCTTGAGACTATTTCCTGGAGGTTGTGAATTTCACCTTCAGGAGTAGACTCTCCCATAGGGATTCTTGAAAGCTCCAAGTTAGATGTCAGCAAGTCTGATTCTGATTTGTCTACTGTAGGCTTAGCAATCTCCAAGAATTGCTGACCTTGGGCATCAGACACAATTCTGGAGGTGGTTCTGGCTTTCTTGGCACGAGAAGGAGTGGTGCCCAACAAGGCTGCTACAGCATCAAAATTTGGTCCCAAGCTTTGAGAGGAGGATTTCCTCTTCCTTTTGTCAACCAGAGGTTGCACCCAAGCAAAAGAGGAAGAAGAATCTGCAGGAGGGGCAAGGGGACCAAGAGACAGGGAGCTCATGACACTCAGGGTCTACGCAGATGTTGACTCAAGCTGAGACTTGAGTAGAGCACTGGAGGCAATGGCAGTAGAAGAATCAATAGCACCCAGAAGTTCAGTGCTCTAGACCTCTTTGTCCTTATCTGCTGGGTCTTCAGGAACATTTGCAGGAGTGGGCATCTCACTTTCTTCACTTTCACTGAGAACAATGATGTTCTCTGGCCCTATAGGAAACTCTACCTGTTTTCTTGGAGGATCATTCTCTGCAGGTTCCTTCTTTACCTCTTTGAGTTTCTTCCTGTATACCTGGGTAGATGGAGAAGGAGTAGATTCTACAGGTCCCTGAGCTGTTGAGGCAGGAGGGGTTTTCAATGGTGTTCCAGACTCTGGAACTGATGCCTCTCTTATGGGTGTCGAATCATCCTTAGAGATAGATTCTCCTGAGTGCCTCTTGAATTCTCAGATCTTCTTACTGAACCAGACCCTAGTCCTGATTAAGACTGGAGCAAGAATCTCAGCCAGATCATCTCTCTCTTTCCTGTTCCAATCTAGGTCCTCCAGAGGGGTGTGCTTAATCACATTTTCATACTCATAAGAGTATAGATCAGAATTGTCATCCTGGAGACCTTCAGGAACTTGGTACAGACTGAGTTCTTGGATCAATTGCAGGGAGAACCTGCCACAATGCCTTCTTCTGGCTTCAAAATCATCTGCACAGTCAGCCCAGTAGTCTTCTGTATCTACCCTATGATGATAGACTATCTTGATGTTCTGTTCAATGAACTTCTTCAAGTCAAAATAGGTTCTTGGCTTGAAGAAATGAATAGTGATAGGGACCAGGGCTCTTTCTATGTTCTAAGCATCCAGAGCTGTTTTGCATGTGTAGTTTCCCAGAGAGATGGGAAAGTGCAAGCCAGAAATCTTCTTGTCTTTGCAAGTTCTGTGCAACTTGTCTAGTTGCCTGCATATTTCAATCAAGGCCATTTTGTCATTGCAGAACATGGGAAGCCGCAGAGGGGTGCTTTCATAGCCAGCAAGCCAGATATAGGAAAATTTCCTGAATTGAATGAAATAGGCTCCATACTGCGATATCAGGTTCATGGCTTCATCTGAAAACGTTCTTGCAGTATCACCTTCGAGCAATCTGACCACGTACATGGTGAAAGCATCATTGACCCTTCTGAAATTGCGGTTGTTGGTCTCCAAGGTGAACTGCGGGCAATAGGCATACACTGGATCATCTTTGTGTGCATCTATATAGGAGAAACCAAACCACTGCCTGGATGCTGCTAGGGTATACATCAGGTATGAAGTCATATAGAACTTCTTTGTTTGCCGGACGTTGGATAGCTGCTCCGCCAAATTCATACTGATGATCTCTGCCCAGTTGATATTTTGTGTTCCCTCGCACACCATGCTGATGAGCGGGCACATCCAGAAATGAAACTCATTAGTGGAGGGCAAACCCATAACTCGAGCCAGCAGGATTATGAAGTCTGACAGTTCCTCATTGAAATCTGCTCGGAAGAGGGTTTTGGTTAGGCGAGAAGCACCTTTCTTAGGGTTCTTCAACCAAGACTTCGCCACTCGCGTCTTATATTTGTCACTGTCTTGGTCGAACATAGCCTGTGCTTGATCCCGGGAGATGACTATAGCATTGTCCATCTCCGGAATCCTTAGAGCAGCGCAAATGGCGGTAGCGTCCAGCTTGGCAATGAGTTCCCCATGTACATTTGTCAATTCGCTCGAAGCGGGGTCGAAGTGAGCTCCACATGAAAGCACTGTATCAGCACACTGTACTGAGATTGGGAATCCTCTGGCAAAAGCTAAACCACTATCATTAATCATCTGTGCCATTGGTGTAGGGTTTGCATCTGTCATTCTTGCCCAAAAATCGCCGAAGTCGAGATGACGAGCTTCACTGTCCCCTATATTGCTAACGGCAGACTCAAGCAGAGAAATTTGCTCCTGTCCCTGAAACTTGATCTTCATAGTGATAGTCTCAGAGCTGTAACCTAGACTTCTGGAAGGAATTTGCAAATGGAGGGGGTATCACGCAGGTTTTCAAATTGCAAGGGTTTGAGCAAAAGATAGCATGGAAGCAATGCGAAAAATGCAAAGGGGAATGCTCGTTATATAGCCGTTTGGAGAGAGGAATGACTTTAATGCGCATTGAATACACAACCACCAATTTGAAAAGCATCATACTCGGAGTGAGTGGGAAAAACTAAGTGTGAATGACACTTGGTACGCTTGGGACATGTGAGACGTGAATGCGCGAAACACGCAGCTCGGCCGGTTCGGGCGAAACAGGGAGAGGACGCACAAATGCATTTGGGACAAATGGGACGAAAATGTGTGAAGTACGCGATTCGGGTGTTTCGGCCGAAATTGGAACAAAGGGCCCGTTTGGACTTGGGACATTCGGGACAAAAAGTTCTGAAGTACGCGACTTGACCGGCTCGGCCGAAATTGGGAAAGCTCGCACTTTTTAAAATGGGGCAGTCGGGACAAAATTGCGCGAAGGACGCGGTTCGGGCAAATCGGCTGAAAATGGGAAAGCTCGCACTTTTTAACTTTGGGACATTTGGGACAGGAAAGTGTGAAGTACATGGGAAGGATGATTCGGCTGAAATTGGAACAACATGCAAAATAAGTTTTGGGACACTTGGGACAAAACTCTCCGACGGGCCCGAAAATGGGACAGCTTCGGGGATTTCGGCTGGTCGGGTAACAGAATGCACTTTTATACTTGGAACAGATGGGACAAAAAGTTCCGACAGGCCCGAAAATCACACAAAATGACCCAAAACACAGATTTTTTCAATTTCACGACTAAGTTAAACTCAAAATTTTGAAAATTTTACTCTTATCAGAGCGGGGAATTTTGAGTGGACAACAGCTGGCTCCTTCTGGGGATGACTTGGTATAAATTCATGGAATGAGACAAGGCAAGAACTTAGATAACTCGGTGAAGCAGACCAGTGCCTTATCCATTGGGCAAAGGAGTCAAAAACAAACCAACACAGAGGGCAACACACACAACAACAGAAGGGGAAACACACCGAAAGCAGAAAAGCAAAAACACTATACAGAATATACAAAGGGACTCCCTAGTCACCTAGGAATTGAACAACTTCAAATACTGCCCACTATAAGGAAGTGGGAGGGGAGAACCATCCATGTAATCAAGATAGAAAGGGTTCTTACCAGCAAAGTGTCTTATCTTGAATGGTCCGAGCCACAGTGAATCAAATTTTCCATGGCTGCCACGAGGTTCATGTCTTTTGTCCCATAACAGCACGGTATCTCCAACTTGGAACTCTCTGAACCTAGCTTTCTTGTCAAACATAACCTTTACCTTCTACTGGTGAGCAGATATCCTGTCAGCAACCTCCAATCTATCCTCGTTCAGTTTGTGCAGGTACATGATTCTTTTATCCAGAGCATCACTGAAACTAGTATCCTCAATGGCCTTCATCAGGTGTAAGGCTGGCAGTTCCACTGTCACTGGCAATTGAGCTTCTACTCCATACACCACTTGAAAAGGGGACATTCCAATGGCTCTTTTGGGTGTGACCCTGTCTGCCCAAAGAGCATCATAAAGCTTCTTATGCCAGTTTCGCTGAGATTCATTGACCAACTTCCTTATGATAGTCACCAGATTTTTGTTGGTGGATTCTGCTTGTCCATTTCCCTGGGGGTAATAATCTGAAGAATGAGCCAGAGAGATGCCATACCCATAGCAGAAATCCATTATCTCAGTTGAGGAAAAGTTCGAAGCATTATCTGTTACAATCTTGTTAGGTACACCATACCTTACCAAGATGTTCTCTTTGATGAAGTTGCATACAACTTCAGAAGTAGTGCTCTTGACTGGAATAGCTTCCACCTTTGGTGAAGTAGTCAGTGGCAGTTAGCACATGCGTGTGACCAGCACTAGAAACAGGGTTCAGTGCACCAATGAAGTCTAGACCCCACTGCTGAAATGGTTCCTCAATCACAACTGGCTTGAGAGGTAAAGATGCCAATTTAGGTCTTCCCACAAAGGTATGACAAGCTTCACATTTATCCACCCACTTGGATGCATCTCTAAACAAGGAAGGCCAGTAATATCCTCCCCGGAGTATCTTGTGAGCTGTGACTGTTGATGAATAGTGCCCTCCACATGCCTGATCATGGAAAGCTGAGAGTAACTTTCTCTGCTGCTCCTTGTCCACACACTTCAAAAATCTCCCATCTAAACCACGCTTGAACAAGGCATTTTCCCATAGTACATATTGTGCTGATCTCAATTTAACAGTCCTCTTTTCCTTGGCAGTTAAATGAGAGGGGCATTCCCCATAGGTGAGAAAATGGGCAATGTCAGAATACCATTCATCGACTGAACTAAGGAATAGAACAGTAGGAATGTCAGCTTTCTCCTCCAGCAACTCATGTTTGGCTCCTTCAGCAATGAGCTCACAAAGACCCTTTCCACGAACCAACTTGGTTGGTTTGATATCAATGTCATACTCCTGGACTTTAGCCACCCAGTTTCCTCTCTTGGACCCAAATTCTTGCTGTGTAAGAATTGGCTTGACAGTTGTATCTGGAACCAGCACCATAGAGTGAGAGTTGAGGATATAGAAACGGAACTGCTTGACAGCTTTGACTACTGCAAAAGCATGCTTCTCCATCATGGTGTATTTCAGCTCATGATTCTTCAGGATATAGCTCATGAAGGCAATTGGTAGCTCATGTCCATCAGAGTCTTCTTGGGTTAAGACAGCAGCCAGGGTATTATCTGTAGCATAGCAATAGATGATGAAATCTTTGCTGAAGTCAGGACAGGCCAAAACTGGAGTTTTAGCAATAGCTTTCTTGATACCCTCAAAGTATTCCTTTCCTTCAGAAGACCAACCAAACGTTTGCTTCCCTTTCATTATCTGAGAGATGTTCAAAGTTAATTCAGCAAAATCAGGGATGAATCTTCTTAAAAAATTGATCTTACCGAAAAAGGAATGCACGCCTTTTTTACTGGTTGGGAGAGGAATTTGCTGGCTGGCTTGAACTCGTTCAGGATCAATCTTAATACCATCCTTGGAGACAATGTGCCCTAATAGTTTTCCTTCTGTAACACAGAAGACAAATTTTTTAGGATTTAAAGAAATCCCATGCTCTCGGCATCTTTGCAGAACTGTTTCCAGGTGGTCGAAGTGATCTGCTCTTGTCTTTGAAAACACTGTCAGATCATCAAGGTATATGACAATACATTTCCCTTTCAAGCTTCCAAAAGCCAAATCCATAGCTCTCTAGAAAGTGGCACCAGCATTAATCAGCCCAAAAGGCATTCTCTTGTAGGCAAAGGTACCCCAAGGAGTGGTGAAGGCTGTCTTGTGTTGATCTGCAGTATCAACCTCTACCTAATTGTATCCCGAGAACCCATCAAGCATAGATAACATTTCAGATCCTGTTACTGCTTGCAATATTTGATCCATCATAGGCAGAGGGTAGTTATCTTTCAGAGAAGCCTGATTCAGGTTCCTGAAATCAACACAGATGCGGATCTCACCATTCTTCTTCCTAACAGGCACAATGTTTGCAATCCACGTTGAATGGTGAATGGGAAAAATGATTTTAGCCTTCAACAATTTCTGAATCTCCTGAAATATAGTGTCAGCTATTTTGGGATTATACTTCCTTTGTTTCTGCTTGAAAGGCTTGATTCCTGGTTTGAGAGGGATAGAGTGCTGCATGTCTTTTGGCTTGAAGGCTTTTAGATCCTCATAAGAATATGCAAGAACATCCTTATACTTCCTTAGAAGATCAATTGCTTTTCTCCTCTCGTCGGTTGTGCAACATTTCCCAATATTTACCAGCTTGGGATCAGTAGAACTCCCTATATCAATCTTATCATACTCAGCTGATTGCTGAGGTTCAGTAGAAGCTTTAGATTTTACATATCTGTCATGTTTATCAAACAACTCCTCCAAACTCACCAAACCTTTGGGAATATTTTTTCCTTTGAGTTTAATGCATCCTTCCTGATCTGTTTCTTCTCCTTGGGTGACAGCTTGGTCAGAGGACACACTCTCACGAGGCAGGTTGTCACTTCCCTCAAAATACAGTTGCTCAAAATTCCCCTTGAGTTCCAAGAAGGAAAGCAAATGCTGGTCATCGTTGAAAACTTGCCAGTTATTAGTATTGTCAGGTACACTAGGCCGATGGACCATTTCAATAGTGAACTTATCCTGAGAGAACTCAGGATGGGGAATCAGTAGTGACCCTGAGACAGCCAGTGAATCAGCCCTGCTGTTCTTTTCTCTGGGTATTGCTTCAATGGAGAAAGCGTCAAGGAATTCAATTGAATCCCAAACCTGATTCCGGTAATGCTTCAGCCTCCCATTTTTTACCTGAAAAAGACTTCTAACTTGCTTCACAATCAGCTCTGCATCACCACGAGCCAGAAGATTTTTTTACACCTCGTTCTTTGGCCACTTGCAGTCGAAGAATGAGAGCCTCATACTCTGCGGTGTTGTTAGTGTTCTCGAACTGCAATTTAAATGAAAAAGGGTGTAGGCATCCTTCAGGTGACACTAGCAGGACACCAGCTCCAGAACCAGCCGAGGAACAACTTCCATCAAATTCTAAAATCCAAACACCATTGGGATCTTTGGGTGATACTTTGGAGGATTGGATTTCATCAGGGGACAGAATCATGTAATTACCATGACCTATGTCTTCATAGAGTATTTGTGCCTTAGGATCATCCGTTTTCTGCACAATATACTCAGATTGTTTCTCAGGGAGTAACTTCTTCATTTATCCATTGACAGGTATGAGTGCGTGTGACCAATCCATTTGAATCTCTCCACCCACATCTTTATAGAAGTTCCTACTTAGCAACATTCCATAAGAAGGAGGAATGTCTGCTACTAGGATGGTAGCCAAGACTTTCTTTTCAGGTAAAGTAGCAAAAGCCACTTGTGCATCTTTAATCCTTCCAACCAAAGGCACTTCCTTACTTTCCATGGAGTAGCAAGATCCATAAGTACGAGTGAGGGTCAAGCCTAAAGCATGAGCTACTTTAGCAGGCATCACGTTATCTGAGGCTCCGGAATCTATGACACAGTTAGTGAGCCTATGGCCAGCTATAAGAACTGTTACATAAAAAGGCTTGATTTTGTCTCCAGGCGAGGTGACAGCAGCTACCAGACTAGGCTGTGGTGCAGAAGGAGGAGTGGGCAAGAGGCCTTTAGAGGTGGTCTTGGAATGGGAATTAACAAATTGGATCATCTTGGAAAAAGCTTTGGGATGGGTTTGGTAGTATTCAGCTTCTGAAATTTGAACCTTAGTCCTTTTTAGATGATCCACAATATCAAAGGATCCAGAGGTAGATGGGCCATCATCATTTGAAATTCTAGGCTTATCAACCTTAGGAGAAAAAGAAGAAGAAGCAACTTTGGTAGCAGGATTGACAGTACTTACCTTTGGTGCAGATGAGGTAGGGATAGGAGATCCTCTTCTGGCAATTACAGGAATAGTTGCCGGCTGCTCCTTAGATTTCTTCATGGGCTGTGTTACTTTCTCCTTCTGCCTTGTCTGTTCTCGAGTCATGACAGCAAATGATTCACTGTTCATATCTGCTACCACTTCATCATAGTTATCTCCATCATCAGTGCCTTCGGTGGTAAAGAAATTAACCCGAGATCCTTCGAGTTCTTCCGCCTCATCATCAAATTCCTCCAGAAACTCCTCACGAGCTTCATCATCCACATCATCATCTGGCTCTTCAACTTCACAGGTTGCATTCACAAAAACTTTGACAGGGGGACCTTCAAGTGCTAGTCTTGTGTGAGGAGCAGGCAAACGATTTCTGGGCTGGAAATTTCTTCTTGGAACATCTGCATACGGGGCATGCTGAGCCAATTGTTTCTTTATAGCTACTAGATCATTTGCAAGTTTCTGGACTAATGGATCAGTATTGGGTCCAGAGGTGGAGGAGGAAGAAGCAGCAGATTTAGATTTGGGAGGATCTCTCTTCAACTTCCCTGACATGATCAGGTCGTCCTCGACACTAACAGCCAGTTCTTGATCCAGAATTAACGTTCCAAGATTAGCCCTTCTTAGAGCATAACTGACTTTGGGCGTTTGAGCATTTAGAAAGAAACATTTTTGAATTTGATCAACCGGTCGAGTATTTACAGGAATTTTTTTGATCAGTCTGTTGAACCGAGCCACAAATTCTCTCATGGGTTCTGATGGATCTTTCTTTATCTGAGAAATTTGGGCAAGCAGGGCATGCACATCTTCTGCTGGCTTGAAACGGCTTTCGAACTGAGTTCTCATTGTATTCCAGTCGGTGATGGCACCAGCTAGAAGGTGATAGAACCAGTCAACAGCATTATCCTGTAACGTCTCAATGAACAGCCTTACTGAGACGTCTTCATGTTCAACTCCCAAGACTCCACATGCAACTATGAAGGCTGCAATGTGTTCATCAGGGTGTACTTTGCCATCTCCTCTAAACTTGGGGAAGTTCTTTTAGTTACCTCTAGGTAACTCATGCAAAGGCTGAGTAAGGGCCAGGGGCCCGACACGTTGACCCCATGGCAATTGTGCTGCCATTCTTGGAAATACGGCTTGGAAGGGAACTGTAGCACCAGCTAGGATCAAAGCTCGTAGATTGGGACTAGCAAGTTCTGAAGGAATACCACCCATAGGACTTCTATCTTGAACAGGCAGAGTGCTCGTCGAACGAGTTCTTCTATTTGAAGGGAGAGGAAAACCCTGTTGCTGCCAAAAGCTGAAACTGAGAATCTTCGATACCAAGGGTCCTTCTCCCTCAAGTGAAACGCGGAGTCGCCAGATCAAAGGATGATCGAAAAAATGCAGTACTGGAATGCGATTTTTTCCCCAGCGGAGTCGCCAAAATTGTTGGTCGTCAGATAGGACTTTTTAGAAGAGCAACAGTCAGGGGACAAGAAGTCCCTCTCTTTAATGGGAGAGGTTCCCTTATTCAGAAACGAACTTATTTACAAATGTACAGAACATTGTTTTATGGTCAAACTTGGATTTTACGAAAGTGTTTTCCACAAGGATCATCAATTACACAAGGACTGAGGTTTAGGGAATAAGGAGATGAGCAGAATAGCAACATTCAGAATTATAGATAGCAGATAATTCTTCGTGTATGCGAAGCTTCAAAGAATTTAAGACAAGATCATTTGCGTTGGCTGAATGAGATTAAATTTAAAGACACAAAGTTCTATAAATAACCTCTTCAGATTATTAATCAAGGACACAAAGTTCCTCTTGGTTGTACAAGATCACTGTATTTGCAAAACTAAACAGTATGCAATCAGAGAGACTAATGAGTTAGGAACAAAATGATCTCCACAATATTAAAGGAAAACACAGAGGATAACAAGAATTAGATAGACAAAGAATAAAAAGCCCTTTTGTATTGATTTCTTTAAGATCTATTTACACTTTCAGTAAATATTCCAAGTTCTTCCTCCTTTCAAAATGGCGTGGAAAGTCCATTATATAGCTTACAAGTCAGTTACTCTCCGTAACCGTTTCTTTTAATTAAAGAATAGTTAAAGATTGCCCATTGCAATACCTTAACTAATTACAAGGAATACGAAAAGAATGGGAAGAAGAGAAAAGAAAGGAGAAGGAGACAGGTGGCCAGCTATTGGGAGGGACCCACTGTCTTTAGAATTCGCTGCCTGAATTTATTCAATGACTCAGCTATATCTCTGCCACGAGGGACTGACATGTTGGCCTGCAGACTGAGTCCAAAAGCCCAGACATTCTCCATCTCCTTTATCAAACTCGACGTGAGTATGATAATCTTTGTTTTCTTCTTCAATGGCAGACTGAAGAGAACAAATTTCCTTCATCTTTTCCTTAGAAATGGAGCTTTCTTGAATAGATGATCTTTGAAAAAAGCTCTGAAACTGAGCTTTGATTTCTTGCAAGGACAGGGAAACACCAGAGTTTTCATCCTGAAGATGACAATGTATCATCCTTGAAAGCAGCAGCAAAGCCAGTGTCTTGAAAGCTTCTCCCTTCTGCCAGCTGTTCTTCATTTCTCCCACAGCTTCCTCCAAAACTCTGATCTTCCACTCGACACTGTAGACCCAGGATTTTGATAGATTGTCCTTAGCATCATCAAAATCTTATTCGCCAGTAAGATGTTTCTCATCTGATCTATCCATAAGGCGAAGGTCTACTATACAACTGCTCCAGATTTTTAGTTCTTTATCCATGTATTGATAGTGGAGGAGAGATTCAAATTGCACACTACTCACCTTTTCGTGGAGTTTGAAAGCTTCATCGATGAAGGTTAATCCAGCAACAAGCATTTCATCCACCATGGCTTCAATAGCTCTGCCATAGACAGAATACTTGTGAATCTTTTTGATACTTTGCCTTACATCTTGGCTTAGAACTGACAGGAGGTGGAAGAGTAGTCCAAGGGGTAGGGTCCAAGACTTTATCCTTAGATAAAAGAGACTTGATGAAACCTATGAGAATCTGGGGCTTGCTCTTCCAACTGTCAATAGTTTGCTACCCTTTCTCTACCCTTCCAAGACTCTTGAGACTGTTTCCTGGGGTTTGTGAATTTCACCTTCAGGAGTAGACTCTCCCATAGGGATTCTTGAAAGCTCCAAGTTAGATGTCAGCAAGTCTGATTCTGATTGTCTACTGTAGGCTTAGCAATCTCAAGAATTGCTTGACCTCGGGCATCAGACACAATTCCGGCGGTGGTTCTGGCTTTCTTGGCACGAGAAGGAGTGGTGCCCACAAGGCTGCATACAACATCAAAATTTGGTCCCAAGCTTTGAGAGGAGGATTTCCTCTTCCTTTGGTCAACCAGAGGTTGACGCCCAAGCAAAAGAGGAAGAAGAATCTGTAGGAGGGCAAGGGGACCAAGAGACAGGGAGCTCATGACACACAGGGTATGCGAAGATGTTGGATCAAGCTGAGACGGAGTAGAGAACGGAGGCAATGGCAGTAGAAGAATCAAATAGCACCCGGAATTAGCGCTCTGGGACCTCTTTGTCCTTATATGGGGGTCTCAGGACATTGGAACGGAGAGTGGTGCATCTCACTTTTCTCATGTCATGAGAAACATTGAGTTCGCTTGGGCCCTACAGGGCAAATCTACCTATTTCTTGAGGATATTACTCTGCAGGTTCCTTCTGTAACTCTTGAGTTTCTTCCTGTCTACAGATAGATGGAGCCGGAGTCGATTTAGGTCCCGAGGATGTGAGGCAGGAGAGGGGTTTTCATGGTGTTCCAGACTCTGGAACTGCGGGCCTTCTTATGGGTTTGTCGATCATCCTTGGAGCTAGTGTCTCATGAGTGCATCTTTGAACTCTCGATCTTCTTACCGAACTAGCCTATAGTCTGATTAAGACTGGAGAAAAGAATTCCCGCCAGATCTCTCTCTCTGTCTGTTCCAAATACAGGGCCTCGAGGGGGGTGCTTAATTCCAGTTTCAAATCAGTAAGAGTATAGATCAGAATGTCCATCCTGGAGACCTTCAGAATTGGTACAGGACTGAGGTTTTGGATCAATGCAGGGAGAACCTGCCAAATGCCTTCTTCTGGTTCAAAATATCTGAAACAGTCAAGCCCAGAGTCTTTGTATTGCCATATGTGATTGCTTATCATGAGTTCTATTCAATGAACTTTTCAAGTCCAACACAGGTTCTTGGCTTGCACGCACTGAAAGTGATCAGGACGAGGGCTCTTTCTATGTTCTGAGCATCTAGAGATGTTTTGCATGTGTAGTTTCCAGAGAGATGGGAACGGCAGACAACAAATCTTATTGTCTCTGCCAGTTCGTGTGCACTGGGTCAGTCTGCCTGACATAGTCAATCAAGGCCATTTTGTCTTGCAGAACATGGGAAGCCAGAGGGACGTGATTTTCTGCCAGCAAGCCGATTAGGAAAATTTATGATTGCATGAAATAAGAAATAGGGTCCATACTGCGATATCAGGTTCGTGGCATCTTGAAAACCTTCTTGCAGTATCACCTTCAAGCAAATCGGACCGTACATGGTGAAAGCATATTGACCCTTTGAAAATTGGGTGTGGTGTTGTCTCCCAGGTGAACTGAGGCAAGGTAGGATACACTGGATCATCTGTTGTGTGCATATATAGAGGAGAAACCAAAACCCTGACGGATGATGATAGGGTATACATCAGGGTATGAAGTCATTATAGAACTTCTTGTTTGCTTGGGCTGTGGATAGACTTGCTCTGCCAAATTATACTGAATGATCTCTGCCCAGTTGATTATTGTGTGTTCCGCACACCATGCGATGAGCGGGCAACCATCCAGAAATGAAATCAATTGGGCGGGCAAACCCATAACCAGAGCCAGCAGGGATTCTGAAGTCTGACAGTTCTCCATTGAAAAAAAAAATCTGTCGGCCGAGGGTTTTGTTATGGCGGAGAACAAAGCACCTTTTTAGGCGTTCTTCAACAAGACTTTAGCCACTCGACGTATTATATTTGTAAGGTATTGGTCGAAAAATAGCTGTGCTTGATCCGGGGGAGACACTATAGAATTGTACATCCTTCCGGAATCCTCCGAGCAGCACCAATGGGTGGTAGCGTCCGCTTGGCCAAGGTTCACCATGTACATTTGTCAATTCGCTTCGAAAGTAGGGTCGAAGTGAGCTCCACCTGAAAGCAAGTATCAAACACACTGAACTGGATTGGGATCTCGCAAAAGCTAAACCTTATCATTAATCATCTGTGCCATTGGTTGTGTAGGGTGCATTGTCATTCTTGCCCAAAAAATTGCCGAAGTCGACCTGGACGACGAGCTTGCGTGTACCCTATATAGCAACGCGCAGTACAAAGCGGAGAAAGAAATTCCGTACTGTCCCTGGAAACTTGAATTCATAGTGATAGTCAGAGCTGTAACCTAGACTCTGGAAGGAATTGCAAATGGAGCGGGGGGGTTTAGCACAGTTTTCAATGTGCATACTGGGTTTCGAGTAAAGATTAGATGGAAGCAATGCGAAAAAGCAGGGGAATGCTCGTATATAGCTGTTTGGAGAGGGGAATGACTTAATGGCACATTGAATACAAAACCCACCAATTGAAAGATCATTACTCGGAGGGAAGCGGGAAAAAATAATGTGGAATGAACACTTGGTACGTTGGGCATGTTGAGACGCGACGCGCGAAACACGCGGCATCGGACGGGGCTCGGGCACGACGCGAAACAGGAAGCGGACGCACAAATGCATTGGACAAATGGGATGTGAAATGTGCGAAAGTACGCGATCGGGGTGTGGTTTGTTTTTCGGCTGAAATTGGAACAAGGCCGTTTTGGACTGGGACATTCGGGACAAAAAGTTCCGCCGTCCGTGCTTGACGGCCGGTGAAATTTGGAACGCCCGCCACTTTAAAATGGGGGCAATTGGACCAAAATGGCACGAAGGAGCGGTTCGGGCAAATCGGCCGAAAAAGCCCCGAGGAAAGCTCACACTATTTTAACTTTGGGGACATTTGGGAAGGAAAGGGAAAAGTACACGGGAAGGGGAAGGAGTCGTCAGCTGAAATTAGAACAACATGCACAAACGTTGTGGGACACTGGGACCAAAAAACGCTCCAACGGGCCCGACAAATGGGACACTCGGGATTTCGGGCCGGTCGGGATGGGAATTAGAATGACACTTTCATACTTGCGAACAGATGGGACAAAACACACCGTTCCAACAGGCCCGAAAATCACACCAAAATGACCTAAAAACACAGCTTTTTTCAGATTTCAGATAAGTTAACTCAAATTTGAAAATTTTAATCTTATCAGAGCGGGGAATTTTGAGGGACCACAGGTCCAAACAGATAATTTGATGACTCCATGCCAAAGGATTGAATTCAGGTAATGGTAACTTCAAAGCGGGCAGATGACCCCTCAAGAGTCCACCAAAATGTTATCCAAAATTACACCTTGCTCATTTTGTGGCTAACTCCTTTCATCTTACCTCTTTGTGGCTCAGTCAGATTTTTTGCTTTTAGGCCTCAAAACTTCTGGAAAATGGACACATTGGCTAGAGATCTCTCAGCTTTCCAGAAGGGTAAAGTTGTCCTCTAACTCCATGTATCCTGGAAGTGTGGCCGAACAAGTTTTGAGGGACAGGAAATTTTCGTCGACGGCCAGCCAATGAAATGGTGCTCGCCACGTGTCCAAGGGGAGAAAATTGAAAATGTGACTAAGGGTCGGCACACGAAAGAATTTGGGAGGAAAAGCCACAACCAATTCATGTTTGGCCATGCCTATGGCATAGGACCGGTGGAGACGGAGGAGAAGAAGAAGTTCGAATTTTGGCGAGTGTTTGTTCACAAAAATCAGCAGGATTTTTGCCCCAAAGAAACGCAGCTACTTAGGTCTGGAACGTGTCCCCAGGGAGTTAGGAGCTAGGAGCCGGGGGAAAGATTGGAATTTTTCCCAACTGCTAAAATGAAAAGAAAGAAAGTAGGTTTACCCAAGGGAATGGGGAATAAGATGACTGCCCACGTGTCCCAGACCAGTGGAGGGTGGGGGAGATTGGGAAATGTTCCCAAGGAAAAGGAAGGCATTTCAAAGGGAAAAATACCCCCCCCAAGCGCGAGCCAACGGGAATCTGGACCATCGGGTCAAAGTGGCTGCCAAAAACTTAGCCACGCCAATAAGGAAATGATTGATAGGGGCAAAGCCAAGCAAATCACGCGTTTTGTGCCACGTGTCGGCTTAATCCTTACTTAAAATAGGATAAACCGTGAGGAAAATTTTAGGAGGAAAGGCCCGCATCCAATCAGGAGTGGACACGTGGCCTCAACGCATCAGCCGGTAGGGGACTTCTTAGAAAATTTCCATGGCGAAAACAAAGGAAAATGAAGCAGTTTAAAAGGCCGTGCCCAATTCAAAGCTGACATGTGGCACCCGAATGGCGGAGCGCGGGGAAATTTTGGAAAATTTACAAATGACAAAAGTGAAAATTTAAAAATTTTGCACGCCATCATTTGGGCCATGTTTTGGCCCTAAAATTTCCCAAGGCATTATCTTTCGATTCAAAAGCTCAGTTGTTTCACTTATTTATAGCAAAATGGAACGATGGTGACAATACTACAAGTTATGAGGTATGTTTTCATGTGAAGAGATTTGAGCGATAAAAGATTGAAAACTACTCTGCCCCGTGGTCTCATGGACAGACATGATTGTTTCAACACCATTTGTTAATAAAGAATGGCTCGCCTTTCTCGCATTAGCATGGCGAGAGAACAACGTTGGAGCTGGGCCGGTCTGTAAGGATTGACATGTATTTTACCTTTTTGGTTGTGTTGACGCTCTCCATGTTTTCACCACGTTCTCTCTCCTGGGGTTGTGGGTTTTGCCCGTTTGTAAAAAGCCAGATTTGGCTCTTTCAAAAGGGTTTGGCTTTTTCCCTTCTGCACATGTTTTTGTTTCGTATTACAGGCTCCTATTTCACCTTGAAGTGAGTATTTTGTGGAAAACCCAGAACTTTTCCAAGACTGCAAACCGTTTTTCCCTCAGGGGTTGTAGGTGCAAGTGGTTTTCTTTAAAAGACAATACGGCTTATGATGAATGAGTTTACCCTCTGTTTGTGTTGTTTGATTATTTCTGACCCTCCATTACCGTTAATCAGTATGCATGAATTTTTTGTTGCATTTTTATGAACTGTGTGGTTGTAAATCTGCAGAAGCAAAAAAATGCTCACAACTACTTTGGATGCATCACATTATTGAGCCATCGTTTCAATTTTGCATTCTTATCTCGGTCACTTTGAAATTAGAGTAGTGTTTGGAGTTAGGGGGACAAACCTCTGTATAACTTTAAGGATAATTTCTTCCTCCACTTTTTTCCATTTCCCTCCCGTCTTCCCAATATCCTCCTCTCCCTTTCTCTACTTATTTCGCTCTTTCACCTCCCCCCTCCACCTTCACCACGCTACCCTCTCCTTTTTTCCCTCTTCCTTCCGCTACTAGTCCTGCCCCCTCCCTCTCCCCTCCTTGCCTCATCCTCCTGTTCCGTTTTATCCACCGCTGATCAGAGGGTTGAGGTGAGGACAAACTACCTCTAATATGGAGAATCATATCTCATTTCTAAGTCCCACACTTGGGGAAAGGATCTGTGTGTGCAATCACATTGGATGTCCAAGATGTCAGACCTAGAAGTCTGATTACAACATCCTGGGGTGCTGCTGATGACACAACAGTCCCATTCTGCTGTTTGTCATATCCCTTTTGTCCATGCGTATTAAATGTTTTATTAGGGGAAATAGTCTTGAAGGGGGACATACCTGTTACCTATAAAGTAGAAATTTCTTTTGGGGTTTCAGGTCTTCAATTATTATCAAAATAAAAGGTTGAAGGTAACAGGTGGTTTTACGGGAAACATCCAAGCAAACACAAATTATTGTTGCGGACCCCTTTTAAGATTTGTTAGTTTACTGCAATTTGATTACATTCTTTTTTAAATAAGGTTGAGTATAACTAACCTATGCTATATTTTATTTCATGCATCCGTAGCATATTTAAGATATGACTCTTCCTGAGTATTAGATCAGTAACCACTAATTTTTAGTGAATCTAGGATTCTTTAGTGTGTATACTTCTTATTATAGTGGTTTTTTTTTTTGGGAAAACCCCAATATTGTGGTTTTATAGGTTTTCTGGCATTTTTTGGTGTTAATTTTAGGAGTTATAGTATGTCAAAATACTGTTATAATATTTATCTCCTATAGATAACCCTAATGAGAGACTCTGAGATGGAAAATTTCATGCACAGTATTGTGAAATTACTGTAAGTGAAATTGATTGTTATGTAAGGTTTGAGAGAAATATTTTTATAAGTGGGCTGAATAGCCCATTTTTCATCAATTAAATCAATTTATAGATTGTTTTAGTTCAGTCGATACATATGCGTTATTTAGAGTGAAAGGAACATTGTAACTAGTTACTTGAGTTATGCTCTAATTATTCCCCTATCTCCAGATGGTGGTTCTTGAAGGGGATGTGAATATATTAAGGGGTATGGATGTCTCATTAGATGGAATGTCCTAAAGGCGATTCGATGTAAGGAGGAGGGCTTATTATAATCCCAACACAACAATTTACATTCAATCAAAGTCTGAATGTACAACTCTAGGGTATACATCAGGTATGAAAGTAATATAGAACTTCTTGTTTGCCGGACGTAGGGATAGCTGCTCGGCCAAATTTCATACTGATGATCTCTGCCCAGTTGATATTTTTGTGTTCCGCGCACACCATGCTGATGAGCGGGCACATCCAGAAATGAAACTCATTAGTGGAAGGGCAAAACCATAACTCGGAGCCAGCAGGATTATGAAGTTTGAACAGTCCTCAATTGAAATCTGCTCGGCGAAGGGGTTTGGTTAGGCGAGAAGCACCTTCTTAGGGTTTCTTCAACCAGACTTCGCCACTCGCGTCTTATATTTGTCACTGTCTGGTCGACAGAGCCTGTGGCTTATCCCGGGATGATGACTATAGCAGTGTCCATCTCGGAATCGTAGAGCAGCGAAATGGCGGTAGCGTCAGCTTGGCAATGAGTTCCCATGTAAGTTGTCAATTCGCCGAAGCGGGGTCGAAGTGAGCTCAACATGAAAGCAATGTATCCGGGCACAATGTACTGAGATTGGGAATCACTCTAGATTTTTTTTTCTTTTTGCAAACTAAACCATATCATTAATCATCTGGCCTTGGTGTAGGGTTGATCTGTCATTCTTGCCCAAAAAATCGCCGAAGTCCGACGATGACGAGCTGCACTTGTCCCTAATTGCTAAACAAAAACGGGCAGACTAAAGCAGAGAAATTTGCTCCGGTCCCTGAACTTGATCTCATAGTATCGTCTCAGAGTGTTGTATTGGAACCTCGACTTCTGGAGAATTTGCAAATGGAGGGGGTATCACGCAGGTTTTCAAAATTGCAAGGGTTTGAGCAAAAGATAGCATGGAGAAAGCAATGCCGAAAAAATGCAAAGGGGAATGCTCGTTATATAGCCGTTTGGAAGAGAGGGAATGACTTAATGCGCATTGAATACACAACCACCAATTTGAAAAGCATCATACTCGGAGTGAGTGGAAAAACTAAGTGTGACATGACACTTGGTACGCTTGGGACATGTGAGACGTGAATGCGCGAAACACGCAGCTCGGCCGGTTCGGGCGAAACAGGGAGAGGACGCCACAATGGCATTTGGGACAAATGGGACGAAAATGTTTGTGAAGTACGCGATTCGGGTGTTCTCGGCCGAAATTGGAACAAAGGCCCGTTTGGACTTGGGACATTCGGGACAAAAAGTTCTGAAGTACGCGACTTGACCGGCTCGGCCGAAATTGGGAAAGCTCGCACTTTTTTAAAATGGTGGCAGTCGGGACAAATTGCGCGAAGGACGCGGTTCGGGCAAATCGGCTCGAAAATGGGAAAGCTCGCCACTTTTTAACTTTGGGACATTTGGGACAGGAAAGTGTTGAAGTAATGGGAAGGATTTGATTCGGCTGAAATTGGAACAACATGCAAATAAGTTTTGGGACCACTTGGGACAAAACTCTCCGACGGCCCGAAAAATGGGACAGGCTTCGGGGATTTCGGCTGGTCGGGGGTAACAGAATGCACTTTTTATACTTGGAACAGATGGACCAAAAAGTTCCGACAGGCCCAGAAAAATCACACAAAATGACCCAAAACACAGATTTTTTTCAATTTCACGACTAAGTTTAAACTCAAAATTTTTGAAAATTTTACTCTTATCAGATGAGGGGAATTTTTGAGTGGACAACAGCTGGCTCCTTCTGGGGATGACCTTGTATAAATTCATGGAATGAGACAAGGCAAGAAGAACTTAGATAACTCGAGTGAAGCAAGACCAGTGCCTTATCCATTGGGCAAAGGAAGTCAAAACAAACAACACAGAGGGCAACACACACAACAACAGAAGGGGAAAGGAACACACCGAAAGCAGAAAAGCAAAAAAAACACTATACAGAATATACAAAGGGACTCCCTAGTCACCTAGGAATTTGAACAACTTCAAATACTGCCCCACTAAAGGAAGTGGGAGGGGAGAACCATCCATGTAATCAAGATAGAAAGGGTTTCTTACCAGCAAAGTGTCTTATCTTGAATGGTCCGAGCCACAGTGAATCAAATTTTCCATGGCTTTGCCACGAGGTTCATGTCTTTTGTCCCCATAACAGCACGGTCATTCTCCAAACTTGGAACTCTCTGAACTAGCTTTCTTGTCAAACATAACCTTTACCTTCTACTGGTGAGCAGATATCCCTGCAGCAACCTCCAATCTATCCTCGTTCAGTTTGTGCAGGTACATGATTCTTTTATCCCAGAGCATCAACTGAAAACTAGTATCCTCAATGGCCTTCATCAGGGTGTAAGGGCTGGGCAGTTCCACTGTCACTGGCAATTGAGCTTCTACTCCATACACACTTGAAAAGGGGACATTCCAATGGCTCTTTTGGGTGTGACCCTGTCTGCCCAAAGAGCATCATAAAGCTTCTTATGCCAGTTTCGCTGCGATTCATTGACCAACTTCCTTATGATAGTCACCAGATTTTTTTGTTGGTGGATTCTGCTTGTCCATTTCCCTGGGGGTAATAATCTGAAGAATGAGCCAGAGAGATGCCATACCCATAGCAGAAATCCATTATCTCAGTTGAGGAAAAGTTCGAAGCATTATCTGTTACAATCTTGTTAGGTACACCATACCTTACCAAGATGTTCTCTTTGATGAAGTTGCATACAACTTCAGAAGTAGTGCTCTTGACTGGAATAGCTTCCACCTTTGGTGAAGTAGTCAGTGGCAGTTAGCACATGCGTGTGACCAGCACTAGAAACAGGGTTCAGTGCACCAATGAAGTCTAGACCCCACTGCTGAAATGGTTCCTCAATCACAACTGGCTTGAGAGGTAAAGATGCCAATTTAGGTCTTCCCACAAAGGTATGACAAGCTTCACATTTATCCACCCACTTGGATGCATCTCTAAACAAGGAAGGCCAGTAATATCCTCCCCGGAGTATCTTGTGAGCTGTGACTGTTGATGAATAGTGCCCTCCACATGCCTGATCATGGAAAGCTGAGAGTAACTTTCTCTGCTGCTCCTTGTCCACACACTTCAAAAATCTCCCATCTAAACCACGCTTGAACAAGGCATTTTCCCATAGTACATATTGTGCTGATCTCAATTTAACAGTCCTCTTTTCCTTGGCAGTTAAATGAGAGGGGCATTCCCCATAGGTGAGAAAATGGGCAATGTCAGAATACCATTCATCGACTGAACTAAGGAATAGAACAGTAGGAATGTCAGCTTTCTCCTCCAGCAACTCATGTTTGGCTCCTTCAGCAATGAGCTCACAAAGACCCTTTCCACGAACCAACTTGGTTGGTTTGATATCAATGTCATACTCCTGGACTTTAGCCACCCAGTTTCCTCTCTTGGACCCAAATTCTTGCTGTGTAAGAATTGGCTTGACAGTTGTATCTGGAACCAGCACCATAGAGTGAGAGTTGAGGATATAGAAACGGAACTGCTTGACAGCTTTGACTACTGCAAAAGCATGCTTCTCCATCATGGTGTATTTCAGCTCATGATTCTTCAGGATATAGCTCATGAAGGCATTGGTAGCTCATGTCCATCAGAGTCTTCTTGGGTTAAGACAGCAGCCAGGGTATTATCTGTAGCCATAGCAATAGATGATGAAATCTTTGCTGAAGTCAGGACAGGCCAAAACTGGAGTTTTTAGCAATAGCTTTCTTGATACCCTCAAAGTATTCCTTTCTTCAGAAGACCAACCAAACGTTTGCTTCCCTTTCATTATCTGAGAGATGTTCAAAGTTAATTCAGCAAAATCAGGGATGAATCTTCTTAAAAAATTGATCTTACCGAAAAAGGAATTGCACGCCCTTTTTTACTGGTTGGGAGAGGAATTTGCTGGCTGGCTTGAACTCGTTCAGGATCAATCTTAATACCATCCTTGGAGACAATGTGCCCTAATAGTTTTCCTTCTGTAACACAGAAGACAAATTTTTTAGGATTTAAAGAAATCCCATGCTCTCGGCATCTTTGCAGAACTGTTTCAAGGTGGTCGAAGTGATCTGCTCTTGTCTTTGAAAACACTGTCAGATCATCAAGGATATGACAATACATTTCCCTTTCAAGCTTCCAAAAGCCAAATCCATAGCTCTCTAGAAAGTGGCACCAGCATTAATCAGCCCAAAAGGCATTCTCTTGTAGGCAAAGGTACCCCAAGGAGTGGTGAAGGTGTCTTGTGTTGATCTGCAGTATCAACCTCTACCTAATTGTATCCCGAGAACCCATCAAGCATAGATAACATTTCAGATCCTGTTACTGCTTGCAATATTTGATCCATCATAGGCAGAGGGTAGTTATCTTTCAGAGAAGCCTGATCAGGTTCCTGAAATCAACACAGATGCGGATCTCACCATTCTTCTTCCTAACAGGCACAATGTTTGCAATCCACGTTGAATGGTGAATGGGAAAAATGATTTTAGCCTTCAACAATTTCTGAATCTCTGAAATATAGTGTCAGCTATTTTGGGATTATACTTCCTTTGTTTCTGCTTTGAAAGGCTTGATTCCTGGTTTTTGAGAGGGATAGAGTGATGCATGTCTTTTGGCTTGAAGGCTTTTAGATCCTCATAAGAATATGCAAGAACATCCTTATACTTCCTTAGAAGATCAATTGCTTTTCTCCTCTCGTCGGTTGTGCACACATTTCCCAATATTTACCAGCTTGGGATCAGTAGAACTCCCTATATCAATCTTATCATACTCAGCTGATTGCTGAGGTTCAGTAGAAGCTTTAGATTTTACATATCTGTCATGTTTATCAAACCAACTCCTCCAAACTCACCAAACCTTTTGGAATATTTTTTCCTTTGAGTTTAATGCATCCTTCCTGATCTGTTTTCTTCTCCTTGGGTGACAGCTTGGTCAGAGGACACACTCTCACGAGGCAGGTTGTCACTTCCCTCAAACTACAGTTGCTCAAAATTCCCTTGAGTTCCAAGAAGGAAAGCAAATGCTGGTCATCGTTGAAACTTGCCAGTTATTAGTATTGTCAGGTACACTAGGCCGATGGACCATTTCAATAGTGAACTTATCCTGAGAGAACTCAGGATGGGGAATCAGTAGTGACCCTGAGACAGCCAGTGAATCAGCCCTGCTGTTCTTTTCTCTGGGTATTGCTTCAATGGAGAAAGCATCAAGGAATTCAATTGAATCCCAAACCTGATTCCGGTAATGCTTCAGCCTCCCCATTTTTTACCTGAAAAAGACTTCTGACTTGCTTCACAATCAGCTCTGCATCACCACGAGCCAGAAGATTTTTTACACCTCGTTCTTTGGCCACTTGCAGTCCAAGAATGAGAGCTTCATACTCTGCGGTGTTGTTAGTGTTCTCGAACTGCAATTTAAATGAAAAAGGGTGTAGGCATCCTTCAGGTGACACTAGCAGGACACCAGCTCCAGAACCAGCCGAGGAACACCTTCCATCAAATTCTAAAATCCAAACACCATTGGGATCTTTGGGTGATACTTTGGAGGATTGGATTTCATCAGGGGACAGAATCATGTAATTACCATGACCTATGTCTTCATAGAGTATTTGTGCCTTAGGATCATCCGTTTTCTGCCACAATATACTCAGATTGTTTCTCAGGGAGTAACTTCTTCATTTTATCCATTGACAGGTATGAGTGCGTGTGACCAATTCCATTTGAATCTCTCCACCCACATCTTTATAGAAGTTCCCTACTAGCAACATTCCATAAGAAGGAGGAATGTCTGCTACTAGGATGGTTCGCCAAGACTTTCTTTTCAGGTAAAGTAGCAAAAGCCAACTTGTGCATCTTTAATCCTCCCAACCAAAGGCACTTCCTTACTTTCCATGGAGTAGCAAGATCCATAAGTACGAGTGAGGGTCAAGCCTAAAGCATGAGCTACTTTAGCAGGCATCACGTTATCTGAGGCTCCGGAATCTATGACACAGTTAGTGAGCCTATGGCCAGCTATAAGAACTGTTACATAAAAAGGCTTGATTTTGTCTCCCAGGCGAGGTGGTGACATGCAGCTACCAGACTAGGCTGTGGTGCAGAAGGAGGAGTGGGCAAGAGGCCTTTAGAGGTGGTCTTGGAATGGGAATTAACAAATTGGATCATCTTGGAAAAAGCTTTGGGATGGGTTTGGTAGTATTCAGCTTCTGAAATTTGAACCTTAGTCCTTTTTAGATGATCCACAATTATCAAAGGATCCAGAGGTAGATGGGCCATCATCATTTGAAATTCTAGGCTTATCAACCTTAGGAGAAAAAGAAGAAGAAGCAACTTTGGTAGCAGGATTGACAGTACTTACCTTTGGTGCAGATGAGGTAGGGATAGGAGATCCTCTTCTGGCAATTACAGGAATTAGTTGCCGGCTGATCCTTAGATTTCTCATGGGCTGTGTTACTTTCTCCTTCTGCCTTGTCTGTTCTCGAGTCATGACAGCAAATGATTCACTGTTCATATCTGCTACCACTTCATCATAGTTATCTCCATCATCAGTGCCTTCGGTGGTAAAGAATTAACCCGAGATCCTTCGAGTTCTTCCGCCTCATCATCAAATTCCTCCAGAAACTCCTCACGAGCTTCATCATCCACATCATCATCTGGCTCTTCAACTTCACAGGTTGCATTCACAAAAACTTTGACAGGGGGACCTTCAAGTGCTAGTCTTGTGTGAGGAGCAGGCAAACGATTCTGGGCTGGAAATTTCTTCTTGGAACATCTGCATACGGGGCATGCTGAGCCAATTGTTTCTTTATAGCTACTAGATCATTTGCAAGTTTCTGGACTAATGGATCAGTATTGGGTCCAGAGGTGGAGGAGGAAGAAGCAGCAGATTTAGATTTGGGAGGATCTCTCTTCAACTTCCCTGACATGATCAGGTCGTCCTCGACACTAACAGCCAGTTCTTGATCCAGAATTAACGTTCCAAGATTAGCCCTTCTTAGAGCATAACTGACTTTGGGCGTTTGAGCATTTAGAAAGAAAACATTTTTGAATTTGATCAACCGGTCGAGTATTACAGGAATTTTTTTGATCAGTCTGTTGAACCGAGCCACAAATTCTCTCATGGGTTCTGATGGATCTTTCTTTATCTGAGAAATTTGGGCAAGCAGGGCATGCACATCTTCTGCTGGCTTGAAACGGCTTTCGAACTGAGTTCTCATGTATTCCAGTCGGTGATGGCACCAGCTAGAAGGTGATAGAACCAGTCAACAGCATTATCCTGTAACGTCTCAATGAACAGCCTTACTGAGACGTCTTCATGTTCAACTCCCAAGACTCCACATGCAACTATGAAGGCTTTGCAATGTGTTCATCAGGGTGTACTTTGCCATCTCCTCTAAACTTGGGGAAGTTCTTTTAGTTACCTCTAGGTAACTCATGCAAAGGCTGAGTAAGGGCCAGGGGCCCGACACGTTGACCCCATGGCAATTGTGCTGCCATTCTTGGAAATACGGCTTGGAAGGGAACTGTAGCACCAGCTAGGATCAAAGCTCGTAGATTGGGACTAGCAAGTTCTGAAGGAATACCACCCATAGGACTTCTATCTTGAACAGGCAGAGTGCTCGTCGAACGAGTTCTTCTATTTGAAGGGAGAGGAAAACCCTGTTGCTCCAAAAGCTGAAACTGAGAATCTTCGATACCAAGGGTCCTTCTCCCTCAAGTGAAACGCGGAGTCGCCAGATCAAAGGATGATCGAAAAAATTGCAGTACTGGAATGCGATTTTTTCCCCAGCGGAGTCGCCAAAAATTGTTGGTCGTCAGATAGGACTTTTTAGAAGAGCAACAGTCAGGGGACAAGAAGTCCCTCCTCTTTAATGGGAGAGGTTCCCTTATTCAGAAACGAACTTATTTACAAATGTACAGAACATTGTTTTATGGTCAAACTTGGATTTTACGAAAGTGTTTTCCACAAGGATCATCAATTACACAAGGACTGAGGTTAGGGAATAAGGAGATGAGCAGAATAGCAACATTCAGAATTATAGATAGCAGAATAATTCTTCGTGTATGCGAAGCTTCAAAGAATTTAAGACAAGATCATTTGCGTTGGCTGAATGAGATTAAATTTAAAGACACAAAGTTCTATAAATAACCTTCTTCAGATTTATTAATCAAGGACACAAAGTTCCTTCTTGGTTGTACAAGATCACTGTATTTGCAAAACTAAACAGTATGCAATCAGAGAGACTAATGAGTTAGGAACAAAATGATCTCCACAATATTAAAGGAAAACACAGAGATAACAAGAATTAGATAGACAAAGAATAAAAAGCCCTTTTGTATTGATTTCTTTAAGATCTATTTACACTTTCAGTAAATATTCCAAGTTCTTCCTCCTTTCAAAATGGCGTGGAAAGTCCATTATATAGCTTACAAGTCAGTTACTCTCCGTAACCGTTTCTTTTAATTAAAGAATAGTTAAAGATTGCCCATTGCAATACCTTAACTAATTACAAGGAATACGAAAAGAATGGGAAGAAGAGAAAAGAAAGGAGAAGGAGACAGGTGGCCAGCTATTGGGAGGGACCCACTGTCTTTAGAATTCGCTGCCTGAATTTATTCAATGACTCAGCTATATCTCTGCCACGAGGGACTGACATGTTGGCTGCAGACTGAGTCCAAAAGCCCAGACATTTCTCCATCTCTTTATCAAACTCGACGTGAGTATGATAATCTTTGTTTTCTTCTTCAATGGCAGACTGAAGAGAACAAATTTCCTTCATCTTTTCCTTAGAAATGGAGCTTTCCTTGAATAGATGATCTTTGAAAAAAGCTCTGAACTGAGCTTTGATTTCTTGCAAGGACAGGGAAACACCAGAGTTTTCATCCTGAAGATGACAATGTATATCCTTGAAAGCAGCAACAGCCAGTGTCTTGAAAGCTTCTCCCTTCTGCCAGCTGTTCTTCATTTCTCCCACAGCTTCCTCCAAAACTCTGATCTTCCACTCGACACTGTAGACCCAGGATTTTGATAGATTGTCCTTAGCATCATCAAAAATCTTATTCGCCAGTAAGATGTTCTCATCTATCTATCCCATAAGGCGAAGGTCTACTATACAACTGCTCCAGATTTTTAGTTCTTTATCCATAGTATTGATAGTGGAGGAGAGCTTCAATTGCACACTACTCACCTTTTCGTGGAGTTTGAAAGCTTCATCGATGAAGTTTAATCCAGCAACAAGCATTTCATCCACCATGGCTTCAATAGCTCTGCCATAGACAGAATACTTGTGCATATCTTTGATACTTTGCACTTCATCTTGGCTTAGAATGACAGGAGGTGGAAGAGTAGTCAATGGGGTAGGGTCCAAGACTTTATCCTTAGATAAAAGAGACTTGATGAAACCTATGAGAATCTGGGCTTGCTCTTCCAACTGTTCAATAGTTTGCTACCCTTTCTCTACCCTTCCAATGACTCTTGAGACTGTTTCCTGGAGGTTGTGAATTTCACCTTCAGGAGTAGACTCTCCCATAGGGATTCTTGAAAGCTCCAAGTTAGATGTCAGCAAGTCTGATTCTGATTTGTCTACTGTAGGCTTAGCAATCTCCAAGAATTGCTGACCTTGGGCATCAGACACAATTCTGGAGGTGGTTCTGGCTTTCTTGGCACGAGAAGGAGTGGTGCCCAACAAGGCTGCTACAACATCAAAATTTGGTCCCAAGCTTTGAGAGGAGGATTTCCTCTTCCTTTTGTCAACCAGAGGTTGCGCCCAAGCAAAAGAGGAAGAAGAATCTGTAGGAGGGGCAAGGGGACCAAGAGACAGGGAGCTCATGACACTCAGGGTCTGCGCAGATGTTGACTCAAGCTGAGACGTGAGTAGAGCACTGGAGGCAATGGCAGTAGAAGAATCAATAGCACCCGGAAGTTCAGTGCTCTGGACCTCTTTGTCCTTATCTGCTGGGTCTTCAGGAACATTTACAGGAGTGGGCATCTCACTTTCTTCACTTTCACTGAGAACAATGATGTTCTCTGGCCCTATAGGCAACTCTACCTATTTTCTTGGAGGATCATTCTCTGCAGGTTCCTTCTTTACCTCTTTGAGTTTCTTCCTGTATACCTAGGTAGATGGAGAAGGAGTAGATTCTACAGGTCCCTGAGCTGTTGAGGCAGGAGGGGTTTTCACTGGTGTTCCAGACTCTGGAACTGATGCCTCTCTTATGGGTGTCGAATCATCCTTGGAGCTAGATTCTCATGAGTGCCTCTTGAATTCTCGGATCTTCTTACTGAACTAGACCCTAGTCCTGATTAAGACTGGAGAAAGAATCTCAGCCAGATCATCTCTCTCTTTCCTGTTCCAATCCAGGTCCTCCAGAGGGGTGTGCTTAATCACATTTTCATACTCATAAGAGTATAGATCAGAATTGTCATCCTGGAGACCTTCAGGAACTTGGTACAGACTGAGTTCTTGGATCAATTGCAGGGAGAACCTGCCACAATGCCTTCTTCTGGCTTCAAAATCATCTGCACAGTCAGCCCAGTAGTCTTCTGTATCTGCCCTATGATGATAGACTATCTTGATGTTCTATTCAATGAACTTCTTCAAGTCAAAACAGGTTCTTGGCTTGAAGAAATGAACAGTGATAGGGACGAGGGCTCTTTCTATGTTCTGAGCATCTAGAGCTGTTTTGCATGTGTAGTTTCCCAGAGAGATGGGAAAGTGCAAGCCAAAAATCTTCTTGTCTCTGCAAGTTCTGTGCAACTTGTCTAGTTGCCTGCATATTTCAATCAAGGCCATTTTGTCATTGCAGAACATGGGAAGCCGCAGAGGGGTGCTTTCATAGCCAGCAAGCCGGATATAGGAAAATTTCCTGAATTGAATGAAATAGGCTCCATACTGCGATATCAGGTTCGTGGCTTCATCTGAAAACCTTCTTGCAGTATCACCTTCAAGCAATCTGACCACGTACATGGTGAAAGCATCATTGACCCTTCTGAAATTGTGGTTGTTGGTCTCCAAGGTGAACTGCAGGCAATAGGCATACACTGGATCATCTTTGTGTGCATATATATAGGAGAAACCAAACCACTGCCTGGATGCTGCTAGGGTATACATCAGGTATGAAGTCATATAGAACTTCTTTGTTTGCTGGATGTTGGATAGCTGCTCTGCCAAATTCATACTGATGATCTCTGCCCAGTTGATATTTTGTGTTCCCTCGCACACCATGCTGATGAGCGGGCACATCCAGAAATGAAACTCAATAGTGGAGGGCAAACCCATAACCCGAGCCAGCAGGATTATGAAGTCTGACAGTTCCTCATTGAAATCTGCTCGGAAGAGGGTTTTGGTTAGGCGAGAAGCACCTTTCTTAGGGTTCTTCAACCAAGACTTCGCCACTCGCGTCTTATATTTGTCACTGTCTTGGTCGAACATAGCCTGTGCTTGATCCCGGGAGACGACTATAGCATTGTCCATCTCCGGAATCCTCAGAGCAGCACCAATGGTGGTAGCGTCCAGCTTGGCAATGAGTTCCCCATGTACATTTGTCAATTCGCTCGAAGTAGGGTCGAAGTGAGCTCCACATGAAAGCACTGTATCAACACACTGTACTGAGATTGGGAATCCTCCGGCAAAAGCTAAACCACTATCATTAATCATCTGTGCCATTGGTGTAGGGTTTGCATCTGTCATTCTTGCCCAAAAATTGCCGAAGTCGAGATGACGAGCTTCGCTGTCCCCTATATTGCTAACGGCAGTCTCAAGCGGAGAAATTTGCTCCTGTCCCTGGAACTTGATCTTCATAGTGATAGTCTCAGAGCTGTAACCTAGACTTCTGGAAGGAATTTGCAAATGGAGGGGGTATCGCACAGGTTTTCAAATTGCAAGGGTTCGAGTAAAAGATAGCATGGAAGCAATGCGAAAAATGCAAAGGGGAATGCTCGTTATATAGCTGTTTGGAGAGGGGAATGACTTTAATGCACATTGAATACACAACCACCAATTTGAAAAGCATCATACTCGGAGTGAGCGGGAAAAAATAAGTGTGAATGACACTTGGTACGCTTGGGACATGTGAGACGCGAATGCGCGAAACACGCGGCTCGGCCGGTTCGGGCGAAACAGGGAGAGGACGCACAAATGCATTTGGGACAAATGGGATGAAAATGTGCGAAGTACGCGATTCGGGTGTTTCGGCTGAAATTGGAACAAAGGGCCCGTTTGGACTTGGGACATTCGGGACAAAAAGTTCCGAAGTACGTGACTTGACCGGCTCGGCTGAAATTTGGAAAGCTCGCACTTTTTAAAATGGGGCAATTGGGACAAAATTGCACGAAGGACGCGGTTCGGGCAAATCGGCCGAAAATGGGAAAGCTCACACTTTTTAACTTTGGGACATTTGGGACAGGAAAGTGCAAAGTACACGGGAAGGATGATTCAGCTGAAATTAGAACAACATGCAAAATAAGTTTTGGGACACTTGGGACAAAACTCTCCAACGGGCCCGAAAATGGGACAGCTTCGGGGATTTCGGCCGGTCGGGTAATAGAATGCACTTTCATACTTGGAACAGATGGGACAAAAAGTTCCAACAGGCCCGAAAATCACACAAAATGACCTAAAACACAGATTTTTTCAATTTCACGACTAAGTTAAACTCAAAATTTTGAAAATTTTACTCTTATCAGAGCGGGGAATTTTGAGTGGACAACAGGTACCAAACAGATAATTTGATGACTCCATGCCCAATGGATTGCTTCAGGTAACTGGTAACTTCATCCAGCAGGCAGATGACCCCTCAAAGTCACCAAAATTGTTATCCAAAATGTACCCCTTGCTCATTTTGTGGCTAACTCCTTTCATTCTTCCCTCTCTTGTGCCTCAGTCATATTTTTTTGCTTTTTAGGCACTCAAAACTTTCTGGAAATGGCACCATTGGATAGAGATCTTTCTCAGCTTTCCAGAAAGGTAAAGTTTTCCTCCTAACTCCATGTATTTTTGAAGTTGTGGCCCGACAAAGTTTTTGTGGGAAATTTTCCGTTGAAAGGCCCGCAGCCAATGAAATGGTGCCACGTGTCCAAGGGGAGAAAATTGAAAATTTGACTAAGTGTTGGCACACGAAGAATTTGGGAGGAAAAGCCCACAACCAATCATGTTGTGCCACATGTCCTATGGCATCGGACCGGTGGAGCACGGAGGAGAAGTTAGAATTTTGGCGAAGTGTTTTTTCACAAAAAATCAAGAAGAATTTTTCGCCCCAAAGACACGCAGCTAATTAGGTTGTGACACGTGTCCCCAGGAGGTCGGAGCTATGGAGCACGGGGGAAGATTGGAATTTTTTCCCAAATGCTAAAATGAAAAGAAAGATGTTTACCCCAAGGGCATGCGGTGAATAAGATGATGCCACGTGTCCCAGACCAGTGGAGGGTGGGGAGAATTTGGGAAATTTTCCCAAAGGAAAAGGAAGGGAATTTCAAAGGGAAAATCACCCCCCCAAGCGCGAGCCAATGGAATCTTGCCACGTGTCAAGTGGCGCCAAAAAACTTAAGACAAGCCCATAAGGAAAATTTGAAGGGGCAAGCCCGCAGCAAATCACGTTTTGCCACGTGTCCGGCTTAAAATATGGATCAAACAGTGATGGAAAATTTTAGAGGAAAGGCCCGCATCCAATCAGCATGTGCCACGTGGCCTCAACTCATCAGCCCGGCGGGGAATTTTTAGAAAATTTTCCAATGGCGAAAACAAAGGAAAATGAAGCATTAAAGGCCCGTGCCCAATCAAAGCATGCCATGTGGCACCCGGAATTGCGGAGCGCGGGGAATTTTTGGAAAATTTTCCAAATGACCAAAAGTGAAAAATTTTAAAAATTTTGCCCGCCAATCCGATTTGGCCCTGTTTTGCCCTAAAATTTCAAACGGCCATATCTTTCGATTCAAAGCTCAGTTTTTCACATTATTTATATCAATGGAAAGATGGTGAAATTATCTACAAGATTATGAGGTCATTTTTTCATTTTGAAGGAGTTTGGAGAGATAAAATTGAAAAATACCTCTAGCACGTGGTCATGGACAGAAATGATGTTTCAACCACCATTTTTTAATAAAGAATGGCTCGCATTCTCTCCTAGCATGGCGAAAAATGTCTGGAGATGGGCCTGTAAGGATGCACATGCTATTTTACTTCATTTTTGGTTGGTGGTTGAAGCTCTCCCATGTTTTCCCACGTTTCTCTCTCCTGGGGTTGTGGTTTTGCACTGTAAAAGCCAGATTTGGCTCATTTTCAAAGGGTTGAACATTTTTTTTGTATTACAGGCTCCCTCTTTCACCTTGAAAGTGAATTTTGTGGAAAAATCAGACCTTTTCCAAGACTGCAACTTGTTTTTCCTCTCAGGTGTTGTAATGCAAGTGGTTTTTAATGTTAAAATGACAATACAGGCTCTGTGAATGAGTTTTTATCCTCTGTTTGTGTTGTTTGATTCATTTCTGACCCTCCATTACAGTTATCAGTTTATGCATGAACTTTTGTTGCATTTTTATGAACTGTGTCAATCTGCAGAAGCAAAAAATGCTCACAACTCCTTTGGTGCATCACCTTATTAGCACTAGTTTCAATTTTTTGCATTCTCTATCTCTGTCCACTTTGAAATTTAGAGTAGTTTTTGGAGTTTGAAACCTCTGTATAACTTGTAAGTGATATATCTGATCAGAGGAGTTGAGGAACCAACCTCTAATATGGAGAATCATCTCTCATTTTATAAGTCCCACACTTGGGGAAAGGATTCAATGTTGTGCAATCACATTGGATGTCCAAGATGTCAGACTAGAAGTCTGATAAACATCCTGGGGTGCTGCTGATTTGCAACAACAGTCCCCATTTTGATGTTTGTAAATCCTTTTCGTCCATGGTATAAATGTTTTTTATTAGGGGTAAATAGTCTTGAAGGGACTATACCCTGTTACCTATAAGTAGAAATTTTCTTTTTGGGTCTCATGTCTTCTAATTATTATCAAAATAAAAGGTGAAGGTACAGGTGGTTTCTAAGGAAACATCCAAGTCAAACACAAATTTATTGTATGCGACCCCCTTTTAAGATTGTTAATTTACTTCACTTTGATTTACCTATTATTTTTAAATAAGGTGAGTATAACTTACCCCCTGATATATTTTATTTCATGCATCCGTAGCTATATTTATAGATATGCCTCCTTCCTGAAGTATAGAATCATTAACAATAATTTTTTTTGTTGAACCTAGGATTCTTTAGTGTGTATACTTCTATATAGTGTTTTTTTTTGGGAAAACCAATTGTGGTTTTATAGGTTTTTAGGCATTTTTTGGGTTAATTTTTAGGAGTTCTAGGTATGTCAAACATAAATGTTACTAATATTTTATCTCCTATAGATAATCATAATTGAGAGAATCTTGAGAGAGAAAATTTCATGCACATTTATTGAAATTACTGTAAGTGAAAACTTGATGTTTATGTAATGTTTTGAGAGAAATATTTTTAGTGTGGCTTGATTAGCCCCATTTTTTCACTCAATTAAATCACTTTATAGATTGTTTTAGTCATGTGATACATATGGTTATTTACATAGTGAAAGGAAAATTGTAACTAATTAATTGAGTTATGCCTCTAATTATCCCCTATCTCAAGATGGTGGTTCTCTTAAGGGGATGTGAATATATTAAGGGGGTATGTATGTCTTAATTAGATGTATATGTCCTAAAGGGATTCGATCGTAAGGGGGATATTATAATCCCAAACACAACCAATTAAATTCAATCAAGTCTGAATGTACACATTTAGGCTATAACATGATTACATACATTCATACTTGATCATCTCCAATAGATTACTATTGGTATAATGGGAGTAAATTATCACTTATTCTATACTTTATTAACCTAATTACTCTATTGGTTTAATATGGCATACAATTTGGGTCAATCAACCCCCATATCATACCGTTTGGTTATTAGAATGTGTGAGTATAGGTGTTGTCATTGACGTAAAATCCCATTAATTAATAAATTTGGTCCAAATTATTACAAATAATCTAACACAATAATATCATAAAAAACACCAAATATAATTATAATTTTGAAATCATTCGGGATTTCAATTACATTGATAGAGTTTACATTATATAGGAGGATGTTATCCTTAATACAAGGAATCAACATAAATCCTCAACAACCCACATATCTCTCTCCAATCCCTACAATCTCTCAGACTTATATCTAAGATATCTCTCACACTAAAATAGGTACATGAGTTGTTCTCACAGCTCGCCAATATCAAAACTATTACAACTATATTATTAATATGAGTTCTATAAACTCATTATTAATAATATTACATTTTATTTAATAATTTTACACAATATTTTGGTAACATTCACTCCCCTATTGTTAACATTATTAATTCCCAATATACACTCCCCTAATGTTAACATTATAGAAACAACAATCACACTTCCTTCTGCAGCTTGTTGCCCACACGTGCTCATGATCTGGATGGTTTTGTAGGTCAACCAACAACTTGGAACAAAGGATGATTTTACAGGACAACATAAAACAAAGGATGGTTTTACAGGACAACCAACAACCCAAATATCTTGTTGTTGTTTTTCCTTGTGCTTTCATTGGTCCACTATGTATTTTCTTCAGGGAATCATGTAGGAACCATTGCTTACTGAATACAAACTGAATAGAGGGAAAATTGAACATTGAGACCATGTTCCAGTCCCCCCCCCTCAATGTGAACATTTCACTTATTCAAACAAGAACTCTAAAATCATACTACAAATCTGAAATAAAAGAAAACACACATAAACATACATCCACCACAACTTCATGCGGCCCCATCGTTGGTGAATAACGAGAGGTTGTTGATTGACTTCCAGCCTCTATTGCCTCCGTCCTCCATTATGTCACTACTTACTCAACATATTGGACCATGAAGCTCAAATTTGCACCACCTTTTGTTGATGCATCTTCCCCACAAATCTTCATTTTGGTTCTAAAATTCCAAAGCGGGGGTCTAGGGGCGGTAGCCCCCAGCAGGATCAAGGGACAGCACCCCTTGTAGGGTCTCGGGTTAGCACCCTGTGCGCACTCCCTATCATGATACATGGCAAGGTCGAGGGGTAGAGCCCCTGAAGCCAAACATATTTTCCTTCTTTGAGGTCATCAAAATATCATTAGAACTGCAATATTATTCATCTTATTATCCCAAAAATTGGACCTCGAGTAACACCTAAAATGCATCCGTGAGGATTTTTTTTGACAATATTTGACTCTTTGAATTTTTGATAATGGACCCAAAAATGAACATAATAACCTATTATTCACCTAAACATACTATTTGAAACAAGACAATGGAAAAAGTGATAATAACTCAAATTTGATAAGATGAAACTTGACTTTGAATAACTCCGTGAACCGACATTTTATAATATTAATATATGGTGGAATTAAAATTGACATGTACATTGATGTATTACAATGACAAAAAAATTTTGACTAAAACATTTGTCATAAAATAAAAGACCTATTTGAGACTCTAATGAAATATTGAAAATAACACAAATAAAACTATTGACTTATTTGAAGACAATAAAATATTGAAAGACTGATATAACACCCTAACTTTACAAAATAGATTTTTAATATAGACTTATTACAAATTGAACACTAATCCAAACTGATGGCCATGCAATATATTAAAACAAATGACACCATTGTATTCAAAATCTATGTGCCAAAGCTAGTTAGATGGATCTCAAAGTGTCAGGTAGGTGTCAACAGTTAGATGTAACTCAACACATGGAGCATGCATTACAATTTGAACCGTGTCCAAAAATTCGATATTGGAGTATATTAATACCACAACTATCCAATATTGGTGCATACTGAACTAGTGAAGCCAAGGTGCTACATTGGAGGATGCAACTTTTGTCAATTTTGCTACAAATTCAAACACAAATCTTCTATGTGGATGCCTTGTCAATCTATGTTCAAAAAATGCCTTTTCTAAACTCAATGAGAATGTGATGCAGTGCAATGAAAAAGACTCAGACCAATTTTTGTCAGTGAGGATGTCAATCAAATCATGGAACATTTGTTGTTTGATAAAATTATGTAAAATAAGATGCACAAGCTCGTGCATTACTGATGTCAATGTAAAATCCTTTTAAGTGACCAAGCCAAAACTGATTTTTCTTTATATGTTTCCGGTGTGAATGAAATGTAACAATTTTGTAGATCAACAGAGATCTCAAAGACTATGTGAATGCTTTAATGAACCAAATTTGATGCTCGATCCATGTTTGAGTACTAACGCTAGTCAGATGTAATATAAATTTGCAGGATCAGAGAAGGATATGACACGACATGAGAACTATTGCAGTGAGGGATCACATGAATAATGAACACATGTAAATGTCACACAGGTCTAAACGTCTGACCATGTGGACATGGGTGAATAAAATACAAGAGGATAATAGATACCAACAAAACTAGCTTACATTACAAATACAAAATTTCTGATAAAATATCTCATCAAACGGGGCAATCCAGTTTTATACATACCCTCACACACTTTTAGAGAATCATATTTTCTCTGATACAAATAATAAATTTGGTCTAGATTATTACAAATAATGTAACACAATAATATCATAAAAAACCTGAATATAATTATAATTTAGAAATCATTCAAGATGTCAATTACATTGATAGAGTTTACATTATATAAGAGGATGTTCTCCTTAATACAAGGAGTCAACATCAATCCTCAACAACCCACATATCTCTCTCCAATCCCTACAATCTCTCAAACTTATCCCTATGATATATCTCACACTAAAATAGTTACATGAGTTGTTCTCACAACTCACCAATAATAAAACTATTACAACTATATTATTAATATGAGTTCTATAAACTCATTATTAATAATATTACATTTTATTTAATAATGTTACACAATATTTTGGTAACATTAATGAAAAAGAGGATGATGGATAAGTGTCATAGGAGGTTAGGAATGATGTTGATATGGAAAATAAAGTGAAGACATGATGGCAAGAGTGGACAAGGTGAGAATGGCTTGGTCTTGCAAGCCTAATCATGTGACCTAGGTTGCCTAGGTGATGAAGCATAGTGAGTAGAGTTACATGGTGACTTGAGAAGAATATTAGAGACATGAATATAATTTTAGGAGTGTTTGGATACACTCACATGATTTTCTAAGTGCACGTATATGTGGAAGACTCAGTTATAGGTGCTCATCTAGATCTAGTCTAGATGTTTGGAGGCCAAATAGAGTATAAGGATCAGTTTGAGAACCATTTGAGCTCATAGGGGCATGAAGGTGAGTGATACATATTTTATTAAGTGTTTCAGGGCCTTTTGGAGAGGCTTTATGATGAGGTATGAGGTTATTCTACTATGACCTAGCTTAAACCATGCAAAACCCTAAGGGATAGTCATGAAAATGAGATGGGATATGAAAATGTAGAGATATTTATGACTTTGTAAAAATTATATATGTTATTAGGGTGTTTTTTGATGGTTTGAAAAAAAAATAGGATACCATGATGAGAAATTTTTAAGTTATAGTGTTTTTTCTGAAACATGGTACTTGTCAATGCATTTTCCAGCTCGAATGACAACTTCTGATGCTCATTGTGAATTTTTTGATTTGCATGGGAAATTTTGGATTTCAGGAATTTTTTTAAATTTATATAAGATAATTTCAAAAAAATAATGGAGTGGTTTCATCGTTAGGTTTTAATGAACGAATGTTAATAAGGTAAAAAACTTTTTATGAACTTGAAACCCTAGGTTGAGAGTGGTAAGAGAGACATTCTTGGTAATTATATGGAATGGATTGATTTTTCTAGTATGATGATTGGATCTTGTAGAGTACTCCTCTATATTTCCAGAAAGGTATGGTAGAGTATGTGATACTTTGTGGACTCCACTCAAACATGCATGTTTCTGAAGACTTTCAGTTTGTGGAAAAGTTGTCCAAAGAAGGTATGGAATAAATTAACATTGTTTATATCTTGGGAGTTATAATCCTTGTACATGATGGATTTAGTTATTGGTTGAGGTTTTAGAGGGCCAAGGGTTTCCTATTTATAAAGACTGATCTTTGCGCTCGAAAAGGGCACTTTTGAGAAGTTTCAGATATTGACTTGGTTGAAGGCCTTCCAATTGGATTTTGAAGGAAATGTAAGATGCTAAGGAAATTAGATTCAGATATATTTATAATTATATATGGTCTGTCTCTTGATGATGTGTTTTGATAGGTGAACCAACTCTTTTTTTGAAAACCATGTTTGACTATTTTAGGACAAGATTTCTTTGGCTGAGAAAATAGATGTAGAAGACTCATGTTTTGTATTAGATGATGATTTATATCTATTGGAGAGTGAAGAGAGTGAAGGAATTTATAGGTCTTGAAAGTGACATAAAATGTGCAAACCAATTGAGTTTCTAAAACCACTTTCTGGGTAGTTTAGTTTGGTGAAGAGGAAAAGAGGTGTGGGTTGCGTTGATAGATGTTTCATGAGGTATATAAAGAATGGATGTGTTATAAAGCTTAGTGGATTTATAATGAGTGGTTACATGGCATAGTTGATGGGATATGGTGTGATCTTGAGCTCCATTGGTGAAGACTAGTTTCTGGAAACATATGTTTTGTGAAGGAAATGGTCCTTCTTGATAGAGTAATATAGAATTTGGCTAGTGAAAGTTAACATGTGAGCATGTATGATATTTTTGTGATATATTTGACATGTGTAGGGCCTTTTGAGTATTGAAAAAGTATGGTGATGATTTTTAAGGTCTTTGATGAGTCAGTTAATGGGGTTTTGAGCCTATTTTGGGCTTGTTTGGTGTCTTAGAGCATGTCTGACATACATGGGTCCATATTATGAGTTATTTTTTTATGTAGTGTTATTTTTGCATGTTGTATTGGTTGAGATCATTGGTATGGACCAACTTTTGTTATTTTTTGAATTGTAAAACATATAAAAGTGCATGTTTGGTTCAAATTTGAACTAGTGAATTGAGAGGGAAAATTTCGGAGCTAGTTGAGAGAGTGCGGGTGATTAAAGGGCATCAAATCAGAGATTCAGCGTGTGAAAAATTATAAGGAGTGTTAGAGAGCTTGTGTGCAAAGTTTTAAATGTAGGATAATTAGGGAATAAAGAGAATCTAAGTGATAATCATTCTTCTAGTCATGAGTTCGAGTTGTTGGAAATCCTTAAAGGTCTTAATCAGACAATATGAGTTATTTCAAGCAATTGAAAGGATTTGAATTTTTGATTTCATCCATGATTGTATTTTCCCTCCAAAATGGGATTTGAAATTATAAAAGGTATTAGGTGTCTAGGCATGATGTCATAGTTCCTAAGTTGTATCTAGAAGTTGATACATGCTTAAAGGTTGTAAAAATGCCTCATCATGTGAGTAATGACATATGAAGGGTTATATAATCGATTAGGGTTGTGATGAAATGAGATAAATTTGAATGGAATATAGTTATCATGAAATCCTTGAGGAAATAAGGGAGAGGAATGAAAATGATGGATAAAAGTACAATTTTGTAAGAAAATTTAGTATAATATATATGGTGAGCTTTGTTTTTCTTATTAGCTCTTTTCTTTATAATCAATACTTCTAAGTTTGATTTTTATAACCTAAGGATTAGTGATTTCTCCTCATGAATGCATAAATGGTCTATTGACACCATCTAAGAAGGAGTAATAAATATTTGAAGTTGTAAGTACCCTATTTTAATATTGAAGACATTGTTTCTTGCAAAAGGTTAAAGAATTGATTGTGCAAGCCTGTGGAAGAGTCATTATTAGATTCTTATAGTGTTATGATTTATATCATACTAAAAAACACTATGTGGAAGTATCCTCATGACAAAAGGTGTTGAAGTATGCTATGGGAGGTTGAATAACTTGTTATTTCTCAGTACATGTAAGAAAAACCCTTGAGGAATGAATAAATTGTGACTGTACCTTTATTATTGATTAAATATTGGTTGATTATCATTGTAATAAGTACAAGGGTTAATTTTTTTCTTCATTGATATCACCTAGGCATAGTGTATTAGAAAAATAAAAAATATTTCATTAAATAAGTTCTTAATCTCTTCGAGTTAACATTTGTGGGTTTCATATACTATGCCTCTAATGTGTATGTAGGTGGATTCTTGGTTGTTATGTTATATTAATCTTTTTTTTAATATCTCATTGATAACATGGGATTGAGAAGGGGATACAATTTGATTTTGGAGTCAAATATTAGACCTTGAGACTAAGAAAAACTCGTGATATAAGCATTAGAATGACCACAGGTTGTCTTTGTTACACAGATAGGGTATAACGAGGGTTTTTTAAGTGAAGACCTTAAAGGTTGAACTAATATTTTAAAATTTTCAAATATCATCTAAGGATTGGGTGTAAACATATTTGAGTGGATTTAGGGCCCAAGAAGTCATAACAATTCTAAGAGATTTGATAGTTTGGAAGAAATAGGACTATTAAAAAGTTGTTACCTAGGGTTTGGTACAAAAACATAACTAGGAGCCGCTACACTTGGAGTTATGACCCTAAATTGGACAGAAGTCATTTAGAAAATTTATTTTTACATATTTTAAAGGTTTGGAAGGTTTATGTGCACCCAAATTTTTAGAATCCTTGACAGATGGCATGTAGAAGATCACTACAGGTATAAAAGACCTAATTTGACCTTGTGAAAGTGATTTTTGAGTAAATTTTATTTTAGAGAGGAACCCAAAACTTGGCATAGAGATTCTTAGGCACAATGGGTATCTCAAAATAGTTCATGTTTGTTTGGAAAAGGTCTGAGTTTAAATTTATGCATAAAAAGGTCTTGAGGTAGGGTTGGTAAGAGTTAATTGCTTGAGGGAAGATAAAAGTGAAAAAAGTAGGCTTATTCTCAGAGTTGGATTCTAAATTTTACACCACACCATCTAGGTCAAAATGGGTCCTTAGAGATGTTTTCATCCTATGCTAGGAATTTATATTTTACCCTAGCCATGAAATGACTAATGGTTATAGTTCTTGTGCACCAAGGAGGCATTTTTTAACAAATAAATAGCTAAGGGAATTATTTCAAAATTTATCAACTAAGTAAACTATTTTTGTGTTGAATAAGGTTACAAAAGGCATGGAATGTCATAACACAGTTAAATAAATACTTGGAGTCCAAAATTCTTAGGTTGAATAAGTCCATGTGTGGTTAAATAAGATAGTTTGTGAAGAACAAAGTAAGTTGAGACCTTGACCTTGTAAGTGATTATATTGGAAAGTTTAATAAGCATGACATGATTCATGTATGAATAGTTTTAGGGGATGGATAAAGACATTTAAGGAATGTAAGAGAAAACTTTTCATGTTTGAGTCAACTAGTCCAATAGAACAAGTTCTTAAAAACAAGGTATTGGATCAATGCAGTTGTCCTTATTTTGATGAATTATTGAATGCACATTGAATTTAAATCTTCCTCTACATAATGTGGTATCATAGCTAGAGGAATGAGAATTATTTGATTGCTAACAATGAATTCAAGTGTATGAATGTGAAAATATGTAGGTACATGTATAGAGTTGGGAAGAAGTAAAGTGAAGTGGCTAAGAAGAGTGGAAAAGTGGAAGAAAAGAAGAGAGAGATACACCAAAAGACCAAGTTTGAATCCTAGGTAAGGTGTAGTGAATAACAAGGTGAAATAGACTTGTTTAAGATAAGAAAAAGAAAGAAATGGAAAAGGAAGAATTAGTGATAGAACTAGTGAGGATGTTAAGCCATAGGAAGAAGAGTCAAGATGATAGAAATAAGAGAGTAAAGGAAAAAAGGAAAGAAGAAACTAGAAAGATAGATATGTGGATTAAAAAAAAGCTAAGAGAACTAAATAAATATGTAGCAAGATTTGACGAATTTATATTGAGTAATTTGGAGGAAGATGATGCAGATGAAGAAGTAGAGTATGAATGGGAAAATGAAGAAGAACAAGAACAAGAATTCAAAGATGAAGAAGTTGTTGATGCAAAATCACAGCAACCCTGGATGCAGATCAGGCTTCTAGGTTGATCACTCAGGCATCCAGTGTGATTGCACAACATGGAAACCTCTCTCCAAGCGTGGGACTTGTGAAACCGAGAGAGGAATCTCCAGAGAAGGCTAGTTCCTGCTCCTAAACTACCTACCACAAGCTATTCCAGTGCAGGAAAGCTAATCTAATCCTAATCTAACCATGCCAAGGAGACAGAGAGAGAGAGAAGGGAAAAACAACAAAAGCCTACACTAAAACGGTGATACACCAGAGAAGGAGAATGTTGGACATCTATCAAAACTGCCATGGGACAAAGAGAGGTGAGCAATGGGAAGGATGGACAGATGCATCACAGGCCCAAGGATATATTTCACACAGAAAATGTCCCAAAACTCCATGAACACAGCTCCAAACCTGCAAAGAACATTCAAACATGCACAAATACCTGCAATGAAGAGAGGAAAGAAGAGAACAAGCAAAAATGAGCAAGGATGGACAGATGCATCACAAAACATGTTTTGTTGCTCCTGAAGTTTGCACAGAACATCATTCCATTAATAAGAGGAAAAAACGCCATTACAGAGCAAGGGAGGAGGCTCGAACTCCATTTTCAACCCTAGAGAAGAAAAGAAGGGAGGGCAGAGCAGAAAAGATGAACAACTTCTTATGTCTGAACCAAATCTAGCTTTTTACATTGCATGGGTCGAGCCCAGGGAACAGAAACGTAGGAAAACGTGCAAGCCCATTCCTCATTGAATGCCAATGCATTAAATCAGCATGGAGGACCTTACCAACCCATACCCTGTCACTTTGACCAATTTGGAGGAGAATGCGACCCATTCTGCATTAATTTGGTCGCTGAAATGTCACTTCTGGCCGTGCAGAAGAAGAATGCGACCCATTAGCATTAAAACAGGTTGTTGAAACGTTGCCTCTGGCCATTATCACGTGTCAAAGCTGTTTCTCGATTTTCTCTCTCCAGACTACACCAAAACTCGAGATTAGCCCCAGAATAATGTAGAGGATTTCACTAGCTTTCCATTGATGTCAAGAACGTGCAAATCTGAGCTCTGGATCAAAAGATATGTTGATCTGAAGATTTAGGGCACGGAACAGACCAAAACGGATTTTGAAATATTTTCTTGCGCTTCGTCACCTGGTCGACACGTGGCACATGCTGACTGGACGAGCAATTCTCTCTCCTAAACCTTTCTGTGGGATTTTCCTTTTGAAATTTCCTTGTGGGCCCTAGCTGGGACACGTGGCGCCATTTCATTGGTCTTCGGGCTGACCCTTCAAGACTCGCCATTTGACTTTTTGAATTTTCTCCTTGTGACACGTGTCATGATTTGATTGGTCAACGGGTCTGCCGGCTCTCTCGCATCCTTCGCGTCTTTTTGACCCGGATGTCCCAAACCGTTTGGGACATAAACCTCCGATCCGCCCGAAATGGGCTTCCTTGTCCCATATTTGGCCGATGACACGTGGCATGCATTGATTGGCTTTCAGCTCCTTCGGCGATCCGCATCCCGCGCATCCCTGTGCTTCATTTTTCCTTGTGCTCCTTATGCTGATTTCGGCCGAACCGGCCGGTTCACGTCCTCGCGGCCCATATATCCCAATTGTTTCAGACTGTTTGTGCTCATTTCGGCCGATCCGGCCGGTTCGGGTCTTTCGCGTACTCTTGTCCCGAACTGTCTCGCTCAACAGTTAGTCGTTTTTCCTCCTCTTTCAGCCGGATCGGCTTCTTGCGCCCGCCGCGTACTTCTGGCCCAATTGTCCCAAATGCTTAGCGGGCCACCTGGAGGCTTTTCGGCCGATCCGCGTCTTTCTGTCCCACACGTCCCAAAGGCGACCTTGAGCAGGACTTAGCCAATTTTCACGATTTTTCCTGGATCAACCTACTTGCCTTTCTGCAACTTTTTCACATTTTCTCAGAGCTTACTCCTTCCTTCTTGGGCCAAGGGAGTTAGAAAAAATTTGAGGGAACCCCAGAAACATGATGTTTTCTCTGAATCAATCAATGTGCCTGGGACTTGAATATTCTGATGCATGTTATCAAAATTACCCTGGGGGGTGAATTTTGGATAACAGAAGTGATATATTGTTATCCTGAAGAAGATGATTTGGCAAAGGAAAATGAAGACAAAGAAGATGATGTAGCAGTAGCATCTCAACATGTTGATGAGGTATGTGATTCAAGTTGTGTACCTATTGAAGTTTTCTTGTTTTTAAATACACAAAAGGAAGATGAAATCAGAATGGATAGTCCTAAATATGATGAAGGTAACAAAGATTTAGATGATTTTAAGCTCAAGGAAGTGATGAAGGTGTTTGATTATTTTTTTCTCTTGTTGAAAAGAAAGAAAGTAGTATGAATGAGGTGAGTGCATGTGAAGAGGAGTTGGAACAATATGTATAAGAAGTAATGCATGCATATGAGGGAGGAAAGGTAAACCAAATTGACTCAAAAAATTCTTATTTGATAGCTAAAATTGATGTTTCATTAGGTGAATTCCTAGAAATTGTGGAAAATGACTCCATTAGTGAATTTGCAGAGAAAAAAGAGAATGGGATAAGTAAGATTGAGTGGATTAATGAACATGATGATCCATTTTTCATAGGTGAGGTGGATGATTTGTTAAAAGATTTGTTGTGTGTGATGAATGGGGAAAGAAAGGGTGAAGTTATAGATGAGAGAATGAAGAATTCTTGGGTAAATGAAGATGTAAATAGTGATAATGAAGGTAAATGTATGAACATAAATCATGTTGAGATGATGATGAACATGAAGAAGTAAGCATGAAATCAAGAAAAGGAATAATATGGGAAATTTTCAGCCCTTTCAAGAAAAGTAAACGGTGAAAACATGAGGAAAAAAGGCTATACATGAATGAAAGATGTGATTAAACATGAAGAATAATTTGTATTTGTTGTTGTGTTTATTTGTGTAGGTACAAGTGATGGAAGCCTAAAGTTAAAGAAGATAGAAATGGAATTCAAGAAGAAGATAAGTAAGTTCAAGAAAAATGAAAAGATGAATAACACTATTTGGGATCCAGGTGGTAGTGAAACAAGCAAGGACAACATGAGTAAAAGAGAAAGGGAAGGAACACATCAAAAAGAGAAAGAGTCACTAAAAGAAGAAAAAATTTAGTATATAGCTCCTTTTCTCCACCTTAGGAGTATGATGCAGAATCATCAGGGAATTAAGATAATCTAATTGATAATCATTCTTCTAGTCATGACTTTCAGTTGTTGGAAAGCATTAGAGGTCTTAATAGGACAATAGAAGTCATTTCAAGTGAGTGAGAAGGTTTAAAATTTTGAATTTCTCCATGACTGTATTTTCCCTCCAAAATGCGATTTGAAATTGGAAAATCTTGAAAATGAGGAAATTTGATTGTCATGGAGTTACAAGGTGATTGTAATGAGTGTGAGGGTGTATAGTAGGTGTCTATGCATGATGTCATAGTTCCTAAGTTTTATAGAAGTCAATAAATGCTTTAAGTTTGTAAAAATGCCTCATCACATGAGTAGTGGCATATGAAAGGTCATAAAATCAGTTATGGTTGTGAGGAAATGAGAGAAAATCGAATGGAATAAAGCTATAATGCATTCCTCAAGGGAAGAAGGAAGAAGAAGGAAAATGATGGAGAAAAGTACAGTTTTGTAAGAAAATTCAGTATAATATATATGGTGAACTTTGTTTTTCTTAAAGCTCTTGTCTTTGTAATCAATACTTCTGAGTTTGATTTGTATAACCTAAGGATTAGTTATTTATCCTCATGAATAAATAAAGGGTCTATTGAATCCATCTCATAAGGAGTAATAAAGATTTGAATTTGTAAGTACCATGTTTTAGTATTCAAGACTTTGTTTCTTGCAAAAGGTTAAATCCTTGACTGTGTAGGCCGGTGGAAGAGTACTTCTGAGATTCTTGGAGTGTTATGATTTAGATCATGGTAAAAAAACCCTCTATGGAAGTATACTCATGAAGAAATGTGTTTAAGTATGCTTTGGGAGGTTTAATAACTTGTTATTTCTTAGTACATGTAAGAAAAACCTTTTAGGAATGAAGAAATTGTGATTGTACCTTTATGATTGATTAAGTCTTGGTTGATTATCATTATGATAAGTGCATGGGTTGAATTTTTTCTTCATTGAGATCACATGGGAATAGTATCTTAGACAAATAAAAAAATATTTCATCAAATAAGTTCCTAATCTCTTCGAGTTAATGTTTATGGGTTTCATATACCCTATCTTTAATGTGCATGTAGGTGTATTCTTGGTTGTTATGTAATATTAATCTCATTTTTCATAGCTGACTGATAAAACATGATTAAGGATAGGATAAATGTAGATATTGGAGACAAATATTAGACCTTTAGACTTAGAACAACTCGTGATATAAGGATAATAATGACCACAGGTTGTCTCTTTCACACAATTAAGGTATAGTGAGGGTTTGTTAAGTGAAGACCTTAAAGGTTGAACCAAGTTTTGAAAATATTGAAATATCATTTGAGAATTGGGTGTAAACATATTTTAGTGGATTTATGGTGTAAGAATTCATTAAAATTCTAAGATATTTGACAATTTGGAAGAATTAGGACTGTGACAGAGTTGTTACCTAGGGTTTGGTACAAAAACATAACTGAGAGCCTCTACGCTTGGAGTTATGACCCAAAACTAGATAAAAGTCATCTAAACAATGTATTTTTCCATATTTGAAAGGTTTTAAAGGTTGATGTGGGCCCATATTTTTATTTTCCTTGATAGTTGGCATGTAGAAGAATTCTACAATTATAAAAAGACCTAATTTGACCTTGTGAAAGTGATTTTTGAGTAACTTTTTTTTAGAGAATCCCAAACTTGGCACAAAGATTCTTAGGAACAATGGGTATATTAAAATAGTTGAAGTTTTTTTTCAAAATTTCTGAGTTAAAATTTATGCATGAAAAGGTCTTGAGGTAGGGATGATAAGAGTTAATTACTTGAGAGAAGATATAAATGAAGAAAGTAGGATCATTCTAAGAGTTGGAATCTAAATTTAATACCACACCATCTAGGTCAAAATGAGTCATTATAGATGTTTTCAACCTATTCTAGGAATGTATAGTTTACCCTAACCATGAAATGACTAATGGTCATAGGTCTTGTGTACCAAGGAGGTATTTTTAGCAAAAAAATAGCTAAGGGAGTTGTTTTCAAACTTGATCAACTAAGTGAACTATTTTTGTGTTGAACAAGGTTACAAAAGGCAGGGAATTTTCTAACACAGTTACATAAATACTTGGAGTCCAAAATTCTTAGGTTGAACAAGTCCTTGTGTGGATAAATAGGATAGTTTGTGAAGAAAAAAGTAAGTTGAGACCTTGGACTTGTAAGTGATTCTATTAGCAAGTTTAAAAAGCATGACATGAAGTGTATGAATAGTTTTAGGGGATGGATAAAGACATTTAAGGAATGTAAGAGAATTTTTTTTCATGTTTGAGTCAACTAGTCCAATAGAATAAGTTTTTAAAAACAAGGTATTAAATGAATGCAATTTTTCTTATTTTGATGAATGATTGAATGCAAATTGAATGTCAATTGGCCTCATCATCAATTTTGCATCCACATTAGTTCATGAAAATAGAAATTTGAGCAAGCTAGGAGAAAGAGGGTTTGAACATGTTTGAGCTGAATTTATGATCTCCATCATTTGTGGAAGTAAAACTACTTCAGCAATCTTCTTATATAGGTGGTTGAGTGCATGTTTTATCATCTTAGTGAGTTGTATCCTCCTTGTGGATTCGATGCTTCACCAAATTAGGGGTTAGTGCTTGTTGTAGGGTTGTTGCTATACTAAACTAGGGGTTGACGCTCCTTGTGAAGTTGATGCTTCACTAAATAATTTTGATTTGAGTAATATAGTCAGAATTTCTATGGGTTTTCTTCCCTTGAGGGTTTCCCATATATATATTGTTCTTGTCTCTTTCATGGTTATGCTCATTTGAATGAATGTTAAGAACACATTAATTTATGGTTGAATAGTTTATGGTTTAAGAAAGTAAATCTAAATTAGTTAAAAAATTTAAAGTATTGATTCATCCCCCCTCTCAGTCTATCGTGCTTCCATTTTTTTTTTCAATTTGGTTCGAGGGGTAGAATTCCCTTTAGATACTCACATCCCATAAAGCTAGTCACTCCACCTTAAGACAACTACATCCATTAAATAAATTCACACCCCTTACTATTTCCACCATATTAGGATTGGAACTAGTTATCATGTTAATGGATGTAATTAGGCTTAAGGTATTAACCTATCCCTACTTGTATATCTGACTTACCTAATTACTTGATTTATTCAATTAAAAACAAAATTAGGGTTGATTCAATACCTTTTTTTTACATTATTTCAATTGGGATCATTTGGAAAGATCATTGAGAAGATGGATTTCGAATTCATTTTTCAAACACTTTAGGAGAATCCATCATAATTTTAAACTTTTCATTCAAAACTTTTTTATAGATTGCAATTTTGTAGTTACATATGTTTCTATAAAAATGTAATCTTTTAAATATTTATAATTTAAAATTCCTTCATAATATGTGTTATACCCAATGTAATTTCCTTTTCAATCTAGAGTGAAATGATAGTCAATGTATTTTCACATTTTGATTATAGAGTATAGAATTTAATCTAGAAAACTAGCACATTGAAGAAGTTAAACCATTTATATAAGGAACTTATTTAGTTACGTTCAAAAATAGATTTCCAAATAGAATAAATAAATTTAATAACCATAATAATTTGTAGTTATAGTAGAATATTAGAATAGATACTCGATATTTGATTGAGAAAATAATGTAATATATCACTTAAATAATTTGAGGGGAAAACCTTATAATATGAATATAAAACACAATTATTCTATAAGTACTGACCATTACCTCATATATTCACCCCACTTAGGCTATAGTTAATCCATAAGCCAAACATAATAACAATTGAAAGTATAATTAAATGTGACAAGAACATTTAATTGTGTGAGATTACACTGCAAGGATAATACAGGAAACCTGTGGACATAAACAAGGTTGTACTCTAGCAAAATAAAACAAGCTCCAAGTAAACGTCAAGATTAATAAAAAAAAAATCATGCATGGAAAAATAGTCTACTCATAATCATATATCAAAATAAGAGGGTATATATGTGAGTTCTATGTAATTCCCATTCTTGGAAAATGATACCCTTAATGAGGGAAAAATGAGTTACAATTTCCAAGATGGAATGTAACTCCTATGATGCATATGAAAATGACATATTCTATGACACAATATGTCATATGTCATATAACTCCTAAGGACTTATGACCTCATCTAAGTGAGATGAATCACCATGTGAGGTAAAAAATTCCCTCAGTGAAAAGGAAATTAAATCACACTAGTACCCCCATTCATCAAAGATAAGCTAGAGGGAAGGAAAGCCAGAAACATAAAGATAACTCCCTTAGAAAAATAAGAAAGATGCATCACATGGGTCTTGGAAACTAAAGGCTTGATGAGGTACCCATATACAAACAAAAAATATTTCTAGAAAATAATAAGAGTACTAGAAAGGCTGAAGAATATGGGAGGCTAAAGAAGACCTCACCCCAAGAAGAGAGCACAAGTGAGGGAACTTATCTTCAGTGAAGGGCTTGGTAAGGAAGTCTAAAACTTGATCAGAAGTATGAAAATACTAAAATTAGATGATGTCTCTATAAATCATCTCCCATATGAAGTACATGTCGATCTCAATGTGCTTCATTTTCTTATTTTGGAAAATCAAGATGGTGCTCATGTTATCATAGTAAATGATAGCAAGACGCTGAAAGTGAATACCAAACTCTATCAGAATCCAATGTAACCAAATATAGATTCCATGGAAGTGTTGACTTCTCCCCTATATTTTACCTCTATAGAAGATATCACAATCACATTCTACTTATTACTTGACCAACTAACAAGACCCATACCAAGAGAGAAATTATAGCCTTATTTAGACTTTTGATGATTGAGATCACTAGCATAATCAGAATTTTTTAAACCAACTAGATCAATCTTCGTCCCTTCTAAGTAGTGAATTTTGCTAGTGTGAGTTTCATGAAAATAGTGAAGAATACAATTTTTTGGTCTCCAATATAGATCATGAGGATCCTACATAAATTTTGACACAATCCTAATAATATATGAAATATCAAGACAAGTGTGAATTAGATACATCAAGATCCTTAAAAACTAGTGATAAAAGGGTACCATCGACTAAGGGAGTGGAGAAATCAACAACTAAATTAACCCTGGAAAGGAAAGGAGTAGGAGATGGCTTGCAATCACTCATGTGATATTTGAATAAAACTTAAAGGGTATACTTAGGTTGTGTAATGACATTTCCCAAGCTAGATTGTGAAATTTGTATCCCAAAGAAAGTAGTGAAGCAAACCTAAGTCTATCATGGAATTTTTTTGTATAAAGTAGTCTTAAGAGAATCAATGATTAAGGAAGATATACCCGCAATCAACAAGTCATAAACATACAGAACAAGGATGAGCATGGATTCATCTTGTCATAGAATGTAAACATTAGGGTCAGAGTGACAACTAAAGAACCTTGATGCAAGAAGAAAGGAGTCCATCTTGGCATACCAAGCCCGAGGGGACTGTTTAAGGCCATAGAGATAATTTTTATATTACAAATAAGGGAACAACCATGGACATATCCCGAGGGTTGTTCCATACAGATATATTCCTTTAGGTCCCCATGAAGGAAGGAACTGTTAACATCCATTTGATGAACTTCCCATATGTTCATGGAAGCAAATAGCAAGGGTTGGTCAAAAGGAAGTCATATTCACAATGATAGAAAAGGTATCTAAATAATTAACCTTAGCTACATGAGATAAACCCTTAGATAGAATTCATGAATTATACTGCTTGATGTTCCCATTGATACTATACTTTGTTTGTTACACCCAACTACACTAAATGATTTCTCTTACTTTCAAATGAGGGATGCGATCCCAAGTATCATTCTTCATAAGTGAGGAATACTCCACATCCATGACATAATCCAAATCAGGAATCCTAGAATCCTCTAAGAAAGTTTTAGGGTCAAAATTAGAGGTGAAGAATGTGTGGGGTCTAGTGCATTATGAACAAGTTGGTATCTCATCTAAAGGACCCCCTATCCAATATCTTGCACTTTGCAGGGTTTACCTAGCTCAACGAGGACTAGGAGGAGATTCAGGCTTAGAATTTGTATATTATTCACTCTAGTGAGAGGGAACAAAATCTTCATCATCATTTCTAGCATGATTAGAAGATTCCAAAGCATGAGGAGCAGTAGGATTAGGAAGAGGAAGATCAACAAGATCATCATTAGAAGAATCAAAATCAGCATCAGAGAGAATTATAAGGACCTCAATAGTTGGAGAAGTAAAAGTAAAATATAACTAATCATATTTCACACTTCTTTCAATAAAAAATTGGTGAGTAGTATGGTTCAACAATTTATAACCCTTCATGTCAATGGGATAGCCTATAAAGATACAAGGTCCAAATTGTGGTTCTAAGGCCTTATGTCTCTTTTCATGAATTTGAGATAGTTGGCATGGTGTTGTCATTGATGTCAAAGCCTATTTTTTTCATTGATTATCATTGATGTCAAAAGAGCTACGAGTCATGAGGGTTGTTTAGTAGTATCAAGCAAAGGTGAGTTTTGTTGGTCTTGCATGGTGTTTCATGGTGCCTTGAGTCAGTTTGAGGGCTTATAGAAGTGACGTAGTGTATGGAAGATGCTAGAGTGATTTAATGGAGTGTGATGAAGGTCATTAGCAATTTTACAAGGTTTCCCAAGTGATGAGAAGGTCATATTTCATGAAACAAACTTGTTCAAGGTGCTTGTTTGTAAAGCCTAGAGAAAATGTATGGTATGAAGTGATGGATTATAGGTATGTTTGAGCTGTGTGAGGATGGTGAGAGTATGGGAATCATGTGGATTAGGTGTAGGGACACTCACAAGTGTCTTATAGTTTCGATATGAGGAGAAGTTGTGGTTTTTAGGTCTACACTAGACACAATCCTTAAGAAAGCATTCCCTAATGAAGTGAGTTTGACTATTGAAATCATGGTCATGTAAAAGTAATACTTTTAACAGGTTTATTGGGTTTATATGATGGTGTGGTCCAATTTCCATGTTCAGGTGATGAATATTTTATGAGATATTATATTTTTACTAAAACTGAGTTTTTAAAGGTGAGTTTTTGAGCTAAAAGTTAACTTTCTAATGCTCGTTAGAGAGGGTGTGATTTGCACGGGGACCCAATATATTGGGGATAGCTTAATAGGACTATTATGAATATTTTCCAATTGGAATGAGGTTGTTTAATTATCAAATTTTTATGAACAATTTTTAAGAAGGTAAACAACTTTTAAACCCTCTCAAAATCCTAGTTATGTAGTGACTTGAAATATCTTGCTCAAAGTGGCCCAAAATGTATTGTTTGTGAAAATGTGATAATTTGATGTTATACAAGACTCCTAAAAAAATCTCCAAGTGTGATTTATAGGTTTTGGTTGTGTGTGGGCCTCACTTAAAATGCAAGATTATGAGTATTTCCATTTTTTGCCAAAGTTGTCCATTGAGCATGATGAGTAATTTAGAATTAATGGAAGTATGAGATTTTTTATTCATTTTGATGTAGGATATAAATTACCAATAAAATCCCAGGCACGTTGGCACATCACTCAACCTAGTCTGATCACTCACCCAAAGCGCGCAAAGGTACGAGGCCCCTCTTTAGGGTTGTTGTTGCAGGATGTTAGCATGATAAAGACTTAATGCATTCAAATCCATAATTAATACATCATTTTATAGTGCATGTTCAGGTTTAATTCTAGAGAATAAAAAATTTAAATGATAACCATGATGAAATCAAGCATGTAAGATCCAATTATACTCAGGTTTATCACTCTGTTTTAGCCAATACACTCCATTATATAAAAACATAGTAATACACAAAATCTTCTTACAATAATGACATCATATGCTCATACGCATAGTAGATCTAACAACATAATATCATAGTAATCCAGTTCTTGCATACTATTACTATACTACGCAGTTCATTACATACTTATAAGGGTGGGGGCTTTCCCTTCATGGCTTATCTATTCCCAAAATAGGTCGTATGTTGAAAATAGCCATGTGCCTTTACGATAATAGGCTTACATGCAAGAATGATAACAATGGACCTGTCCCAGTTAATTGGTAGTAATAATCCTATTCTTAGCCCACACCCATGCAAAGCACTCCATAGCCATTCTTCCAAAAATAGTCAATGCGTGTTGCGTAAGTCTTTTCCTGTTTGTGTGATCCGCATGCCATCTTCCAAAAATAGATCATATTCGTGAAAATGGCTAAGTCTTGAAATCTGTCTCTGTCCTTCGCACAAGATTCCCTTCCGATCCTCCCATGCCTTTGAATGCACTTTTCTCTTCCACGTGAATCTTCTGTATGCCTTCTGCTAAGTGCTATATATTTTCAGATCAACATTACCCCACACTAATTGCATTGTCGCCCCACAAATGGTTACCTTTTGAATGCTCAAAGAATAAGAAAGAATATAAATGGAAGATAGTAAAGAATATTCTATATAAAATAATTATTTACTCAATAACATCCTCTTCTTTAATTGGAAGAATGAGTTCTAGATATTCTTCTTTTATTTCTGCCTCTAGGATTTATCATTCGCTCAACATAGCCTATGCATTTTCTAGGATATTCACTACAATAGATTCTAGCTCATCCTACACAATGTCTCCCTTATCATTTTTTAATACTAACATAATGTTAGCCATTGTAAACATTATCCCTTCCACCATATCAATGTTCTGAGCTATAAGCTTTCCTAGTTCATCCAATCTATTTTTGTGGGGCTCCTGGGCCACTGCAAGGGCCTTGCACTTTCGCTTCACCACTTCCAGTATCTCCATGGGTCCCAATGTTTCATCCTTCATAGCTTTTAGGAATTCATTGTCCTCTACCATTGTTCTTATTTTGATGACTTCTTCTGGAGACGTGCAAATATTCAATGCTTTATCCACTTTCTTCAGCTCCTCCCGAAGGGTTTGAAGTAATGCCTCATACAATGAAAATTTTCTAATCACTACATTATTTTCCCTCTCTGCCTCATGTGCAGGGTCTTTTGGCACTGGAATTTTAATCGGTCCCTCTTCAAGCATCATATCAACCAAAGTGCGCACATAGTGCATAGCTGAAGGGAAATTTTTGGGCACCTTGGGCTCTAAGTGTGGTCTCACTTGGAGGACGTGATCCCTGATCTCCTTTTCCATGCCAATAAGAACCCCATTATTTTTCTTCTCTAAGTCCTTCTCTTGTTTCAAGTGTTTGATCTCTGCATCCTTGACATTAATCTCTTCACTTAGTGCCCTAATAGTTGCAGCTTTATCCACATTCCTCCTTGCCACCTTTATAAATACCTTTACTAAGGAATTACTTACCTATTCATCTAACATAACAGTAGGATTTACCATTATGTGTTTGGCCTGAGGTACCTTCTTCAATCTTCTGGATACACAAGACTCTTCACAGACATTGAATTTTTTTTTATGCATATGTGTCTGCATTGACCAAGATAGTTGTTTCCTTATACGCATGGTGGTCATGTTCTCATCCATCAACTCCCATCCATACAATTCCTTAAGGTGCACCGTTCTTTGGAAACGGGCACGGAAAATTTTACTTGTGTCCTTAGAGTAGCCCATGACCGGTGTAGTATATTCTCCACTTGTCCTCTTCAATATTGTCCCCTTAGAAACTTGAGCGCTAAGATTTGGAGCTTGTTCTACTGTGCCCTAAGTAGTCTCTTGTGCTATTCTATATACCTCTTTTACTCCTTTTCCATCCTTCATTTCTTCATCCTTTGGCTCTTCTACGTCCTCTAGATGTGTACGATATTCGGGTGTGCTCTCCTCAGAATATTCCACCTCCTCGGTCAACTTCAACTTTCTTCTTATTTTCTCAACCGTCTCCTTCTGTGGGGAGAGTCATGGTGATGTGCACACTGACTGTGGTGTAGCACCTTGGGTTTTGGTTCTTCTGAATACCCTTTTGAATCGACGCTCTCCTTGTACTACATCCAGGTCCTCATCATCTTCTTCCTGCACCTGAGGTGGTGTAGTCATGCACTTAGTTTTTAACTTGTCTGTAGGCTACCTTCGTCCTCTATGCTCTACGCCACCACTATCTTCTTGTTCATCTTCCTCTTCATCCACCACTATGGTCTCTGCAGGCTATGGAGTTGGCACATTTTCTACTGTATGCTTACCCTTTGGCGGCCCTGGAAGCGCGAACTCATTTTCCACATATTTGTTGTTCTCCAGCTTGGGCTTGAGTTGAAGATACACAAGCACTGCTCCAATGTCCCCTACTACCAAGCTTACCTGGCTTCATGCTTATTACATCTAAGATAAGCCTCTCAATGTAGGAAGTCCATCCTAGATATACATATGTTTTTCTCAGAGTGTGATAATCACAATCTACCTTATCTACGATGAAGTTTAGGTGGCGCACATCTATGAACTGGTGAAATGATGCCTAGAAGTAGCGTGCCATGAAGGAAAATGGAATTTTTCACCAAGGGCTCCAAACTCCATCCTTCATCAAAAAATGTGATGCAAAAATGCTGGTAGACTGCAAACTATACTGCCTTACCCACCACTGAAGGTAACTCCTTGGGTATGCGCCACTCCTCTTCGAATGTCGTGCAGATCCTGTCATACCACATCTCCACCCTCTATTTAAATGGCCCACTCATGGTCCCTTCACATAAGTACTTATCAAATATTTCCGCCAGAGATTTATTTTCCAGGGGGTACTCCCAAATCTTTTCCTTTGGCCCATCGGGCACTCCAATCTCCATAAACACCAAAGATAATAAAATAGTGCCAAAACTAATTCTGTCACCTATACGTGCTTCTTCAATGATTGCATTTTCTATTTGATCTGTGATATTGTAGATCACTCCTTGAGACATTTTCCTTGTAACATGCAGCCACATTGTATTCACATGCAACTACCTCTCTTGGTCATTCAACTTTGTTACCAAATGTGTAGCCACGTGTACCACTAGGTACTTCTTCAATTTATCAATATCCATGCCACACGGACCCTTGGTATACCCTAGCTCCTTTCTTATCTCTAAGATCACTGCTTTATCTGTTAATTTGTTCTAAAGATCTACTCCTAAGGCCCTTAGTCCTGTCACTGTTGAAATCAAGGCAACTATGATTCTAACCCTCCATCTGGTGAAGTAGAAGAAGTCCTCATGGAATCTGCTCATCAACCACCGATACAATGGTTCATACTTTCCAAAGTATGGCAGATCATACAACTGGTAGACTCCAATATGCTTTAACAACTTTTCTCCAATGTCATCATACATTGACATGTCTTCTGTTGTGTACTTGTTTGTTTTTGTGCTCAATAATGAATCTAGTTCCTTCTTATTATCTGATGTGTGATGGTTGTAATCATTGATCTTACATTTACGGATGTGGGAATCCCATTCTTGTCCCACAATCACGCCCTTTGGATATTGCATTTATGAGAAATTACTCTCGGGAGCAATTTCTTCTTCCACTTTGACCTTCTTCTTCCCTTTCACTCCTGCTGTAGGTGATTTCTTTGGCGCCATTTGTAAATCTATCTTTTCTACCCTCTGTAATGAGAAAGTTAAAACCCTAGTTTGAATCTCTGTGCCCTAGTGGAAATCACGTGCCCTAGCTCTTTTGTAATGCATCTGCTTTGCTCAAAATCCTCACCTATGGGGACGCAAGATTCTCTTGTGCACAAATATTCTCTCCATGTTTGGTTTCACACTCTTTGCACCTCAACACGATTCGATCAACTCATTTTGCACTTATCTCTTTTCAAATTCTCACAATTTCAACGGTAAGAATGAACTTGCATCCCGTCCTTATATAGATTTTCAAAAAATTAGTGCATTTATTACTCCTTCACCTACCAAAAATCCTCTCATTAATCGACCATTTTTCATTCTTTCGACGTAGTACATCTCCACGCCCAAGCTATAACCTTCTAGCACACCTTCCTACCTTCTAGCCATGGACTTCTCTTTAGTGCACCTCCATGCACCCGAATACCTCGCCACTGCACCTTCCCTTGGTAGTTCCCATGGCCCCTGCTTACTTCACGTTATACTTGTTTCTTCTTTCATATCCACCTATGGTCCTCATTTCCACAGAAGTAATCTCTTTTCTTACAATTCTCTAACTTGAATGACACTCGTAGCAGTTTGTTCCTTTCATGTGTACTTATTTTCAATAGTCTTGTACCTAGATATCAATAACCACCCACACTAATGGTATGTGTAGTCCTCTGCGCATAAAAATTTCTTCAAATAATAATTAGCTTCTGGCGTGCAAACACGCTTATTACAAAAAAACACCAACTAAATTGATAAAGCATAGTGATGAAGAAGGAAATACATTAAGGAAATATAGAATTGAAAACCTATTCTAAACGACAACACTGCCTTATTACAAACACCAAGAAGACTTATTTATAGTAGGGCTTAAACCTACTCCTATTGAAGTAATCAAGTAGTAGTTTTCCATCAAGTGCCTCTAATTGACAAGATTTCTATTTTAAGTATGTGAGTGATAACATATGACTCCAACCAATGTAATTTGAGTTTTCTTGGATGGCGCAAAAACTTAGAATCATAGAGAAGCACCATCTATCCTATCTCAAGCTTTTTATCCCTGATGTGTCTATCATGCCATGCTTTCTACCTGACCTTTTCTTGTTTTTGACTCCAACGTGCTATTTCTCATCACTCATCCAGTTTGAGTAACTTTTCAATCCATTCTTCTAATGCTTTTTCATCAGCTAAACCTCTAGCATGTGTAATATGCAAATGAGGTAGCATGAATTCTATAGGAAGAACTACTTCCATGCCAAACATTAACTGAAAATGGTGTGGATTTATTCAACCTTTTATATGTTGTTCGATATGCCCAAAACACCACATACACTTTATCATCCTAATCCTTTCTTCTAACATCACAAATTTTTTTCAATGTCTAGCTCAAAATTTTGTTGAAAGCCTCAGTAGTCCCATTTGCTTGAGGATGATATGGTGTAGTCTTATGGTGTGCAATCATGAATTCATCCAATAAAAGTATAATTGTCTCATTCAGAAAATGTGTGCCCTTATCACTAGTCAAACTCAAAGGACATCCATACCTTGTAATAATATTTTCCCATAAAAACCTAGGTGTTGTAGCCATTGTACAATTCTTTGTAGGTGCTACTTCTGCCCACCTTGTCAGATAGTCTGTGCAAGTAATGATATAGTGTGATCCAGTCCTGCACACAACTGGTGAAATAGGACCCACAAAATCAATAGCCCATTTCTCAAATGGTTCTATACTAGTAATAGGTCTCAGAGACATTTCATCCCATTGACCTAGTTTCCTAAGGCACTGACATTGATCACAAGCCTTGCAATATGCTTTCCAATCTTTATATAGGGTCTCCCACAATAATCTAGTGAGTAGAATCTTGCAAGTAGTGGCGTCACCTACATAATGGCCACCTGCAATACCACCATGAGCTTCCTCCATGATATCCATGCATTCATGTTCCAGTACATAGCGGCGCAATACCTCATCCTGACCTAACTTGTACAGGTCACCGCTAATCAACATATAGGGTGCGACACGTATAGCAAGTTGTTTCTTTGCTAAGGATTTCATTCCTTCTGGTGTCATACCTATTCGTAGAAAAATACAACAATGTCCTCTAATTCTAATGGTGCACGTTGTAACCTGTATAACTGTACATCATGCATGGTATCTTCAATTACATGTGCTTCCTCTCCTAACTATATTCTGGATAAATGGTCTGGTCTAGAATTACTTTTCCCTAGTTTTACCACAACTGTGAAATCAAATTCTTGAAATAAGAGTACCCATCTACATATACACCCTTGTAAAATGGGCTTGTTTACCAAATACTTCAATGCCATGTGATCTATATAAAATACAAATGGTGTAGCTAACAGGTACTGTCTAAACTTATGTACCACATAGATCATTGACAAAGCTTTGGGTTTTGTATTTATGTAATTCCACTCTACAGGAGTCATCTTTCTACTAGAAAAATAGATAGGATGATCTATAATAACTTCTCCTAGCTGACCCAACATCATGCCAATGGTTATGCCAAAGGCATCCACATGTACATGAAATGGTTGGTCCCGTGAAGGAAACACATAATAGGTGTGGTAGTAAGTTTCTCCTTCAATGTCTTGAATGCGTGCTGCTGTGGTTTTTCCCAGTAGAATGTACCTTTTCCTTTCAGTAACTCCTCCAAAGGTGAGGAAACCTTAGCATATCCCTTTATTAATTTCCTATAATACCTTGTATGACCCAAGAATCCACGCACCTCACTTTGACTGGTAGGCTCTTTTAGGCCAATAATGACTGCAACCTTAGTTGAATCAACCAACAAACCTTCCTTGTAGATTATGTGTCCTAGCAATATCCCAAATGGTGTAGCAAATATGCACTTCTTGATGTTCAAAGAGATACTCAACTATCTACATCTTTCAAACATTAAGTGCAAATTATCACAATGATATTTAACCAGTCCATACACTATCCAATCATCTAAATAAACCTGTAAGAAGTTGTGAATAGAATCTTTAAACGCCTGAACAACTATGCGTGAAAATATAGGAGACGAGTTTTTTAGTCCAAAAGAAATCACAATATAGGGAAAAGCTACCCCATTCAGTAGTAAAAGTAGTCTTTTCCTGATCCTCCTGGGAAATCCTAACCTGATGATACCTAGAGAACCCATCTATAAATGAATAGATTTCACACCCTGCAACACCTTCTAGTATTTCCTCAGTGAATGGTGTAGGAAAGGGATCGGTTATACATGCAACATTCAGATCCCTGTAGTCCACACAGATCCTAATACAACCATCCTTCTTGATACTGTTCATTATTGGACTAACCCATTATGACTCATTTAGGGGCTTGATGATTCTAGACTTCAACATTTTTTCAATCTCTTCCTTGACCTTTTCATGCAAGTTGGGGTTCATCCTGTAGGGTCTCTTTCTAACTGGGTGTGCACCCTCTTTAAGATTTATCTTCATCTCCCCTAATGATTCATGCATGCCTTTAAGTTCATGGTACCCTCGAGGGAATAAGTCATGATAATCCGTAGTAACTCTATGATTTTTTCCACTTCAGAGTCTGACCAATAGTCTCCAATTATGGCCTCTTTAGGCTCAACATCTGATCCAATATCCTCTTTCTTTGTCTTCATAGGTTCATGATAGGCATGCGTGGTCTTTTCTGCACTTTCCAACACCTCAAGCCTACCTGATGAATGGTTCACATCCAAATTTTCTACTTCTTCATCATCCACTAAGTAGACCATTTTTCCTTTTTATTTCTCAAGGCAAGCACATTGAAGTAGTGTGGCATAAACCTTTGTTTCTTCAAAAAAATGCGCTCCTAAGTCTCCTTCATCTAATAAATCTTGAATGAGTTCCTCCACCTTGGCACTATCCCCCATAGTTAAGTACCTTATAACCTTTAATGTTTCTTCTACCAAAGGTTTGGTAGAGAAGAAGGAAAAAATCTGGGTCATTCCTGTAGTTAAATCCTGCCAATTTCCAGTCTCTCTATGGAGTTCTGCATATACATACCAAGCACATGCACACATCCTTATAAAGTGGAATAAACCTTGGGCACCTAGATCAAAGGTGGTAAAGATTCTTGGTCCTCTGTCTAGAGTCTCTCACACTATTGAACGTGGTACTAAACATGTTGATTACCATGGTAAGTACATATTTGAGTAGGTGCATTGCTCGTGAAGAACCTAGTAGCAAGAGAAATCCTAATTTCATTCCATCCTACAAAATTATCCTTGTGAACCACTCACCAACTTGTTGTTGTCCCACATAGGGTATATGCTAGCATATTCTATCTCTCCAACTGGTCTGTCCATTGGTCCCCCATGGCGTGCAGGAACACCATAGGGTCTCCTTCTCCAATGTAACAATGTACCGAGTTGTTACCTATTCTCCTGATAGAATGTGGTCTGTTGTCCCTAGAAAAATATGTTCTTTACTTCATGCCCTACCAACTCATAAGTGCTATGAGCCCAATTATCACAAGCAAAACTTATAGTATCGCTAATAGACTGTGCATCCTCCCACTAAATGATTCCTTCTTTAGATGGCTCATGTGCCTCTGGATCTTGGATAACATGTACATAAATCATATTAAGGTCTTCCTCACTCAAGGGCTCAACATAAGGCGTATATTTTCCATTTGTTAATGGGATGATAAACCTTTCCTCCTTGTTTTGAAAGATGATATAACCCTTGTTGAACCGAAGATCAACATTATTTGCATAACACCATGGATGCCCAAATAGAGTTGGGAAGCTATCTTCCTTTGCCAATGCTAAGGCCTCGAAATATCCAGTGAACTTGGCTCCTTGTATGGTAATGGATGCATCTGATAAAAATCAGATGGGAGTGGCCTTAGTTCGATTAGCCATGAACAATACATTAGAGGATGGCTGCAATGGGGTCTCCCCATTTTTACCCATGCATCTAAAGTAAGAACATTGACTTCTGTGCATGTATCAATCAATATATTACTCAATAGCCACCCATCCACAACAACATTCAGGAGTGATTTCCTTTTCATAATATAGGCTATGAGGGGGAAGATTCGCATGTAGGATCTGCCATCCAGTCTCAATACTTACATGCGAAGTGTTTCCCTTTAACCAATTTCCTAATAGTGGAATGATATTCTCTTGGCGCAACATGTTGCACACTTATTTCAAATCATCCATATGAGATTGGACCGTATCTGATGCTTTATTTTTCTCCATCTCACGTGATTTATCCTTTAAATATTGTATTTCACCCTGAAGATTCCTGAGTACCTCTATGGTTTCTTGGTAAATTTCTTTCTGATGGCCAAGATCTAGGTACCATATATGTAGAACATCCTCCTTAGTGATGGTAGGCATCTGCAATCATGCTTCTTTAGTGTGCACTGCTTCAGCATAGGTAGTGATCCTTACTTGCAATACCTTGGATTCTGGTTCCAACTTGGGCATCCACTATTTTTCCATAGCGCACTATATTCTAACCATCCCTGCACCTTTGTTATCTTGTTTATGCTATTGTTAAGATGTTCATATAAGTCTGGGCATTCCTCATAACTATGATTCTTTCCACTGAAAGAACATGTAATATTCTGAGGACATTCACACCTGTAGTGGTCAGGTGATCCGTAGGTATAACATTTTCCATGAGGGAACTCACCTCTTCCACCACCATGGCCTCATCCCCCAAATCCACCAAAGTATCCTCGACCTATGCCACGACCACCTTCAAAATGCCCTTCACTCCGATCATAGAGTGCCTGATTTTGATCCCAATCTTGGTGCTCATTCTTTCCTTTAGAGTTACCTAAAAATCATGTTTATCGTACACCAATGTCTATAGCATCATGGATCTGACTAATCAGTCAAAATTTTTCTATGTCATGAATTGTGGACATGCAAATTTTACAGTAACAAGAGACGTTCTTCCTTATTGCGCGTTATAATAATGGGTAGTTTCTAGAATCATAGTTTAAATGGCATATCTCACAATCTAACAGCAGTGAGGGCACAAATATGTGTGGATAACTATCCTTTGTGTGACCTTCCACTTCACAATCTGTGCACCAAACCCCTGTGCGTGTCTCATGTGCTAAATTTGCTAAGAGCTTCTCTAACTGATTTTCCATAGCTTCGATCTATGCCTATAAAAATGGGCTCACCCCAGTGTTTATACTTCCAAATTCCTCAACACATAAGGCTGCTTCAAGTTCTTTACGTGGATCAGTGTATGTCTTATGTGATAACACCCTCCTAAAAGGGGTAATCAGACCTCCAAAAAACCATTACGCATGTTGGCTTGCATGAATATCATAAGAAAGATTAGATAAAAGTGTTTTGACATGAGCATCATACTCTCTAACACTCTCAATAGTGACTTGCTTAATATCCTTGAGAGCACTTATAATCTTCTACTCGAACTCAGGGATATGAAACTCTTTAAGAAAAACATCTTTTAAAGCTGCATAGTCTACGCAAGTCTGATCAGGGTAAAACTTTATGTACCAACTGTGTGCACACCCTTGTAACGTAGTAGAAAATTAACTTTCCCTACGCTCAAAATCCATGATTCATTTTACGTGCCAAAATATTTCACACATGTGTAAGTGTTCAAAAACATCTTCTATGCCCCTATACTCTGAGAGATGAAGAGACATCTCCATGTAAATATTCTGGAGTTGGTATGGACCTTGCCCACCTAATCCAGAACCACCAGATCCACCAGAACTAGAAACACATATACCTCCTAATCCTGAACCTATAGCCAGAGTCAGACTAGAAGATGTAATCCCCTATGTCCCAATAGTAATACTAAACTGTAGCTCTATGGTCTGCGAAGTGTTATTACTCCCCGAAAAGAGTTTAAAATTCTACGCACTTGAATTATGTGTAGAAGATACTCCTAAAAAGGTACCTCTGAAAAATAATGAAGATGTTTTTGTTGCCATCAATGTGCTTCTTATATGACATACTCTTGCTCTCCCACTGCCTAAATTAGCTTGCTGAATTTTTGTCGTACTAGATACTGTAAGACCAAGTGCAAGGGAAAGGTTGTCAAGTAGATTCAGATGCACACCCATAACCGAGGTTGTCTTTTTTGGCACGTTTCTACGTGAGGCTAAGGGGGGTTCTCTATCATGCTTTCCCAAATGGGGGAGTTCTTGATGCTTGGGTTCCACATCATCTGCGTGAAATTCAAATCCTTCTCGAGCAATCTCTCTCCTCAATGCCATATGCTCTGTAATTTCACGTTGTTTCTCTATCTCCCTCTCATACACCTCATTGTACTTAATCCACCTTTCTTCTCTCTACCTCTCTGTTGCTAGGTCTGCCATATTTCACCAAACCCGATCCTTCCCCCATGCGTGGTGGGGTTTATTTAGCCATCTGTTTACTCTCAAAGTTTAGGGTTACCATCAAAATTTTGATTGTCATTGGAATTCCTTTCAGGTAAGTTTCCCTGGGATGTCATAAAAAATGGAATTTCGCTACCTCTAGGCATGAATAAGTGGAAATTGAATACTCCAAGATATAGTTGTTCAAAACACCATAGAACCATGTATACACAGTGTGAGTCCAAATCAGATCAGCATCGTAACGGGTTTGAAATTCTTCCTACATCCAGACAAGTGTGTGATACCTCCAATTTCATTTAGATGCATAGGAAACCAGCCACTCGTACAATTCTACCAGAAAGATAGTGAAGAAGCTCTTGTACAAATAGTCATATAGATTCTACTCCACCAATGTGCATGCATCAAACTCAGATCCAATGTTGAACCTCTATGCATATTATTCTTCTAGGTTGTGTATCCACTCCTCAACACTTGCTAAGGTCAAGAAATAAGTATTCATCTCGAACCTTCCTGAAAACAACTGAAAAAGAGGTCCCGGTAATGGAACTAATGATGCAGCCTAGAATTTACCAGTAAAATCCCAGATACGTTGGCACATCACTCAGCCTAGACTAAGCACTCACCTGAAGTGTGTAAAGGTACCATGCCCCTCTTTAGGGTTTTTGTTGTAGTATGTTAGCATGGTAAATAATTAATGCATTCAGATCCATAATTAATACATCATTCTATAGTGCATGTTCAGATCTAATTCTAGTGAATAACAAATTTAAATGACAACCATGATGAAATCAAGAATGCAAGATCCAATTATACTCAGAATTAACACTCTGTTTCATCCAATACACTCCATTATATAAAAAACAGTAATACATAGAAGCTTCTTACAATAATGGCATCATATGCTCATATGCATAACAGATCTGACAACATAATATCATAGTAATCTAGTTCTTACATACTATTACTATACTACATAGTTCCTTACATAATTATAAGGGTGGGGACTTTCCCTTCATCACTTATCTATTCCCAAAATAGGTCGCATGCTTAAAATAGCCATGTGCCTTTACAATAATAGGCTTACATGTGAGAATGCTAACAATGGACCTCTCTTAGTTAACTGGTAGTAGTAATCCTTTTCTTAGCCCACACCCATGCAAAGTGCTCCATATCCACTCTTCCAAAAACAACCGATGTGTGTCATGCAAGTCTTTTGCCATTTGTGTGCTCTACATGCCATCTTCCAAAAAGAGATCATAATCGTGAAAATGGCTAAGTCCTGAATCTGTCTTTTTCCTCCACTCATGATTCCCTTCTGATCCTCCCATGCCTTTGAATGCACTTTTCTTTTCTATGAAAATATTTTTTATGCCTTCTGCTAAGTGCTACATATTGTATGATCAACACATTTCCATGATTGTTTCCTATCATAGTTGAGCTCTTAGGAGGTCAAGTGTGCCCTATTTTGGAAGACTATTGTTTTGGAAGTTTCAAGCAGTCTAGTTGTAGAGGTGTTTTAGAGATGATAAAGTTGTATTTTTGGAATTTTTAAAGTTTGGTGATGACATATAGGTCATGATATTTCCATTGGTATATCAAACTTTTTTTTAATGATATTTGAGCAAGTTATGGCTTGTTTTATGAGGAATAGTTTTTAGGGTGCTTGGTTGTGCATGCTCTTGAGAAGCTTCATGGTGTGAGATGTTGGTTCTGAGTTGTTTCATGGTTTCTGGAGGGTTTTAAAGGCTTATAAAAAATTTCTAAGTGTTTTCATATATTTTTGAAGTTAGTTTTTCTTTATAACAGTCCTTTTTGGTGAGTTGGTTTATTTTGGTGTTTTAGGGCTTCTTGAGTCCTAATGGTGGTCTAGAAGGCTATAAGTGATGTTGGAGACCTATATGGTCCTACAGGTGATATTTTTATGATGTGGGAATTTATTTTACTCTATTATGGACTACCTAGGTAAATTGTAATGAAGAAACGTGTATAAAAGAAAATTAGAAATATCGTTTGAGCTAGTTGTGAATGTGGAGGAAAATTATGACCTAGAGGGGTATTTGTGAATGTGTGAGAGGTATTTATGACCTTGTTGAGAGTAAATTGAGTATGTGATGATGTTATAGAGAGAGATCATGTGATGGCGAGCTAGGGAAAATGTTCAAATCAGCTTGAAGAAGAAGCATGTGTGCAAATAAAGCTAAAGAGGTGTTTCGAAGAAGATAGAAGAATAAGTGAGCTTCATTCAGTCATCATCAGTTGTTGTAGAAAAAATTTAGGGATGAAAAACATTTCAGATAGATATTTTTTTGCTAAGTAATGGTGCCTCCTTTTAGGGTTGGTGCTCTACTAAACTAGAGGTTGGCGTTCCTTATGGGGTTAATGCCTCACTAAACCTAGGGGTTAGTGCTCAAATAAATTTAAAATAATGGCTATATAAAATAAATTAGTGGTTTTTATTCTCCTTGAGGTTTTTCCACTTAAATTTGGTGTACTTTATTTATTGTGTTCTCATGGTGCATGCTTATATGGATTATTAATCTTTACTTAATCTATATGTTTTTGAATGGTTGATGAATGATTTAAATGGTTAATGGATGTGAATTTTTAAGAGAATGAAAGTTTTAATCAATCCCTGATTCACCCCAGTCCCTCTCAGTGATTATGCTTCCAACAATTAGTATCAGAGAAGGGCCTCAGAAGAAAGCTTACCAAGCTTGAGGTGATCCTTGAAGAACAAGATGACTAAGCAGAGAAGGAAAGAAAATCAAGAGTTATTATCTATGGTCAAAGTTCTTGAGGAGCAGGTATGTTCCATAAAATGTGACATGATCAAAGAAACAAATAAGCATGGAGATGAAATCATTACGACGAATGATGTATATAATAATATCATCAAGGATAAGTATTATAAGTTTAAAGGATCGGTAGTTTGTCTTAATGACAAAGAAGAAAAGTATGAAACTCAAGTTGAGTTAGTAACATAATCCATAAAATATAAAGAATATGATTATATCAGGTATGAAGCTGAGATGAGGTCTTTAAAGGTATAATTGGAGTAGGTAACTAGCAAGTTAAAGTCCTGTGAGAAGTTTAAAAATATTTCTAAGGACCTAGATGAACTTTTGAGCTGTTAGAAGGATTTGGTGATAAAACAGTCCTAGGTTTCATGGGATACCTAAAAGTAAATGATATAAGAAAATAATATGATGTTAAAATTAAGGAGGATGTTATAACAATCAACATTAAGAAGGAAATATCAATTAGACAACATAATTCTTTGAGGTATGTTGGTTATTTTCATGGTTATTATTATACATGCACTGAATTTGGTCATAGGGCAAGAGAATGTGGAAGAAGGTTCTTCATGAGTAAATTTCCATGGAGTAATGGGATAAATCACAGTAAGAATCAACCAAGAGGTATACATCATGTTGTTTGTTATCAATGTCATAAAGAAGGTAACATAACTAGGTTTTGATTTAGACAAAAAAAGAAGGTTGTTTTTCCCAAATTTAAGGAAGTGTGGAGGCCTAATTTATTAAAATAATATGATCCTACTCATATAGTTAAGAAAGAACCTATGATTATCAAGATCATATTGAATTCGGATCATGAGAATATGGTGACAGTTACAAATTATGATCATATAAATGATATTAATAAGGCTGAGCAAAAGGTTGAAGAAAACATGTGTTTAAGTGTTATTTAGAAAAATGAGGAGAAGATAGATAAGGTGTATTTCAAGCCTAATCTTCTAAATAAGAGTAGATGGATCTTAAGGATTAGGTGCAATTTGGATGAGAAGGAGATGGAAATATGCAAGTCACCATAGTTCATGTTGTTCTAGTTCCCTAAGTGATAAGAGGTGTCTTTATTATGCTTCTTAAAGGCATTCATCTCTCTAGAGAAGCAATTAAGGGGTATTGCCATCTGGTATAACTGAGTGAAGATAAAATAAGGTATGATTATGTTGATTTGATCTGTTCATATTCATAAAATCTTGCTATAAGTGGAATGTATCATAATGGTATGTTGTTGGGGATGTATACCAAGAAGGTCTGGTGTTATCTTTGATTGTTTTAAGCTTTCTTGAAGCATTTTTGGAGTCATATTGAACTCAAGTTTGTTGTGTAAGGACTGTTAGGTTGCTTCAAGCATGATTTGATATTGTTATGTACCTCGAGATGATTTGAATGTGATAGACTACTTGTAATGGAATCATAATGTAAGGATGCATGTATTAAGACCTATTATATGTCTATGTTAAGAAATGGAGGTATGAAGGTAGGAAGATGGTTTTAATACAGTTAAAAGGATGTTAGGTTGTTGTTATATGATTCTCAAGATGATTGATGACCTAAATGGATCCTATAAAAGTACCCAGTCATTGTTATAGTGGTATCTTTCCTTGAAGAAAACATCAAAGATGTGTAAGTTGATTAAGGGTCTATGACATATTTATTGGATCTTAAAAGTGAGTTTTAAGACCTCATTTAGGTTTGTATCCACCAAAAAATAGTTGAACATGTATGCAAAAAGTCTCTCTAGACCTCATTCAATCTATGATATACTATTTGAGATGTATGAGGATCTAATTAGCTCCGTGATAGTTAAAAAACTAAGTTGCAATAAGTTTTGTAATTGATTGAAGGAAATTAGATAGGAGAAAGTAATGTATTATGCATGATTAATCCTAAAAGGTTGTATCTTAAGGTCTGATTTAGGTCAATAAATGAAGAAGTGATAAATTTCTGGGTAGGATGCTTATAAGGTTGAAGAAATGTGTCGCAAGCTACCATGTGAGTTTATGGTCAAAGATGAAGAGTGTTTGAAGGGTCTTAGTAAAAGGTTAATAGGTGGTTACGTCTAAAATATGGGAAGAGTGCTTGTAGATTGTTATGAAATTAGGTTGGATTTTCTTGTCAACAAATCGAGCAAGTGGTAAAATATTGTGTGTGTCAAGGAGGTGTCTTGAAGACCTATAAAACAGAGAAAAATTTGAAGAATGGTGTATTTATGTAGAAAGGTTGTCATGATCCATCTATTTGTATCATGAACATCAGTCAAAGAAGTATGTTTTGTAAGGAACTGTCATGAAGTTACAAGTATACGATCAAGTAATGCGAGTATAGTTACAAAAGGATCTTGTCAAGCTTACAAATTTTTAATGTATGTTTATATTTTTTTCTCCTCTTGACAGTAGTTACTTACAAAAAGGTATGTTGTACTTGAATTATTTTTAGATGTGCTTGAGTGAGGATGATAATGTGCTTTTAATGCTTCCATATATTTTCTCAGGAGGAGATTGGTGGCCATATGAAGAAGAAGTTAGGGGCATTGATCAAGAAAACTACAAGATGCATGAAGGCCCATGAAATAAGTTGATGATGTTAGGATAACTATTATATAAGAAGACAAATCATGTATGATCTATTCAGAGTTTGAAGAATGTGATATACATGTGATAGGGGGAGTTATTTGTTTCTTGAGTAAGCTCTCATGTTTTTTGACTGATTTAAAGCATCTGTATGGCCTATTTTTACTTGTCAATATACTATAATTCCTTAAGAAGTAAATAAAGGGAATATATAAGATTGCAATAAGAGTTTAACACTTTTCGAGCTTGGGATGATATTGTGTGACCTTATTATGAATGTATTTTTCTTGAAAAGATAGTTGTAAAATTCAAATCTCTAATGGATGCCTCAAGAAGTGTTATAGGTGTAGGAAACCTAGTTGGAAAGACTAGTGTGCATGAATATGTGTTAAGGCCTACTATAGGTGTGTGCCATGTATAAGATAATATCTTAGGTTAAGGTAAGTATTCAGTAATCCATGAAAACCCAATTGTATAGAGTCAAAAGACCATTTAAAGCTATGAGATGATCAAGTTGTGTTTCAAGTCAAGGCTAAGTATGATTCATGTTGTGTACTCTTAGAATAAGTATGTGTGCTTGCAACTAGAGTTGCACAAGTTGTTCCTTGAGGTATCAAGTATTAGTGTCTTAAGCATATTGGTTAAAGATAGGTGGCTCTATTTTATTCCTTCAAGGAATATTAGTATGGAAAGCGATTGTAGGTGTATAAAGGTCTTAAAAGTGTATTGTAAATTTTATGGACTCATGAAAACTAAGGAGAGGTATTTGTATGATTTTTTTTCCATAATTCTCTAAGAGATAGCTATGGAAAGCAGGTAAAAGTGACCATTTTATGGCTACTAGGAATCAATAGAATCTTGAGAAGAATTATTGTGTTATCATCATGAAGTATTTGAATGTGTCTAAATTAGATGTGAAGAAGGTATGATTTGTTTTTTTAATGATTAAATGGGTATATTCATAGTGTAATAATGAGATATTGAGCCCCTAGTTAGTATATACAGACCCAAAATGTTTTTGGTTAGTTTAGAAGTAAGATATATGATCATAATCATGGTTTATGAATTGAATACCTAACTCTGAGTTCTAAATGTGTTGCATATGGTGATATCATGAGGGAACCAATGTTGAGATTTGTGGTTGGCTGAGATTGAAATTTTCAAGGTCTATATTTTTACATTCATGTTGCAATATGATTGAGTCAGTTTCTAGAATAAATTTCATCAAGAGGGAAAGCTAAGAAAGATGGTTAAGTTGTGAAGATCTTAAAGGTATAATCGAAGTATGTGGTTTGTGAAAGATTAACAAAGGATGTAGGTGATTGTATTTAGAGTAGATAAGGAGTAAGTATGTTGTCTCTATGAGGTTGCATTAGATAAAAAGAAAGAGTTGTATAGTTACGTTTTGGGTTGCATGAGTAGGGTCAATTATGTTAGTATGATAGTGATTGAAGAAGTATATGACTCAGGGGGATTATTGGATGGTTATTGCAAGAAGATGGTACAAGTTTGTAGGGGTGATTTGTCTTAGTAGGTATGAGGTGCTATAACATAGTGAAACTTGAGCAATGAAGATATTATAGTAAAACTTGAAGTTCAATTTCCCCAAAAAAGGTATGAAAATGTTTACTGGTTCAGTTTCTTATATGTAAGTTTGAGCTATAGTTATTGAGCATATGTTCCTAGTATTGATCTGGAGGATTTTTCAGGTGTTGGAAAGTTTCCTAAACCTCCCTAAACTATGACCATGTTGCATAACATTTTGAGATATTTACAACGGAAGGTAGAACTCTAGAAACAGATTTTGGATGCAAAAGTTATCATCGGTAAAAGGTTGGGTTGAAAACTGATCAATAGGGGTCAACAAGCGAGTTGCGTGTTGACACGTGGAAGATTGAAAAAAGGTAAAAAATCTTAAAATTTTATGTTTAGAGAGCTTCCAATTTTTGATGCACGAAAAAATTGGTGGGCCCTACTATTTGCTGGTTGGGGGCCGTCAATCAGGTTCAACACACTCTTTTAAAGGAGAGTTAAACTAGGGGTGTCTTTTCTATCTTTTTCATATTATCATTATCACAATTTCAATTATATATGTAAAATATTTTTCTAACTCCTACAATGCGGGACTATATGTTTGGAGAGTTATACTATTACATTACAGGTATACTGAATTACGTTGTACTTCTTGGGTGAGCTATTATTTAGCTCGGTAAGGTAATCAACTCCCCATCAAGTTGATCACATTCTATTCCACATTATTCAGAAATGGATTGGTATTATCCACTGAATCCACTTATACCTTGGAGATCCATACCCCATATATTGGTGTGTGACTTGAGAGAATCTTGGCAAATATACCCCCCAATTTGGTGGGTTCACAGATGTGGCTCAACCCAATATTTGGGCATTGAACAAAATACTCATTCGTTTGAACAAACCGACTAGCAAACCACCACATACGTGGCCAACACAACACAACCAAAACCTACGTGGCAGTACCACACCATGGATAGATAAACAACCTATATGCAACAAGCAACAAAAGGCCAAGGTGTGGCCTAAGATATGAAAAAAGGGCAGTTCAACTTATTTTATACCCTTAACAAACTATCCCTGCATAAATGTGCAGATCTGTACCAGGGGCAATAAGGGGCCTATTTAAGAAGACATTATTTTTCAAGCACTGAACAACAAAATCAGTGCTCATAGTAAACATGAAATTTGTTCAGAATTTCAAGATGATTGTAATGAAATATTCATTTTCCCATTTTGGATCTTTTTTGATAGATTTTTTATCTTCTAAAGTTACACAAAGACGTAGATCCTAAGGGAGACATAATTGCAAGTGGGTCAGGAAGGTAAAGGGAAAGTGTTGAGATACGTCAGAGTCCTTTGAAGGTATGATAACACATTTTTGCAGGTTTTTGGTCCATTATTAGTTAAATGTAAAGGTTATTGTATTTACATTTATAACATTATTAATGGATCGATTCTCATCAAACCCGGGGACGTAGGATTTCCAAATCCCGTAATTAATCTTGTGTCATTTTCTGATTTGATTTTCAATTTTTTGATTTCTTGAAAATATTTAAGTTCATAATGTGAATCTGGATGAACAATCAATCAATATTGTGCAATTCATAGAAATTAGTTAAATCGGGAAACAATTCAATTTGGGGCTTTGATCAAATAGTGAAATTTTGAGTAAGATATAAATTAATTTTAGTTTTAAAAATTTGTTCTAAATCAGATTTTTGTAAGTTTTTGGTATATCTAATCCTTTTTAAGTTGATTAAATTTCCACAATCCTTGAAAATGATTAAAAGTGGGAAAGTTAAACACCCATTTTTAGATCAAGTATTAATTGAGAAGGTATTTCTAGAGCATGAGGTGAAGTTTTTGCATGAAATGTGCCATTGAAAGATTGACATCTTGAATGAATACAATAAAGATGAGTGACATGGGTGTTATGTGTGTTGAATTAATTGATTCATGTCTAGGAACAACATGAGAAGATGTGATTTTCTATCAAGCAAAATTTTTAGCATGAAAAATTCAAAAAACAATTCCATGACAACCTAAGCCACATTTGAAAATCCTTCTCCGAGATGATGTAAAAATGTCCTTAGCCTAACTAAGTCACTTTGTTACCCTCATAATGGCCAATAAGAATATGCTAATATGATTTTAATTTTTTTTTCATGTGCATGGGATGTTACTCAAGATGATTCATGAAGGTATTGTTATCCTGTAAAATTGACAAGGGAAATTTTACAGGTAACCATAGCAAAATTTCCGTTTTGGTCCCCCATTGAGGTCTCTTAACGTTCAGAATGGCATAAAATCCCTTTTCTGAAAATCTAGTTTTTAGAAATTGGTCATTTTCAACCTTTTTGGGTTGGGTGCAGTTTTCATTCACGTTATATCAATAAAAACTACGCCACTCTATTCCTTTGGCGCATTCAAAGGAGTGTCAGCACTCTAAATGTTGCACCTCTCAAAACTACGCCAAGGTGCAAGTGCCATTTTGTTATCACTTCCCAGAGTGCACTGTGGGTGCTAAAAATGTGATGTTGACATTCTCAAAGTTGTGTCATTGCACAAATCCCGTCGTGTCGACATCCACTTAGGTGCGCCATAAAAAGTTGGTGGTGCATTTATTGCACCTTTTTCTATATATAGGTGCATCTGACTTGTCATTTTCACAATTGAAAAAACATGAAAAGGTATTCCTCTGTACTTGTTAGCATTCATGTTTGCCTTGTGTGTTGCCATTTGTCACGTTCGTGGACCCCACATCATCTCCTTTATCATTATATATATATTCTTCGTAAGTGGCCCTTGCCCTTCTTATGGATTTGTTGTGGTTTTTATGTTGGGTTAGGTAATTAGGATGGTTGATAATGAACAATGAACCTAAGAAGATAACACAATCCCAACACATCTTGCAAAAACCCACCTGCAAGCCATTTTTCACTCTCCTTCCAGATCTGTAAATCTGGAAGGCTCTACCTTAGAATGGACCCCTACCCCTTTTCTCCTCTATCCCCTGCTTTGCAAAGGTTAACCCCTTGCTAACAAAATCTGAGCAGAGAGTTAAAAACCACAAATGAAGAAAATCGGCTTGCTCTCTTCAATGATGTAATTTTCATACATGTTGTATCAAAAATAGTTGCGCCAAGGTGCACTGTGAATTTGCGTAACAGAAGCCTTTCCCGCGCCTTGTAAAAAAAAAAATCTTAAGATGCAAGCGTAAGCACAACTACAATAAGCAACAACACTTCATGCTATGTAAACCTTTCCCGCATTGTGCAAGCTTAACCCCTTGGCGCACCTCACCTTGATGTTGCATATTTTACATCCATACCTTGGCACACCACAATACTATGTAACATGAACCATATATGCGCCCCACTAAAAGACTTCTAATGGCACAAGAACACATCCCTTGACACCAACATCTGAATGTTGTGTGTAGCCTTTCCGCGCCCCACGCCCCTTTTGGTGCTATTTTATCCCATGCAACACTTTCCCAAAGTGTGCCTTGCTTTTCTAAAGTCCTTGGAACCTACAGTAAGGCTACGCCTTGTGCACAGAGGCTCATAAATTATTAACTTTTCATTTTGTAAGCTTTGATGGATGACTTAACAGCTAACATCGCTCTTCTGCGATGGACTTCCCCGATTCTTCTTGCAGATCAATAGCTGAACTCAGATCCACACATGTCTTCATCGAGTTAAAATCCAACTAAGTCCAAGTGTAAAGCCAAGCTAATAGAGCAAGAAATGAAATATAAATACAAAACGGTTAGGATTCCTGAATCTCTTGCAGAGTGTGATCTTGATATCAAAGATTCAGAACTCGGGCACATTGACATGGAAGACTTTTGGGCTAGAACCAAGAAGGTCACAGGAAGCCCATGGATGGATAAATTAGTTAGTAGTGGTCTGCACTTTGCTGTAGGGATCCCAGTGAGTGCAATCAACAATGAACTTATGATGTTGGTGGGCCGTTGTTACAATAAGGACACAAGATGTGTCGAAAATGAGAAGGGCGAGGTAATAATCAACCCCACGACTCGACATTTTGAGATCATGTTGGGTATCCATCACCACTGACATTTTGTAGCAGTAAGCTAGGAGGACTGCATGAAGACATGGACTAAAAATGAAAACAAATGTATGCAGTTAATGAATGAGGTGTACCTCAAAAATAAGAAGGTAACAAGCAAGTGGCCACAAGTCATTCATTGCAGTGAATTTTTAGAGGAGCTGAGTGACACAATCACCTTCCTGAGTAGGGTGTTTGGGCTCCTTGATGCCCATTACTTTCACAAGTGGATGCTCAAGTATTCAAAAACAATGAATAAAAATGTTCCTGATCAGTGTTTTGAATGGGGAGAGATTATCATTAGCACAATCTCGGAGCAGCTTCAAGAAATTTCAACAACTGGGAGGTTCTATATGAACTCTTATGTAGTATATGCTGCTGGATCAGAGAGGGACTACCTAGCATTGAATCGGTATGGGGTATGGCCCTAGGTCAAAATATACGAGTACTATCCAGAGTTAAGACTAGAGAACAACATAACCTAATTCAGTAAAATCAACGATGTCTTCTTCTATGGCGTCATCTACCTCTTGAGGCCCAACACGACTTATGGTCGAATGACCAAAAGCATGGTCACCACCATAGAGAAGTGGGGAGCGTTATTCACATAATTCCCCACTTTCACCTATCTCAGAGCCACTAACTTCTTAGGGGAGCCCACCAAATTGCCAAGGTATACGAGACCCAAACTGATCCTGTTGGAGCTGTCTAGACAACTTATCACATACCATGAGAAGTGTTTAAAAAGGAAGAAGGGTGGAACTCCATTCCCCCTCACAGTGGGTAGGTACACCTGCACTTCACAAAGCAAAGCTCAGGAGATGTTTGTAGAGCTTGAATTTCTCAATTTAAAGCATAATTTCCTGGCAAGGCCAACCTTTGATCCTCGTGATTGCCTTCCAAGGGAAAAGATCGATCCAATTCATGTCCCTCAGATCGAAGATATCTACATACATATATATCATGATGTTGAGCTCAGATGAAAGGATCACTCCCACCTGGCCCTGACAGAGATCATTCAATATGGTGTGGCTATCATCCCAAAATATTTCCAAGTAACTAATCAAGAAGTTGATCAGGTTTATCTAAACACAGATGGGGACAATTGGCCATTTACTGAAATTGATAGAAATAAGGCCTCTTAGACTATTAAGGAAAGGGTTAAGGGCACTCTGCAACACACCAAGCATTGCTACAAGAAAAATGGTATCATCTACCTTAGGGTAGACTTTACCATGTCTCCCTTGGGTGATGCATCGACTAGGATGAAACACTTTCCTAAAGGAAAATGAAAAAATATAGAAGGAGAGGCAAGTACTACTCAGAAAGAATTCCCTGAAAGGCCTCCTTCCACCACCAAAGAACAAGTGGTGGAATTAGTGTCCCCAAGAAGAGAAGAATTCTTCTAGTGCTCCAATGGACACATCCCACTCATAGATGTTGTCACATCTACAACTGGTGAAGTATCAATTGTTCCCTATCTTTCTCCTCCTTCCCCTCCTCATGTCACTCAACCAACCAATCGTTTAGATGTGTCTTCTCCCCTATCTTTTACTATCCCCCCCTCCATCTTCCTACATCTTCTCTTCCCTCGCAGATATTTCCCTCCAGCATTTCTTCCCTCATCTCATAAATCCCTTCCAACCCCACATTTCCCCTCTCTTGCAGTGACTCCTAACCCCATGAATGTTGGAGTGTTGGCTTCTTTCTCAATTCCACCACCAAGTGTCTTAACACATTTCCCCATGTCCACTACAGTTCCTCCTTCTTCCACCCCTCATTTCCTCCTCTTCCTCTAGTCCCCACTCCCCTAAGTCCATAGAATGGATATTCTAACACTTGAGCCAACACAAGAGGAAAGTCCCGATTACACCTATGGACTTCTCCATTATTCTAGGCTAAAGGGCCTAAGAAGAAAAAGGCTATAACCCGCTTCTCTCAAAACACTTCAGGTGAAAGGTTTATTGAGATCGTGTACCCTGATCTCACAAAGAAGAAATAAGATCTGTCTCCTACAAATTTTACAGTGAATCAGGTCACAATGGGAACATCATTAGAGAGCCTACAAGGAGAGGCCTTATCCACAGTGGATGCCCTTTGCAAGAAGCTTTAAGAAGCAAAGGAAGAGAAGAGAATATTAAAAGGAAAAACAAGCATCTTCTCCAAGCCTTACAAAAGATGGGAAATGATCCTCCTATGAATTTCGTCGAACCTCCTGAAGCTCTTAGTCAGGAGAAGATAAACGATTACGCCAAGATTGGTGAGCAAGGTACAACAGTGTCCACCTAGAGAGAGAAGATCCTCAAAGATAGTGAGGAAGTGATTACAAAGTTCACAGAGCTCTATCAAAATATAGATCAAGCGAACAAGGAACTCTAGGCAATAGTAGGGCCTATCTCCAAAGAGTTGGACCATGCCAGGTTACAACACGAGACATTCCAGAAGATGCTCAACTACCCAGTCGATGACTTAGTGAAATTTGGCGTCTTTGATCATCCGCGATCACCTAACAAAGTCCTCGCTGCTTTAGACTATCGGGTTGACCAAATGGAGTTTGTATTAGAAAAAATAGACAAAATCAAGGAGGAAGCCTTGGATGCCATGCATCAAATGGAGTAGATCATCTTAAGAATGTCTCCAAGGTTGCTCGGTGCATCATATGCCTTGAGGAAGGTAGATGATACTATTCAACTTTTCAAGGGAATCACGTCGCAGGGTTTAGTGTCAAAGGTCACTTTTGATGCCGAATCTATCAATAACCTTCTGGCCTACTGCGACTTCATTGGATACCCTATGGAGGAAGGCAACAAATACTTCAAACTCCCAAAAAGACTCAGAGATGAATGGGAAACTTGTAAAGTCATTGGGGATCACACCAAGGGTCCTGCTTAGGATCAACTTCAAGTGATGGTCAGCAAGTTCATGGAGTATCGAGCTCAGTTTCACATTACCTCTCCTGAGCAGAAGCAAGACACTCCTTTTAAGCCAAGGGATGATGATGAATAGGATCCTTCCTCCTGGGATAAATCCCACTTTTGTAAAAGTATTTAAAAGTATGTTGGCACAAATGCAATGACATCATCCATGTTGCACCATGGGATGTTGTCATCCACCAAACTGCCCCAAAGTCAACATTTGACTTTTAGATATTTTGTAAATAGTTGTTGGCTCCTTTTTGTCTTCTTTCTCCTTCTCCTTCTATAAATACTTGGATACTTGTAGTATTCCAGGTGAGCAAATTTGTATGAAAAATAGAAGTGAGGAGAGAAAGACTTTGAGCTTTCTTGTAACAGAAGAAATTATTAATACAAAAAATTGAGACTTTTGCTGAATTTATGTGTTATGTGTTAGATCTTTCTTAAGTTAGATATGCATGCTTATGTTCTGTTGGATTCATATCTATGCTTTTGTCATTTGTTTATCAGTATTGCTTTGTTTATTTATGTGAGTAAGTTTGGCTCTATTTACTACCAGCCCAAAACATAAACCCTTTGACCTTTCTACTTTGGAATTAATTTCTTTTCTCCCTTCAGATCCATCTTTCTTCTATTCCTTCCTTCATTCCTTTTCTGTTCTTCGTCGGAACTAACTCTATTGGGATGAGATCCCAAACTCCCCCTGAAGGTAGAATACTGTAAGACTTTACAAATTCCTGGTGGTAGAATAGTAATAAACCAGTTTCACTTTGCTATCTCAAAGAGGGGCTATGCCCTGCACACTGTTGGCCTGTCTATCCATAGATCTGCACACCCAATAGATTTTTAGACCAACAATTTTTGGTGACTCCACCGGGGAGAGAACCAGATCTATGTGAGTGTTATGTCAGCTAAAAGACACCAACAATTTTTAAAGCTGCTGGGGAGATTAAGAAAATAGATAAAACTATAAAAATCACTACCTGTTTGCAAATCTTAACTCTTTGTTTAAAATCCAATTTTTTTGCAAAAGTGATCCAAACTAAAAATTTTCTTAAGAGATCCATAGATCTGGACCAGTTAGAAACCTTTAGTTCACTGAGTTTTTATAAAAATCCTGTTATTTTCATAGATCTGAGATTCTGATAGTTTTACAAATATTTTCAAACCCTTGCATAAAAATCAAATCTAAGATCCGAAAATCAGCTTACTAAGTTAACCATCGTTTTATCCTCGCTAATCTTTGTCATTAAACCACAATTAGTTTCCAAAAGAGGGATAAAATTAAATATTTAGAAAAGTACATGTTGCTGGTTTTTATCAGAAAAATTAGAAAATCAGCAAGTACAAACCAAAAGAGTTTTTATAAATCTACTCTAAAATCACCGCAGACCTAAACAGATACACTGACGGGTGAACCATTTACCCATAGCAGGAGAGCTCGTGGAGAAGTTGATCCTATCTTTGATCTACTTCAGAGGCACAATTTCAGTATTACACCATCACGCTTCACGTCGCTGAGTTCAGCTGATCGGTCAGCCAGAAGTGCCTCGCCTCCACGAAAGAATCGACTTTCACAAGGGGCTTCCACATCAATTTGCAGTGCTTTGCTACTAAGCAGAACTGTACTCCTGGCTCGCATCCTCTTTCCAAATTTTCAAATGGCAGTACCATGGGGAAATGCTATGGGCCCTCTTGCATTGCCGCATCTAGTTCACGCACTCCCTCATGGAAATCACAAGAATTTCTCAAGATTTGATGGGAGTGGAAATCAAAGCACGGATTCACATATATCTGCATTCATTATGTCATGCAACATCCTAGATGTGACCCATGAAGACGTGTTGGTATGCCTCTTTCTAGAGACCTTGCAAGGGCCTGCAACAGAGTGGTTCCAAAACTTGCTGACCGGTTCTATCACCAGTTGGGCCACATTACGAACTGCGTTTGAAGATAGGTATAAGCCTTCAGAAGACGCATTTGTGTTACTGTCAAAGATTACTCACTTGAAGAAGGAGGCTAATGAAACCATGCATGATTTTATCACCCGTTTCAATTCACTGATTAACCGTGTGCCACCTGCCATGTTGCCAACACCAGAAAATCAAAAGTGTTTCTTTGTGAATGTCATGAGCTCAAGAGTAAGTTTCTTACTCTTACAAGAACAAATCACCACCTTGGTCCTCACTCAAGCTGCAACCATTCAGATAGAAGACAACCTGCTTATATCTGGTGAGTTAAAACAAGAGTCATCCAAACCTAAGGCTTCAACTCCTTCTCAAGCCACTTCATCAGATCCAACATTCCAAAAGATGAAAACGACTTTCTCACATTAAAGAAGTAATTAGCTCAAGCTTCGTCTACCACTCAGTACCGGGATATCCCACCAAGGAACTTCACTCCCAACAATGCCCCACAAAGGCCACATTTTCCTACTACTACTCCAAGGTTAGCACTTGAGGCCCCTCTAGTTAATGCCTTGGTCGAGATCGAAGAAGATGAGAAAATTTATGAAGAACCTTCATCGCAAGGTGAAGATGATCAAGATGTCGGTGAACCAACTGGTGACTCTACAATCGGGTATATGGAATTTGAAGATGAAGAGTCTGATGAAGAGGAAGGTACCCAAGGGTATGTAAGTGAACAGTCATATGTTGTTTTCACCCTCTCACAAGGAAAAGAAGCAGAAGTTACTCCCAGGATACAAAAGGAGAAGGCTGTGTCGAACACGCCTCCAACAATTGCTAAAAGAGGTAATCCTCTTCCTACTCAACCTCCTATTAAACCTTTTACGAAGAAATATTTTCCTCCCATCTCTCCTCCAAATCAGCCTTCTTCTGTTTCCATAAAGACCAGTAACCCTACCCTACCATCGCGAAATGAGGGACTCATTCCTTCATCAATGCAACCCTTGGTCGCATTCGACATAGTTGATCATGCTAAAAAGACCAAGATTCAAATGTCTGAAGCTGCATATATTTAGTCTAACCCCGAGCAACTTGTAAGATTAACCAAATATATCCAAATCCAAGCTTCCATCCCCTCTCTTATCTCCCCGAAAGGACTCCTTTTCACTCCTCTGCATCTCGCATAAATGTTGCCTCGACTTCCACATCAGGAAAAATTGAACCTTTTTATCTCTCCCTCCTAATCAATGGTCACAAACTAAGAACTACATAATTGATTCTGGGGCTTCCGATAATGTCATGCTGGTAAAGGTCGCTCATGCTTTAGGCCTCACCCTTACCAAGCCTTTCGGTAGATGTTACTCCATGGAAACCAAATAGGTTCCATTAATTGGTCAGATCAAAGACGCACAGTTCACATTTGCAGCGTTCCCAGAGAAAAGGGTAAAGATGACCATCCTCATTGTTGATATCCCAGCAGCATATGGAATTCTACTAGGGAGAAGCTTTTGCAGAGAAGTTGGTGGAGAGATTCATATGGACTGGTCCAAAGCCAGAATCCTCGTCAAGGGTGTAATACATACATTAGAGCCTAAATCAAAAAAGAAGTACCTGGCCACCAACTCTGATGACCCCAAAGCCCAAATTATCTTCGAATCATCAGGGATGGGGAACTACTTCTTATCCACTAAGTCTAATAAAATGGACGTTCTCGTCTAGGAGGAGGACCTTAACAAGATATGGACACTACATTTTGATGGCAGTTGTGCAACAAGTGGATGTGGCACTGGAGCCGTCCTAATATCTCCTGAAGAAGAGATTTTCCCTCTTTCTTTCAAATTGTAGTTTTTCAATACAAACAATACTGCTGAGTATGAATCTTTGCTACTCAGCATGCAAGCTACAAAGGAAAGAGGAATCAAGAACCTAAAAGTACAAGGTGACGCCGAACTAATTTTCAATCAGGTAAAGGGAGTATACTAAGTGAAGAATGACAGACTTAGGAACTACCGCAATATAATATGGGACAATATTGAGGAATTTGACGCTTTCTCAATAAAATTCATTCCAAGAGCTCAAAATGACATGGATGATTCATTGGCCATCTCAGCGTCTCTTATGCTCCCTCACCCAGGGTTGAAAATAGACACATATACCATTGAGGTAGTCTTTCACCCAAGTGTGCCAGATAATTCTCAGCACTGGCAGGTATTCAATGATGACAATCAGCTTGTTGCTTTTCTAGAAAAAGCTGATAATTTCAATGAGCTTCATTTTGAGGGATCTACTTCTGCATGCCATGAATCAGTCACTGGTCAAGAAAACAAATCAAAAGAAGGTGATGGCATATGTCAGCTCAAGGGAAATAAAATTCTGAAGGGTTTAGTCTCTCTGGAATGATTGTTTGACAAACATGATCGTTTTGTCAAGAAGAAGCAACAAGATGATCCTAACTCCTCTCCAGAGACTGAATATGTCAACCTGGGTACTGTAGAACATCCACAGTTTGTGAACATCGGGAAATGTTGTACACCCGAGGAAAAGCAGAAGTTTTTCAAATTGCTGAAGAAATATATGGACGTATTGGCATGGTCTTATGCTGATCTAAAGTCTTTCAAGCCTAAGGACATTCAGCATGACATCCCGTTAAAGGACGATGTCAAACCCTTTCACCAGAAACAGAGGCATTACAATCCCAAGATCTCCGGGTACCATCCAGGTGGAAATATAGAAAATGCTGGATGTGAGAATCATCTTTCCTATCCATCATAGTACCTAGGTCGTAAACATCGTGCCCGTACGAAAGAAGAATGGCGAGATACGCATATGCGTAGATTTTCACAATCTGAATCAGGCATCCTTGAAGGACAATTACCCACTGCCCATAATGGATCAGGTTCTGCAGGTAGTAACCGGTTCAGAGATGTTGTCCATGCTTGATGATTTTTTAGGCTATAATCAGATTGAAGTCTCCTGAAGACCAATTCAAAACAACATTCACTACTCCCTGGGGCACATTCGCCTATAGCAGGATGCCTTTTGGCTTGACCAATGCATGGTGCCACCTTTCAACGAGCAATGGACTTCGCATTCAAAGTTATGATGGGAAAATTCATTGTAGTTTATTTGGATGACTTAACTGTGTTCTCCAAAAAGTGAAGTGATCATTGTGATCATTTGGAGCAAGTATTGATTAGATGCTGAGAACATGGGATTTCCCTAAATCCAAAAAATTCTATTTTCGGGGTAACCGAAGGAAAGTTGCTGGGACACATTGTCAGCAAGGAAGGAACAAAGATAGATGTTGAAAGGGTTAAGGCTATTTAGAGCCTTACCTTACCCACAAGAAAGACCAGTGTTCACTCCTTCTTTAGAAAGGTGAATTTCCTCAGACGATTTGTTCTTGACTTCACTGAAAAGACTTGTCACATATCAAATATGATGAAAGGTTACAAACATTCCGGTGGAGTAAAGAAGGACAGATTTCATTCAAGGATATAAAAGCCTTCATTGCTCATGCACCCATCCTTTTATGTCCCGAATTCTCCAAGGATTTTATCATGTACAGTTATGCATCTGCACATACTATATCAACTATCTTAATGTAAAATAACTCTAAGGATGTTGAATCTCCAATCACTTTCATGAGCTCCCCTCTCAAGCCTCATGAATTGAAGATGTCTCAGTTACAAAAACATGCCTTCACCATTGTCAAAGCAGTCAAGAACTTCCTGGTACTACATCCTAAACTCTCATATGGTAGTGTTGGTTCCTGACATGGTAGTTAAGTCTATCCTAACTCAATAGGAGTTAGGAAGCTTACGAGGGAATTGGATTACAAAGGTCCAAGAGTATGATCTAGACATAAAACCAACCAAGCTGGTAAGAGGTAAGGGCCTATGTCAGCTTATGGCTGAAAACAAAGATTCAGAGGTCCCTAAAGAGAAAGTTGATAGCATCAACAGAGTGCAGGGTCAACTTAAGAAAGTAGATTCTCTACCTATGGTTCTATTTGTTACGACCAAGTGACGAATGGTATTCAGACATCACTTTATTTCTCACTTATCAGTGAGTGCCCAGCTCATCTAACTTCAAAGGAAAAGTAGACTATAAAGCTCAGGGCAGCTAGATATGTCATATGGGATGACAGTTTATATAAGCGCGAGATTAATGGGATCTTCTTGCGATGCGTTGACAAACCACAACAGATCAAATTGCTTGAAATTTTTCATGACTCAACCTACGGCGGTCACTTCTCCTCATCCATAATAACACATAAGATCATTTGGGCTAGGTACTATTAGCCAATGCTATTTCAGGATACAGCCACCTGGGTAGCAAAATGTGAGCTCTGCCAACAGTTTGTTGGCAAACCAAAATTGGCTGCTTTTCCCCTCAAACCCATCATTATTGACGAACCATTCAGGAAATGGGGAATTGACTTTATTGGGGCACTACATCCCCAATCAAGTGCTGGACATGGTTATGTCCTAACAACAATAGATTACTTCACCAAATGGGTGGAGGCCATACCTGTTAAGAATGCCACCTCTGAAGTTGTTTACAACTTCATCAAAGAAAATATCATCGTGAGATTTGGCATCCCACACAAGATCATTGTTGATAATGCTTCCAACTTCTCCTCACGGGGAAGTTATCAGTTTTTGCTATGAATATGGGATAACCTTGGCCCATGCCTCGGATTATTACCCCCAGGGAAATGGTCAGGAAGAATCCAGTAATAAGAACCTAGTGACCATCATATGGAAGCTAGTCAATGAGAATCAGTGGTCCTGGCACAAGTCATTATATGATGCTTTGTGGGTAGACCGTATTACTCCAAAGAGGTCTCTCGGTATGTCACCTTTTCAAGTGTTATATGGAATCGATGTTGAGCTCCCCATTTCTGTAGAAATTCCTACTCTACACTTGGCACGAGCGATTGAAGATGAAACTTTCCAAAATTCTCTTTAAAAGAGGATCATGTATCTAACAAAACTTGGAGAAAAGAGAGTAAGAGTGGTTGACAGGATCACCGAACATCAAAATCAAGTCAAGAGACTGTTCGATAAAAAGGCTAAGCAGAGGGATTTCCAGGTGGGAGATCTTGTCCTTTTATGGGACAAGCGAAGAGAATCAAAGGGCATGCACGGGAAATTTGATTCTCTTTGGAGAGGGCCATTCAAGATCAGACAGCTGAATGAAGAGAGTAGCTTCTATCTCTCGTATCTGGATGGAACCAAGCTCTCACTTTCCTATAGTGGGCAACATCTCAAGATTTTTAGGAAGTAGAGCTTGCTCTCTTCTTTGTACAGTTTGCTTTAGTTATGTGTTTTTTTGTCGTGTGTTTGCTTTCTATTGGTTGTGTGTTTTCCTTTATTTTTTGTCACCCTTGTTTTTGACTCTGTAACCCAATGGATAGGCACATGAAGACTGAGATTCTCTACCCTTAAGTTTCACTTAAAGATAGTCCCCACCCAGAGCCAGCTGTTATCCTGTAAAATTGACAAGGGAAATTTGTAGGTAACCATACCAAAATATATTCCATTTTGGTCCCCCATTGGGGTCCCTTAACGTTCGGAATGGCATAAAATTCCTTTCTGGAAAATATAGTTTTTAGAACTCGGTCATTTTCAACCTTTTTGGGTTGGGCGTGCAGTTTTCATTCATGTGTTACATCAACCAAAACTGTGCCGCTATATCTCCTTTGGCACATTTTAAAGGAGTCTCAGCACTCCAAATGTTACGCCTCTCAAAACTATGCACCAAGGCATGCAAGCACCATTTTGTTATCACTTGCCAAAGTGTGCTGTGGGCGTTAAAGACGTGGTGTAGACAATCTCAAAGCTATGCCATTGCGCTAATACCTAGTCGTGTCGACATCCACTTAAGTGTGCCATAGAAAAGTTGGTGGTGCATTTATTACACCTTTTGCTATAAATCGGGTGTGTCTGACCTGTCATTTTCACAATTCAAAAAATGTGCAAAAGTTATTCCTCTGTGCTTCTCACGCATTCCTGTAAGCCCCACGTGTGTTGCCATTTGTTGCACGTTCGTAGACCCCGCATCGTCTCCTTTATCGTTATATATATTCCAAGTAAGTGGCCCTTTCCCTTCTTATGGATTTTTTTTGCAGTTTTTATGTTGGGTTTAGGTGATTAGGATTGTTGATAATAAATAATGAACCTAAGAAGATAACACAATCCCAACACATCTTGAAAAAACTCACTTGCAAGCCATGTTTCTCACTCTCCTTCCAATATATGCAAAACTAGAAGGCTCTACCTCAGAATGGACCCCTGCCCCTTTTCTCCTCTATCCCCTACTTTGCAAAGGTTAACCCTTGCTATAAAAATCTAAGCAAACGAGTTAAAAACCACAAGTAAAGAGAATCGGCATGTTATTTTCCAACGATGGCACAATTTTCATACATGCTGCATTAAAAACAGTTGTGCCAAGGCGCACTATGAACTCTACGCAACAGAAGCCTTTCTCACACCTTGTAAAAGACTAAAAAATTCCTAAGGTGTAGGTGCAAGTGCACAACTATAGTAAGCAACAACACTTCATGCTATGAAAACCCTTCCCACACTATGAAAGCTTAACCCCTTGGTGCACCTCACCTTGATGTTGCATCTTTTGCATCCACACCTTGGTGCCACCATTAATAATATTTAACACCAATCATAACTGTTCCCCACTAAAATACCTCTAACGACGCACAAGCACACATCTCTTAACACCAACATTTGAATGTTGTGTGTAACCTTTCCTGTGCCCTGTGCCCCTTTTGGCATTGCTATTTTCTCCCATGTAACACTTTCCCAAAGTGTGCCTTGCTTTTCTAAAGTCCCTGCAACCTATAGTAAAGTTGTGGTTTGCACCCAGAGGCTCATAAATTACTAACTTTTCATTTTGTAAGCTTTTATGGATGAATTAAAAGCTAACATGGCTCTTCTATGTGATGGACTTCCTTAATTCTTCTTGTAGATAAACAGCTGAACTCAGATCCACACATATCTTCATCGAGTAAAAAGCTAACTAAGTCCAAGGGTAAATCCAAGTTAATAGTGCAAGAAATGAAATATAAATACTAAAGGGTCGGGATACTTGAATCTCTTGCAGAGTGTGATCTTGATATTAGAGATTTAGAACTCAAGCACATTGACATGGAGGACCTTCTAGACCAAAACCAATAAGGTCATAAGCAGCCCATTGATGGATAAATTGGTTAGTAGTGGTCTACAATTTGCTGCAGGGCTCTCAATGAGCGCAATAAACAATGAATTTACATGATGATGGTGGGCCATTGTTACAATAAGGACACAAGATGTGTTGAAATGAGAAGGGAAAGGTAATAATCAACCTCACGGCCCGACATTTTGAGATCATGTTGGGTATCCCTCACCATCAACATTTTGTAGCAGTAAGCCAGGAGGACTGCATGAAGACATGGATTGAAAATTAAGACAAATGTATGTAGTTAATGAATGAGGTGTACCTCAAAAATAAGAAGGTAATAAGTAGGTGGCCACAAGTCATTCATTGCAGTGAATTTTTAGAGGAGCTGAGTGACACAATCACCTTCCTGAGAAGGGTGTTTGGGCTCCCTGATGCCCATTACTTTCAAAAGTGGATGCTCAGGTATTCAGAAACAATGAATAAAAATGTTCCTGATCAATATTTTGAATGGGGAGAGATTATCAACAACACAATCTTGGAGCATCTTCAATAACTTTCAACAACTGGAAGGTTCTATATGAACTCCTATGTAGTATATACTGCTACCTCAAAGAGGGACTACCCAGCATTGAATCGGTATGGGGTATGGCCCCAAGTCAAAATATACGAGTACTATCTAGAGTTAATACTAGAGAAGAACATAGCCCAATTCAGTAAAATCATCGATGTCTTCTTCTATGGCATCATCTGCCTCTTGAGGTCAAACATGACTTACTGTCAAACAAAACAAAGTGTGGTCACCACCATAGAGAAGTGGGGAGAGTTATTCACCCAATTTCCCACTTTCACCTATCTCAGAGCTACTAACGTATTGGGAGAGCCCACCAAATTTCCAAGGTATGCGGGACCCAAACTGATCTTGTTGGAGCTATCTAGACAACTTATTACATACCATGAGAAGTGTTTAAAAAGGAAGAAGGGTAGAACTCCATTCTCTTTCACAGTAGGTAGGTACACCTGCACTTCAAAGAGCAAAGCCTGGGAGATGTTTACAGAGCTTGAATTGCTCAATTTGAAGCATAATTTCCTGGCGAGACCAACCTTTGATCCTTGTGATTTCCTTGAAAGGGAAAAGATCGATCCAATTCACGTCCATTAGATCGAAGATATCTACATCGATCTATATCACAAATTTGAGCTCAGATGAAAGGATCACTCCTGCCTAGCCCTGACAGAGATCATTCTATATGGTGTGGGTATCATCCCAAAGGATTTCCAAGCAACTGATCAAGAAGTTGATCAAGTTTATCTAGACACGGATGGGGAAAATTGGCCATTTTCTGAAATTGATAGAAACAAGGCCCCTCAGACTATTGAGGAAAGGGTTAAGGGCACTCTGCAATGCATCGAGCATTGGTGCAAGAGAAATGGTATCATCTACCTTGGGGTAGACTTTACCATGTCTCCCTTGGGTGATGCACCCACCAGGCTGAAACACTTGCCTAAAGGTAAAGGAAAAGATATATAAGGAGAGGAAAGCACTACTCAGAAAGAAGTTCCTGAAAGCCCTCCTTCCACCACTAAAGAACAAGTTATGGACTTAGTGTCCCCAATAAGAGAAGAAGCGGCCAGTGCTCCAGCGGACACATCCACTCAGGATGTTGTCACATTTACAACTGGCGAAGTATCAACCATTCCCTCTCTCACTCCTCCTTCCCTTCCTCATGGCACTCAAACAACCGCTCCTTTGGTTGTGTCTTCTCCCCCATCTTCTACCGTTCCCTGTCCCTCTTCCTCCATCTTCTCTTCCCTCATGGATCTATCCCCTAGCATTTCTTCCCTCATCTCACAGATCCCTTCCACCCTCACAGTTCCCTCTCTTGCAGTGACTCATAACCCCATGAGCATTACAGTGTTGGCCTCTTTCTTGATGCCGCCACCAAGTGTCTCGACACATTTCCCCGTGTCCACTATAGTTGCTCCTTCTTCCACCTCCGTTTCCTCCTCTTCCTCTGGTCCCACTCCTCTATGTCAAGAATGGATCTCTGAACACCTGAGAAAACACAAGAGGAAAGTCCCTATTGCACCTATGGACTTCTCCATTATTCCAGCTAAAAGGCCTAAGAAGAAAAAGGCTATAACCTGCTTCTCTCAAAGCACTTCAGGTGAAAGGGTTATGGAGATCGCATACCCTGATCTCACAAAGAAGAAATAAGATCTGTCTCCTACAGATTTTATAATGACTCAAGTCACAATGGGAACATCATCAGAGAGCCTGTAAGGAGAGGCCTTATCCACAGTGGATGCCCTTTACAAGAAGCTTCAATAAGCAAAGGAAGAGAAGAGAATATTAAAAGAGAAAAACAAGCATCTTCTCCAAGCCTTACAAAAGATGGGCAATGCTCCTCCTATGACTTTCGTCGAACCTCCCGAAGCTCTTAGTCAGGAGAAGATAAACGAGTATGCCAAGATTGGTGAGCAAGGTACAGAAGTTTCCACATGGAGAGAGAAGATCCTCAAAGATAGTGAGGAAGTGATTATAAAGTTCACAGAGCTCTATCAAAATATAGATCAAGCAAAAAAGGAACTCCAGGAAATAGTAGGGCCTATCTCCAAAGAGTTGGACCATGCCAGGTTACAACACGAGACATTCTAGAAGATGCTTGACTACCCAGTCGATGACTTAGTGAAATTTGGCATCTTTGATCACCCGCGATCACCCAACAAAGTCCTCGCTGCTTTAGACTATCGGGTTGACCAAATGGAGTTTGTCTTGGAAAAAATAGACAAAATCAAAGAGGAAGCCCTGGATGCCATGCATCAAATGGAGTATATCATCTTAAGAATGTCTCCAAGGTTGCTCGGTGCATCGTACGCCTTGAGCAAGGTAGATGATACTATTCAGATTTTCAAGGGAATCGCGTCGCAAGGTTTAGCGTCAGAGGCCACCTTTGATGACGAATCTATCAACAACCTTTTGACCTATCGTGACTTCATTAGATACCTAATGGAGGTAGGCAATGAATACTTCAAACTCCCAAAAAGACTCAGAGATGAACGAGAAACTTGCGAAGTCATTGGGTATCACACCAAGGGTCCTGCTCAGGATCAACTTCAAGTGATGGTCAGCAAGTTCATGGAGTATCGAGCTCAGTTTCACATTACCTCTCCTAAGTAGAAGCAAGACACTCCTTTTAAGCAAAGGGATGACGATGAATAGGCTCCTTCATCCTGGGAAAAATCCCATTTTTGTACAAGCATTTAGAAGTATGTTGGCACAAATGATGACATCATCCATGTTGCACCGTGGGATATTGTCATCCACCAAATTGCCCCAAAGTCAATACTTGACTTTTAGATGTTTTGTAAATAAGTTGTTAGCTCCTTTTTGTCTTCTTTCTCCTTCTCCTTCTATAAATACTTGGATACTTGTTGTATTCAAGTGTGAGAAAATTTGTATGAAAAATAGAGGTGAGGAGAGAAAGACTTTGAGCTTTCTTGTAATAGAACAAATATTAATACAAAAAATTGAGACTTTGTGCTGAATTTCTATGTTATGTTTAGATCTTTCTTAAGTTAGATCTGCATGCTTATTTTTTTGGATTCAACTATTTTTTTTTCATTTTTTCATCAGTATTGCTTTGTTTGTTTATGTGAGTAAGTTTGGATCTATTTACTACTGGCCTAAAACATAAATCCTCTTACCTTTCTACTTTGGAATTCATTTCTTTTCTCCCTTCAAATCCATCTTTCTTCTATTCCTTCCTTCATTCATTCTTTTCTGTTCTTCGTCGGAACTAACTCTTCTGGGATGAGATCCCAAACCCCCCCCTAAAGGTACTGTAAGACTTGCACAGATTCCTTCTGGTAGAATAACAATAAACCAGTTTCACTTTGCTATCTCAAAGAGGGGCTATGCCCTACACACCGTTGGCCTGTCTATTCATAGATCTGCCTACCCGATAGATTTTTAGACCAAAATGTATTTAGATCCAAACAAATATAATTACTGCCAAATGCCCAAAAAGGCCTATTTTCAGACTTTTTAAATTTGGTAAGTTTGATTCAAATTTATGAAATCATCAGAGGTATTTTAGAAAATTTCTGTAATGAAAATCTAGTTTAGGAACAAGTTTTCTGACACCGAGCTACTTGTGGCATGCTATAGGGAAATGAAAACAGTTAAAAAGCTAGTTATCTTGTTCTGAATGGTTTAGGATCCATGGGATGAATTAGAAATAAATCAGATACTCATTGGAAAGATAAGAATACCTAATTCAAATTGAATTTTTTTTCAAGAAATTATAAGGTGCATAGTTTCATATATTGGCCAAACAGTGCAGATGAAGACCTCTGATCCTTGTAGAGATTTAGCATAATGTTTTGGGAGTTATTGGAATATTTGGGATCTAAATAAAAATAAAAATTGACATATGTGAGGCTCTCTTCACACCTAATGTGTTATTTTTCCATGTGGTCATCATAAACTTCAAAGGCAATATTTATCCTTCACTGGCGCATAGGCTTGAACATAATTAAAAAGAGGGTAAATTTAAAATTTCAAGTAGAATTGAAACCTAAAAATTGTGGGAATTTTCTCACAAGACCTTTTAGAGTCAAAAACATATAATTTTTTCCTATGTAACTCTAAGGGAAGCTCTTGGGGCACAAAAACCTTCTCAAGTGGCTATTTCCGGAAGTGGTTGGTGAAGGAAAGGATTCTAAATTTGGTAAGGTGCAATTGGAGACACATGATCTACCTTTTAATCTTAAAAAAAAGTCAATGGGGACATGGGGGACATTATAGTGTTCCACCACATGGTTTATAATCTTGTACCACTTAAATGACAACTTGATGGGTTAAAAAAGTGTTATAAATTCAATTGAGTTTTGGCCCCTTTCTCATGATAGTTGAACCCATGGTGCATTTTAAAAAATTATGATGTCTTTTTTTTGGAAGAATGTGTTAGGTTTTTTTTCATTTATGTCAATTCCATTCATGTCATGTTGGATAGGTGATTTAAGCATGTTGGTTAGATGATTTAGGCATGTTGGCTAGGTGATCTAGGCATGCTAGCTAGGTGATCTAGGCATGTTTTCTAGGTGACCTAGGAGTCTTTGTAATGCAAGAGTAGGCTTATTAGGTGTTTCTCAGAGGTTCAAGATGAGTTCACGTGATTTCAAGAAGGCATGGATTTAGCAGTTGAGTGGTAGTGTCCTTTTAGGGTGGATACAAGTTAGAATAATCATAAGAGAGGTGTTAAGATATAAATTATAGCACGTATGAGTAAAGGTTAGACTCGTTTCAGCTCCAAGAATAAATTTTGTATGTTGGTCATAAATAGTGCTAAGAACAAGCAGCGTTCTAGAATGCAAATGAGATAAGATAGAAAAATATATAACTATAATTTTCTAGAATTTTTTTGAAATGATAGACGAAGGTTTCATTATTCTTCATGAAAATTTTTATGTCAAAGTTAGGTCATTTATTCAAGTTTTGTGAGTTTTTGTGAAATAGGCTTTTTGAAAAACTCATTTTGAGTTTATTATCCTTCAGCCAACATTATATAGTCTCCTTCAAATAAATCATAGAAGGAATTTTTGGATTGAATTGGTATAAAAATTGTGTACAAAAATAATTTTCTAAAAAGGAGGTGTGGTTAAGAAGTTATGAGCATTTTGGTGGAGCAATTTCTTCCCTCCTAGGTTGTGCATCAAATTAATAAAAGAAAAAAGGGTAGTTGGACTCCAAGTCTTGTTTGATCACTTCTAGAGTATCTTCTTAGTCCATTCATGGTGTTTCCAATCTCAGAAAGTGATCAGAGGTGATTTTCAATCTTGGGTACTATATGCCACATGGGGTCATGTTCTTCTTTACTCAGGCGAGAGATTAAGTCCTTTTTTATATTCTTCCAAACAACAATCTTGGATTCAAAATGATAATATTATTCTCAATTAGAGGTTATTATAATTTTACTGTTAAATAAATTTATCCAGATGCAAAATTTGGTGTTGGTTGTCACTCCCTTGTCATTGAAAACTATGTACTTTTTTTAGCAAGCTAAAGGTAACTGCTCCTCATCTCTAGGAGTCTTGAACATGAATTTAATGAGATGTCATTGTTAAAAGTGGTTGATGCATAGTTACTTGGTCCTCTAAATAGAGTGCTAGAATATGTTGTCAATGGTCATTTACATTTTTTTAATTCCTATTGTGACTACAACTTGAATTCAAGGCCCTGGTTGTTAAAACAATCATATTCATTGTTGAAGGATCCTCAAGGTTACAAAAATTCTTCATCAATGTGTTTGTCAAAACTCTAAGGCTAGAAGGAGGTGCTCTAGGTTTTCTCTCAAATCTACTTAGTGTAACAACTCATGGTACAGGAACACATCTACTTTGCAACCTGAAGCTGCCATTATGAGAGATGTATGGTATGGTGTGATAAGGAAAAATCCCTTGAATAATTTGAGGAGAAAAATAAACCATTCAAAATTTCTTCAAGCTCTCTATATTTTCATGTATAACGAAATCTACCCAAAAGTTCATCTTTCGGGTCTTGTATAGACCTAGGGTTTCTTAAAATCCTCTTTTTCTCAAATCTTTTGATTTATCCACCTTATTTGTAAAATTCTTTAGAGATATCTCTGCTTGGGATTTCTCTATCATTTGCAAAATAAATGAAGTTGAATGGTCGAGTGTACAAGTGGATTTCACCAACAGAAATTTTGAAAAACATCCACAGTCTGATATGAATGACTCTTATCATTGTTCCTTGAAATTTCTCAGTGTCAAAGCAATATTTTTGTTGTTTCAAGTTGTGAGGATGATATCATGTATGATGAAGGCATGTTTGAATGTATTCAAACTAGAAATGTAGTGTTTCAGTAACCAATTGCTTTTAGAATTGTGAACAATGCACAGTTGGTTGTAAAAGTCATTATTCTTTAGGTTTCAAGAAAGATTGAGAAAATTAATCCACATCTCTTGTTTGGAGATGATGTCAAGGAAGTATCTAATCTTTTGAGAACTAAGGAAGTGAATAAGCTCATAGGTCTTCATGCTTCAGGACAGTAAAAATTCAACAAGGCATTTTTCAAGTTAATGGAGTCTTGAGAATAGGGTTAGTATTTTGATCATTTTCATAAATTGTTTTATTCATGATGATGTCAAGAAAGTTCCAGATCCTTGGATAACCTTCAATATATTTAAACAAGTGCATGCATGTTCTTTAGTGCCAGATTCTTTCAAGAAAATGAACTGAAACATTAGTAGTGGAAAGGATGTTGATTAAAGATCTGACATTGTTTAAAGGCCTTATTGGTTGAAGATTCATGATGCCAAACAAGTACATTTTCATAAGACAAAAAGGCACTAATGAATTGTCTTATTAATTATATCTTGGTGATGTAAAGTCTCTATTTTGTCTTATTGTTAAGTCAAGAAATTGAAGGGTCTTTGCAATGTTTTGAAACAAGAAACTCGAGGTGGAAGAGGAAGAGTATCTTCTATCTTGATGTGAATACTTGTCTCTTGAATTCTCAAGGTGTAAGGTGAATAGTCATCTTCTATCTCAAAAAGTTGAAATAAATATGAGATGAGCTATAGGTAATTATAGGGAGGTCAAAACGCTAAAATTTAGATAATAAGAAGCTGAAAAGTCAGTTGAATGGTGTATAAAATGGAGGTGTTTTAGTCTTGCAAATTTTCATAAGAAAACCCCCTTTCCCTTTATTTGAAGAAAACCTTGGTGAAAATAAAAACTCTTGGGCATAGCCCAAAACTCCTCGAAGTTGTCTCTAGGCTTGTAGCTAGTTGATATGGATTGTAGGAGGTGAAATTTTTGTAATGAAAAATACTTAAAGAAGAAGAGCCTTATTTTTTTATTATAAAATGCCACTTTGATGAGCTCTTGTCTGTGTTTGGTAAACTACTGATCAGGGTCAAGTCATTGTACTATATTTTGAATATTAATAAATAAAATATTTGAGTTTGTTCTATGATCTTGTCATGTATGCATATCAAATTGTGATCAACCACTGGTAGAGGTGATTCATAAATTGTTTATTTATTGTTTAAAGTAGAAAAGAAAAATATTTAATCAAAATATTGATTCACCTCTCTCTCAGTCCCTATCAATTCTAACAATTGGTATCAGAGCGGGCCCTTGGAAGTGGTCTTAATAGGCTAAAGGGATATCTTTGGTGATAGGATGACACCTCCATATTTTAATACTATTCAGATTAATACCTTCTTGATAAGGAAATAGGTAGGTGAGCAAGGTGATGTGATCAACATGATATCAGAAACTCAATATGAAATTATCAAGTTCATGAAAGTTCAAGTTGAAGAGGCACAAGATGAGCTGAGAATCAAGAGAGAAGAATGTCTCAAACATGAAGATGAAAAAGAAGAATTGAACAAATAGAAAGAAGTATTGAAGGAAGAGAATGAAGAACTGAAGAAAGAGTTAAGCATCATGACAGGTAAGTTATCATATTTTCAAGAGATCTTAGAAAAATTGGATAGGATGCTAGGAAAATAAAAAAAGCACATAGTGATATAAAAGGACAAGGTTTCACAGAATATTCATACAATTCTAAAAATAATGAAGGTGAATCAATCCAACGTTCAAATATAAAAATGCAGTCAATAAATAGAAGTAGTACAAAGCATTCATCTCATAAAAGATCACTAGTTATGCATCTAAATGCATTTAAGCATGGTAATTTTCATAGTAATTTTTAAAGGTGGTGTTTATGGAAACATGGCTAATGCATGTAATCCTAATGTGGAAGATAGTGAAGATTATAAAGAAGAAACTAACGAACAAGGAAAAAAGGAAGAGAAAAAAGTTGGACAAATATATGGATCTGAATGTTATCATTGTCATGAAAAAAGACACCTATAAAATTACTGTAAAAATGAACCATAAAACACAAAAAGGTATGAAAGAAAATTTAATGGCTACTATTATGCTTGTAATGAGTTTGGACACAAGGTTTTTGAATGCAAAGGAAGGCATGTTTAATGCTTTAGGTGCCACAAGGTTGGGCACATTGCATGATTCTGTAATGCAAGTCAACTGAAGAAAGAAATCCAAATACCTAAGAAAAAAAACTTAGAAATACAAGAAGAAGGGAGACACTAATTAATATGCTGAAGAAGATTCCAAGAGTGTGACTAATCAAAATAAGAATTCTATCATAACAAACAAAGAATTAGAAACAAAAAAATTAGTCAAGGAGAAAAAAGAAAGCATGAGACCTTATCAGGTCTCTCATCAAGCTCCTCCATGGGCTATTGGTGTGAGGGGGAGTTGTCTTATCAAAGGTATGCCAAGTGTATGTGCGTCCTCTTCTTGACGATAAGTTTTTTTAGATCACGATCTTAGTTGTGTGGTCTTAAGTAAGCTCTTGTGGTTACTAGTTTAGTCTATGATAGTCTATTCATGATGAATTTATCCATCTAAGTTAGTAGTAGTTGTTTATCATAGTCATGAGGAGTATGAAGTTCCTGAAGGTACCATTAAAGTGCGCAAAGATCCTTTTGAGTCCATATGCATTCATTCTTCTTAAGAGGTTCCTGTAATGCAAATTCAAGGGTTGGTGCATAAAACACTAGTATGAAGATATCCTCTGAGTTTTCAATAGGTTTGGTATGACTCAATTATGCATGTTTAAGCATAAACACATCATATATGGAATGCTCATCTCTTTGAAAAATGCTATGGTATAATTTAAGATGTGAAAAGTCATTAAGTGAGTTTGTGTGAACCAAATTTCTTATAATCTGAATTTTCACTTCACCGTTGCTATAAGATGTTATGAAAAGACTAATTAGTCATGATTTTATCTATAAAGGAAACATACTATCTATATCGATTAGAATTTATAAACAAACATACTGGTGTCAATTGTGCACTCTCAGTCATGAGCATTCTCAAAGAGAGAGACACTTTGCAAAAGGGTCAATTCTAATGTTGATAGAGCATTCCATTCTAAATTATTATCTTAATGCCTCATACAATGTATATATATCAAAAGGAATCATAAGAAAATCAAAGAGTTTGTTAAAATTGGGAATTCTAAGATAACAAGTCTCAAGTTTACTTGTTATGAAAGTGCATCAGGTAAATCATTCAAATTTTTGTATATTGAAGTGTAACTCCCATAAAGGTTCAGAAGTTTATCATAAATTTTGACAGATATGTGAATTATTCCTAGAGGATCTATGATGTGCTAAAGGGATATCATTTCTTCAATGTTCAAAATCTAGGTGTGAAATATATTAGAACTACTATGCATACTTTTGATCAGTAGTGTGGAGTAAAGTACAAACATCAAGGCATAATGTACAACTGTGTACTTATAACTGTCTTAAACATGTTAAAAAGTTTTACAAAACTATGATTCTTGTACTGAGAAAGGACCTGAAAGGGATGTCTCAGTAATATACAAAAGTGAAAGCAGTATGGAGTCTCAGAAATAAATCTTGAAGTATGTTATATGCAAAAGATATGCAAGTTACGAGTTGTTGTGTTTTAGACAAAGTATACAATGAAAAGAACATAAAATGCGTAACTATGATGTGATGTTAGTTCTAAAGGTTTTTCAAGAAGTGTGATCTACAGTCAGGAAATTTATGACAAGGTAATCCATATGTAAACAATGAAGACCAAATGGTGAAACACATAGAACTCAACACTGCTCAAAGGACTGGTACATACATGTATAATGATCTAAGGACAAAGATACAAGGAGTGTGAGGGATATCAAGTTGAAATTAGGGATGAGTATAGGGCTATTTGAAAGTATTCTTGAAGGTTACAACATTATAAAGAATTAGTTAAAGATTTTACTCAGAATCCATAAGACAAATTTTCAAAACTTTGGTGTTCACAATATAAGCTTGAGTGGTTAGGGGCTTCACAATATACCAAATGTGATCTCAGTAAAAGGATAAAGTGGATTAGATTTGTCAAAATAATATATCTTCATGATGAATTCAATCATGCTCCTAGGTTGAGTTAAAATCCTTTCCACCATGACGTGTTGGTCTATAAGGAATAAGACATATTTTTTGTGATCATTCATTGTGAAGAAAAGTATGCTACAATCCAAGTAAAGAAGGACTCATGATCATGTATGCAGTTATAGAAATTTGTGTGCTATCAGGTCTGTGATAAGGTTCATAATCTTGTATCAATTCTTTTATGAACCCAAGACTGAAATTTCATGCCTTTAAAGGTCTAATGTGATTTTGAGATTGAAAACATTGCTACAATATTACAAAGTAATCAAAATAAATCTCAAGGTTTCTATAAGATAGTGTATAAAGTTGATGAAGAGGTTTATTTTAGTGCAAATGGCCTAAAGAACCATTGAAGGCCTGAATAAGCATATAGGTAAGAGAAGCTACAATAATTCATCAGAAAATTTAGAGATAGAGGAAGGTTTTAAATTCCATAATAAGAGCATAGTCATTCAAAAGAATCATGTAAAGTCAAGACATAGATGGGTGATATGGATCTCTGTAAGAAGTTGGATAAGATAGAGTGTAAGAAGTCTTAATATTGTAAAAAAAGGAACATTGTCTTAGAAATCTGAAGCATTTAATGAAATTCAAATATTGTGTGCCTCCAATCTATGACAGCCTAAAAGAGGCATGAGGAGTGGTTGAACCCATGGGAAGAGTTGAAGATATCAAGAATTTTTGAAGGAAACTAGTCAATCAAAAACATGATGGTAAACCCTTCTATGCATAGTCTATACTCTGACCTTAAAAGGTATGATAATCTAATGCTTGATCATATGGTGTTATGATGACTTGTCTCAAGGTGTAATTGGGAAGAATATAGTGGTAATTAGGTGTACAAGGTGCTAGAGACCTTTGGAATAATGTTTAGACTCTACATAAGATCATTTATACTCTTAATCACATATAAAAGTGTCTACATATGATAGAGATCAAAATTATTGATTGTCATCATGAATTGACTTTCCATAGTAGCTGAGAATACAAGAAATCACAATGTTAAGGTCTAATAAAGTTGAAAAAGTCATGGGGAGATCTCTTCTAGGAATGGTTGAGTGATTGAAGGAAGAATAAGTAATATTTTCTCTCAAAATCTCATATGGAGTAGGTAAGACCATTTCAATGACTGTGGAAAAGAGACCAAGTCATTCATAAGGCACTCTAAAAAAGGCTATGAAGTATGGCTCAAATGCACTGAAGTTGAGATTTAGAGACAAGGGTTTCAAAATGGAATGTGATATTGACATGACTGAAGACCAAATTAAAGAGAATCTGTCCCCAAGGGAGAAAATTGTGTAATTCAAGTTTATATTTTTTTTCTTTTTATTGCACTTGAGTGTTGTCATTTCTCATATCTAGGAGTCATATCGTCCTTTGTCATAAATGTCAAAGGGGGAGAAGTGTGAATAGAAACATGTAAATGAGTTTATCGAAGTAAGTAAGAGTTGCATCAAATTTTCTAGGTAGGTTATTATCAATGAAAAAGGGGGAGTTTTTTGGAAGAATGTGTCAGTTGTGTTGTCATTGATGTCATGTTGGATAGGTGATTTAAGCATGTTGGCTAGGTGATCTAGGCATGTTGGCTAGGTGATCTAGGCATGCTAGCTAGGTGATCTAGGAATGTTGGCTAGATTACCTAGGAGTATTTAGAATGAAAGAGTAGGTTTCTTTGGTGTTTCTTAGAGATTCAATATGAGTTCATGTGATTTCAAGAAGGTAGGGCTTTGACAGTTGAGTGACAGTTTCCTTTTAGGGTGGTTTCAATTACCTACACCAGTGAAACATGATGGTAAAGGTTAGAAAAATCATGGGAGATGTGTTAAGAGAGAATGTACAACATGTATGAGCAAAGGTTAGACTTAGTTCAACTCTAGGAATTAGTTTTGTATGTTGGTAAGAAATAGTGCTGAGAATAACCAGTGTTCTAACATTCAAATAAGATGAGATCGAAAAATCTAGACCTAATATTTTCTATAAATTTTGGGAAATTATAGAGGAAGTTGTCTTGATGCTTCATTTGAAATTTCAGGTCAAATTTAGGGCATTTGTTCAAGTTATGTGAGATTTTTTGAAATAGGATTTTTGAAAAACTCATTTTGAGCTGCATGGCTTCTTAGCCTTAAAATTTTTTTATAAAATCTCCTTTGAATAAATATTAGAAGAAATTTTTGGATTACATTAGCATAAAAATCATGTTCAATAAGAATTTTCTCAAAAAGGAGGCGCTGTTGAAAAGTTATGAGCATTTTGGTGGAGTAGTTTTTTCCCTCTTGGGCTGTGCACCAAATCGATAAGAGAAAAAAAGGGTAGTTGGACTCCAAGTCTTATTTGATCACTTCTAGAGTATCTTTTCAGTCCATTCATGGTGTTTCCAGGCTTAGAAAGTGATTAGAGGTCATTTTCAATCTTGGGTACTGTATGCCACATGGAGTCATGTTCTTCTTTACTCAAGTGAGCTACCAAGTCCTTTTTTTCTTTTCTCTCAAACAAAAATCTTGGACTCAGGATGATAATATCATTCTAAATTTTAGGTTCTTGGAATTTAAGTGTTAAATAAAGTGATCCAAATACAAAAGGTTGGTGTTGTTTTTCACTTCCTTCTAATTGACAACTTTGTACTTGTTTTAGCAAGCTAAAGCTAACTGCTCCTCATCTCTAGGAGTCCTGAACATGAATTGATTAAGATGTCATTATTAAAAGTGGTTGATGCATGGTTACTTGGTCCTCTAAATAGAGTGCTTGAATATATTGTCAGTGGTCATTTGCACTTTTTCTAAATTAATTTTGTGATTGCAACTTGAATTCAAGGCCTTGGTTGTTAAAATATACATCTTAATTCTTGAAGGATCCTCATGGATGCAAAAATTCTTCATCAATGTGTTTTTGAAATCTCTAAGGCTAGAAGGAGGTGCTTTAGGTTTTCTCTCAAATATATTTTGTGTAAAAAATCATGGTTCATGCACACATCTACTCTGGAACTTGAAACTACCATTATGAGATATGTATGGTATGGTGTGATAAGGAAAAATCCCTTGAATAAGTTGAGGAGAATAATAAACTGTTCACAGTTTCTTCAAGTTCTCCATATTTCTGTGTACAGAGCTAGGGTTTCTTGAAATCCTCTTTTTCTCGAATCTTTTGATTTATCCACCCTATTTGTAAAATTATTTGGAATTATCTCTACTTGGGATTTCTCTATCATTTGCAAAAGAAATGAAGTTGAATGATCGAGTGTACAAAGGAGATTTCACCTACAGAAAATTTGAAAAATGTCCACAGTCTAATATGAACCACTGTTATCATTGTTCCTTGAAATTTCTCAGTGTCAAAGAAATATTTTGGTTGTTTAAATTTGTGAGGAAAATATCATGTACCGTGAAGGCATGCTTGAATGTATTCAAGATAGAAATGCAGTTTTTTGGTACCTAAGTGCTTCTAGAACTGTGAATAATGCACATTTGATTGTAAAATTCATTGTTCTTCAGGTTTCAAGAAAGATTGAGAAAATTAATCTACATCTCTTTTTGGGAGATGATTTCAAGAAAATATCTAAACTTTGGAGAGCTATCTAAGGAAGTGAAAAATCTCACAGGTCTTCATGCTCCAGGATAGTGAAACTACAACAAGGTATTTTCCATGTTAATGTAGCCTTTAGAACAGGGTTAGTATTTTGATCATTTTCATACAAAAATTTATTCATGATGATGTCAAGAAAGTGTCGAATCCTTGGAGAACCTTCAATAATCTTGAACAAGTGCATGCATGTTCTCTGGTACAAGCTTCTTTCCATGACAATCAACTACAATAGTAGAAGTGGAAAGGATGTTGATTGAAGATTTGACATTGTTTGAAGGCCTGGTTGGTTGAAGAGTCATGATGCCAAACAAGTACATTTTTAGAAGAAAAAAATGCACTAATGAACTATCTTATTATTCTTAGATCAGTGATGTAAAGTCTTTGTTTTGTCTTACTGTTAAGTCAAGAAGTTGAAGGGTCTTTGCAATTTTTTAAAACAAGGAAATCAATGTGGAAGAGGAAGAGTATCTCTTATCTTGATGTGAATAATTATCTCTTGAAGTCTAAAAGTGTAAGGTGAAGAGTCATCTGTTCTCTCAATAAGTTTAAATAAATATGAAATGAGTTATAGGTAATTGCAGGGAGGTCAAAAGGATAACAAATTAGATAATAAGAAGATGTAAAGTTAGATGAATGGTGTACAAAAGGGAGGTATTTTAGTATTACAAGTTGTATTAAGAAAACTCCCTTTCTCTTCATTTGAAGAAAGCCTTGCTGAAAAGAAAAACTCTTAGGCACAGCCAAAAACTCCTAGAAGTTGATGCTAGGATTGTAGGAGATGAATTTTTTGTTATGAAAAATCCTTGAAGAAGAAGAGCCTTACTATTTTGTAGAAAATGCCACTTTGATGAGCTCTTGTATGTGTTTGGTAAACTGTTGATCAGGGTCAAGTCAATGTACTATCTTTTGAATATCAATAAATAAAATCTTTTAGTTTGTTTTATGATCTTGTCATGTATGCATATCAAATTTTGATCAACCACTGGTAGAGGTGATTCATAAATTGTTTGTTTATTGTTTGAAGTAGAAAATAAAAAAAAATTAATCAAAAAACTAATTCACCCCCTTCTTTATCCATGTCAATTCTAACAATATTTTCCTATTTCCCAAAGGTACACGGGGGACACAATTTTTCCACCACATGGATGATGATGTTGTGTCAGTTAAGTCACCACTTCAAGTGTTAGAAGAATGTTTTCCACTCACACTCACATCTGCCCCCTTTCTCATGCATATATGACCCATGTAAAATTTTGAGATGCATGCTATCCCATTTCCCAAGGGTACATTAGGGAAATGAAAATGCACCATGACATAGAGGAGTACATTTCATCACTTAAAACCTTCCAACTTGTTCATTTGGATTTCATGTTCACTTAGTAAATGATGTGTTTTCCCCCCCTCATCATGAATCCTTCCCCCTTGGTGCATTTTTCATATCATGGTGTACCTTTTTCCCTTACTAAATGTGGTAAGGTACATGGGGACATCTCAGACCCATTTGGAAAGTTTTAACTCACCCACACTTGCTAGTTAACCTGGGTTAAGAATGAATGGTCAATGGTGAGTTAGTTGGGTTAGTTTTTTAAGGTGAGTATAAAAATCAAACTTACCCATTCTAAATTTCATATTTTACCTCCCTCCATTACCATTGGTATGCTGTTATGATGCCAAATTTTCCAAAAACCCTCCATTGAAAACATATGCTTATTTTTTTATCATATCTTGTTCATTTTGGTTATGTTTTCCATAAAAGTTTACTTGTAGTAGCTACTCATGAAAACCCTGAATATGATATAAACTTCATATCCATTGATGCCCTTAATTTTTCACAGCATCCCCATGAAAATTTTAGAGAAAAACTTTCCTTTTTAGATCCTTAAAAATTTGGAGATCAAAAATACCAAAAAAAATTGGAGCATGAATTATATTTTTTGTAAGTTAGTAGTAAGTTTGAAGACAAATAAGAAACAATTTTGGAAGCTCTGTGCAATTCTTTAGGCTCAGAACCAAGAAAATTGTAACATGTGAAAACTAAGAAAACTAGCTAAAAATAGAAACTAAGGGTGAGATGTGACTTACTAAAAATAGTAAGTATCCAGAACAAGTCCAAATTTCACACACATCTTCACCTCCTTATTTGGATCTTGTATTTGGCATGGTGTAATCATATAATGATTCCCTAATTTTATGGAATGATCAAGAAACAAGTGATTTTAAATAATAACAATGAATGTTTTAGTAGAGAGAAAGAAGGAGGATGATGATAATATTGAATTATATCCTTATGTGGAAGTATATAAGATGTCTAAGGTTAGAGAACATCCTCATAAAAAATTGAAAAAGGTGAAATTAATAATTTTGAGTTTCCTAATCATCTAGTGGATCCAAGTGTTCCTAATGAGGTAATTAAATCAGCTCATCTTAGTCATGCCTTGGTCTCCCACCAAGCATTTGAGATGCCTAGTTTTAATTCCACACCTATTGATCCTTTCTCATGGGTAAAATACTTACTTGGAGAAGAATCCAGGATAGTGCAACAAGCAGTGACACCTAACTTTGAGGCCATCTTGAAGTACATAATGAATAAGAAGGGAAAGAGAGCATAGACAACTTCTTGTTTCTACACTGAGGATTCCATAGCTCAATATGTGGAGGTGGCACATCAAAAGGTAAATAGGACTATGGGAGAAATGACATTTAATGATTATATAATTATAAGGATATATTTGGGGTAAGCCACTCATGAGGGTGATGCTCACATTTTTAAGTAATCTTCATCTCGAATCCTTGCACGGAATGAGGAGTATAAGAAGACCATAGACCAATTAGAGGAGAATGTTAAGAATTTGTCTTAATATGTACAATCCTTTATTGAACCAAGATTATCATCCTTACCTCCAAGTGAAGCAATGTCTCCCATTCATAGCTTTGATTCCTAAATAATTAAGAAATCTCAGGTGTTCATCATACAAGGAAGAGAAAATGAAAATGGGTGGACACGATTATTGAAAAGGGGAAGAATTTGCTTCTCAGGGTGTTCTCATTGTTCAAATATGTATCGAATACTATGTCAAAGATAAGGGATATTAGGAAATAGATCGAGAAAGAAAATCTCATTTGGGAAATTCTTATTCCATTGGTCTCTGAGATGACCTATCTAGACTCTTCCTCCTGGTGAATGATGATGTGTTTTCATCCACTACTGAGATCTTGTCCCACATTTGGTCTCATACAATGGTTGTAAGGTGTGATTTTCTAAATGAGGAAATTTTTGAGTTTAAGGCCTATGAAGAAAATGTATTTGTGATTTATGATAATATTACCAAAAGTATGCAAGAGCTGGGAACATATTTACTCAATGAGAACACATCCTTAGAAGGACTCTTGAATTCATTTTAAGAGCTAGTCTAGATAGTTGCAAGAGAACCCTCTTCATTTAATGAGAATTCTTTGGAATCTATCGTAGAGATTTGGGGATCTATTTCCAATATTGAAAAATACTATGAGAATTTGTTCACACATTGTAGAATGCTTGGTAGCATTCCTAAGACTTGGTTCAGTACATTGGAATATGTGCTTATCCGAAATTCAGAAAAATTAGTTGTTAAGGTGGTTTAATTCAGAAAAGAGGTCAAGGGCACAAAGTTCATCATCCAGGACCTTCCATGGGATTATACGAGAGTTTATTGTGTATCAAAGTAGAATTCTTAATGAAGTTGTTAGTCAAATCCTTTCTTTCTTTCTCTCTCACTTCCTCTTTCTTCTTTCCACATTTCTAATTCTTCATTGTAATTTATCTTATTCACATAAGTGACTTCCTTATGCTACATTGTAAAATTCCCTTTTGATTTATAAAAAGGGGACTTATTTTCTCACTTCATAGGAAGATGGAAAGTCACAAGTGTAATAAGAACTTGAAAAGACATGTGGGGGGTAGATCAAAAGAAAATTCACAAGGCTATAAATTGGAATAGATTCTCCATTCTAAACAATCATGAAAGTTTAGTCTTTTGTAGCAATTTTGGATTATTGTAGATTGTGAATATTTGTATTCCTCACTACACAAGAAATAAAAGCTGCATTTTTTCCATTTCCCTTTTCTCACTTTTTCCTCTTTTCTCTATCTATCATGCACTTTGCAAGCATAGTGACCAAGAAGGAACTTTGTATCCTTGATTGATGAATCTAAAGAATTGTGTGTATTTATTGTGTTAGTCTCATTAATGGATTACATTATTGTTTTCCTCTAATTGAATGTTGAACTAACATGATTATTGGGTGTGAAATCTATTAGCGCATACTCACGATAATAACCTTCCCTTTCCTAACTTCTCTTCTTTCTCTCTTATTGCTGAAATTTCCTCCCTTCTACCCCGTACAAGCACTTTTCCATAGGCTTAGTGAAGTGTTCATGTGTTATCCCTAGATAAATGGCCACCCCCACAAAATTTAGATAGAATTAAGATAGTTTACATTCAATAATGGGAGCCTCCCCATACACAAGAAGGAGGGATGTATCCCCATTATTGTTGGTGGAAGCACATAATTTGTAATACGAATAATGATATCACCAAAAAAAATTGGTGACTCCACTGGGGAGAGATATGCCCTCTTGCACCTGTAAAAGTCTATGTAAATTATATATATATATATATATATATATATATATATATATATATATATTACAAAAATAAAAAAGCATATTTTAAAGAAAAAATAGATTTTGAAGGTGACTCTATCAAGGAATGAATCTGTGTCATGTTAAATATTCAACATTTGTGTCCAACACCAATGAGTGTAAGAAACTGTGAAGTAGAAGAAAAGGAATACCCGAGTATGTAATTTTTTGATTAGCCATCATTCTAGAAAATTTCTTGAAAAATAAAATATTCTATTACAATGAAGAGATCCCTTACTTCAAATAAAAACCCACAATCAGGTAAGGGAAATACTATTCATACTGTCTCTGTAGTGGCCATGAAAAGATTATCTAGAATGAATAAAATTTCTATTTTTGAAGATAATATCCTCATAACATGGTGTCTCCAACTCAAGAAGACTCCTGCTAAAGGAAAGAAAATGGGAATTGCACCTACTAATGATCGAGAATCCAAGAAATGGATGAGGAAGATTCATAAGAGATATGAAATTTTGTATGAATGGAATGATGGGGGAGAATATACTGAAGATAACATTTTAAAATTCACATAGATGACTAACAAGTTAAGAACATTTTCTGTCATCTCCCTTCCTCTGTAAGATTTCCTTGCATATGGATATGAAGAAATGGATGTCTTGAGAAGAGAATTTTTGTAAATTCTTCTAAGTGCAGAAGAAGGAAACTATGATCCCATAGCCTACCATGAAATTTGTAATTATGAACTAGCCTTGCAAAAAAGGTATAAGCATCTTGAAGCATTTCATAATTTTTAAGAAGAAGAAGCTCATATTTCAAAATAATACCCTGATGATTATCCACACTATGAGGTGTTTATTCCTAGAATAATCTTGTTCCCTCTTCATGAATGCCATATCCTTGAACCTTCTAATGTGAATCAAATCAACACCTTGGATGATGATGAAGAAAGAATGATAATTGAGCCTCCTTTCATAAATTTATTTTGGCTTGAGGCACAACCCTTTGAAGAAACAAAATTTACAAGAGATGGAGATTCTTGTTCTATGACATATGAACCAGATATTCCCAAGGGATTCACCAATAACAAAGATATTAAAGAAATTATTTCTCCATCCTAGACTCAAACTACTCAAGAGGATGACTTTAAGGTAATCATTTATGATTTTCTCTTTGATTTAGCCTCTCCTTTTGTCTCACAAATGACCAAGAAGGAGATGGATAATATTGAAGAATAAAACTTATTTATTAATACAAACATGAATAAGAAATTTGAAAAAAACCACTTTGAGGAGCGAATATCCATATCTTCACCAAAAGGGGGTGAAACTGATCACCATAGTAAGCATGGAGCCTTTCCTTTTCCTTGTGAACAAGAAAATTCTATGAGGAATGACCAAGATGGAGAGAAATATTTTGTTCATGTTGCAGCCCCAATGTTGCATTCTTCTCCATGTCATGAGAATGATCTAATGGACCATGAGTTGAAATGTTTACCTTTCCCATATACAACAAATCTCCTCTCTCTATCTAAAAATAATGAAGACTGGGTATTCTAAAGCTTGCAAGAAGGTAAGTCATGGAGGGAAATATGTGATAGGATAGGATCAGAATAATCAAATAATATATTGATCTTCTACCATTAACATACACAATACATGGCTAATAAATAGCCAAACAAATAGTCAAAACAACCTCCTATAATTCAGGAGTGGTTGCAAACAATAAGCTAAATACGTGAAGCTGTTTACAACAACTTCACATATAATTCTAGGTAATAGTATCTCAACAACTCATAATGTTTACACTATAATATTCCCAACATACACCCCCTTAGTGTGAACAAGGGGTGAAGTGTAGTTGAAACCAGAATCATATGCCTACGCATATTTTTAGGTCTGCATACTGCTCCTCTCCTCTGGACACCAGCTGCCCTCCTATACAACTGTTTCACTGACTGACACCTTCCATGCCACATCACAACACTTCAAGAGAACATATAGAAATACTCGCATGTACCAAGCAAACATACACAAACTGTTGCTCTTTATTCTGCACACTAGATAAAATAAACACACAACTGGAAATAAATATGTCACCACCAAAAAATACGACCTCGTCGTTGGCGACTGACGAGAGGTGTTGAGTAGCCTCCATCCTCCATTTCCTCCTACCTCCAGTTTGGTTATTTTTAGAAGAGATAATCTTCATCGCTAGGGCAAGAAAGTTCTTCATCAGTTACATAATCTTCCCAGTCAGTTTCTTCTTCAACAATATAAGCCTTTTGATCAATCTTATCATCCAGTAGATCTTGTGCCCACTTTTTACAATTTAAAATGACATGCCCCACTTCTTTACAATAGTAACATTTGATTTGTCCCTTCGTAGGAATGTGCTTTGAATTGTACTTACCCTTCTTTGATGATGTACTAGCTTTATTGTGTACATATAAGACCTCTTCTTCTAGTTCTGAAGGTTCAATCTAATCAAGAAGAGTAGAAACTACTCCTTCTAAACCAATTTTAATCTTGATCAAAGTAAAAACCATATGAGACATTTTTTTAGGCAAACTATTCAAAATAATTGCTTTGGCATCATCATCTTTTACCTTCTCGTTAATACCTGCAAGCTGATTGAGAAGAGAGCGGAACTTGCTGATGTGTTTTGCCATTTTTATACTTTCATCCATTTTTAACCCATATAATTTTTGCTTCAGTGTTGTCTTTGCACTTTCTACTTCAGATCCAAACAGTTTATTTAATGTCTCCCATATTTCCTTTGCAAACTTTGTGAAGTCTACGTGGTGCAGGTACGCTTTAGACAAACTGAGACCAATAGTTCCCAAGGCCTTTTGATCCTTGATATTCCACTTCGCAAGATCTGTTGGATTTGTTGGTGTTGTCACATTTGGTTTGACCACATCCCATAAATCTTTTTCAATCAAAGTCAGCTACATTTGGATTCACCAAGTTTGAAAATCACGTCCTTCAAACTTCTCAACGAGACTCAATTTCTCCATTTTCACAACTATTGTATTTGTAAACAAAACGACTCTAGTTGATGGATATAATACGTTTTACAAGAAGACTATATCAATAAATCACTATTTAAAAAGTAATAAAGAGAAATTACTTTTTAAATACTCTAAACAATTTAATCAATCTTAAAAAATTCAATTTGCTGTATACAACCATTTGTGTGAAGGATCCCTTCTTCACGCCCGTACTAGGATCTGGCTTTGGCCAATAGAGGAAAGACAGCCAGCTCGAAATCCAATGCACTGTTAATTGGTATGGGACATTTTTGTGCTAAGTGGAGGATCAAACTTGCAGGAAATAAACCAAGAAAATGTAGATAACCCTGACAAAATATTGATGGGGCCATGAATACAAATAAACTTAATAGGACTATGTAAATCAATTTCCAAATTCCTTATCTTGCATTGGCGGCAGGCTAGATGTTTATCTTCACAGCTTTCCAAACTGAGTGGACTGCTCCAACTGCACTCCAATACAGGTTGCACGCTTAATAAAGGTTACACGTTCAAACTGTAATGCGTGGACTGCCAAAATGGCTTGCAATGCGTGGACTGCTCAAAACGTTCAGACTGCTGCAATGCATGGACTGATCTAATACACATTGGATAAATGCCAAAACTGATCTCAATTTTCTTATAACTTTTCATGTCATTCAAGTATCAAAAAATTATGCTTCCATTTTGATGCACATCCGCAGGAGAAATGGAGAATAATAACTACGTTCTCCACCTGCGTGGACACGGCACTACCATCACATGGGGCAATATCATCGACTGCCCCTTCAAACCTCATATAGATCAACCTGGATCTGATAGCATATGACAGGATAGGATCAGAATAATCAAATAATATATTGATCTTCTGCCATTAACATACACAATACATGGCTAATAAATAGCCAAAAAAATAGTAAAAACAACCTCCTATAATTTAGGAGTGGTTGCAAACAATAAGCTAAATACGTGAAGTTGTTTACAACAACTTCACATATAATTCTAGGTAATAGTATCTCAAAAACTCATAATATTCCCAACAAGATGTATGTATCATAAGGAGGATAATATTTCAAATAAATTGTGGTCGTGTGTAAATCAGATTTACAGTCATCTCCCTATGGCTCAACTTGAAATTTTTTCAAATGAAGGAGAAAGTAAGTGCATGACAATTTTGAAGGAGGATTCTATGTTAAATATCTTGAATATTGTGGTAGAGATTGAAGACCTACAATTGAGTTTCGATATATTGACCCATGCCATTACTATGCGAGATAAGTATGATTTCAGTCATGTTTCTTCTTTTGATGCACAAATATTCAATAATGAGATAAAGTAAGAATATGAGCTTAATGTTATTTTTGAAGCCTTGGTAGACGAACATGAAAATTAAGGTGAATCTTCCCCTTCCTCATTTTGTAAATTATATTGCATCCATGATGGACCGAAAGGAAAGGAAACTCTTGAATCTCCCACATATGTCTCCCTTTATGAGGAAATTACCTCCACTATGGAAAGTGATATTAGAGGCACTGATGAGATGATAAGCATTGAAGAAGATCAACTAGAACAAATGAATGAGAATATGTAATAACCTTATGAATGGAGTCAAAATTAGTTTGTTGTCACCATTTTTGAAACCTTTGCTGATTTTGAACATGAATATATGCTGTAAAATTCACTCAAAAATGATGAATTCCTCTGTACCAATAACATAACCTCTATTTTTGGAAATGATTGTTTATAACAACAAAGTGAGAAGCTAAAATAAGCTTTTGAATGGGAAAAGAATCAAGTTTCTCTCACCACTATGGAGTCCTTACTGATTCTAGGAATGATTTCATGCTACAACCATCATTCATGGATGGTGAATTCCTTCATGGAAAGAGTGGAGGATCTACCTTTGATATCATGGAGGATTGTTTTCTCATATTCACAAAACATCAAGATGAGGCTACAAGAGGTAAGATTTTCAAGCATGTTACAAAGTGGTCTTTGGATGCAAGAGTGTTTTCCATACAATATAAGTATGAAGATGGAATCTTGGTATTTTTCCTTCTTCTCAAACCATGTAAATCCGTCACAAGAGCATGTCATGATTAGATATTGATCTTTGATCTCCAGAGGACTAAACTCAACCCATTGTTCCATGATGGTACATATTTATCTCAACCTGTTTCCAGGTATGTGTACAATATTTCCCCACCTCTGTAGATTTCCCTCCCATGTAGCATAGTTTCTCTTTCCATCATGTGTTTGCTTCCAATTTTGGGGTGTTTCCCTTTCCTATTGTATGTTTATTTATTTTCCCTTTTGTTTGTGGTGAAGAAAATAAACATCTATTTCTACTTGTCCCCGTAGTGTCCTATAGCCCAATGGATAAGGCAATGGTCAACGTAGTGTCCTAAGATTATGGAGTTACGTCTTATATTTTCCTCACTTGTGTTCAATCTAGAAAAATTACCCAATTCAAATCCATATATTTTCATGTAAAATGTTTAGCATGAAAAATTCAAAAAATTTGCTATGACAACCTAAGCCACATTTGAAAACCCTTCTCTCGATCGATGTAAACCTGTACTCTGGCTAAGTCATTCATTGGGTTACCATCACAATGGTTGGGAGGAATGTGATAAGATGATTTTATTGTGTGTTTCATGTGTAGGGGATGTTATTTAATATGATTTATGAAGGTAACTGGATCCAAACAAAGATAATTGTTTTTTGTAGGCCCAAAAGGGCCTATTTTTTAGACTTTTTGCACCTGGTAAGCACCCTCCGAGAATGAATAATGAAGAGATAAACCATCTGGGAATTTTTTTTCAGATATATGAAATCATCACAGGAAGTTTAGGAAATTTATGTAAGGAAAATCAGGTTTAGGAACAAGATGACCAACACCGGGCTAGTTATGGCATGATGTAAGGAAATGATAGTGAAAAATCTAGTTAGATTTTTTAAATGATTCAGAAGCCTAAATATGAATTGGAAAGAAATTATATAATCTTTAGAAAGATAAGAAGACCTAATTCACACTTATTTTTTTAAAGGAAATTCTAATTTACATATTTTTAAATATTGGCCCAGTCATGCAGATGAAGACCTCTGATCTTGGTGGAGACTCAGTGGAAGGTTATAGGAGTTATAGAAATATTTGGTACCTAATTAAAAATTAAAATTGACATATGTGAGGCACTCTTCACACAAAATGTGTTATTTTTACTTGTTATCATCATAAACTTCAATGGCAGTATATTTCACCAACACATAGGTTTGAGCGGAATTGAAAAGGGGGTAAATTTACAATTGAAGGAATAATTGGATTCTAAATATGGTGGGAATGTTATTATCAACCATTTTTAAGTCAAAAATATATAATTTTTTCCTATTGAACTCTAAGGGAAGCTCTTGGGGCACAAAAACCTTCTTGGGTGCCTATTTCTGACATTGTTTGGTGAAGATAAGGCTTCCAAAATTGGTAAGGAAAAATTAAAGACCCATGATGTCCTTTTTTTCCATTTTATAAAATTATATGGGGACATGAGGGACACTATAATGCGCCATTACATGGTTTATAAGCCCGCGTCACTTAAATGAAAACTTGATGGGTTAAAAAAGTGTTATAAACTCACATTGAGTTTTTGCGCCATCCTCATGATATATGGACCAATGACACATTTTCAAGAGGCCGATGTAAATTTTAACCATTTACCAAAGGGATGTGGTGGATATAAAAGTGTGTGACCACATGAAGGAAGATGTTGTGTATCTTACGTCACCACTTTAATTGTTAGAAGAATGTTTTCCACTCACACTCACATCTAGCCCCTTCCTCATGTAAATATGAACCATGGAACATTTTAAGAGGAATTTTGTCCCTTTTTTAATTTCCTAAAGGGACATGAGGGACATTAAAATGTTCCACCACATGGAGGATGATATTTCTTCACTTAAAACCTTTCAACTTGTTCACTTGGCTTTCATGTTCACTTCTCAAATGATGTGTTTTGGCCCCCTCCTCATGAATCAATCACCCTTGGTGCATTTTTCATAGATTTATGTTCCTTTCTACCTTAATAAATTTGGTAAGGTACTTGGGGACATCTCAGATCCATTTGGAAATTTTTAACCCACCCTCACTTTCTGGTTAACTCAGGTTAAGCTAAAATTTTCAAGGATGAGTTAGTTGGGTTAGTGTTATAAAGTGAGTATTAAAATCAAAATTAGCACTTATAAATGTCATATTTCATATTTTACATCCCTAAACTTATGATTTTATGGTGTTATGCTTCCACATTTTCCAAAAACACTCCATTGAAAACAATCTTTTTGCTCATATCTCCTTCATCTTGGCTCCATTTTCCCTAAAATGTTTCATGTAGCTTCTACACCTAAACACCTTGAAGATGATGTAAAATTCATTTCCATTGATGCCCTAATTTTTTCACATTATTCCCATGAAAATTTTAGAGAAAAATTTAATTTTCATATCCTTGAAAATATGTAGATAAAAAATACCTAAAAATTATAGCAGGAATTCACGGAACAAAAAATAATGTAATGAAAAAAATTTCACCTCAATCGGATACCAGGAAAGCACATTTATATTTTTAATAAGTTGGAATCTGATGCTTACTAAGAATATTAAGTTTGAAGAAAAATAAGAAACAATTTTGGAACCTCAGTGCAATTCTCTAGGTATGGAACCCAGATAACTGTAAAATGTGAAAGTTGGCTAAAAATAGAAACTAAGGGTCAAATGTGACATAATAAAAATAGAAAGTATCTAGAACAAGTTCAAATTTCACACACACTATCACCTCCTCATTTGGATCATATTTTTGGCATGGTGCAATCATCTTCTCCTTCCCTAATTTCATGGAATGATCAATAAATAGGTGGTTTTTAAGAAAGAATAATGCATGTTTCGGGAGAGAGAAAGAAAGAAAATGTTGACAATGTTGAATCATATCCTTGTGTGAAGGTATATAAGAGGTATAAGGTTGGAGAACATCCTCTTGAAAAAATTAAACAAAATTAAATTAATCCTCTTTGGTCTCCTAATCATCTGGTGGATCTAGGTGCTCCCACTAAGGAAATTGAATAAGATCATCTGAGCCATGCCCTGATCTCCCACCAAGCATCTAAGATGACTAATTTCATTTCCACACCTGCTAAGAATTTCTCATGGGTAAAGGACTTACTTAGATAAGAATCTAAAATAGTGCAACAAGAAGTGACACCTAACTTTGAGGCCTATATGCATGAAAAGATTAGTTATGACAATGACATGAAATTAACACCTAATAGTTCCACGATATAAATAAATCTATTATAAACATAAATATGAGATATTAATGAGATAAAAGTATAGAATAATGCATGAATCAAACTAACATTAATATTTTACCTCCACTTCTCTAGATTTCTTAATATAAATATGAACCTAGTTAGATCCTAAGTAGTCAATTTTGTATGTTGTTTACTCCAAGTGGTGAAGAGATATCTCTAAGATGGCTATAAGACCATGTTTATATATTCTCCTACTAAGCAAGCTTTGAAGGAATGGATGCAAGATGAAGAGGCTACTACAATGAGGAATGGCTCAAGATCACATGCTTCTAGCTTTAGCTAATGAAAATGAGATGTTTTCCAAAGTCTCAAACTGTGTAAGGTGTTTGATATGATAATCAAGGTGTAAAGGTGAAAGGGAGACATTAGCCTTGTATTTAGAGGTTTCCATTTGGGAAAGTGAAGAATCCTAGTGCATGTGAGACAAAAGGATAAAGAAAAATGCACTTTTTGATTAGGAGTGTATAAATATGCTTTAGAAGAGATAAACTTGGTTTAGGCTAGTTAAGTTTGATTAACAAGTGATTTTTAACCTATGAGAGCTGGGAGGGGTCTAATTAATCACATGTAATTGATTAATATCCTAGGAAGCTTGTAGAAGTGGTTTAGAGGGAAATGGGGAGATTTTGAATGGTGAAAAGGGGGATAATTAGATAATAAGAGGGTATATTAGCCAAATTATTTGATTATAGAGGGATTATGACCAAAATAATGTCGTAAATGGGCATCCAAGAATGGAGCAAAGAATATTTAATTGATGAAGTATCGTCAATTGACCAGAGGAGAAGATGAGACGGTCATTAGTGCAATTTAAGTAATAAAACTATGTAAGAGAATTTTAGTTATCTACATTTGACAATCTTTGAAGTGGCGTAAGAGATGCCACTTCAAAGATAGTAGAGAAGAATAAATGAATAAATGTTTTGACAAAGTGGAAGAAAAATTAGTAGAATGAAGGACGTCCCCTCGAGTGTTGATGGGTGATGAAAGAAGTCAATCGTCGATCGAAAAGATGAAGAGGAAAGGAAAAGTGGGGGAAAATCTTATTACAATGGGAGAAATATGACGATATACCAAATATTGATCCTCACATTATACCCGTATAAACTCTTTCATTGAAAACTTCATGGGGGTATCATTGTGAAGCGCAAGATATGCTTTTTTAACAGATATGTAGAAATGTTTTGTAACAAGTGATCCCTATTTCCCTAAGTTAGTTAGAAGAATAGCGTAGAATAGAAGAGAATGATAGGGGAGGAAAATGAAGATGAAGATAATGGAACCAATTTACATCCAAGTAAGGTAAACAACTTTATTTCATCATATTGCTTAAAATCTACATCACAGGCCCTTTATTAAAATGAATACATACAACAAAAGTATAAGATGACATGAAAAGCCATAATATGAATAATCGTTCATTTTCAAAAATTCTCAACTCCATGCAACATACATAATGTAATGCAATACAAGAAAGTAAACTAGCTAACCTGATAGGGAAAGAGTTACAAGCACACTTAAATTAACAACATTCAAGACAGTTGCACTGATGTTTTTATTATCAAGCATCGATACTTGACTATTCGTGTTGGACGACAAGGGTTAAAAAAGGTTCCCCAAGCAAGGATGCATGTGAGGGGAATAGCAAAGGACAATTGGGTGCTATGAAAAAGTAATCATGCATTATGAAATAGTTCTTGGCAACTCGTTGTGACAAAGAGTACATACATAGTAAGCAAACTAGCTTTGTTAATAGAGGTAGATCAAAATGATCTGTGAGTCATTGTTACATAAACAAGTGAAAAAAACAAGCAAGATATAATTTGAATACAATGAATTTGATACAGGATTCAACTGCGTACCAGAAATTTACCAATTTGTGATTTTTTTAATTTTTCAATGTTTAGGATTTTTGATTGATTTTTTGAATTTTCTGAAATTTTGCCAATTTTTTGAAAATGTTGATTTTTGTAATTTTTTAACCATTTTTTATTTTTTTAGAAGAAATTAGATGAGGGAAGATTCCGGAAAGAAATTAAAAATTCCCCATGAAGTAGAAATAGTCACCAGGTAGGGGAACTATGCCCTGAAAGGGTGAAAATGGGAAAAATGACAATTGATTAAAAATAAATATCACAGAAGGTGATAGAATAATTTATAACGATCGTGGTAGCCATATCACATTGCTCAACCATCAAAGTGGGTGAAAATGCTTCATGGAGGGAAAACGACCATATATACCCCTCTGGGGGGTAAGTCATCCCAAGTAATTCATTTGTTACCAAGCCCTTGCTGATTTTACCGTGATATTTTGAACCTTGAGAGATATGACACGAGTTCTGATGCGTATGAGGTGAGAAGACATAGTATGAGAGTATGTGTGGGTGTGTGACGATGGTCCTTACATGAGTACCCATCCACCCTTTATTTTTCTAGCATTTAATTACATTTATTACGCTTTAAAAGTGCCATGATAGCGTATGCATGTACTTTGGGGTGTACATACGTTATCGAGGGCATGCATGTGTGGGAAGAACATATGATCATGGGTGTATACATGGTCAAGTGCACATGGTCAATAGGGGAATAGGTATGGCATATGTGTGTAGGTACATACGTTAGGATGAGCGCATATGCACTAGGGATGGGTTCTGTACACATGTAGGCACACATGTGTGTGTAGGTGTGAGTAGGTGCAAGAAAGGGCACGTAAGTGCCAGGATTAGGCAATTAAAAGGGGTTGCACATGTGTGTTCAAAGAAGCACATGGGTGTTGAGAAGGGAACATATGTTCTTTGGGTATGTATGTGCTTTGGGCGTGCATACACCAGTAGGGGCGCACAAATGCTAAAAATGGGGGTTAATAAATCTTAGAAGAAATTAGGGAATTGTCCAGAAGAATGTAGGGATTATTAGGCTAATGTTAGATGATTTTTTATAGAAGAAATTCTAATGAGTGGTGTTTCTTGATCTTATAGATGTAGCTGCCTACCTTACAGACTCAGGAGCGACATGGTAGGTTAGGTATCTTTGAGGCAACCTTTTCTCGACGCGAGAGAATATTTTTGGATATTATTTTGGATGTTATAAGTATTTCATATAGGTCATAGATGCCACATATCACTTTGGATCATAGCCTACTCACATCCTTGGCTGAGAGGTGGCATAGCAAGAGTATTTGTTTCAGGTTGCCCACTAGCATGGGAATGTTTATGAGAGATTATAGATCCAAGGACCACAACAACATATCCAGCCTGGTATGCGACCATTCTTTTGAGGTTTTTTACTATCCCACAAGATATGCTTGACACAGGAGTACGACCGCCACCAGATCATCATCCTCATAGAGGAAGAAAAGCTAGGTAATGACAGTGATGATGGGTCTGATGGATATGGATTTGATGGACAGGGACAGGGACATGGAGGGGATGGACAGGAACAGGGACATGTATAACCATAGGGATAGGTATAGGTTCAGATGCCCCAAGTGGATATACAGGTGGGTATCCATGTTCCTTTACATCAGGTTCCTCCATAGGGTCATGTATAACAAGATCCTATTATTAGTCCACCAAACAGTCCAACAGGAGGTGGATGGGGTGACTTGGTTGTCCTTAGGAATTAGTTGCAGTAGATGGCAGGTAAGATGCAACAAGTTACAATGTTATTATAGTAGTCTACAACACAACTGCAACAGGTTGTAGTGGAGTGAGATCAACTCTGAATAGAGAGGGATAAACTACATTTTGAGAGGGCATAGGTACATGTGGTTACAACGGAGTGAGATCAACTCCAGAAAGAGTGGGTACAATTTCAGGCCAAGGTGGTTGGGATCTCAAAGGAGGTTTCTTCTTTGCGTCAGTCTACTAGAGATTTTGTGACACCCCATGTTTACATGGATTTAGCTGCAACCACTAGATAGACTACGTATTATAGATCATTATACTATGATGTTGTCATAAAGGGACATAGAGCTCTCACATTAAGTCAACATGCCATGAGTTAGAGTGCCTCGCAGTAACGTAGGGTAGCTGTATCAGCTAGATCGGTGGGGAAACCACTAGTAGGTCAGTAGGGGTCATAGGTGATGGGACCACCACCAAATCAAAGGATATAAATACCACACGAGGGAGATATTTGGTCATGAATATATTTTATTTGATGTATTTATAGATGCACATAGTTTTGATGTATGCCTCGTTATGAAGGAACATGTTTTACAATGTATATGTATTATTTTTGGCTATGCCTCGCTATGAAGGTGCATTTTTTATCGATTCCCATGATGGCATACCATGTATCTAATTAGGATGTACCTAGACACATTTGTATATGGACACTGATATTTTTATATATATATATATATATATATATATATATATATATATATATATATATATATATATGATGGAATTTATTATGATGTTTATGATTGTATCACATGTGTTTTATTTATGAGATATCATTAGATGATAATGCATGTTTGATGAGATAATTCATGTTCTACTTATAGCATTTTGTGTATGGGCTAACATGTTTAATCCACATTTGTATTATGTTCTATGTGTGAGGGGGGCAGAAGGTGGTCCCTCTTGCCCCTCTTGGCGATATTATATGATGTTAGCTTAGCATACATTTTTAATTTTCATGTTCATGATGATGTATCTTAGCCTTTATTGATATATGATGTATATATGTGATGGTATTGATGATGATGTGATAACCAACAATGTACAAGTAACAAACAAGCACAAGTAAAAAGTTAACAAATCTAACTAACATACATGCATGGCCTAAACAAAACAATACAAGTATATACATATAGGTAAGATAATATGAACTCAAAGAACTGAACAATAAATTGAAAAAAAATCAATCTAGCTAAGAAAATGAATCTAAGGAATGCATTATAACTAAATAAAGGTAAAGAAATCACGACAGAACATAAACAAACAACTAAGTAAGTAAACGACTTGTTTTTGTGAGACAATTTTCAAGGCTACTTTTCACTTTGTTTTCGGGATTTTTGTAAGACAATGTTATATGTTTTTATATTTTATATGAGACAATTTTATAATGTTTTGGGATTATCAAACCATATTTGAATGTTTTTTTGAATTTTTTGAGTTATAAGATTTTTTTTTGAATTTTCTGAAAGAAATTTCCGAAGCTATGTATAAAAAACCAAGAAGTGTGGATGCCCCCAATGTTAGATATGATGTAAAAGGGTAGAATTCCAAGTGTATATGTGCAAGAAGGTGAAGATGTGAAGGTTCCCCTAAAATTAGATGAGAATATACAAAGGAAAACCCTTCTAAAATATACAAGAGGAGAAACAACTGGATTAAGCCCATGGAGGATACGTTCAAATGAAGCTCAAACACAGGTGGAAAATAACTTAGGGTAAAAATATTTTCCCTATAGATATGAGAATGCTTGTGAAAAACCAATCTTCATAAAGCACCAGAAAATAGTTTTCATCAAGAGATCTATCCAAGGTGCCACGATTGTGTGGTTTTCACATTTGGACGACCTATTTTCTCTTGATTTTTACTTGATTTTTATTTATTTTTATTCTTTTTTTTTCTTTTTTTTAGGAGCCTCATACTCAAGCATAAAACCACTTGAGATGTATTTTGTACATGGGTTCCTTTAGTTCCTTACCATCTTATTGAGTAAGTTTATATGCCCCTAAAACATACTTAGGGACCACAACATATGGTCCTAACAAGTTTGGCTCAAACTTGCCTTTCTTTTCCCAGTATTTGGTGGTATTGAACTGATTTTATTTGAGAAATAGATATCTTACCTCAAACTAATAAGGTATGATACATTTTTTATAGCCATGATACACTCAATTCTGATACACTTTTAAGTTATTGAGTGCGCTGAGGTGTCTTTCATTTAGGAGTTCCAGCTCTGCCTATCTGGCCACACAGTAGTCTTCATCTTTATCTAGGTAGTATCTGAGAGATATTCAAAAGGAGGGAAGCTCAATTTCTAGGGGGATGATAGCTTCAATGGAAAATACAAGGGAATAGGGTGTTATACAAGTAGGACTATGAATGGAAGTTTTATAGACCTAGAGGGTGGGATCTGCAAGTGCCAGTTTTGACCAGTCTTACTCACTGTCTTCTCTATAATCCAAAAAAGGGTTTTATTAGAGGCCTCTGCTTGTCCATTAACTTGAGGGTAATAGGGAGTAGACCACTTTAATATAATTTGGAAGCATTGACATAATGCCTTCACTTTCTTATTTGTACAAGATTTACCATTTTCAGTTATAATGGCAGATAAGGCAGTTCATGATGAATTGGGAAATTTGAGCATCGATGACATATGTGAGAGGAACAACATCCACCCACTTGGTAAAGTATTATGTGGCTGTTATGATATGGGTATGGCCATCTGAGGAGGTAGGAGTGAGATTACCCATGAGATCTAGTCCTAACTTTGAAAATGGCCATGGAGTTGTTATTAGTTGTAAGGCTTGTGCGGGTGTGTGAATAAGATTTCCATACTTCTAACATAATGTACACTTCTTGAAATAGTTGTAACAATCTTATTCCATGGTAGGCCAATAGTAGACTACTCTTAAAAATTTATTAGTGAGCACCATTCCACTTGTGTGATCCCTACAAAAACCTTCGTATACCTATTTGATAGCTTGGACAGACTCAGTCAAATTAAGACAATGAATAAGATTCCTATCATAGCCATGATGATAGAGTCTTCCCCCTAAGAGGGTATAACGGGATATGATTCAGATAAGGATTATTTTTTCAAGGTGGGAAATATCTGGGGGAAAGGTACCATCTTATAACTAATTATAAATGGGCTCATACCAGGGAGAATAAGGACAAAAAAATTCACATACCAGACACGATTTTGACATGTCATATACAAGAATTCATAGATGTTCAACAAAGGATGACATTTTACTTTCTTTTGGTAGAATGCAAAGCAAGGATCCAATTGTGGCCATGGTGTCTTCTGAGTGATTTTGTGCCCTTAGAATCTATTCAAAAGTTACACAAAAAATAATCCTTTAGAGTCTCAACCATATTCTTGTATGGGATGATATTTTCATCCTTTTCCTTATACTCATCATTGACTTGTTTAATGATCAATTGTGAATATCTTACAATATTTAGTTGCCTGGTACTCCATCTGATAGCAAGTTTTAACACAATAATGAGTGCCTCATACTCTGGTATGTTATTGGTATAGGTGAAACTTAAGCAAAAATCTTTTGGAATGAAGTCTCCTATGGGGGTGATAAGTATCACACCAGATCCTAAACCATGAAAATTGAATGAGCCATCAAATTTTACTTTCCACATGCGGATTCCTCAAAATGCATTAAGGAGGCATCTAGAAGATCCAGACACAATGGTTCTATTCCTGGTAAGGGAGCTTCAACTAGTTGATCAGAAATTACATGTCCTTTGAGTGAATTTTGGCTAAAAATTCAATATCGAACTCACTTAGCAGGATTATCCAATTAGCCATCCTTCCAGTAAGCAAAGGTTTAGACAAAAGGTACTTTAATGGATCAAATTTAGAGATAAGCTTGGTCTTGTTATTTAATAGGTAATGATGGATTTTTTGAAAGGAAAAGACAATAGCTAAGCAATATTTTTTAATTTGGGGATCATTTAGCGCATAAGTAATTAACGTGCGGCTAAAGTAATAGACCGCTCTTTCCTTTTGGCTTAGATCGTGTTGGGCTAGAAGTGCACCAATAACACATTGGGTGGCTAAGATGTATAAGAACAAAATCTCACTTGGAGAAAGTGGCATGAGGGATAGGAGGACTAGTTAAATATTGTTGAGTAACGCAAATGCATATCAACATTCAGGGCCCCAATGGAATGTAATATCTTTCTTGAGTAGATGAGTACGGCTCTTATCTATGAGTTGAGAGATGAAATGATGGATTTCCTAAAATTTTCCCTACAAGCTACATAACTGATTAAGGTTATTTGGTGGAGGTATTTCGGTAATAGCTGTAACCTTAGCTAGATCTACTTCAATCCCTCTTCTTGAGATAATGAATCCTAGTAATTTTCCTGATTGCACACTGAACAAACACTTCTTTGGATTTAGTATAAGTTTGTAGTCTTGAAGGCATTGAAAGATACGCCTCAATATTTTTGGGTGTTATTCTTTAGTCCTGTATTTTCCCAGGATATCATCAACATAATATTCCATGTTGTTATTCGTCATGTCATGAAACATTATTTTCATTACTCTTTAATAGGTTGCCTCGGCATTTTTGAGACCGAAGGGCATTACCTGGTAGCAGAATGTTCCCCAACGGGTTATAAAGGAATTTTTATGATGATCCTCCTCTGCAATCTTGATCTGGTTAGAACTAAAAAATCCATCCATGAGGGATAGCATTTTGTAACCTATGGTTGAATTGAAAATCATGTCAATGTTAGGTAGAGGAAAATCATATTTTGGACATGCCTTATTGATGTCTCTAAAATCAATGCATAAGCTAATACTAGATTTTTTCTCCTATATTGACACTATGTTGGATATCCATTCTGATTAATTGATAGGTTTGATAAATCCTATAAGTTCCAAGATTACATTTAAATCCACTTTTAAAGGTAACTTTGGAAGGACACAATAATGGTAATTTATGACCAATTTATGACCTCATCAACCTTCATACATGTAATGAGATGGTGGAAACCCCAATATTTGAGAAGAGCCAAAGGCTCAATTAATCAATCAATTCAACATGTTCACAATATAAGAATTACAATTATATAGGAATGAATCTCCTAAAAAGGAGTCCTATTCAAACTACTATAACAACTCCTCTAAATGGGAGTTCCTATATTCTATAGGTGAAAAAACTATTTTACTAATTATGTAAGTTGTTTAAACAACTTACATAATATTACTATAGATATTCTAATAAATATAACTAACCTAATGTTATTGCTATATACGTAACAATAAATCTATGTAATATTATCTTCTATCCTACACAAAAACACCCACATGTGAGGACTATTCCTAACATCCCCCCTTAGTGCTAACCTATAGTGAGAAGTATCATCTCTTATATCATTTGAGTTGTTTCATAATTTCCCCCCCTTGAATTAAATAACACCAGGATTTTAGTCAAAACCAAAAATGCATCCAATTACAATATTTTGAAAATAATATATCTTCCCCTTTTTTCTGAAAAAATAAAAAAATCCCTATCAATAAAACACCTTTGTTTTAATTAGATAAAAGAAAATTATGTTTATTCTTTTGATGGATAGGGCAATTTTTCAATTTATATTGGAACCATCATGTCGTCGAGTTGAATGCCATAAATTTGAGTTTGAAATTTTCATTGGGAAGATTGGATTCAGTGTGATTTCATGCCAATATGACTGTGCCACCAAGTAAGAGAGATTGAGAATGTATTGAGATCAATAAGGAGGAAAATCATAAACCTTAGGACTCACATTGGGTCAAATATTTCTACCATTGCATTGGAAGGGCTTCACCAATCTTGTGTTAATGGTTTCTAGTAGAGTGGAGATAAAATATTCTACAAAAGAGCTCACCCCACACCAATTTCAAAGTCTTCTTTGATCACCATTAGCAGATCACAAAGGGGATAGCCACCATGGTTGATATTGGAACTTATTGGACACAGGAGCCTAGTTGTGCACAAATATGAGAAAACATGGATTTGAGATGAGTTAAATGAAGCTAGAACGTAGGGAAAATATTTCTTATGACTCTAGATCATGTGGATTGACCAATTTTTTCGACCCATTGCATGGATCAAAGTAACAAAGAAGGTTAAGATCTGAGTGAGTGTTCATTGAGATTGATTTAATGACTAGATCATTCATAGTGTTGAATCTAGGAGATTATTATGGGAGGATTGGATTGGATTGTGAAATATGGAATAGAATTAATGATCTCATAAATTTGAAGAGAGACCAAATTGCATAGATCTGAGAGATCTCAATGCAGATTCAAAGCAAGGAATGAGAGAGGCAAAGAGCTCGAAGAGATTCTCATGCAGAGATAACATAGAATCAAATGCTTTCATATAGTTTTAAAAGACTTGGATCATGGCCAATGCACGGTAGGATTAAAGAATATAAACTCATCGAATGGAGTCCAAAGTTGAATCTCAATGTAAATAATAGATCCTTCAAATTAAATATTCTTTCTATAATCTGTATGCAACATAAAATTCAAATAGATCTACAAACTGTTGATTTTCCTGAAAAAAAAATCTGAACATATTTTTTTTAATCTTTCCGATTTTTGAAATGTAAACAATGAACAACATGGAGTGAAAAACTATGAATGGAGTGGAAGAGGTGGATAGGGATAAGTATGTTGGTGGATGATGGAGCTAGGGGTTTCACACATGGTTTGAACTATTAAACCATTGGCAATATATAAGTAGAGTGAACAAAAAACCAATGATATCAACAAGTGGTCTACACTGCTTTGATCATTTTGTTATGGGGAAGGAAATAAATGAATGTAAGGAACCACAATTCTCAAAGAGGCCACACAAAACCTGTTGTGATACCAAATCGGGGAAACCCCCATATTTGAGAAGAGTCGAAAGCTCAATTAATCAATCAATTAACCATGTCCACAATATAAGCATTACAAATATATAGGAATGGATCTCCTAAAAATGAGTCCTATTCAAAATCCTATAACCACTCCTCTAAATGGAAGTTCTTATATTCTATGGGAGAACAAACTATTCTCCTAATTATGTGAATTTTTTAAACAACTTACATAATATTACAATAAATATTCTAACAAATATAACTAACATGATGTTATTGTTACATACATAACAATAACTCTATGTAATATTATCTTATATCATACACACAAACACCCGTATGTGAGGACTATTCCTAACAGGTTGATAATATCAATTTTGGTTTCCTAGGTATATTATCATATCTTAGGGGTCTTCTAGAGATTTCTAGGTATGTTAACATTAAATAAGTCCTCCACTAATTCAAATTTGGTCATTTCCCTCCAAAATTCCAATTTGAACCCTTGAAGGCATTTTTGGATTGTAATAATTTTCTTAATGTGTTCTTGGATCCTTCACACATGTAATGAGACGGTGGAAACCTTAACAAGGTATGAAGGTCTTAAAAAATTCAAATAATGTGACCTAGTTCTTAAAATCCTATGGTTTTAGACTAGGTAAAGTCATTTATCGAAGCAATGTAAGATAAAATATGAAAATTGAAGGGTTTAAAGACCTGGGAATCAGTTACAAGATTCATGAAGGCACATTTAAAGCTATTGTAGCTATTTTTCAAGCCATCATCCAGATGGTCATTCATGAGAAGAGAACTCCAAGAAGTGTTAGAAGTAAAAATATTGTGTATACAATATTCTTGTGTACATTATTCACAGGTTGTGCATTCTGACAGTCAAGAAAATTTGTGCATGTCAAGTGGAATGAAATATTTTGCTGGTAAGGGTCATTTTTTAAGTGATTGTATTGATGATTATTTAGTTTTATTAATTTTTTGTGTATAACATAGCTTGAATGCATTAAACAAATATGTTATAAAAGTGAAAATACATTGGGAGATCTAATTACAGGTCTTGATACAAGGATCTATTTGAAAGTTATAGAAAATATTTTAGAGGCAATCATAAACCTTCATAGAACATTTTTTTCCATTCAAATTCCTATAAAGTGGCATTGTGAATACATTATCGGGGATTCCATTGTTCACATTTTGAGTACTCTGCCACAGAGGAAGATGAAGGGAAATTCCAGACTTATTTGAAGATGGGAATGCTTTTCAATCATTAATAGTAGATTAAGGATGTGTGGGAGGTTACAAAAAGGCTATGAGAGGAGTATCAATGTTAAAAATTGAATATTTTGCATTTGGAGACAAAATATACTTTTTTAGGTTTAGAGAAAAACCCTCATCTAGGGTTTGTTAGAGATTCATTGGATCTTAGTTTCCATATTTATTCAACCAATAAAATTGGTAAGATAACTTTAGCAGTGTGTTCCAAAGAAAATTCCAAATTATTTTTGGCCTAAGAGGCATCCAAAGACAATATATACGTGACAGTCCTCATTGAAACCTCTAGGTATGCATAAAGAGTTAAGGTTATAACTTGAAAGTAATAAAGGAGATTCAATGGTCAAACAAACCTGGAAACTTAATGAATATCATGTTCATAGAGACTAGATTTGTATTCAAAGGAAACTTAATCCATTATGGGGAATTGATAGTAGTTATAACCAATAATGAGTATCACAATCCCACAGGACTCAGAAATAGAGAGCTAAGAAGAAAAGTAGAGGTTGAGTAATTTATTCATAGAAAGGGGTCAGGAAAACCTACACTTAACACCTAAACATAGAGGAGAAGGATATTCAATGGGTTATAAGGGAAACCAAACCACTAATTGGTCAAAAATTGTATCAGTCTCCTTGTAAACCTTGTAGGTGACAGTGACAAACTTGGCAAGAAAAAATGAGATTTAAATATTTGAATACCTCGTACTAGTTTACAAAGGTTGAGATTTGTCATAAAATTGAGTAGATTTGTTGAAATTTGGCTTTTGAGCACTCTGATACAGTTTAAATCTTGATTAAGAAGCTAAAAAGTTGATTTTGAGAAAAAAAAATTCCCAAAGGAAGACATGGTGAATCTTTGGATGCATATGTAAGAGCCTAATGGGTCCTCTAAAAGGTGAACGGTTGATTTATGGAATTCTTGAGTAAGGAATTAAAGGTGGAAACCAATGTTATAAGGGCTATTAGAAGCTTGGACAAAGAAAGAAGAAGTGTTCGTGGGTGAAGGACCTAAACAAGGAATTGAGATTCCAAAATTTACCCACACTTTAAACTTGATAAATGGTATTGAAAAATGTGATTAGGATAATGTGGAATGATCTATATTACTCTATCCATGGATATAGTAGGATTTTTTTTCTTGAGAAGCCATTTAAAGGGAGTTTTGCACAACAAAGGAAAACTTGACATTTTGATGATTTTAACCCATTCAATAGGTGGGATTGGCATTTTTGAAGGCTTAAGAATAGGCGAAATTGAATGGTTTAGTGCAGTGATCTATCATCACCAATCCGGCACTATGATAATTCTTCACTGGGAACTCCTCGTGCTATGATTATTTACTAATGCACAACCTTTAGTTTGGTGGATGTAATCTGGAAACAAAACAACAACCGAACACAAGAATACCATCGACTATGATAAGACAAAATGATGACAATATGAAATATCAAATTAAATTATAATATTAACATGAAATTGTTACAATCTCACTCATGAGGTACTTCAACAAGACTATGGGAGAAACTTTACAATTACACCTCTTGATGGCTTCTTCAACACACCTTTAACTGATGGCTTCCTTTGCACACTTCCTACAATATTCCTCACTACTTCTTTCTATGCTAAATGAAGGGGGGTGGCCTCTCTATTTATAGAACTTCCAGGCTTATCCATCCTATCTCTAAGATAGGATAAGAAATCCACTCTGACGAATCATATTCCATACATTAACTCTTATCTGTACATGTAAGCTTATCTCTTAAGATAAGATAAACCTTATCATTTTACATGGGTTCCACATTTTTAGACTTTTTACAAATAAAATACACAAAATATTTATGACCTCACTCCTTGTCCTTATTACCAATATAATATTCTAATTCCTAATCATGTAGACCCTACTTCTCTAATTACCCAAACTTTGACATCTTAACATTACCGGACCACTTACGACAAATATTTACTTTTTACAACATTCCTATTGTACTTTGACTGTTACCGTACTCCACATTATTGGCGACACCGTACTAACGGTGCCGTTATCTTCTATCAGATGCTACTACTAATTATACTTAACAACATCATATTCCTAATACATACATTAATGAAATAGAAATTACGGAGGAAAATTTTAGTGTCAACATCTTCCCCCTTCCTAGCTTCTACTCCGTCCTCGGAGTAGACTATTCTGGTGCTTGGAAAATCTTCAACTTGTCGTAGTTGACCCATTTCGTAATGGGTAGTGCCATCCAATTCCTTCAGTCGGTATGTACCATTTTCATGCACAGTTGCTATTTTATAGGGCGCCATCCATTTTGGAAGAAATTTTCTCTGTCTTCTTTTTTTGTATATAGAATCATATACTAGAACCAAGTCATTCATATGAAATGGAGACCACCGGATCTTTTGATCAAAGTATTCCTTCTGCTTCATTTTCTTCTTATGGATTGTATCCCTTGCTATTTACCTCATTTCCTCTAGCAAATGAAGATGTACCAACCTTTCTTTTACTGAATCACTTTCATCCATCCTTTCATTTTTCATAACTCTCACAGTGGGAATATCAAACTCAATAGGAAGAACCGGATCAATGCCATAGGCCAACTGAAATGGGGAGTATCCTGTTGCTGACTTTGATGTTGCCCTATATGCCCACAATGCTGCATGAATCCTTTTATCCCATTTATGTACCTGCAAGGCTGCATCTTTTGCTAGAATTTGACACAACACAAAATTGGTTCGTTCCACCTGTCCATTTGTACTTGGCTTGTATGTTGTTGCCTTCCTGTGCTTAATAGAAAATTTATTGACTAGGGCTTCTACTACCTCATTAATGAAGTGGCTTCCTTGATCTGTTACAATTTCTAATGGACAACCAAATCTGGTGACAATACATTCATATATGAACCTTGCCACTTCATCCATAGAAGCTGTCTTCAATGGCCTAGCTTCAACCCACTTGGTTAAATAATCTGTGGCAACTACAATATACTTATTTTGGCGTGATGTAGTTGGAAGTGGACCTACAATGTCTATTCCCCACTTTTCAAAGGGACCAAGGGGAAGAATAGGACATAATGGAGCTGATGAAGTCTTACGGTTACCATGTGTTTGACAAATATCACATGTCTTACAATAATTATAACAATCTTTAAAAAGAGTGGGCCAGTGATAACCTGCATCCAAGATCCTTCTTGCTGTAAGTTGTCCAGAGAAGTGCCCTCCACATGTACCATTGTGGAATTCTTCTAGCAGTTCCTTCCCTTGATCACGTCCAACTGCCCTCTTGTACTGTCCATCAGGTCCTATTCGAAATAATACTCCATGCAGAATAGAATATGGACGACTAGCTTGAGTAATCTTTCTCTTAGTCTTTGCATTGGCACCATCAGGAAACTTGAATTCATTCAGATAATTCCAAATATCTATGTATTCACTAGGGATTGTGTCAAGGGAGAACAATGTTGCATCGGGAAAATCATCATCATCACAAGATGATCCTAAACCATCATAGGCTCGAGAGAGTGCATCTGCATTGACATGCTTCTTTCCTGGCCTATCTATAATATCAAATTCAAATTCTTGTAGCAAAATTATCCATCTTGCTATCCTCCCTGATGGGTTAGGCTTATTGACAATATATTTCAGAGCCTGATGATCTGTTACAACTATAAATTTTTGCCCTAGCAAGTAATTTCTAAACTTCTTTACAGCAAAAATGATAGCCAGAGCCTCTTTTTCAGTTACAGTATAGTTTACCTCAGCACTGCTCATTTGTCTGCTCCCAAAGTAAATTGGATGTTCATTCCCATTTTCATCCTTTTGGCTCAAAGTACTTCCTAGTGCTGCATCTGAGGCATCAGTGTACACAATGAATGGCTTGCTCCAATCTGGATTCTTCAAAACAGGTGAAGACACCAGGGCTTCCTTCAATTGTCCAAAAGCTTCATGCGCCTTATTTCCTGGTTCATAAGTAACATCCTTCTTCAAGAACTGGGTTAGTGGCTGTGCAATCTTTGAGAAATTCTTGATGAACCTTCTATAGTAACCCACATGGCCTAAAAATGATCTCAACTTACTTCTATTCATAGGAAATGGTAAATCTTTGATTTTTGAAACTTTATCAGGATCAGTACCAATACCATCTCTGGATACAACATGCCCTAACAAAACTCCTTTAGAACATCCAAAGACACACTTTGTAGGGTTTAGTGAGGCTTGTGCTTCATCTAACCTTTGAAATGCTGTCTCCATTTGGTGCAGGTGGTCCAACTTGCTCCCATAGATGCAAAAATCATCCAGAAATACTCTGATGAAGGTCCCAATGTAGGGTTCGAACACCCTATTCATCAAACGCTGGAATGTTGCTGGAGCATTACACAACCCAAAAGGCATAACTCTATAAGCAAATGTTCCCCAAGGAGTGGTGAACGTGGTCTTCAGCTGATCTTTCTCTGCTATACGAACTTGGTTGTAGCCGCTATATCCATCAGCAAAACTATAGCACTCCTGGCCAGCTACTTCGTCCAAGATCTGATCTGAAAATGGAAGAGGGTAATGATCCTTCTTTGTTGCCTTATTGAGCTTCCTGTAATCAACACAAATGCGTAGCTTCCCATTCTTTTTTATTGAGATCACAATGGGAGAAACCCATTCTGAATTCTCCACAGCAAATATGAATCCTGCATCAAGCAACTTATCTATTTCTTCTTTTACAGTCTTGGAAAAATTAGGATTCATTCTATATGGCATTTGCTTTATGGGCTTAGCACCATCTACCAGCTCAATACAATGTTCTACCCAACTTACTTGATGGATTTCCTTGTAATCAAAAGTGAATAGGTGTATGTACCTTCGAAAGAGCTGGAGGTAGGATTCCTTCTCACTCTCCATCACAGCATCACCAATCTTTATTTGTTGGAGACGATCATCAACTTCTTCTTCAGATAATTTTATGGGGTCATGAGTTGGTGTGACTGGAAGGATATCCATGACTGAAACATCCACCTCGCTTTCTTCATCTTCAGTGTCCACTTCACTGGTACTAGAGTAATCAGAGGATGTCCAATCATCAGTTTCATCACTTGAATCCATAGGTTCTGCTTTATGATGTCGAGGGATCACGTTTATCTTCACCCTCTCTCTACCACGTCCAAGTGTCATGAAACCTTCATTCCAGTAGTTTCTTGCATGAACTCTCCTTAGCCATGGTCTTCCCAGCAGCATTGGGTACGCAACAGTACCATTTTTCATCACCTGAAAGTCTACCACACATACCACACCCATAACAGATATTGCCACATTTGAAACTACACCTTCTGGTTTAGTTTTTCCTTTATTTAATGACCTTAACATAAGTGTTGAAGGGCGATCAATTTTTAAACCCAACATATTCATTACAGACTCGGTCATTACATTAACTGCAGCACCTCCATCAACTAAGACATCATGAATTGAAATACCATTACATAATACCTCAGCTTGTGGAGCATAGGGATCTGCCTCTGCCTCCAAAACAGGGACCTCAACCTCCTTCCTTCTTCGAGCATTGAGTCCACCTCGCAACTCCCACCTCTTCTCAGAAGACATAGCCAAGAGTTGACCATATGTAATATTTGCAGGCCTTTTGGACAGATCTTCCAAGATGGAGTATGGTCCTTGCCCCTGTGAAATCAGAAAATCCTGCACACCCAACTTTCTTCTCCTATGTTTCTTACTAGTTTCTCCTTTCATCTTCTTAGGATCAGTTCCATCTTGATTATCTTTTTCTTTCTTTCTTTTTGTTACAAACACATCTACTTCATTATTTCTACTCTTATCTACTACATCAAGAGAATTCACAGGTGCTTTTCCTTTATCATTATCTCTTGTACCAGATGTAGAAGCTCTATCTGGACAATTATACTTATAATGACCCTTTTTATAACAACCATAACAAACAACTTCAGAAATATTTCTTTTTGGACCTCTATCTCCTCCCTGAGAACTAAATTCCTTTCCTTGAAGAAGATTAATAGTTAACTGGCCCATCTTTCTAAGCAGATCTTCATACTCAGTAGATGTACTAGGAGAAATATTTGTGCTCACCGGGAGTGGTTGTGGATTCTGGACCAAAGGTGCTGGTGTAGGCTCTACTTTAACAACAATTTCTTTGGGCTCCTCTTCCATGCTTTCTTCTTGCCTTCTTGCAATCTCCTTTGCTTGTTCAATGGTAGTTGGGCGGTCATACTTCACTCGTTTTCTGATCTCTGGCTTCATCCCAAGAATGAAGTGCTTACAGAGGAGATTATCCACGCCATTCATCAACCCATCCGCTAATCCTTCCTTCCGGATCTGGGCATCGAGCTTCCTCCTTAGCTCTAGAACACGAGCATGATAATCCCTTATCTTCTCCTTCTCTCCTTGGGATAGCTTTGTGATCTCGATCATGAGATCTGCATATTTCTGTTGTTCACCAAATTCTTCAAGAAAACTTTCAGTTAATAAATCCCATGAATTTTTCACATTATCACCTAGTGTTTCAAACCACCTAAGTGCTGAACCATCCAAAAAGGTAGGAAAAAATTCAGTCCATTGTTCCCTTCTTATAAGGCCATTACAAATACAAGATCGCTTAAACTCTTGAATGAAAGAAGAAGCATCTTCATTAGATTGAGCTGAAAAAACATGAATCTTTCCCATTTTCAAAAGTAACCACCGTGAAATACCAACCCACAAGTACAATCAACAAGACTTATGTGCACAAATAATTGGAATTACTATAGAAATGACCACGGTAAACTATGGTAAAACTTGACTTACTGCGGTAAAAACTGATTTTACTGTGGTAAACACTATTCACGGTAAAAAGTGAAGTTACTGCGGTAAATACTATTCACGGTAAAAAGTGACTTTACTGTGATAAATACTATTCACAGCAAAAATGACTTTATCATGGTAACTACTATTCATGGCAAAAATGACTTTACCATGGTAACTACTATGCACAGTAAAAACAAGGTTACCCTCTAATTTATTTTTGAATAAGTAGGAATATCTCTTCAGAAAATCCACCAACAAGGAATGGTCCCAGCAACGGAACCAAAATTTCATCACCAATCCAGCACTATGATAATTCTTCACCGGGAACTCGTCGTGCTATGATTATTTACTAATGCACAGCCTTTAGTTTGGTGGATGTAATCTGGAAACAAAACAACAACCATAACACAAGAATACCATCGACTATGATAAGACGGAATGATGACAAATCTGAAATATCAAAGTAAATTATAATATTAACATGAAATTGTTACAATCTCACCCATGAGGTACTTCAACAAGACTATGGGAGAAACTTTACAATTACACCTCTCGATGACTTCTTCAACACACCTTTAACTGATGGCTTCCTTTACACACTTCCTACAATATTTCTCACTACTTCTTTCTATCCTAAATGAAGGGGGTGGCCTCTCTATTTATAGAACTTTCAGGCTTATCCATTCTATCTCTAAGATAGGATAAAAAATCCATTCTGACGAATCATATTCCATACCTTAACTCTTATCTGTACATGTAAGCTTATCTCTTAAGATAAGATAAACCTTATCATTTTACATGGGTTCCACATTTTTAGAATTTTTACAAATAAAATACACAAAATATTTATGACCTCACTCCTTGTCCTTATTACCAATATAATATTTCTAATTCTTAATCATGTAGACCCTACTTCTCTAATTACCCAAACTTTGGCATTTTCACATCACCGGACCACTTACGACAAATATTTACTTTTTACAACATTCCTATTGTACTTTGACTGTTACTGTACTTCACATTATTGGTGACATCATACTGACAGCGCCATTATCTTCTATCAGACGCTACTACTAATTATACTTAACAACATCCTATTCCTAATACATACATTAATGAAATAAAAATTATGGAGGAAAATTTTAGTGTCGACAAAGCTACTAACCAATAATTTTCATGTAGAAAGAAGCTTAAGATTTAGATAAAAGGATAGTTTTGAAGGACTTAAAAGGAATTGTTTGAGTTTTACATCATTCTAACAATAGTTATGATTGAGATTCATTTTTCTATGCATCATGGATGATTCCTTTTAACCTACCTTGAAGGTTCTTTTGTATCAGGTATTTCTTCTTCTTAATCTTCTTCTTCTTATTCAACTTATGTAATTTCATCATCATCCTAATTTTCAGTACTTTGTGGAGTCTCCTTGGGTTGAGTTGTGGTATTATTTGGATATGATTAGTCAATTATAACATATGTGCTATAAAATATCTTTTGTTGAATCTTATTATAGCACTATATGTTGAACTAAAAATTGAGTAGCCAAAGAAAATTCCTTCATCACACCTTAAGTCAAACTTGCCAATATTATCATCATCTCTTTTGGTGTAGCACTTGCTTCCAAACACACTTAGGTGTTTTACACTTGCAATTATTCCTCTCCCAATCTCATAGGGTGTCTTATTACTTTTTATTCTGATTTGAGCTCTATTTAGGATATATAAGTTTCCATGATAAATGCCTCTCTCTAGTATCCATCTGGGAATTTTGATTCATTCAACATAGTTCTAACCATTTCTTACAATGTTGTGTTATTTCTCTCTACTTCCCCATTTTGTTGATGTTTTATTACAGATGAGAATTGTCTTATTATACCATGAGTCTAAAAAACTCATAAAATTCATTAGAAGTAAACTCTCCTCCTTTGTCACATCTTAAGCTCTTGATTTTTACATTTTTCTGATTCTCCACTAGTTCTTTGGATGCCTTGAAATTTTCTAGTGCTTATGGTTTCTCCTTGAGGAAGGAAACCCAAGTTTTCCTTATGAAGTCATCAATAAATAACATGAATTATCTCTCTCATTGAATGCTTTTAGTTTTGGTTGGTCCTACAAGATCAATATGAATCAAATTTAGAGGTCTTGTAGTAGAGTACTCTTTTTATTTGAAACTTATCTTAGTTTTTTTCCATGAAGACATGCTTTACAAATCTTATCATCTAGTTTTTTTATTTTAGGAATGTTCCTTACACATCCCATGGAGATAATTCTAAAAATATTATCAAAAATGAGATGTCCTAATATCCTATGTAAAATCCAACTCTCGTCTATCTTGCGAGTGAAGCACTTTTCTTTATTGATCTCCTTTAGGAAATACATATTGTACTAGGTTCTCTTTTCCTTGCCAAAAACCTTACCTAATTTTATTTTCTTTATGTCACACCCTTTGTCATGAAAAAACAATGTATACCATTTCTTCCACATCTAACTTACACTCAAAATGTTGTGATTCAGACCCTCAACATACAAGAAATTTTCAATGATTTTCTTGCCATTGTCAAGACTTAATTTTCATTTTCCCATAATTCTATCTGATGTATTATCACCAAATATCATTATACTTGATGCATTTTCTTCTAGAGAGATGAACTTGCTCTTGTTTTCTATCATATGGCTTGAGCACCCATTGTCTATGTACCACTCCATGTCTTCAATTTGAGAATGAAAGGTAGTTTGGGATATTAAACCTTCTTCCTTTACAATTTTAGGTTCTAATTTCACAATATACACCTTCTTGTTTTGATTTGGAGGTATTTGATAGAAAAATTTGGCTATATGTCAATACCTTTTAATAGTTGTATAAAATTAGTATAAATTATCAAGGATCTTTGCACAAGTAAAAAATAGATTTATTTTGTATTGCTTTAACGAATACATCATTATAAATATATAGGGAGAAGATTCTTATATTTAGGGAGATGCAATATCCACTATTCTATCCATTATAATTTGAAAACCACGAGTCACCAATGGCTAGATTTTAACATGGATTTCTACTTGTGCCATTTTGAATAGATGTAACTTTAAACGTTAGATGCCTCAGAATATACTTGTGCAGACTTATGTACTGAGACTGATCAAGACTATACGCAGTGAGTCAGAATCTACACATCCAACACAAATAATTAATTCTACAAAACAATTCCATATGAATCCCTTATCATCAGTCGGGTAACACACGAAGTGGAATGGATTTGCTCCCGTACAATCTCTCAGGTCTCTATTCTCACGCTGATACTAAATATAAATTATCAAAGAGCTTTGCATAACTAAACAATAGATTTCTTTTGTATTTATTCAACAAATACATCATTACAAATATATAGGGAGATGTAATCTCCACTATTCTCTCGCAAGAATCTCCTTTAGATGATTATGATATATTGTTACAAAAATAAACAATATATCTTAACAATATAAATTCTAACCTAATATTTAATATTGTATATAACAATATTTAAATATTAACAATAAAACTAATTATTTACCTTTCGGTAAATACCAAACTATAATGTAAACATTAATACTAATTTCCTAATAATTAGTTCATTCTTGTTTATTGATTGGTATGAATTAAGGTGTCTTCCATATCCTTTTACAAGTCTCTTACATCTTTAAGCTTTTTGAACAAACATAGTTCATGAGAAACAATAGCCATAAAATGAATTTTCATACCTTTTTTCTTTGGATGACTTTCTTGAATTGTATCTCTTTTTGACATTCTTGATATCAACATTCCTTTCTTTAGGTTGGTCTTGAGCTGTCTTGATTTCCTTCTTACATGTTGGTTCATCATTTTTATGTTCATCCTTCAATCCTAGGCCAATTTTTTCATTGAAAGATATTTTCTTGTTTAGGATTTCATCTAGATCATTTGTGATTTTTTCAAACTTGTTGTAAGCCATCCACTTGCTTGAAGTCTGATTCAATTGGGTTTACAACTGATCTAACTTTGTTTTGAGTTTTAGATGCTCTTATTCTTTGGTTTTGAAAGATTCCTCAATAAACTTAATTTGTGACTCAAATTCCTTGACCATGTCTTCAAGTTCTTGAGAATTATTTTCCTCTATTTTCTCAAGGATAATTTTTTCTTCATAATATTTCACCATTAATTTCAATTTTTTATTCTTCTTCCTTTGATGTCTAGAGCACTAATTAACTCAGGTTCAAGATTCACATCAACATCCTCCTCGTCTGAGCTATCATCTACGAACTTAATTTTATCTTTTGAGTTACAAGAAGTGATTTCTTCCATGAACATGAATAGAGTTTCAGATTGAATACCGTCATCTTCACTTTAAAAATTTCTAAAGTCATTAGATTCATATGATCTTGATCCTTCTTGAGTATATAATTTTTTATTATTCTTGAATTAATTCTTCTTACCCCCATATTTCTTTAATTTCTTATTTTTCTTGTGATAAGTTTCTTCATCATGTTCATATTGATCTCCCTTGTGTTTTTTAGGACACTTTAAAGAAAAATGACCAACTTGGCCATAGTTAAAGCACTTGAATGGTAACTTACCCTTGTATTTTCATGATCCTCTTTTAATTTTCCTCTTAACATAGCTTCAACCTTCTCATCATCCACCTCCATATTAGTTTCAACTTTGTTTTTATGGGCTTGGGATTCCTTATCAGCCTTGAAAGTTACTTCTTTCTTGAGTGATTTTGACTCAGTAGTTCTCATTTCATATGCAATTAAAATACCATGGAGATCATCCATTCTCAACGTGGTTAAGTATTTGGTTTCTTTTACTACTGATGCCTTGAAGTCATATTTAGGAGATAAGGATCTCAATACCTTTTGGAAAACCATACTCTCCTCTATCTTTTCTCCTAGACCTTTGATCAGATTTATCACTTCATCCACTCGTTGCAACTATGAAGCAATACTTTCACCTTACTTAATTTTAATTCTTTAAAATTAAGCACAGTAGGTCTACAACTCTACTAAGTTTACCTTACTATCTCCTTCATATATGGTTTTTGATTTTTCCCAAATGTCTTTGGTTTTGGTGTAGTGTATGAATTTTATGAATTCATCTTCTTCCATCCCACATAGGAGTGCATTCATGGCCTTGGAGTTGTTTTCACTTTATTTCTTTCTAGATACATCAGTTGGAGGTGTGGAATGGATGGTATAGCCAATGAAAACTAATTGTCATATGTCAAATCCTAGAGACATGAGGTATGTTTTCATTTTGACACTCCAGAAGGCATAATTTGATCTATTGAACAAAGGTTCTTTGGATGTAGAGAAACCACTTTGTGATTGATTGTTTTCCACGTATGAATTGTATGGATCTCCTTTGAGATGTTAAAATCACTACAAAATACTATGTACTCTTCACAACCAATTTTTTTTCCTTATGGTCATCATAAACTTTAGTGGCGATATATTTCACCGGCACACATGCTTGAGCAGAATCGAAAAGGGGGTAAATTTAAAATTGAAGGAATAATTGGATTATAAATATGGAAATAATTTTATTAGCAGACATTTTGATGTCAAATAATATAAGGTTTTCTTATTGAACTCTAAGGGAAGCTCTTGAGGCATGGAAACCTTCTTGGGTGGCTATTTCCGGTAGTATTTGGTGAAGGAAAGGAATCCAAAAGTGGTAAGGAAAACTTGGAGACACATGATTTCCATTTTCCCTTTGATCAAATTCAATGGTGATGTGGGGGATACTATAGTGTTCCACCACATGGTTTATAAGCCTACGTAACTTAAATGAAAACTTTATGGGTTAAAAAAGTGTTATAAACTCACATTGAGTTTTGTCCCCTTTCTCATGATATATGGACCCGTAGTGCATTTTAAAGAGGCTAATGTACCTTTTTCTAGTTTCCCAAAGGGATGTGGTGGATATAAAATTGTGCCACCACATGGAGGATGATGTTGCATTGCTTAAGTCATCACTTCAAATGTTAGAAGAATCTTTTCCACTCACACTCACGTCTGGACCCTTCCTAATGTAAATATGAACCATGGAAATTTTTTAGAGGAATGTTGTCCCTTTTTTTATTTCCTAAAGGTAAATGAGGGACATGAAAATGTTCCACCACATTGAGGAGGATATTTTGTCACATAAAACCTTCCAAATTGTTTACTTGGATTTTCATGTTCACTTCTCAAATGATGTGTTTTAGCCCCCTCCTCATGAATCATACACCCTTGGTGAATTTTTCATATCCTGATGTCCCTTTATCCCTTACTAAATGTGGTAAGGTTCTTGGGGACATCTCCACATTTTGAAAGTTTTAACCCACCATCACTTTCAAGTTAACTTGGGTTAAGTCATAATTGTTAAGGGTGAGTTAGTTGGGTTAGTGTTATAAGGTGAGTATAAAAATCACACTTATCCATTCTAAATGTCATATTTAATATTTTCCCTCCATCAATAGCTACTATTATGCTTCCAATTTTTCCAAAAACCCTCAATTAAAAGAATAAAACTTGCTCATATCTCCTTCATCTTGGATCCATTTGCCATGAAATTTTCCCTATAGTTGCTACTCCTGAACACCTTAAAGATGATGTAAACCTAATTTCCATTGATGCCATGATTTTTTCATAGCATCCCCATAAAAAATTTAGAGAAAAAAAATCCTTTTCAGATCCTTGAAAAACTGGAGATAAAAAAGAACTGAATATTGTAGTAGGAATTCACAGAACACAAACTAAACTAATGAAACAATTTTCACCTCAATCGAACACTGGGAAGGCATATTTATATTTTTAGTAAAATAGAATATGAAAATTACTAAGAATAGTAAGTTTTAAGACAAATAAGAAACAATTTTGGAACCTCTGTGCAATTCTCTAGGCCTGGAACCCAGATAATTGAAAAATGTGAAAGTTGGCTAAAAATAGAAACTGAGGGTCAAGTGTGACTTACTAAAAATAGTAATTATCTAGAAAAAGTTTAAATTTCACACACACTTTCACCTCCTCATTTAGATATTGTATTATGCATGGTTCAATCATCTTATCCTTCCCTAATTTCATGGAATGATCAAGAAACAAATGATTTTAAAGAAAGAAAAATGGATGTTCTGGGAGAGAGAAAGAAGGTGAATGTTGATAATGTTGAATCATATCCTTCTATGAAGGTATATAAGATATATAAGGCTGGAGAACATCCTTATGAAAAAATTAAACTAGATCAAATTAATACTCTTTGGTCACCGAATCATCTAGTGGATCTAGGTGTTCCTACTAAGGTAATTCCAAACCTCATGCCTCGGTCTCCCACCAACCATCTGAGATGCCTAGTTTTATTTCCATACCTACTGAGATTTTCTCATGGGTAAAGGACTTACTTTGAGAAGAATCCAATATATTGCAATAATAATTGTCATTTAACGTTGAGGCTATCTCAAAGTATGTAAATAATAAGGAAGGAAAGAGAGCACATGTAACTTCTCATTTCTACAATGAGGCTTCTAGACCTCAATATGTGGAGGTGACACATCTAAAGGTAAATAATCCCATGGGGGAAATGGAACCTTATTATTATGAAATGATAATGGTATATTTTTGGTAAGCCACTCATGAGGGTGATGCTCTCCTTTTTAAGGAATCTTCATCTCAGATCCTTGCATGGAATGAGGAGTACACGCAGACCATCGATCAACTAGAGGAGCATGTTAAGACTTTTTATCCATATGTACAATCTTTTCTTGAACCAATATCATAATCTTTTCCTTTGACGAAAGCAATATCTCCCATTCATAAATTTGATTTCAAGATAATCAAGAAATCTCAGGTGTTCATCATATAAGGAAGACCCAATGAAAAATGGGTGAACATGATTATTGAAAGGGGGAAGACTTTGATTCCTGAGGTTATCTCACTATTCAAATATGTCTCGGCTAATATATTAAAGATAATATATACTAGGAAAGAGATCAAGATAGAAAGGACCATTTAGGAAAGTATTATTCCATTGGTCTCTGAGATGACCTATCTGGACAATTACTCCTTGGTGAATCATAATGTGTTTTCATCCATTGCTAAGATCTTGTCCCACATTTGATCTAGAAACAATGGTTGTAAGGTGTGATGTGATGATTAAGGCCATTTCTAATGTTGATGCATTTTAAGAATATGTATATGGTATTTTTTATAAGATTAATAAAAATGTTCAAGAGGTTTTGGAAATTATGATACCGAGAAGGGTGGTGAATAAATGTTAATTCAAAATTTTTAGTACAATTCAACATCAATTATAATGTATAAACTTAATATGAGATTACAAGAACACAATTCAGATGAATTCAATAATCAAATCACATAGAGAGACATAACTTTAAATGGGAAATCCAAGATGGGAGAAAACCCACTAAACCAATGCACTAAGGTCACAAAGGTTACAAGATTTTTGAGCACCCACTCAACATGAAGCACCAACTTCAAGAATCAAGCACCTACTTAACTGATTGCAAGCTACAACTTGCAAGAAAGAACCTACTTTCAAAATTTAATAACCTTCAACTTAGGATTTATAACAATTTGTGATCACTCACTTCATAGGGTTGTTAAAACAAAAAATTGTGATTCTAAATTTTCTCATAGACTCTCTTACACCATCTCCTAATTTTTAATATCTTCAACAAATTATCATATCTCTCACACTCTAAACCTTGCACTCATCTCTCATCAACTTCAAAAACATTTACAAACAAAAAAATAATCTTTTGTAGGCAACATAGACACCAAAGCATGATTTTTTCACTTCAAATTCAAAATAATATTCACTTTTCTCACTTGATGACTCATACAAGGGTGGTGAAATGACTTCAAGTGAAGCATCCAAAATTGTAATGATTGTACTAAAAAATATTGTAGGTACATCCTTTAAATTTTCAGGTATAGTCAAGGTTCTCTGAGATACATGATGAGAAAATGAGGATATTAAAATCCTTGTCATTTTGATTACTCTGCCAAAGCCTTCTATCTACCAAAAATTTACTTTGTAACTGTCAACCATATGACTTATCTCATTATTTGGAGAATGTAGAGGTAGTTACAAGGTGTAATAAAAAATTTCAAACATTACAACATGCTTAGAGATGATTTATAGCCTCTTAATATTCTCCTTTATTCACAATGTAACCTCCAAACATTATTTGAGAACCTATGAGTGAATTGGAATTTTGAGTTAATGTTCATAGTCATGAACTAGGAGTTTTGAAGTATAATTTGAAGTTATAGTTTTCCAAAAAAGTATATGAACTGAATAACACGATTTCTCCACATCAATAAGGCCTTGGATTCCATACATTTCAGTTTGAAGCTCCTCTTCAACCACTTACTAGACTAATGTATGTACAGTCACAGGTCACAGACAAGTGTTAGCTTGACAGGATATAGTGAACAAGTCTTCAACAAACTATATATCATGGGAGATTTATTTGAAGGTATTTTATTATCTACATCAATCAAGAGGTCGGGTCATCACTGATCATGTTCATAATACATGCATTAAGATAGAGCTTACACTGTTTTGACCGCACAAAGTTACAACACTAATAATTTAGATGAATAACATACATTCTCAGTTAAACATGAATTTAGAGGAATGTTTCAAGATGGAGAAAGTCGTTTTCATTTCTTCCAGATCCATATATGGCATGATATCATGCCTATAAGATCCAAATTTCTTGATCTTCTAAAACTATACACAGTGAGGGTTTTAAGTCTCAAAATTGTAGTCATGTATTCGAAGACATTTAACAAAATGTTCTTCATTTTTGTGCCAATACATTTGCAGGATAACTTAGTTAGAGCTTCATATTATAAGTTCTTAGTATTCCTTTGTATTTGATAATGGAGGAACTTCATTATTTGAGGTCAGAAAAATTCTCACCCTCTTGACTGTCAAAGGAAAACAAACTTAGTCTTCAAGGGTGAATGAAGTTTCTTATGTGAACTCTCTATAATTCTTATAAGACACATTTTTGAGAGGAAACATTATTTGTGTCACTTACCATATTGAATTTAATCAATAATTCAGAGATAATAATCATGAGACAAGCATTTTTGGGATTGAGTGCATTGTTTCTTAAGAATACTCAAAAAATTCTTGATTTTATAGCTTCTTACAACTCACCTTCACCCATATGACTAAAAATTTCCATCAACACCTCAACTGGAACTACTATACCATCTCTAACTTCTTGAGAACATGAGTTATGGAGTGAACACCACAAATACACCTCAATTTCAGTCTTCTTGACAATAATTGTACATGGAAGTTGAGGAATAATGTAAAATAGGATTGTAAATACTTAACCAAAGATATTAGGAGCTCAAAAAAATCATCTTGGACTTGTATAAGATTACCAAAACCATTTCTCACCTCAATCTAGAGGCCTATGCCTAGTAACCTTCTTCAGACATCCTGACTCAATTAGCTTGAGAATCCATTTAACAGTAGAGAAGGAAGTTTGATTTGAATTCAAACTCATAAAACACTGAAATTTCTCAAATATTTTTATGAAACCTAATACCACCTCACATACCTTCTTCCATAGCAGGATATGTAACTTACAATCTTCAAATTTGTACTATATAGCAAAAACCTTGCAAAATAGGGTTGAATATGCATGGAATAGTCAAATTTTGAAGAAAAGGATGGCACCATTTTGACCTATGATAAGCCATATAAACTCTTGATGGGTTGTAAAAACTTAGAAACTTTATTTGGAGACAAATAATCTCATTTTATGCCTCTCTCTTTAAGGAGGCTTGGTGAGTGGAAGATCATTGATAGAAAAAATAATATAACTTTTTTGTTCCTTAACCATTTGACCTCAAATTTTTTCAAAAAGGTTAGTATTAGAGTTATCTTAAAAGGGTCATATTATGATTTTAAGAAGGTTTGAAAATTTTCTTTGAGTGTTAAGAAGATAGATCACTATTTTTTCCCTTCTCACTTTACCTGGTTTTGGTAAAACTTGAATATATTCAACAATATTATTCAAAATTTAATGAAACTTAACTTAGAGCACTAAAACCATCCCTCTACATGATTGATGGCTTGATTAATCATAAATGATCTTGTTCAGTCAATACCAATCTCATTTTCCTAAGCTTCCATTGCTAGTTTTCAAGAGCGGTTTTAGTGAAATCTACAAATTTTCCTCCAAGAGTTAAAGTATGCACTATAGATGCTCATAAATGATCTATAAAGTGTTCCTAGGATTCTACCATTCTTACATAATATTTTCATGGCATGATCTATGCTCATATACCTCATTAGGATCTAGAACTAGGCCTAAATGAGCTAGTTTCAACTGTGTCTTACAACACTTGACCTGATGCTCACCCTAGAAGATTTTTCAAGTTCTTAAAACACCATCTATTACTTGTGAGACATCTAAGAAAATAAAAAGAACCATCTTCATATCTCCAGTGAGCACAAAATTTAACGACTAAGCCTGTAGCACCCTGAAACCATCCTAAATGTTCAAGAAACCACCATGAGACCAATTTACTTGATATTTCACTTCTCCTTTTCCATCAATGCCATGTGACATCAATGAAAACACCAACCAATGAAACATGGTTCAATAATAGTTGGGAACATCTTCACTCAATGAGAACACATTCTTATAAGGAATTTTTACTTCATTTCAAGAGCTATTCCAGATAGTTGTAGGAGATCCCTCTTCATTCAATGAGAATAATTTGGAATCTCTTGGAGAGATTAGGGGCTCTATTTTCAATATTGTAAAATACCATGAGAATTTGTTCACACAGTGCGTAAGTCTTGGTAGCATTCCTAAGAATTGGCTCAGTACATTAGACTATTTGTGAATCATGTATTTAGAGAAGGTAGCAGTTGCAGTGGCTTAATTCAACAAGGAGCTCAAGGGCATAAAGTTCCTCATCTGGGATCTTCTGTGGGAGCATAGGAGAGTTGATTATTCATCAGAGGAGACTTCTTAATAAAGTTGTTAGTCAATTTATTTCTTCCTTTCTCTTTCACTTCCTCTTTATTCTCTCCCCCATTTCTAATTCTTCATTGTAAGAAATCATTGTAATTTGTCTTATTCACTTAAGTGAATTCCTTATGTTACATTTTAAAAGTACCTTTTGATTTATAAAAATGGGGACTTATTTTCTCACTTCCTAGGAAAATCAAAAGTCACACGTGTAATAAGAACTTAAAAAGACATGTGGGGGGTAGATGAGAAGATAATTCACAAGCTATGAATTAGAATGGCTTCTCCATTCTAAAAGATCCTGAAAGTTTAGTTTTCTATCGAAATTGTGGATTATTGTAGATTTTGAAACTTTGTAATCATCACTACACAAGAAATAAAAGGTCTATTTATTCCATTTACCAGTTCTCATGTTTTTCTCTTTTCTCTCTCTATCCTAGTGTTATCACCTTAAAAAACACCCTCTGGTTTTCTTACATGTGGAATGATTGGAAAATCAGTGTTTTTGGGAAACATGGAATTATCTCCAGGTGTGGGACCAAGAAACTAAGATAACTCTCCATAGATGGTTGGTTCCTCTTCCTAATGTAATGCTAAAACTACTCCTAATACTGGAAATAAAATTATCTAATCATATCCTATGATTAAAATGGACCAAGGAGAGAGGAAAATACATAAAACTAAATAAATCCTACACTAAGAAGGTTATAATACCAAGAGAAGGGTGATTGGGACAATCTCTAATGTATGAAAATGTGTAGAAATGGAGATAGAGAGGGTGTGTGGAATACCAAAGTCTATAAACACACATTCATGACACTATTTCAATTAAACATGGCCATTTAGAGTCTGCAAGAAATTATAAAAGGGAAAAAATACTTTCAGCTACAATGTAGACGCAAGAGAATGCAATAAAAGCACAAACAAGGGTTGAAAATTAGCCACAGAACTTTATTTTATTGCTTCATAGAATTACAATGTCAATTACAATGATAGATAGAAGCATGAATTTCCTATAAAAATACCTAGAATGGAGGCTTGGAGTCCACAAGAACCTATAGAAGAATGGAGGAGCAGATAGAGAATGTTCAACAACCTTTTGAATGAGCTCTCCATTTACAATATATAGAAGAAAAAATAGGGAAGAAAAGGGGAAATTTCGAAATATGGGCTTCACCCACCAAAAAAGTCATTAAATGGATAAAAATCATCATGGGGACCCATGAAAATTGATACCTTCATAATATTTTACTTAGTGGAGAAGGAAGAAAACCACAACACATCAATTCTGATTTTTTAGATACCTGGAACTGTGCTCATTAACACCAGGGAAATTTTGATATTTTAAACCAAACTAATCTCAATCAAATTAAGAAATCAAGTTTTTTTGGTGTATGGGATGTCAAGATATTTCCAACAATATAAATTTTATCAAAATTACACAATCTAGGTGAAATTTATGCCCATTTGAAGTTCAAGGGTTCAGGGTGTTCCACACAGGCTCCCACAGTCTGCATTAAACTATTCTTTTCCTTTTCCTTTTATGTGCGGGTATTGCAGATCTATGGGGAACAAAGAAAACATGGGTACAAGGGTCACTTGGGTCTTACAGGCCCACTTTCTCCACACTATCCACTTCCCTTTGTATTGTGGTTCTATCGGCTCCGCGAGGAACACGAGCCCTCATAGAAATAGCACTGTTTTGGCATCTCGATCCCACAATCTTAACCTCATCCACAATGAACTCCCACCCTAAACTCCTTTACATTACTCGTACTTACTCCCATCGGGGAATGTGTGACCTGATGGAACTTGTTCCGTCAAGGCCTCCAAATTCCAACTTTTTCGCACTATAAAGACCCCTCCCATCTCCTTAGTCAATGAGGGATTTTGGGGATAGAGAGAGCTCGAGCCTCGAAGACTCTTGTACCACCTAGGCTTCCCAAACACAATTTAACTATACTACACTGAAAATAGAGCAATATACCCCAATTTTCCCAAACTCTTTTGTATTTCCCTTGGAAAGGGGAGTTGAGAAAACAAAGCAAGATACCCCAAAACCATTTTTCTCAACTTTATCCATTTTTTTACCATTTTTACCCATTTTAACCCATTTTTATCCTTCAAATGACTTCAATTCCTCTATTTTTTTCAATTTTACACTTGTTTGAGCCAAGATAAAAATGCAATTTATCAAAATTACATATGGGGAGAATTTTTGATAACACCTATACTTTTCAAGCATAGTGATCAAGAAGGAACATTGTATTCTTGATTGATGAATCTAAATAACTATGTGTCTCTAGTTTAATAGTATCTCTAATGGCTTACATTGTTAAATTCCTCTCATTGAATGATGAACAATTCCAATTATTGGGTGTGAACTCTATTAGTGCCTACTCACAATAACGACCTTGCATTTACTAACTTCTCTCCTTTATCCCCATTGCTGCAATTTTCCCCCTTGTACCTCGTATAAGAAATTTTCCATAGGTTCAATGAGGTGTTATTGTGTGATCCTTGACCTATTGGCCACCCCCAACAAAATTAGATAGAATTAGGATGTTTTACATTATATAATGGGAGCCTCCCCATACATAATAAGGAGGGCCATAGTCCTGTGAGCTTTGGTGGAAACACCTAATTTGAAACACAAAAATTATTTCACCAACATGATTGTAGTAAATAGGGTTTCCTAACTGTTTGAAGAGTTTGATTAAGGATTAGGTATGATGTCTTGATCATACCATAAAATAAATGGAAAATTGTTGCATATTGTTAAATGATGATTGATGGGATGTGTTTCATATATGATTCAAGGTATGTACATTTTTTCTATCTTTTTTGAAGATCAAAATAGTGCTTCTTGACAGTCTTAATTAATAGAACACCGAGTTTAAAGGTATTTGTTAAAAATCATGATGAAAGAGTATTTTTGAGTTATAAATTATTGTGTAAGGATAAAATGTTTTTTTACATCATTTGTGTGTTGTAAATAATATTGGTCAAGGTATGAGTCATCTCTTGGAAGGTTTGCACCTAGTTATGGGGATTTTTGTTGCTCTAAGGGGTCAAAATCAGAAATAAAGAAGGTCAAATGGACCTAGTTTGATTTGGTTAATGTTTCCAACTAAAAGAGTGATCCTAATATGATTAGAAGGAGTTTTAGGTATGTTATATTTTTTTATTAATGTCAAAAGGGGGAGAATAAGTTGATGTCATATAAGTTCCTTGGGGGGGAGTGTTTTCTTATTGTGTTTTGCCATCAATAGGTTTACCATCAATAAAAATAGGAGAGATTGTTGGCATGGCTTTGTCATTGATGATAAAGCATGATGTTTTCAATGTTTTAATTGAGTGTCATTAATGTCAAAAGAGCTAAGAGTCATGAAGGTTGATTGTTAGTGTCAAGCCAAGGAGAGTCTTGTTGGTCTTACATGGTGGTTCATGGCGCCTTGAGTCAGTTTGATGGATTATAGAGGTGCTTCAGTGTATGTATGACTCTAGAGTGATTCCATGGAGTGTTATAAAGGTCATTATCAGGTGTACAAGGTTTCCCAAGTGATGAGAAGGTCAGATTTAGTGAAACAAGCTTGTTCAAGGTGTTTGTTTGTGAAGGCTAGAGAGAAGGTATGGTATAAAGTGATCGAGTATAGGTATGCATGAGATATATAAGCATTGTGATAACATTGGAAGCATGCAGATGAGGTGTAGGGACACTCAAAAGTGTATCACAATGCATATATGAGAAGTCGTGGTTTTTAGGTCTACACTAGACCTAATCCTTGAGAAAACATGCCCTAGTGAAGTGAGTTGGACTATTTCCACAATGGTGATGAAAAAGTAAGAATTTTAGAAGGTGTAACATGTTGATATGATGGTGTGATCTACTTTTAAGGTTTAGGTGATGATTTTTTTTTGAGATATTGCATTTTTACTAAAACCAAGTTCCTAAAGGTGAGTTTTTGAGTTACAAGTTAAAATTCTGATGCTTGTTGGAGAGTGTGTGCTTTGAATAGGAACCTAATCTATTGGGGATAGTTGAAAAGGTATATTTTGAATATTTTTCAATTGGAATGGGTTTGTTTGATCGTCAGGTTTTATGAACAATCATTAATAAGGTAAATAAATTTTTAACCCTCTCAAAACCCTAGTTGTGTAGTGACTTGAGAGATATTTCTTAAAGTTACCCATAACTGATTTTTTAGAAAACATGATGATTTTATGTTGTAGAGGAATACTCACATAATTTAATAATAGGTATGATATAGACATGTGGTGGTGAGTGGGCCCACACCTAAAAAATGTAAGTTTCTTCAGAAGATTCTCAGTTTGGGGCAAGGTTGTCCATTAAACCTAGAGTTGTAAAATAAATTAAAAATTTATGTTAGTATGGGATATTTTACTTTATGTTAATGATGGATTAATATCATGGTAATGAGATCTTAGGATGGTCAAGGTGTGCCCTTATTTATGGAAGACTGGTCATAAGGTAGTTTTGGGGAAATTTCAAGCAGACTAGTTAGCAAATGGACTTGGTTGGAGATGCCTTCCACTTGGAGTTGTAAGGAAATGTAAGATTTTAGTGTGAAGATGATGAAGATATCTATTTATATTTATAGTATTTATTTCTCTTGACTTATGAATATTTATGGGTCATCCAACTCAGTTTGTAGAGAATTAATGGTTCCTTATTTCTCAGGATAGGATTGCATAGGCTAAAATCATGAAGTAAATGAGGCATGAGATAGGAATGTTTGCATGCTCTGATGATTAGCTTGAAGAGTGAAGAGGGATGAATTTCTAAGTTCCTATTCTAAGTATTTTTGTAGTTCTTTTAAGTGACTTATTAAACAGGGTGCTAAGTACTAGTCCATGATTTTGTGACAGTTGTTACTTGTCTAGGTAAAGCTCATTTTTGGTTAAGTTGGAAAGTATGTGTGGTGTTGACATATAAGATGTTTCATGAACTCCTAACATTAATGGTATAGAAGACTATAGGGGTATGTTGAGGATTCTTTTTGGTGGTTACATGGGTGCTATATTTTATGATTTTATTATAGTTGTGTTCTTGAGGTCTAAATCTGAATATGTGGATACCTAGGAAACAACTATTTTGAAGAAGGATATGATCCTTCTTGATAGAGTTATGAAGCTCAATTTAGCTAGTTGTAGTTTTAGAGGAAACATGTTACCTATAGGGATATTGTGAAGGTGTGAGAGGTATTTTTGACATTGTTGTGATGTAATTAGATGATCTTGACTAATACTAGTATTTGGTGTTGGTAACGTTTTTTCTCATCCATGTCAGTGGATGTTCAAATGAGCTCATTTTTGAAGCTATTTGAGTGCATTTGGGAATGGCCAGACAGGTGTCGTCAGCCCAATATTAATGTTTAGAAGTGAGATTTATCTGAGTAATTATCAATTAGTTTTATTGAAAAAAAATAAAGTTGAAGGATATTTAATTTATTTATTTTTTTGAGTTTGAGGAGGGTCATAAAGCAAAGGTTTGAATTCAAATTTGTACTAGGTTAATGAGATGGACTAAACTAGGGGTTGATGCTCCTTATTTGGTTAGTGCTCAAATAAATTTGAAACAATGGATATATACATTTTTTTAGTGCGTTTTATTCCTCTTGAGGGTTTCCCACTAAAATTTGGTGTACTTGTGTTATTTTTTTCTCATGGTGCATGCTTATATAGATGATTAATATTTTCTTAGATATATGTTGTTAAATGGTGTTAGAGTAGGTATTTACCTTAGCTCATGTTCACCTAGGTACTTTATTTACCTTTATTGTATTTATTCTCACTCACTTATGTGTGTGGATATTTATTTTTATTTATTTAGATATAAGGGGGATACTATCTAGTTGTTAGATATAGTTCTTTCCTTGATCTATGGTATTGACTAGATCTTTGATGTCTAGTTCTCTCCTAAATCTATGGTCTTGACTAGTTCTTTGATGACTACTTATTTCCTTGATTTATGGTTTGATCTATGACCTTGACTGGTTCTTAGATTTTTATTCCTTTCCTATATAAGCAAGGCCCATTCTCATTGTATTTCATTGAGTTTCATAATAATAAATGATATTATTTCTCATTTGTTTGTAAAGGTTTATGTAAAGTTATTCTAGTTAATTAATTTCATCTTATTGATTATGGTGTTCAATTAGCATCTGTGTTCTTGGCTTGGTACGATCTAGTTATCATTCCTTCTATGGTATCAGAGTAGGAGACTGTTATTGACATGCGTTTGTAAGTTTCATTTTGCAAACGTATTTTTTCATATATTCAGGATTTGTCTATATTTTTTGTTGTGTGTGTTTTTATGCAAAACAGAGGCTTCCATTAGATCTGGAAGGTGGTAAAACCCTAATATCATTTATAAACTCGACCATTTCTGGAGACAATCATTTTTTGTTGTTGTAGAGAAATGCACTGGTTCGCCTTGGGATTTGTGTTAGATAGGAAAGAAACCCAAGAAAACAATTTTTGGGTTTTGTTGGTTTTGGGTTTTCAAGATCCGCATAGGCTTTTTTTTTCTTTTACATCGAACTACTTTTGGGAGGCATATAACAGAATGTTGAAGAAATCCTTAGCCCCTGGTCATATGAGGGCTTAAAGCTTGTGATTCCTACTAGTAGGTGCTTAACTCCAACCCCCTTTTATTTTATTTATGTGGTGAAGGAAAGAACCTTTTATTCTATTTTAGTGGCAACTAAAATAAATAGTCAAGCATAATATTTAAAAGCTTGTATCTTTTGATTGGTAACTCAGTTTTGAGTGTCATTTTTCACAAAAAATCTTGTTTTTTCGTGCTCTTTCCATTGGAAATATTTATTTTGAAAATTTCACTATAATTATAAAGTGCCATATTGTAACACACACTCATTATAAAGTGCCAAAATCTGGGGGCTTTTGTTGCATTTCTTTGGGGTCTTGTTATATTGCTTGGTTCTTGCATTTATTTTGGTGATTTTTGAGGATAATGTATTTATCTACTTTCACATTAGATCATTTTGAGCCATTAACAACACATAATTACCAGACATGGAAACCAAGAATGGAAACAATAATTAAGTGGAAAGGATTATGGGCTTTAAATTCTTCAGAATAATCAGTGTTCACTAGAGAATATGAGAAAATTCAATACTAGTGCAAATTTTATGAGTGTATGGGTTTTATAGGAACTTATTGAAGTGACAGTATTTTGTTTCATTAGGAAAAATGTGACTCTCCTTTCAAAATATGGGAGGAATTGGAGGATTTATTTAGTAAGGTGGATCAAATGAGAGTCATACAACTTGAAATTGAGATCACCTCTCTTAATCCTAAATATTTTCCAACAATTATAGACTATCTTACCAAGTTCAAGCATTTTTTGACACAGTTGAAGGGGACTAGCAGAGACAAGAAACATGAAGAGTGTGTTTGAGAGCTTGATTCTATCCAAGTTGCAGAGGAAAATTTTAAATATTTCTTCTACTTTTTTCTCTAGTATGGATATCCTTAGGTGACACATGACAAAATGTCTTGACTTAGAAACATTTTGTGAAAGACTTACTAGGGAAGAATCCAAATTGTTTCACCTTGAGTCGTCCACATCTCAAAAAACATTAGTTGCATATAATCTTAAGGGAAAAGGAAAACCAAAATGTAAAACCAAATCCACCCCTTCTCCATCTCAAAGTGCTTCTAAAACAAAAGAAAACAACTCTAAACCTAAGGAGTCTTCTAAATCCAAGAATAAGTATAGCATTTCATGCTCTTTTTGTGGGGGTCGTGGTCATGAAGAAAATAGGTGTTATAAGCGAATGAAAGCCTTAAATGATATAGTAAAGAAACATAAAATTTCTATCTCCACTCCATATCCTTCTAATCAACATGGAAAAGCACTTAATGTTGTTGGGAGATCTCAATCACCACTTACAGACAGTTGGGTTATAGATTTGGGTGCTTGTGGATTTCAATTCGTGCATGTAGCCACTGAAGAGAATACACAAATATAATCAATATATTATTTTCTCTATTATATCATATGAACAATACAATTATATAGGAGAACTTATCCTATAAACAAGGAGGTGGCTACAATCACTCCTCCATAAATATTTGTAAACTCGCGTACACAACAAACTCCTAATATACATTATTGTTACATAACAATAATGTCACCAAATTACATTATAATATTACTGATATATTATCAACCGTGGAGCACTAAATAATAGATATTCCTAACATTCCCCCCCTTAGTGTGAACATGGTAGAAAAACATCCACACACTCCTCTGCAGTATGCTCACCCCTGTGGCATGTCCAACTCTGTGACTCATGACCTTGATCCAAAAGAAAGGCTCTCTCCTTCCATGGTTTTAAATAGGTTTACCACAAACCTTGACGTGACAAGAACCTCATCAACTGTCCACCTCGTGTGGTTTCATGGATCCTCCCACAAACCCTTTCAAGATCCATGAACTGACTTACTATGGTGCTACTGTTCACCACTATGCTCATACATCAGGGAATTATGTAGGAAACACAACTGACATATCTCAAAAACACACATTAGAAGAAATACTGAAAATATTTCACATTACTTCCTATAAGAATCATAATGTTCTTAATTTTAGTCTCTGTCATTGATCGCTACCACTCAATCTCGAATAACATAGAAAATTGTCATTGCCACTAGAAACTTCCCTTGACTAATTCGTTTTGGGTGTAGAATGGGAATGGAACATTGGTATGTATTCCTCCCCACAATGTGAAATTCCAAATAAGAAATCAGAAAGGGAAAAATGTATTGTGTTGTATCACACTAACTAGATCTTGTTGTCTTGATCTTGTTGCACATGATCACCATTTCCAATGAATGTATTCATTGACCAATCATCTTCTAATGAAGTATGTCAGTCAGATGATCTCTATAGTTTTATGCTCTCTTATACAATTCTTTTCCAGTATTAACAATAAAACACACCACTCAAAGCAACATGAACACTGCAAACTGAAGTACACTAAGGAAATGGAAACCACACTAAAAATCATATACTCACACCATACATATGCCACCATAGCTTCTGCACGGCCCCGTCATTAGTGACTGACGAGAGGTCGCTGATCGACCTCCTTCCTCCATTGCCTCCTTCCTCCATCTTCATACTACTAGTTCAGCCGGATGTGATCACGAAGCTCAAAATACCTTCAATAATTTGGACGTCGTGTACAAGTGAAAATGCGTCCAAAATTGAAATGCAGGATTTTTTTTTATAAATTTTTCGGACTTAATACAATGACAGAACTTTTTGACGACAATAAAAAAAAAATGACAAAAAATAAATATCCTAAAATCACCTATTTAACTTTTATGACTTCGACAAGAGGACACAACTAAAATTTATATTAACTCAAAATGACAACTTTAATTTTTGACTTAAATTTGAGAGGACAACACTTGACTTTGACACTTTGATAGACAAAAAAATAACTATTTTGACATATATACATATAATATTCAACTCTTCATGTTATATACAAAGTGGATAAAAATTTAAATGACACAATTTTTTATACTAAATAACATACACACTAAACATATAAGAAATAAAAGAACACCTCTTTAATGAAAGGCCGCGTACGGACTGGGAAGTTAAGAGAAAATTTTTTGAACTACGAACAAACATATGAACCAAAACAAGACTTAAGACTTAAACATTGGACACTTGATTTAATTTGAAAAAGAAACTGTAACACAAACTAATTACCACTTTTCTTGGAGGAAAAAATGAATCTGATGCATAGAAGAATGTTGCAGGGAATTAGTTGACCGAACCGCTTGGAGAGCTCCTCATCAAACTAAAATACCACGATCCATGCAAAAAAATCAATGTGATCTAAGATGCACGTTGATAGATTTGAGTAAATATTTCAAGCTTCCAGTTAATAATGATGTAGACAGTGAAGGAGAATCACTATCAAGATCTTATTTTGCATTGAATTATCTATTCCGTGTCAAAGTGGAGATCATAGGGCATGTGGAAGAACGATGCATGGATGATAATGACAACAAAACATTCAACCAAGTCTTGAGATAAGACATGTTTGGAGATCAAAACTATCATCGATTAATTGTACACTCACAAACCAAAATCTACATGCATGCAAAGATTTCAATGGAGCTATAACAGTCCACATAGATCTTGCCTCATCTACCACGTAAGAATTTACCAGAGTTGTCAACAGGCGCAAGCATGTGTTGAAGATATCACATACGGCTTTGAAAATATAATTGATGTTACATCAAACTCTACATGAAGGCCATGGATATGATGACTGCAATTTGCCTTGTATATCTCCAGACTAAGAAATTGGATCTGAATACATAGAACCCAATGAAAAACGTGCAAACCACTTACTATTTATATTGATGTGTAGATCACAACTACTGAAAGATGCAAATGCCACGTTGATACTAGACCAATGGAAGCAATGAAGTTGACCGTAATGTGTGCACAGGTATGCAAATGGCAGATCATTCAAGGCTCACTAATCATTGAATGCTTGAATCGATTACCACAACATTTGAAAATAATAGATATAATCAAACCAAGTCCTTGAAGCTCGTAATATATCTAATCTGTGCTCTCACCAATCTATATAAAAAAAAATTCAACGACTTTCATTTTGGACTCCACCTTCTCTGATACCAAATGAAGAGAATACACAAATATAATCAATATATTATTTTCTCTATTATATCATATGAACAATACAATTATATAGGAGAACTTATCCTATAATCAAGGAGGTGGCTACAACCACTCCTCCATAAATATCTATAAACTCACGTACACAACAAACTCCTAATATACATTATTGTTACATAACAATAATGTCACCAAATTACATTATAATATTACTGATATATTATCAACCGTGGAGCACTAAATAATAGATATTCCTAACAGCCACAATTACCTGACAATTGAATCATCATTTATTTTGGAAAACCAAAATCTTACTTTTTCATGTTTAAATCAATTCCATTTCCTTCAACCATGTTCAGTCCATATTCTCTCATTTTTGGCTTTCCATAGCTCCTTTGACTTTCTCCTTTGTATTGCAACTCTTTTCTTTACTTTGCGGAATTTCCCCTTGCTTGGCATATTTTTAGTTATCTGTGGCTCTTCTATGCTTCTCATGGCATTAAAAATGTCTCGCGGCTATCCTCCTTGTCTCTTTCCTTTCCGTGGCTTTCTTCCACGTCCATAACTCTATCTCTTCTTCTTACGAATTTTGTAGTCTTCCGCAACTTCCATAGTTATTTGTGGCTTTTCTCTTTAGCTTCATGGTTAATTCTTTTCATTCACGGCTTCACTTATCTCTTTTGTGGCTTGACATTTGAATCCATGTAGCTTCGTGACTTTATCCTTTTATGCATGGAAACCAATCACCTTCTGTGGCATTCTCTAGCATTCTGAGGATTTTTGTAGACTATGACGGCTATGTCTAGGCTTCTGCAGCTATCTCCCCATGTCCACAGCTTGCACAAATGTTGAATAAGTCCCTTGTAAATTATCCTTTATCATCTTGAAGCCTTTTTGAGCTAACAGTACCAATCAACCATCATCTTCTTCACATGCTCACTTTACCAACTGACTCTTTTTCCATTAATGCAACTTGATATCAACTCATCCATCTTGACATCAATGAAAACACATATAACAATGAAAAATATGTAACCAGATCTCTAAACTAAAAATATGGTATTGTGTTATACCCTAGCGGTTGCTAAGCTTGCACTAGCTTTCTTATTTTTGTTAAATCCTAACGAAAACTAATGTCCAAATAATATATTGCAGCATAACCTAGAGGATGCTAAGGTAAAAATATAATTCATTAATGTGTTGATTGTCAGCAACCCTAAAGTTCAACATATTAGTTTGTGGCTTTCCATATAGACTAATAATATTGTGGCCTTCCATAGTAACCCTAATGAATTAATATATATGACAACACTCTATTTTTTGCTAGTAATACATGGCCTACTGATAATATTATTTTAAAATAATTATATCATTGTGACTAAAATACATAAATACATCACGATTAAAATATTTAATATATAAATGTAAATATATAGTGATTAGAATATTCAATATATAAAATTTAGGTGTATATATAATATGTTTACCTTCCATTGCACAAAAAAATATCTCACAATTGAAAACTCAATATGATTTTATAGTTTTAAACAATTTTGTTAACCTCGAATATCTTCTCACAAAGTCAACACAAAAACCATATAAACAATGTATAATGAAATATTTACCTTTGGTTGTTTCTATAATCATATTAAAAGTCAAAAAAAGGTAGACGTAACGAATACCAAAATAATATTTTTAGTCTCGCTAAACATTACAATTTTAAAAACTAGTGATTATGTGACTAACCATCATTATCGAGAAAAAACAATCCAGAGAGGGACATAGATTAGTAGAAACTTGAAAGCGTTCAAAATCAAATAATAACCAAAACTAAAAAGGGTTTAAATTTTCTTTAGTTGGGGCACAAAAAACTCCTTTTTTTCTTGAAGAACAAGGCAATGTGAAAAAATGATCAAAAGGAAGCAATATGTAGAGCTAGGCCATGGTGCACATTTTTGTAGGGTAAAGCAGGGATGGACTGATGTCAAAAAGACAGGAACCAGTAAGCACAAGGTGGTTTGAAAAAATGATCAGAAGGAACTGGTAAGAAAAGTTAGGCTGTAAATTACATGTTTATAGGGAAAAGTAGGACTAGATTGAGTTAAAAAAGATGGGATCTGGTTGAAGATAGAATGGTTGTACAAGCCCACAATAAAAAAGGTGCACATTTAGTATAGTATATGTTTTTTTCATAAATACCTGATTTAGATATGAGATTATTTCCTACTTGGTCATGCCATTCAAACCACCATCTGTTGCATCAAACTATCTATTTGCACCACTTTTCCGCAACCCCTTTTATTTCCCCAATGTGTGTGCATCCTTTTTGTTAATCCATAAATAAGATTATAATTACTACCTAATTTTTCCCTGGCCAAAACGACCGAGATTCATGCATTTGGCCCTTATATATTTGGATTTTAGAGCAGAGGAATTTGTGTTAATATTGAATTTTCAAATTCTCAAAAATGTGGGGGATTTTACAATTCAAATTTTTAATTTACCACTCATTACGAAAAGGTGCGGGATATCGAAAAAATAAACAATATTAAAAACAATGTCTTTTTTATTGGCTATAGTTTAACATAGTTAAAACGTAATAAAACATATAATATTACAATAAAACAAAAGAAATAAAGTGTATGAATGTATAGGCACATTTATTTCTATTTTTATCAAAATCAACCTAGGAAATGTTAGATGTAGTGTGCTAATGAAAAATAATTATCCAATTACTTTGTGCCACGTGGATTTTTTTGAACGTGATAATTAGAAAACATTATAATTGACACATTTATTAGAAAATTTATATTTAAAGAAAATATTATAGAATATTTCAAAACTATATGAAACCATGATATTATAATATAAATAGCTACCAATAAAACAAGGACATGTGGCATAAAAATTCTAAAATCCCAAAAGGTGTTTTTTCATTTAAACAACGAACAATGATAGCTCCTCAAAGTTGTAAAGATAGTGTTTACAATGAAAAAGGTATTAGTATATAGCTAGCGACCGCTATGCTATATAATGATTCGTTGTTCTATCGCTATTTCCAAATTAAGTAATTGTTGTGCCTAGCGGACCATATGTTAGTTCAATCAATAAATAAAGCATATTAGTAGTCGCATTGCATTTTACTTGATAAGAACCGATGTTAATTATATGTTGTAATGATTTATCTTATCAAAAAGAACAAAATATATCACTTACTCTCAGGGGTATATATGTATTCCAATTTACAAAGATATATCTTATACGAGATAAATATGTAGTGCAATAATTGGGGTTGTCATATAAAGTCCGCCCAAAAAGATACAATTACAATCAATGAAAAACAATATCAATCCAAAGCAGAAAAAATAGTGATTACAATGAAAAGCTATAATGATAGGAGCCTAGAGGACACTAAGCTAGACCATTGTTTGTTATTATATAGCTATTCACAAATCATAAACTATTGAGCGTAGTGGGCATTACGTTATTATTTTCAACTAGTGATGGAGCTTAGCGATCACTAAAGATTTTCTTTGATATGAACCGAAAATATTCATCCCTCTCAGTGGGACCTAATGTAGGAATTGGCTCCACCAGGTAACGTGCAACCAATTTTATACAATTATAATCATTAAAAATTAAAATCGATCTAAAGATGTAAAGATAGTGATTACTACGAAAAGAGGTAATGACAGGATCCTAGAGGCATCTAAGCTATACCATAAGTTGTTAATCAATAACTAATTAGAAATTGAGAAATTTTTAATCCTAGTGGCCACTAGGATTTTTATTTGATACGAATGAATATGGATGATAATTTACAAAGATATATCTTAGGAGAAATAAATAAGTCTTGAATCCTCTCGATACAATTACAATCAATGAGAAACATGATCGATCCAAAGCATAATATATAGTGATTACAATGACAAATGGTAATGATAGCAGCCTAGCGGCTACTAAGATAGAACATTGTTTGTTAATATATAGTTATTCTCAAATTTAAAAATGTTGAGCCTAGTGGCTACTATGTTATTCATTTTAACTAGTAATGAAGGATGGCAGTCGCTAAGCATTTTATTTGATAAAAATATGAAGTCTTGATCCCTCTCCATGGAAAAAATTGCAAGAATTGGCTCCACTAGGTAACATGTAAAAAATTTGATAATATTGTATTCATTGACAATTACAATCGATATAAAGTTGTATAGATAATGATTTCTATGACAAGAGGTAATGATAGGATTATAGCGACCGCTAAGCTAGACCATGATTTTTTATTCAATGGATATTTTTAAATTAAAAAATTATTGAGCTTAGCGGTTGATACCCTTTTTCTCTTATATGAATGAATATGGATTATAATTTTCAAAGATATATATTAGGAGAAATAAATAAGACTAGATTCCTCTCAACAGAATGTAGTGCAAAAATTAGGGCCATGTGAAGTCTATCCAATATGTTACACTTACAATCAATGAAAAGCACTAACCATTCAAAGTTGAACAGATAGTGATTATAATGGAAAATGGAAATGATAGGATCCTAGCGGCCACTAATATCCATTATAATCGATCTAAAGTTATACAGGTAGTGATTTCTATGACAAGAGGTAATGAAAGTATTGTAGTGACCACTAAGCTAGACCATGATTTGTTACTCAATAGTTATTTTGAAATTAATAAATTGTTAAGCCTACCGGTCACTAGGATTTTTCTTTGATATGAACAAATATGGCTTATAATTTACAAATATATATTTTAGTCGAAATATATAAGTCTTTATCCATCTTGTTGGAATGTAGTGCTACAATTGGGTCCAACATGTGAAGTCCAACCAATACGATATAATTATTATCATTGAAAAACAATATCGGTCCAAAGTTGAAAATATAGTGCTTATAATGACAATTGGTAATCATAGGAGCTTAGTGGTAACCATTGTTTTTCATTATATATCTATTTTCAAATTAAAAAAAATGTTGAGCCTAGCGGCCGCTACATTATTCTTTTCAACTAGTAATGGAAATTAGAGGTCCCTTTTTCAAATTGAGAGAATGTTGATCCTAGCCACTGCGAAGTTATTCCTTACAATTAGGAATGTAGCTTAGCGATATCTACGCATTCTATAATATAAGAAACTAACTGAATTATATAACATAAAGAATATATCTTATGAGAACAATATAAGGCTTAATCCCTACCAAGGGTTTGTAGTGCAACACTTGGCTCTATTAGGAATAGTCAAGCCAATATGATAAATTTATAGTCATTGAAAAACAATATTTGTTCAAAAGCGTAGAGATAGTAAACCACAAGAGGTGATGTCAGGAACCTTGAGGCCGATAGGCTAGACAATGATTTTCTATTTTATCTCTCTCTTTAAATCAAGAACCAAAAAATCCTAGCTTTCTTTATGTCATTCCTTTCAATTAGTAATGGAGCTTCGTGGTCATGTAGTGTTTTCTTTGATATGGATGGATGTGAATTACAACATACTCCAATGCTCGATTTCAAATAAAAATCGTTAGGTCTTATCAGGAACTACATTATTCTTTGCAAAATGTGTTATGAGACAACTAAAAAAAATTATGTTTAACAATTTCTGCTTAGCAAACGCTAGACCCATTATTGTGTTTTGTTTATCGTACGCTCTGAACAAAATTCATAAAATTAAATATTAATGGATTTTACACTAGTCCTTTAAATTGGAGATAATCACTAACAAGTAATGTTCAAAACTTTCCATTCATATGTCAAATTAAATCCTCTCTCTCACTAACATCTATGTTTTCAAACATTCCTTTCATGTTATCTATGCAATGTGGATGGTTGTTAGACAACGGATAATCCTTCCAAAATATGTTGCGTGTTAATTGTCAAGAATTTTTTTGCATAGTTTCTGGTATTAATGATTTTATCCAAAAAATATGATCTACAGTAACCAATTGAAGGTTAGATATCATGTTCGGTCGAAGCCTAGGGGTCACTAACATTTATGTTGATAACTCACCAATGATAAAAAGTAATGTATTATACAGATTTGTGATCGCAAAGTCTAATACTTACATTCATTATCATATAAAGGGGGGGAAATTACTCCATATGTGAAGTAATTATTAATATATTCTACTCCAATTGCAGGTAAAATTTCTTCCATTGGTCACAATCCATTCTTGGCAATTCCAATCATTTAAGGCACTAAGTGCTAGAAGAAAAGAGATGAGGAATTATTTGTTGAAATCCATGGCCTTGATAACTACTACAACGACATGTGGTTGTTTTTTGTTATAGATGACGGAAATGAGGAATTCATAATGGTTATATCATCTACAGATGTTGGTTCGAGCACACTACATGTTCATGTCAAACAAATTGACTATGGAAATAATATGTTTCTTATTCTAGATATGGAGTTGAATGTTTCTTTATTTAGGAAACAAGAAATGAGGACCTCAGAAAACAAAACACAATGTTCTTGTTCAATATATGGTTGGGATTTGGGGTTTTAGTATATATATACCAAATTGGTTATTCAAATGTAGAAGACATTCACAGTGGCATGGTTGCAATACTTAGAAAATTGTATAGAGGTGATACAACCTCTTCTATTTGTCATTTTTTTAATAGAAAATGTTCTCTTTCATTGCCTAAACATGCTAAGTTGTTTACTATGCTGATGAGAACATATTTGGATAAATTGGATCTCAATCCATCCAGATCACAGTTGTATGGGTCGAAAAAGAATACTAAATCAGCTACATTGCTGAAGAAAGCAACCACTATATTCACGAAAACAAAACCTTCAACTATTCGACAGTTTAATTATTATTTTTTAATGGTGAAGTATTTTCAATTGATGTTTCCAGGTGCCATGTAGCACCTCCAGAGTATCAATATCACCTTGTAGATGATGATAATGTCAACCTTCTCATGCACTTCATGTTGATAAATGTTATTCCTACACAGAGGGACACAATTCTTCTTCCCTTCTTGGAGTCTATGAATAAGGTTGTGGAGCTCCAAGATCTAAAATACTTGGAAAGGGATGACGTTAAATTTGATATAATAGACGACCAACATACAATATTTGCACAAAAAAATATTTTGGGCTCAAATACTTACAAGTCTTTACATAAGAGGCTACAATTTCAAAGGGCTCACATTTTTTCTACAAATGCAACTAATGAAGCCATTACTAATATTTGAAAACAACATAATGAAGTGAACAAAACTTGGATATAAACCAAGTTTATTGATTTGTTGTACAAAGCCATATTGGTTTAGAAATTGCTTGGATGTCCTCAACGTCCCAGATTGGAAAAAAATGAAATAGAGGAGTGGAGGGTAAAGTATTTTAATTTTATTGCATTTGTTATTAAAATTTATCTTCCTTATATAAAAATAGAGAACATATGATTTTCTTTTTAATGCGGAACTGTTAGAATCAATGCCTTTTGGTTTTAAATATGGACATAACCCAAAATCTATATGACAAACAAACTTTTCTATTATTGTCTGATGATATATGGACTAAATGGACTACAAATTTTGAGTTGTTTAGATCTAGCGGCCTTACTTGTTCACCTATTAAAGATAATTAGGATAACTTTCATCATAATTCATTGGGAAGATTCATATCCAATTCATTCAAGACTATTAGAGGAATGAATGAAAAATAACTATCAGTACTAGTAGATAAAGTACAATCAGGGAATGTCTGGTTAACTGGCCCTATTCAGGTAGGCGTTGTAGACACTAAAACTAGGTCACACTCCTATTTGGTCCCTCAACGAATAAGAACCCTTCATCACATTCACCTAGCCATGGCCCCCTTCACCCCACTAATATTAATTTAATTAAATTAATACATTATCCTCACTATATTTATTATTTAAATATCTTATTTTAAATAATATCCACACATACAATTCACTTAGACACATTACCAAGCCAACTCAACCTAAGACTTGTTCTTAGTAAGTTACCATAACTAACTAAGACTTACCCAAACCCTAAAAATCAATTCCTACATTCCCTCTAACCACATTCCTGCATGCTCACAAGAAGCTCCCAGTCTAATCCGTGGGTTAACGACACAAGATCTGAGGAAATCAAGAGGATCTACCTAGTTTAGTAAACCTAGGAAATCCCACCTTGACTGACGCTGGTAACCCCTAACCATCGTCGGTTAAGCCAGAACCACTGTCGGTTACCCTTTTAACCCCAAAACAACCTTATTCTCAAGGTTGGAAGTTGGAAGCAAGAAGTAGAAGGTTGGTGAGCATTAACACATCTCAGAGAGATAACACATCTTCAGAGAGTGAATTCCAGTGAGAATCCACATGCAAGGAAGGAGATCAAACATCTTTTCCTGCACAGCCATCCCAACCATGATCTGATCTAACCAAGTAAAGAGGAATGTACATACAATCCATGCAGAAGATTTCCTTTAGTTGGTGATCACTTGCAACCTTCAAACCTCTCATCAAATCCTCCATCCCTCACTCATAGGTATTCAGGACCAAAATCTAAGTATAACATCATACTTTTCTAGTTTATTTCATTTCATCATCATTTTATCATATATTGTTTACCTAGCAACCTATTGAACTTCTCCAACATTTCCACCTCCATATACCCATTAAAACCTCACCAAAGCCTACCCCAATCACCCAATACTTCATCCCAACCAACCAAAGTCCTTTGTGTAATCACAAAGTTGACCCAAAGCTTATTCTATGGCATTTCCAGATTTTCACAGTAACCGACACCAGTTACACCAGACCACCATTGGTTACCCTTAATCGACATCAGTCTCTGTATTTTCCCATACAACCCAGAACAGGGATCTACCCACCAAATTTCATCTCACCCTCATCCACCTGTGATCTACCTGATACCTCTATCAAACCTGCAGAACCCAAAACAAATCATTTGACTTTTGGATTATATTCTAGCTTAACCTGTTAGATTATATCTATTTCTTATTTTGTTTTAAGTGAGATACCTAAATCATTTCAAATTACAATAGGATTTACTTTGTTTACAACATTAAATTGTTTAAAATAGTGGACTGACAGCCATCTAGGAAGCATCACACTTCCTGGATCTAGCATACGCCAGGCAGTTCACTGCCCTATTATTTAATTCCTTCTGGTGGTCTTGCTTTGCATTACAGGTAGTTCCTCCTAGCCAAAAGGAATCTCTCATGATCAGATGTGGATTTGGAAGTCATACACGTGCAACAACCCATCAACCAACATTTGAACATGTATTCCTCCTACACCCATTACCCCATTTGTTTCGTCAACACTTCAAAGAAACGATCTAAGAAACAGGTGAAACATTTTGGCACGCCCAGTGGGACCCATCCGAGGTTTTATCAACATTAAAATTTTCCTCCGTAATTTCTATTTTATTAATGTATGTATTAGGAATAGTATGTTGTTAAGTATAATTAGTAGTGGCGTCTAATCGAAGATAACGGCGCCATCAATACAATGCCGCCAATAAAGTAGAGTATGGTAATAGTCAAAGTACAATATAAATGTTGTAAAAAGTAAATATTGGTTGTAAGTGGTCCGGTAATGTTAAAATGTCAAAGTTTGGGTAAGTAGAGAAGTAGGTTCTACATGATTAAGAATTAGAAATATTATATTTGTAATAAGGACAAAGAGTGATGTCATAAATATTTTATGTATTTTATTTGTGGAAAAGTCTAAAAAGGTGGAACCCATGTGAGATGATAAGGTTTATCTTATCTTAGAAGATAAGCCTACACGTAAAGGCAAGAGTTTAGGCATGGAATATGATTGGCGGGAAGAGATTTCCTATCCTATCTTAGAGATAGGGTGGATAAGCCTGAATTCCTATAAATAAAGAGGCCACCCCCCTATTTAGTATAGAAGGAAGTAGTGAGAAATATTGTATGAGTAAGTGTGTAAAGGAAGCCATCATTTTGAAGGTGTGTTAAAGAAGCCATTAAGAGGCGTAATTGTGAAGTTTCTCCCATAGTTATTGTTGGAAGGCAGGTGAAGTTAGTGACACTTGAAGTACCTCATGGGTGAGATTGTAACAATTTCATGTTGATATGGTAATTTACACTGATATTTTAGATTTATCATCATTCCTTCTTATCATAGTCTATGGTATTCTTGTGTTATGTTGTTGTGTTTCCAAATTACATCCACCAAACTAAAAGCTTTGCATTAGTAAATAATCATAGCACAAGAGTTCCCGGTGAAGAATTATCATAGTGCCGGATTCGTGTTGACATTTTGGTTCCGTTGCCGGGACCATTCCTCGTTGGTAGATTTTCTGGAGAGATATTCCCACTTAGTCAGAAATCATTTGAAGGGTAACCTTGTTTTTATTATGCCTAGTAGTTACCATGGTAAAGTCACTTTTTACCATGCATAGTATTTACCACAGTAACTTTACTTTTTACCGTGAATAGTATTTACCACAATAGCTTCATTTTTACCGTGAATAGTGTTTACCCCAGTAACTTCATTTTTACCGTAAATAGTGTTTACCACAGTAAAGTCAACTTTTACCGTAGTAAGTCAAGATTACCATGGTCATTCCTATTTTACTGTAGAAAGGTGTAAAGTCACTTTCTATTGTAGTTTTACAAAATTGAAAATCTCATTAAAGAACTCAATAATACACACATTGTGCTTGCCCCGAAAAAGTTGGATGAAAAGGACTTCAAAGATTTCAGGCCTATCAGTTTAGTTAATGTTATATATAGGATTTTCACAAAGATTCTCACCACTAGAATGCAACATATTCTTATGGAGATCATTTCACAACAGCAGAGCGGATTCATTCAGGGAATAATTATTCAAGATGGAATTATCATGGTTCATGAAATTATACATTCTATGGATAAAAGTAAAAAGGCGGGGATGGCTATCAATCTGGACATGCATAAAGCATTCGACAGAGTCTCCTGGAGATTCATGGATGAGGTCTTATCCAAGTTTGGTTTTCAAATCAAATTCAGAAAAATCATTCAATCTTGCATCTATACCTCTAGATTCTCAGTGGTTATTAATGGGGAACCTGTGGGTTTTTTGGCCAGCAATAGAGGAATCCAGCAAGGCGACCCAATTTCCCCTCTATTATTCATTATTATGGCTAACAGCTTAAGCAGGTCTATTTCCAAAGCTATTTGCATTGGCATGATAAAAGGCTTTCCTCCAACTTCTGGCAATCATATCTCCTCACACCAATAGTTTGCTGATGACACTCTACTTCTCCTGATGGCCTCAATCATTGAGGCAAAGGCTATCAAAACTGTCCTTAGATTTTATGAGGAAGCCTCAGGATAAAAAGTTAATTTTGACAAAAGCTCTATTTATTTCTTCAATACTCCTTTGGAAAGGCAAAGAAAGATTGATAATATTCTAGGATGCAATATTAATTCTCTTCTAGCTACGTACTTAGGTTTACCTTTAAGTACTAGCAAGATTTCTGTGGAGGTCTGGAATGATCTTATTAAAATATTTCAAAGAAAGTTGGCTGGCTAGAAAGGAGCTGTACTTTCAAGTGCAAGCAAGTGCCTATTGGTTAAAAGCACGCTCCAAAACTTGCCTATTTACATCATGTCGATGTTCAGCATACCAGCAGCAGTGATGAACAGTATTGAAAAGATTCAAAAGCACTTTTTATGGCACGGTACTGAGGACAGATTCAGATATCATCTTGTGGCTTCGGAGCAGGTATGTAAACCTAAGAGACTTAGGGGGTTAGACATCAAATATATCAAACATATGAGTGTTGCCCTTATTGCAAAGTTAGGTTGGAGGCTTATAAAAGAGCACAAACCTTGGACAGAGTTGGTTAAGATCAAATATCTTTCAAACCAAAACAAGATTTCCTTCATTTATGATCAGTCTCTTCTGAGTGGTTCTATTTTCTAGAACAACCTTCTTCACAGTAGACACATTCTTTCTCAGGGGTGTAGCTGGAAGCTTGGGGATGGGCAAAACATTAACTTCTGGATAAATAAGTGGACTGATTCTAACTAGATTTCTGCTTATGATCACATTAAAGACAACTTAATTACAAAGTATGGGCACAAAATCCAGGGATACATTAAGAGGGATGAAAACAAAAGAAAATGGAAACAAATAAAAGTGGAGAATGATAATGTACAGGCTGATGTTTCATCTTTACAGAATCAACTTTCTCTAATCCATATTAGTAATCAAAATCTTAAGGATGAACTCATCTGGAAAGATTCTTTTGATGGGGAATACTCTGTTAAATCAGGATATAATTATTTCTTTGTATCTATTGAAAGTGAAATTAAGTAGCACAAGATGTGGATGCTAGAGTTAACCCCTAGAGTGAACTTCTTTTGGTGGCTAATCATTAATGGCAAGATCCTAACTAATGACAACCTCATCAAGAAGGGATTCATCATGCCAAATAGATGTTGCATGTGTCAGAAAGAGGCAGAAGATATAAAGCATTTATTCCTCCATTGTGAGTTTGCTTCCAAAATTTGGCATCTTGTTTTTGCAAAGTTTAATCAGAGTTGGATTTTTCCCCTTACCTGTCTTCAGCCCTAGGAACAATGAGACTCTCCGTTTAAGCATTGTGTGGTGAAAAGATTGTGGCAACTCGTTCTACCCCACACTATGTGGAGAGTTTGGAAGGCTCGTAATGATAACATTTTCAGAAACAATAGAAAGGAATGTAACAAAGTCTACAAGGAAATTATCATTATTGTGCAAGATAATATTGCTAGATTTAAACCTCCTAAAAATAGGCTTTACCCTGAGAAGGAAGAATACATCCTGACTGATTGGAATATTGACATTGCCTTCAATAAGAATAGCAATGGTATAGATAGAAACGCAGTTCGATGGATTAAGCCTCCCACTGATTGGTACAAGTTAAATTTTGATGGGGCCTCAAAAGGAAATTTGGGGGACTCTGGAGGAGGGGGAGTCATCAGAGATCAAAGAGGTTGTTTTGTTGCTACTTTTTCTGGGAGAATGGGCAGGTAGACTAATCATTACTCTGAATCCCTGGTGGATCTTTGGAGTATAAGACTTACCAGAGATTGTAATATTCTGAATATTATAATTGAGGGTGACTCTCTGAATATCATAGGAGGAAAGCCGGGGAGCGGGACAATAATCTATTAAACAAAAAGCAACACCCCAGCTGGTCAATCAGAGATTTCATTGGGGAAGCTATTGATATATGCAAGAGCTTTGAAAATGTTAAAATCACCCACACCTATCGGGAAGGTAATAGGGTCACAAATAGTTTGGCAAACCTCGGTGTTTCTAATACCTTTCAAACTTGGCTTAGGGGGGACGTTGTTGTTCATGCTTCCATGGGTCCTTAGAAAAATCAGCACTAACAGAAATCAATAAAGTACAACCATGATGAATCAATAGGCATAGGAGATACAAGCCGGGGAGCGGGACTATAATTACAAGTATGGTATAATAATAAACCTGCTTTCACGGAAAAGGCATCAAAGCTCTGCATGATCCCACATAGTGATAGCATTTTTACCATTGAAAATTCAGGAAAAGTTACACTAACATGGGGGGTTCACCTTGCAAAAACTAAACTGACCCAATATCCAGCCGTGGAAAGGATGTCTAATTTGTGAAAGGATTCAAGGTTTTGACCAAGACATTTCCTACAGTAACATGGAATTGAGATACAGAGCTCATCGCCCAAATGATGAGGGCATCACATAGACAGGGAGGTATGACCAAGAATGATTGATGGCGATCTTGAATTTCTTTTGGTTGCTTTTTTGTGCGATTGTTCGTTTGGATCCTTTATGGACATCATCATTTCTAGCCTTTTTCTAAGCTTTGCATGAGGTATTTCAGGTCCCTTCAAAACTATTTTCCCTTAATAAAAAAAAACTTTCTATTGTAAGTCTAATTATTTGTGAAGGAATAGCGGTGACTATTTAAAAAATAATGTTTTCAGCCCACTCAAGCTGTCCTCTTTGCACCAATGGATCCATCGCCATAGCTGCCCCCCATAATTAAACCTGCCTCAACACTTTCACTACCGCTTCCACTCCCCCCTGTTGAAAAAAAAGGAAAGAATTCAAGAAAAAGACCATCAAAAGCTAGCCCAAAGTTCATGTTCTAGAGCCTGATCCCACATATGGTGTCTCCTATGTAGCATTTCATTTTTACAAAGACCTCAGAACTTTGAGAACATATTAGCTAAACCATGGAGGATCCCAAGGAAGGAAGATGGACAGAGTGGATAGGTTAGAAAAGGATACAAGAAGCTCAAAGACTATAAAAAATATGGAAAGGCTAAGGTTTTGAAAAGAAATTCTTCAAAGTGGATGAAGAGGGGGTTATTGCTGAAATACAAGAAACAGTCTTTGGATCAGCAGAATGCCACAAGTCACACTCTGCATATGATCTGCAGCAAATAATTTCTGAACAACATAGTCACAGTGTCTACTAGTTTAAGTGGGATAAATGAAGACATCTGCCCTAAAGAGAAATGGGCCAGTTGCAATTGCTCAGGCGGATATGAAAGACTCCTCTCAGGCCATGACAAGCCTTTTCATGTTCTCAGGGGACCAAGATTGACAGGTATCAAGTAAACTGTGTTGAAATATTTGGCTGCGAAGTTGTATGTTATCTGGCGGTTCTGGAGCTGCTTTAAAAAGAGTCATTATATGATGAATCTCTTTTGGTTGCTTTTTGATCTTAGATGCTTCTTTTTGAGATCATCCGTTTGTTTGGATCCTTTATGCACATGTATTTTTTGGAAAAGTTGAGCCCTCTTGTTGGCCATTTTTCCCTTCTCTAGGTTGTTTCTCTCTCCTTTGCTAGCTTAAGAGCATAAATAGGGTAAGTCCCTTCAAAATGTTTTCCCTTAACAAAAAGAAACTTTCTATTGTAAGTCTAATTATTTGTGCAAGATAAGTCCAAGACTTGGAAATGATCACTGTGGACATTTAAAAAAGGAGAAGATTCCTAGTCAGCCCAAACATAATGAAGATGCTTCCTCTTTCATTCAAGGTTTAAACAGGATCTTGCATTTGATCATAAGAAGGGAACAATGAACTAAATTTTTTCCTACCTCTTAGGATGCTTCAGGTGGTTTGAAACACTAGGTGATAATGTGAAAACATCATGGATTTATTGGCTATGTTTTCTTGAAAGATTTGGTGAACAAAGAAATATGGATCTATGCATAAAGCTAGCCGAAGGAAGAAGGATAAGATAAGAGATTATCATGCTCGTATTCTAGAGGCTAAGAGGAAGATCGATGCTCCAGATCCAAGAAGGTTAGTGATGGTTTTGAATGGCATGGATAGTCTCACTAGTTAGCATTTCATTCTTGGGATGAAGCAAAGATTAATGAAAATGAGTGAGTTTAGCTACCATTGAATAAGCAAAGGGTTGTAAGAAATTGATCACCCCTCAAAGCATGTTAGAGGAGCCCAAAGAAATTGCTGCTAAGGTAGAGGCCTATAGCACCTTTTCCAGAATCCACGACCACTCTCAGTGGCACATATCTTTCTCCTATGGGTGTTGTACATCTACTGAGTATGAAGATTGCTTAGGTGATGGGGCCAGTTAACTATTATGGTATTCTTCAATGTACAAGAATTTAGTTCTCGGGGAGGACCATTAAGGCTCCAAAAAGAAATATTTCTGAAGTTGTATGTTATTTGCAAAAAAGTCATTACTAAGGAATTTTTCCTGATAGAGCTTCATGACACTTGGTACAAGTGGTAATGATAGGAAAAGGTGAATTCTTTTGATGTAAAGTAGATAATCCCTCGAGCATAAATAATGAAGAGACCTGTGTTTTCAAGTGAAGAAACAATGAATTGGACATCCAAGATGAAATGATCCTAAGTAAGATGAAGGGAAACTAGTAAGAAACATGAAGAAAGTTAGGTTGCAGGATTTTTTTGATTTCACAGGGTCAAGGATACTCTATCTTAGAAGTCTATCCAAAAGGCTTGCAAATATTACATATGGTGAACTCTTGGCATAAAATTATCTGAAGAAGAAATGTGAAGTGGACTCAATGCTCGACGAAATAAAGGTTGAGTGATCCCTATGATGGAGGTGAGAAGGAATCCTAGATCCAGCTAAGGAGGAAGCTCGATGCCCAGATCCGGAAGCTGAAGGATTAGTGGATGGGTTGATGATGGCATGGATAGTCTCCTATGTAAGCATTTCATTCTTGGGATGAAGTCAAAGATTAGTTAATGAGTGAAGTATGATCACCTAGCTACCATTGAATAAGCAAAGGAGATTGTAAGAAGGCAAGAAGAAAGCATGGAAGAGGAGCCCAAAGGAGATTGCTGCTAAGGTAGAGCCTATACCAGCACCTTTGGTTTAGAATCCACGACCACTCTCAGTGAGCACAAATCTTTCTCCTAGTACAACTACTGAGTATGAAGATCTGCTCAGGAAGAGCTCTTGAATTGTTAAGGTATAATTTTCCTGATAGAGCTTACATACCTGTGAATTCACATAGGTGTTCTTAGAAGATCTATCCAAAAGGCTTGCAAATATTACATATGGTCAACTCTTGGCTATTTTTTAGATTACAAGTCATTAAATAAAGAAAAAACTAAACTAGAAGGTGTAGTTTCAAATGTGGAAATATCTGTTATGGGTGTTGTATGTGTGGTATAATTTTAGGTGATTAAAAATGGTATTGTTGTGTACCTAATGTTGTTGGGAAGACCATGGCTAAGGAGAGTTTTTGCAAGAAACTACTGGAATGAAGGCTTCATGACACTTGGACGTGGTAGATAGGGTGAAGATAAATGTGATCCCTCGGCATCATAAGACAGAACCTGTGGATTCAAGTGAAGAAACTAATGATTGGACATCCTCTGATTACTCTAGTACCAGTGAAGTGGACACAGAAGATGAAGAAAGTGAGGTTGATGTTTCAGTCATGGATATCCTTCCAGTCACACCGACTCGTGAAACCATAAAATTATCTGAAGAAGAAATTGATGATCGTCTCTAACAAATAAAGTTTGGTGATGCTGTGATGGAGAGTGAGAAGGAATCCTACCTCCAGCTCTTTTGAAGGTACATACACATATTCATTTTTTATTACAAGGAACTCCATCAAGTAAGTTGGGTAGAACATTCTATTGAACTAGTAGATGGTGCTAAGCCCATAAAGCAAATGCCATATAGAATGAATCCTAATTTTTCCAAGACTGTAAAAGAAGAAATAGATAAGTTGCTTAATGCAAGATTCATATTTGCTGTGGAGAATTCAGAATGGGTTTCTCCCATTATGATCTCAATAAAAAAGAATGGGAAGCTACACATTTGTGTTGATTATAGGAAGCTCAATAAGGCAACAAAGAAGGATCATTACCCTCTTCCATTCTTAGATCAGATCTTAGATGAAGTAGCTAGCCAGAAGTGCTATAGTTTTGCTAATGGATATAGCAGATACAACCAAGTTCGTATAGCAGAGAAAGATAAATTGAAGACCACGTTCACCACTCTTTGGGGAATGTTTGATTATAGAGTTATGCTTTTTGGGTTGTGTAATGCTCCGGAAAATTTCGAGCACTCGATGAATCGGGTGTTTGAATCCTACATTGGGAACTTCATCAGAGTATTTTTGGACAATTTTTACATCTATGGGAGCAAGATGGACCACCTGCACCAAATGGAGATAACATTTCAAAGGTAGATGAAGCACAAGCCTCACTAAAGCCTACAAAGTGTGTCTTTAGATGTTCTAAAGGTGTTTTGTTAGGGCATGTTGTATCCAGAGATGGTATTGGTACTGATCCTGATAAAGTTTCAAAAATCAAAGAGTTACTATTTCCTATGAATAGAAGTAAGTTGAGATCATTTTTAGGCCATGTGGGTTACTATAGAAGGTTCATCAAGAATTTATCAAAGATTACACAACCACTAACCCAGTTCTTGAAGAAGGATGTTACTTATGAACCAGGAAATAAGGCGCATGAAGCTTTTAAATAATTGAAGGAAGCCCTGGTGTCTTCACCCGTTTTAAAGAATCTAGATTGGAACAAGCCATTCATTATGTATACTGATGCTTTAGATGTAGCACTAGGAAGTACTCTGAGCCAAAAGGATGAAAATGGGAATGATCATCTATTTTACTTTATGAGCAGACAAATGAGCAGTGCTGAGGTAAATTATACTGTAAGAGAAAAAGAGGCTCTAGCTATCATTTTTGTTGTAAAGAAGTTTAGAAATTACTTGTTAGGGCAGAAATTTATAGTTGTAACAGATCATCAAGCTCTAAAATATATTGTAGATAATCCTAACCCATCAGGGAGGATAGCAATATGGATAATTTTTCTACAAGAATTTAAATTTGATATTATAGATAGGCTAGGAAAGAAGCATGTCAATGCAGATGCACTCTCTCAAGCCTATGATGGTTTAGGTTCATCTTGTGATGATGATGATTTCTCAGATGCATCATTGTTATCCCTTGACACAATCCCTAGTGAATACATAGATATTTGGAATTATCTTAATGAATTCAAGTTTCCTGATGGTGCCAATGCAAAGACTAAGAGGAAGATTACTCAAGCCAGTCATCCATATTCTATTCTGCATGGAGTATTATTTTGGATAGGACTTGATGGATAGTACAAGAGAGCAGTTAGACGTGATCAAGGAAAGGAGTTGATAGAATAATTCCATAATGGTACATGTGGAGGACACTTCTCTGGACAACTTATAACAAGAAGGATCTTGGATGCAGGGTATCACTGCCCCACTCTTTTTAGAGATTTTTATAATTATTGTAAGACATGTGATATTTTTCAAACATATGGTAACTATAAGACTTCATCAACACCATTATGCCCTATTCTTCCACTTGTTCCCTTTGAAAAGTGGGTAATAGACATTGTAGGTCCACTTCCAACTACCCCATGCCAAAATAAGTATATCGTAGTCACCTCAGATTATTTAACCAAGTGGGTTGAAGCTAAGCCATTGAAAACAACTTCCATGGATGAAGTGGTAAGGTTCATATATGAACGCATTGTCACTAGATTTGGTTGCCCATTAGAAATTGTAACAGAGGTGGTAGAAGCCCTAGTCAACAAGTTTTCTATTAAGCACAGGAAGGAAATGACATACAAGCCAAGCACAAATAGATAGGTGGAACGAACAAATTTTGTGTTATGTCAAATTCTAGCAAAAGATGCAGCCTTACAGGTACATAAGTGGGATAAAAGGATTCATGCAGCATTGTGGGCATATAATGCAACATCAAAGTCAGCAACATGATACTCCCTATTTCAGTTGGCTTATGGCATTGATCTAGTTCTTCCTATTGAGTTTGATATTCCCACTTTGAGAGTTATGAAAAATGAAAGGATGGATGAAAATGATTCAATAAAAGAAAGGTTGGTGCATCTTCATTTGCTAGAGGAAATGAGGGGAAATAGTGAAGGATACAAGCTATAAGAAGAAAATGAAGTAGAAGGAATACTTTGATCAAAAGTTCCATTGGTCTCCATTTCATGTGAATGACTTGGTTCTAGTATATGATTCCAGATACAAAAAAAGAAGGCAGGGAAAATTTCTTCCCAAATGGATGGGGCCCTACAAAATAGCAGCTATGCATGAAAATGGTACATATTGACTAGAGGAATTGGATCGCACCCCCATTACAAAATGAGTTAACCACGACAAGTTAAAGATTTTCCAAGCACCAGAATAGTATACTTCGAAGACATAGTAGAAGCTAGGAAGGGGGAAAATATCGACATTAAAATTTTCCTTCATAATTTCTATTTTATTAATGTATGTATTAGGAATAGGATGTTGTTAAGTATAATTAGTAGTGGCGTCCTATAGAAGATAACAACATCGTCAGTATGATGCCGCCAATAAAGTAGAGTATGGTAATAGTCAAAGTACAATATGAATGTTGTAAAAAGTAAATATTTGTCGTAAGTGGTCCGATAATGTTAAAATGTCAAAGTTTGGGTAAGTAGAGAAGTAGGGTATACATGATTAGGAATTAGAAATATTATATTTGTAATAATGACAAAGAGTGATGTTATAAATATTTTGTGTATTTTATTTTTCGAAAAGTCTAAAAAGGTGGAACCCATGTGAGATGATAAGGTTTATCTTATCTTAGAAGATAAGCCTGCATGTAAAGGCAAGAGTTTAGGCATGGAATATGATTGGCTGGAAGATATTTCCTATCCTATCTTAGAGATAGGGTGGATAAGCCTGAATTCCTATAAATAAAGAGGCCACCCCCCTCATTTAGCATAGAAGGAAGTAGTGAGAAATATTGTATGAGTATGTGTGTAAAGGAAGCCATCATTTTGAAGGTGTGTTAAAGAAGCCATTAAGAGGTGTAATTGTGAAGTTTCTCCCATAGTTATTGTTGGAAGGCAAGTGAAGTCAGTGACACTTGAAGTACCTTATGGGTGAGATTGTAACAATTTCATGTTAATATGGTAATTTACACTGATATTTCAGATTTATCATCATTCCTTCTTATCATAGTCTATGATATTCTTGTGTTATGTTGTTGTTGTGTTTCTAGATTACATCCACCAAACTAAAAGTGTTACATTGGTAAATAATCATAGCACGAGGAGTTCCCAGTGAAGAATTATCATAGTGCCAGATTCATGTTGATAGTTACTTGCATTCCATTCATTATAGGAAAAGTTGTGTTTTTTTCCCTTCTAAAAAGCATATACACTAATTTTCTTCCTTGGAAACCTACCTTTTCTTTCTATTTTCTCTAAAGGAAACTTTTCTTTTGGTGTAATTAAAAAGAATCATTTCTTCGTGTTTTCTACATTATAGTGAAAGAGCATCCCTATTCCTCCTCATCTTATTGTGTCATCCAATTTCACATCTCAATTTGGGCTTAAAAATAAGTGCATTACATTATGATTTATTACATTAGCCCACATTAATTGAGGGCAACTTATACGCTGGAAGTCATGCCTAGCTGATGGTTGACAAACAAATCATAGAAAAGAACATATATCCTTTTCTCTTTCTCCGAGTCTTACCAAATTGCATAAATTCAAAACAAATACATATTCTTAAACAACATATTTCCTGGGAACACCTGTCAATGATCGCACTGATATGAGAATTGATAGGTAATCCCTAACTCATTTCTCTATCGTGTCATACTTCAGAGTGAAGCCCGCCCCCACCATAACATACCTGAAACCTCACCTTTTAGATATCCTTCTTTTTAGGAAGCCATCCTCACCAAAAAAATTCTATTCTACAGTTCATGAGTCAGTCCTTAAATAACATAAGCTAAACAAACATAATAGAAAAGGAACTCTTAGGATCACATTTTTCTTAGTGTTTCTGCTTGTCTTGCATTTTGAGGTGAGAGATCATGTTCTTAATTTTTATTGTTTCTCCTTGCACACTCATCATCATAGCTGGTGTATTCTGGCTTCATCTGAGTGTGCCTGGACCATATTCTCATCATTCTCAGAATTCTAGGTCTGATTCCACATCATATTCTAATTCACAACCACTTTTCTTTCATTACTGTTTCAATTTCATAGTGACCATTGTTGGTTACCCTCTGACTATCGTCGGTTATACCCAACCGATGTCAGTTCTAGGTCCCTTTGCTAACCTACTCAAAAGGACATTTTTATTCATTTTCTTCCACTTTTCACAATCCCTGTCACTACCACCATACCCATTGATGTTGTAAACATCATCAGATTTGGCATACTTGTCAGATTTCACCTTCTGCCTTGTTTTTTTCACTCACTGTCCATTTTCCACAGTGACCGAAAGTAGTTACCCCTGACCGTCATCGGTTTTCCCTAACCAAAATCAGTTAGCTTGTTTCACATTCCAACCACCATTGGGTACCTAATCCACTTTTTGCCATCAGATTCACATGTTCTTGTTGTTCTATGTCATTTACAGAGAAGCAACCCTACTTGATCAGTACTGTTTCACATGGTGCTGACCCGAAGACAAGCAAGTGCACTTGTGTTTCATGCCATTTTTCAATCACTCCCACCTAGTCCTTCACCACCTTCCATTTTATCACCAGCCATGGAGCCCATCCAGCCTATTACTATCGCTACCAGAGATGAGGAGTTTACACGACTCCTTGACCAAAACCCTACCACTTTGTAGTTTTACCTTTCCCATTCATCCACTCGAGATGCCTCGGGTTAGTTGATATATGGCATACCTGTATCTATCCCCCTGACTCTCGCTCTTATGCCCACTATAACTGTCATGTCTGCTACCTCCGTGGCACCCACTACATCTAGCATACCCGTGACAACTACCCCAAACACAACCTCATCTGCCCCTAATGTCTCACACATACCCATATCTACATTACCACCTCCAGTGTCAGTGACCCCTACCCCATTTCAAAATGCGATCCTTTCTATTCCACAATCATTAGTTCCTATTGCCATTAGGGTTACCACAACCCTTCCACCCCCATATACATACTATCAACAACCTCCCATTTCATCCATTATACACACCGGATACGTACCCCCTATTTCACTGCCTTCTTCTCAATCAACCTACATGGCAGCCCCATACACTAGAGTGCCACCCCTGTTATGTGCCCAAAACCAACCCTCTCATGCTATAGGAGGAACCTGATCATCGCAACCCACCAACAACCTAAATAAAATGATGTTGGACAAGATGCAGACATTGGAGGAATTGGTTTCTAGCTCCTGCAACACTCTCACCTACGATAATATTTTCAACGAGCCCATTCACCCATCCATTCCTAGCCGCTCATACCCCGTGCATTGGGAAATGCCTACATTCAATCGTTTCAATAGCAAAGAAGACCCGCACCAACATTTGTAGTCATTCAAACATGGGTGTTATCTGATCACTCATGATGATTCCTTACTCTTGAGGACCTTTCCCATGCCCCTCACTGGACCTGCATTAGATTGGTATAGTGGGTTACCAAGACACTGTATATTCTCATTCAATCAGGTAGCCCAAGCCTTCTTAGATCATTTGTCTATCAATATCATCAAGAAGGTTACCATGACCGATCTATACTCCACATGTCAGTATGAGGAAGAATCTATCACAAATTTTGTCGCTCACTGGCTTTGCCTAATCAACCAACTTACCTTCCAACTTCCATAAATAGAACTCATTGAGCTCTTCACACGAGCTTGTGCTAGGCATATCTCACCGACCTTGCAGGTCCAAACCTTCCGAACATTCGACAAAACATTCACTATGGCATGAAATTTAGAGATTTGGGCCATCGAAGAGAAGAAAATATAATTACGCAATAAGAATTCAACATTCAAGCCGAATGATACCCCTTCTTCTTCCAAATAACAAACCAATTATTCAAAAGCTAAGGGTACCGCTAAGGTAGTGGTACTCAAGGCTGGCCTAGCACATCCATCAAATCAGGCTACCCCTTTATCTAATCTCTCACCTGTCTATACTTTTCAATTCAGATGAGAGCAGTAAAAATATAACCCAATTGGGGAGCCTTACTCTTCTGTCTTAGAAAAGGTTATCAAAGTCATAGCTATCACTCTTCCACCCATAAAACCACACATTGGTTTTGAACCTTCTTGCCCCATGCCCGCATGGTATAAAGAACACGATTTCTGTAATTATCATTGAGTAAAGGGTCATAGTGACGGCAACTGCATAACTTTCAAAAATATTGTAAAAGAAATGTTTGATAAAGGTGAGTTAACCATGGATAATCCTAATGCACCTACCAACCAAAACCTACACATCTTCAAGAAACCATTTCCAAACCATGCCCCTTTGTCTGATCAAACCGGTGAGACCTCAACTCATTATACCCATACCCGCGAGGTCCACGCTATCTTTAATGACATACTTGCCACCTCCCAATTACCTCACTTTCCTTCCATAGAGGAAATCCTAGCCCAAAATCCTCCTTCTGCATTAGAACCAACCTCCCTTGTTCCTTCATCCATAGAGGAACATATTTAATCTCCTTCATCACCTACAGAGCAATATTCTGCTAACATCGAGACCATCTCGACCCTGGCTTCTCCACTTAGAGAACCCTTACCCACAGTACCTCCTCCACCCACAGAGGAGCACACATTACCTCCTCCACCCATAGAGTAGCACCTATCCACTCCTCCACCCATAGAGGAGCACCCATCCTCTCCACTGCCTATCATAGACCTAGTTGAGATACCTTTGCATCTTGGCAAGCATTCTCCATCAGCTACCCAAAATACTACAAACCTACTTTTGGCTCTCTTACCCACAGAAGTTGAAGCTAGCCAATTCCCTGTCTCTAAGACACATTTTATGGGAATTTCCATTAAGTCCTCACCAACTCCACCTACAGACATTCTGTTCTCACGTTTGGCCGATCACTTATATTATGTGGATAGGGATCTACTATGGGGGTGCCTTTTACTTCCCGTCTCAACACAAATGCAGATATCCCTTACTAATACCTCCACTATCTACCCAAAAATATGTTGACCAATCAAACCAGACACAACCACCTCTATCACAACCCCTTCCACGAAACTTGTTATAGCTCAAACCGCACCCTTACCCATAACTCAACCTACACCTAAAACCAAACCCATACATATAACATCTTCCTCAACTAAACCTATTACCACTTTAGAGGCCACCCCAACTACCAGGCTTACTCATCCACCTATCAAACTAGATTTAGCTACATCCTCCAAAGATAACACCACACCTACTTTGACACCCAAACAGAATCACCAAACCCATAGAACTCATACCCCGGCTATGCCAATCGCACCTGTACCTATCCCGTTCATCTTAGAACCTCAGCTGCCCAGCATGGTCAAGCAATCTCCACCCACCAATAAGCCAAAAACACAACAGCCCATTCCTTCCTCACAAACCTCTGACCTACCCAGACACCCAACCCAACTTTCACCCACACCTATAGCCTCTTTACCACCCATACCTCCAATACCCTTAGTTATTGCCTCACTACCCACTACACTTCAGTCGCTGTCTCTCACACCCTAAGCACGACCCACATCATCTACCTTCACAACACCCCCGTTATCCCCGTGGGTAACTCACCCTCTTCCTCCATCTACTTTTCCTTCTAGACCTCATACACCCACATCACCTTTACCTAAGAAGGTACAACCTAAAAACAAAACTCCACTACCCCACAATAAGGTAGTCAAAACGACCACATACCCTCCTACCCGTCCATCTACTATACCCATACCTAAACAAGCACGACTGACACCTAAAACCACACCATCACCCAAACCCACATTCACTTCCCATTATGATCCACTAGCAGGGTCTTATGCCAAAATTTTAACCAACCTCCTTGAGACTTCTATCATCACATTACCGCTACTCAGACCTTACGACCCCCTCGAACCCAAGCCAAAAGGGTTTGACAATAATAAAATTTATGCATACCATCATGTGCCAGGACATGATGTGGAGAACTGTAAGGCCTTGAAAACCGTCCTTATCCAATTGTGTCCACCAAAAACCAACTTTGATGATGACGACCTTCTCGACAAGGATCCTACTACACTAACACCCATTCCCACACTGCCCACTCAACAACCACAACCTCCACCCTCACATCTCTTCGATCCACAACCAAGATTTGAAATTAACATGGTTCACATCAGAGAACTTTCCACGCCACCACCTAAATGTCGTTGCACCCAACTCACCTCACAGGGTTTTTCTCCTCTAGTAGGTTTTTGCCTGTCGTGTCGTTATACCACTCACCCTACACCTTCTCCATTTTCCAAATCCCCTCAAATCAACATGATACATGTCACTACATGTGTGCAGAAGGGTAAAAAAAAGGCAACTGACCCACCAACCAATCCTATACCCAACATACCATCTACACCCATACCTAAAATCACTATCCATGGTCCCACATACCTCATTTCTAATGGTGTCACACATCGCACCATGCTCAAACAATTACACCAATCTCCCCTCAAAATGTCCTTATATGACCTCATTCAAACCTCAGAATCCCATCATTAAGCTCTCATGGAGGTTCTTCAATCTATCGAGGTTTTACCCAATGACCCTACACTCGTAGCCTCCATTATCACACCCCATCATGTAGCCTCTCTCTCACCAAATTACCATCTTCATCTTCACCCCACCCTATTCACCAAGTGGCCTCCCTTAGCTTCTCAGAGGAAGAGATCATGCCACACCAAAACAATGACCCAGACCAACCCTCTTCATCTTTGTCCACATCGATGACATATGGGTACACCATGTGATGATTAATGGGGGCACTAGCATTAATATCATTTAATCCCATGCATTCACTCAAATGCGCATACCTGACAATTACATGCATAAACATTTGGTCATGTTGTGATCATTCAATGACGCTATCACCTCTAAACTAGGAACTATCATCCTCCACATTCGCGTGGGTCCCTGCACTATTCCAAAAAAAATTTACGTTTTGGAGGGGGAATTCTAATATAACTTGTTGCTTCGTAGACCCTGGATCTGTGTCATGGGCTGTGTTCCTTCCACTTTACATCGTTGTGTAAAGTTTGAACACAAAGGACACACTTAAACCATTCCAGGTGAACCATCACCTTTCAAAACATGCAACATGCTTTACCGACCCAATGATGTGTTCATACCTATCAAGTTGTCTACCTTCGCGACCACTACCACTTCACCTACACCTCCACCTACCAGTACAGCTGTTGCTTCTACCGCACATACCTCATCCATTCCTACCACTGCCATAACCTCCATAGTTGACCCATTACCTTCTTAATCCATTAAATCCACCTCCGCATCGACCTCTGACACATTATCCATACTGGCTACCAACATACCAACCACTAATCCCTTGGAAGGTGTTTTTCAATGCCTCACTCTGGGGGAGTACAACCTATATAGTGTCAACACATTCCTTACTCCATAAGAGTATGGAAGTCTTCACCAACACCCTCATTACGATCACTGCATAGGAGAATGCCTCCTTTATTATCCTCCTAATCTCCGTACCAGTCTCACCTATGGGGGACTTGATACTACCACTTACACACCCGAACCACCATCACAAACCCACCCATTTTCCACTGACTTCCAATCACTTACCAATCGTCGTTTCACCCACACCTTCCTGCACTAATGTGCATGGAAGGGTTTTTGTTTTGGTTTTTACGAGCAAGGTTGTCATACCATTATTCCATGTACCACCCATAAACATAACGACCATAGTGGTATCAGCTTTGGACCGAACCACCTACCAAACATGCCCATTTTGAACTCATTAAGGACACTATCTCTTCTCCACCTTCTTCACCTGCTCCACCTTCATCACCATCCTCACTGACGAAATCGATGGATCCTGAATCTATCCCTCCTAACCTTTTTGTTCATAAACACCATTTCTTTGGGGCCTCTAACTTATCAACACAAGGAGAGGCCCCTTCCACTCTTCCCTTCCTGTATCCTGAAATGATCGATGCCGACACACCTATAATTACCGTTGTTTAATGTCATGATGATGAATCCATAATCACCTACCTTGGTGTAGGAGACTCATATATTTATCGGTCGTTACCCTTTGAGATGTAAACCATGTTGAATGAATCAACTATCGAGGTCAACATTCATACTCAGGATGACCCGCACATCTTAAAGATCAAACAATCTTAGATGCTACTGAACAGGAAGCCATCACTTCTTTTCTTAGAGATCATAACCATGCTTTCACTTGGTCTTATGTAGACATGCTTGGTATTGACCCCACCATAGTGGTCCACAATATCGTAACCATTTCCGATGCAAAACCCATCAAACAAAAGCTGAGGAAGATGCACCCTCGCATTGCTCTTCTCATCAAAGAAGAACTTCAACACCTTCTTTCTGTTTCCTTCATCTTACCCATTGATTATCCTCGTTGGATTTCTAACATTGCCCCTGTCACTAAAGCAACCAGGGGACTTTGCATTTGTATGGAATTTTGTGACCTCAACCTAGCCTACTCGAATGATGACTTTCCCTTACCCGGTATTGATCAACTAGTTGACCTCATCACTGGTCATGAGATGCTATCACTCATGGATGGCTTCTCAGGTTATAAAAAAAAAATTCTTGCCCCAAAAGATCAAAAAAAGACCTCATTCATCACCCCTTGGGGGACCTTCTGCTAGTGAGACATGTCTTTTCGCCTTAAAAATGTTGGTGCTTGTACGTACCCAAAATTGTAGGGTACTGCACCACCGGAACAACGTTACATGTGCCCCAATGATGATACATGTCTCCTCGCAAGGTGTTCGGAATCTAAAAAATCTCTCCAAGCATGCGTTAACATTAGGCATGCCCTGCTTAGCCCCTGCATTCTTTGTTTTCTCTTCTCCCCTCGTTTTCTTTGTGTTTTGGTCTTCAGTGATGAAACCGTCGCCCTACCTGGGTAGCGGTCTCGTGACTGCCGCCCAGGGAGGGTGGCGGTCCTATAACTGCCACCCTACTCAGGGTGGTGGTCCTTCACACGTTTTCCAGAATGCTCTTTTTAACATGACTCATGTAAATTTTCAATGTTTACCAGCTGTTTTCATCGCCTTTGCTTGTATTTATGATTTTGGTTCCCTGGAATAGTGTTTTGGCATTGTTTATGGTTTAAGAGATCAATTTGGTTTTCACCTTTGGGTAAATGGGATTCTATAAATAGCTGGCTTTTGCTCAAGAAAAAGGCCCCTCAAATTTGCCTATGAATTTATCATTTCAATAGCTTAGCCTTTCAATTTTTCTTAGGATTCATAGTTTCATTTGTTGTGTGCATGGTTAGTGTTATTTAGCTGTTAGAAAGCCACATATTCTCCTTGTGCAAGTGTTGTTGTTATTTCATCCAATCAATTGGAGTAGGATAGTTTGATTTTTAGTAGGAAGCCATTAAAGTTGCAGGTTCTACTCATCAAATAGAATAGTTTCAGGTTCTGGATGTTTTATGTTGCATGAATCGTAATAAATCCCATTAGGAATTGCATAAGCCAAGCTCTGTTCTCTTGCACTATCCCTCTCCTACTCACATTGTATTCAGTCTGCATCCTAAACTTCCATTGTTCCAATATCTACTTTTGCTGATGCTAGCATTACACGCTTTTCTGGATCCACGTGAGCACAACAGAACAAGGAGATCACACTAAGGGGAAAAGTCCACACACCATCAAATTTGCCATTGTTCTGCAGAATCCAGGTTCAAGCTTTCAAAGTTCTAGTTAAAGCATATCAAATAGTGTAGCCAATCATTTCATTTCAGTTAATTTTACTTTCGATATTGCCAAGGAAGCTATGGGGATTGATATTTTTTGAGAAACTATGATTCACTCCTCACTTCTGAGGTAGGATCGAGAGTTTTTCAAATAGAGTAGATCAGTTATCTATTCATTTAGAGTAGGTCTACAAACTACACAGAAAATTATCTATACTCAGTTACTTTTTCTATTTTAATTATGTTATTAGTTCAATTTCTCAATTTCTAGATATATTAGATAATTTCTCTTTTAAATTCTATTCAGTAGCTTATCAATAAAATAAGATTTAGGAATATAAATAGATATATCTTTCGTAGTTAATTTATTCTGTCATTAGTTAGATTTATATCATTTCCTTCTTGCATGACAATCACGAAACCTAGAGAGCCCAGAGAATACGTATTCGAGCCAATCATGCCTAAACCCAGTCTTATTACAGCAATAACTGATATAGATCAGAAACTTAGAACCTAAGTCTTCCAAACAACAATATACTTACGATAAATCAGCTCACAGTTAAGAGGACTAAACGTAGAAGATGACAAAGCGTATATGTTGTGGTTAAACCAGTCAGACTACAGGTTAAAACTAGATAAATATCCACATGACTATAGAAGGGATTGAAAGAGAGAAAATGTTCAGTTGTGATCCTTTGGTCCCACAGCCAGATATAGGAGACACTCTCACAGACATAAATACTAGTTTAAGAATTCAGGTTGCAAGAACACCTGTAAGATACTCTAAAAATATTTCACAACTATTAATTCTAAACATAGAGGTCAAAAATTCATACGGCTATTTAATACTAGGGATTAGGGACTGATTCCGTACATGACCATAGTAGGTCCACAAGAACCATGAATCTACGGTGTGTGACTCACAAATCCCACAACCCAACGAGTCCACAGGTCAATATGACGTTGACACTAGCTTACGCACATTAGTATTCAGATCCAATCCACTTCCACCTATCATCATCACATAGTTATCCTTGTTAGACATAGCAGCTAACGAATCTAAGGATTTCTGGACTAGACTAGAGAATCGACCGTAGAGGCCACTATACCCATCATCTATTTTCATGACCTTGTCTGGAGAAATACACCAAACAATCCCAGATCATTTTCCACGTATCCCACAACCCATAGATCAAATCATGTTAGAGCTCGATATTGATTGGATCCTTTGAGCAGTCATCCTTGCCGATCGATCTATCATGCCAGTTCAGGTTAGGAGGGCCCTCTTTACTTTAGATTCTCAGATTCCACTAGTGCACATCTAAGACATAAGATTTCCTAACTAGTTTTTCTACATCCCATGCGTATTCCATCCCTACCAGCTGTCTTGGCACGACCTCGGGAGGTCAGGTGCGAGGAAGAGTTACTTATAGATTCCCACACTTGCTTGTCACTTTTCCATTGCAAAATTGCTGAACGCAACATGAACAACACACTAGCTTCCCCTTTTATTTATTACCTCTTTCTTCCACCTTCACTCTTTCCCATTATTCTACGAGCATTCATATACCCCCCGAATATGTTAGGATTTGATGTATATGGTAGACCTCTCCTAGGTCTTGAGGCATACTACACTCAACTGAATAGACAGTCATCACCCTCGCTCTCAGTATGGGGTGACAACTATTCAAATAACCAATTATCAACACAAGCTCCACCTCCAAGGACTAGATATAGTTCATCTTTCCAAATAGAGGAGTTGGATCAACTCACACAAACGCAACAAACAGAGCCTTCAGGCTCAAACAATATGACGTTCACAGGAGAATCTGGTTCATCTCCTCAGGTGCTGTTTAGACCACAAATTAGTAGACAATCAGATCCATACCTAGTTTTAGATGATGAACATTCAGTGTGTTACGCCAGGAATGAACAACGCTTATGGGAGTATGTACCCACCTATAGGAAGTTTACAAACATGACCTGAGGTCTCTTTTCAAGAAAACACCTCCATGCCACTACCTATAGGAAATGCCCTCTATGAAACTTGGCAGGGAAACGATCAATTCATAGCAGGGTATCACATGCCTATACAACCTCAGAATATACAGCAAACGCCACCAAGGAAAAATAATGTGACTTCACCAAATGAAGTCATTTTAACTTTAGTCGAAAGAGTTAGAGGGTTATAAGTTGTTCAAGCAAGTCAAACATCTCAATTCATGTAGGTAGGAAATTTCAATCTTCCACATCATCCTAGCCAAGTAGACCTCCTCATAGGAATAGGCACATTGGGCATGCCTACTCAGTATTCACAACAAACACCAACTATAACCACCATTTCTAACACCATTCGGGTGGAGAATATGATACCTCCCGATCTTGTACAACACAATCCACTCTTGGGGAATACTCCTTCATACTTAAACATGTACTCTAAGTCACCACAAGGAGATATGTTCTCCTCTCCCAGAATGCTTGCTCAACCACAGAGGCTTCCTTATGCCCTTGCAAACACATACGCTACGTCATATCAGCACCCCATTTAACCTCCACCCCCTCAACAGGCACCATCAATGGTCGAAACCTACACGATAGGGACTTATTCAGAGTATTTGAAAGAGACCTTAGACTTCACCATACGAAGCATCATGCTTCCGAGGCCTCTTCCTGATTTGCCCAAATACAAAGGGGAGGGAGACCCAAATACACACATTAAGGCCTATGCCACATCCATTCAAGAACTGTTTCCTTAGGATGGGGTTGTTGCTAAAATATTCCCCAAAACCTTGGAGGGTATTGCCCTCGATTGGTATTATAGAATACCTGAAGCTTCCATCCATTCATTTAAACAACTCGTTTTAGAGTTCATTAAGGTGTTTAACATGAACAAATTGTTAAGAACAGGAATCAGGGAATTCTTACACATTAAACAAGAGCACAATGAATCTGTTGCTCATTTCATCCAGAGATGGCATATAGTCCTTTATTCTTTGGCCAATGCTCCAAACATGGACCAAATGGAACTATGCGATTTATTCCTTCATTCTCTCAACAGAGAGGTGAAGGAAGAAGTCCAAAAGTTCCCACTAAGGACTTACAATGAAGTACTTGAGAGCGCTCTCCGAATAGATCAAGCAGCAATAGATAGCGGTCACAAGATGTATGGAGAAAACGGGAGGTTAATCACCCCCAACCAGAATACTACAACTTACCCTATTGCCATAAACGTCAATCAAGGACCTAAAATCCTTAGCAAAAATCACGGCGCAACAACCGATGGTGTAACTAACCAAGCTAAAAAGGCCAATGTTGTAAATACTCCACCGCCGATCAATAATCAACGAAACAACAAATTTACCCCAATAATCAATTCAGTGGATTTTAATCATCCACAAGAACCACAACAACAACAGTGGATCTAGACACGGGGTCTAAGCCAAAACTCAACTGGATATCAAAATTAGAACCAAAACCAAAAACAACATATACAAAACCTTAATCCTAATAGGCAACGGTTTGATCATAGTTTTGGACCACAATATACGCCAAACCAGTAACCTAGAAATTACAATCCTAACTCGTATTGTGGTTTTCACAAGATTCAAGGCCATGACACTAAAACGTGCCATGACTATAATAAATTCATGCAATGTTTGCCAAAGGAGCAAAGACAACTTTTCATAGATATGTTCTTGGCAGATCCTGCATCATCAGCACCAAATACTTTTATCAGGGAAAGTTTCCCCTCAAAATGCTCCCCTCAAGATCTTCAATGATCCACTCCCAAGTCACAATAACAACAAATTAAATCCAAATGGGACGAACAAAGGTGTAATGGTAGGAAATAATGATTATAAAGCCTCGACTTCACTAAATCCACCTGTTGACCACAATTAGGAAGTCAACCACGACCAAAGATAGTCGGTTGAGTAGAATTAGATACCGAACTACCTGTGGAAGCCATAACAAGGACACGAGAGTATTCCTCTCAGACTAAGTCCAAGTTACTCACTAGAGACAGATAACATCCAAAAATATTAGTGAAACCTGTAGGTGCCTATGATCTAATTAATGACCTAACAAAAAACTTCTCTCACATCTCCTTTTTGGATTTTCTGAGGAACTCTCCTACCCACAGGGCTTCTCTTTTAGAGACATTAGGTTTAGGTCATTTAATTAACATCACTCCACCTCCTGAAACATAGGTAAACCTTATAGACTTTGAATATCCACCCTCTGGGACGGTCGGATAGGGATACCGAGTTTATATTTGAAATAAAAAAAATGCCAACAAATGTTGAGATTGCATGTAAAGGTGATCCAACATTACATTTGCAATTGTGGGTTTATAACAATTATGTTAAATGCGCAATGGTTGAAAATGAGGTAGGAGTTAACATAGACCCCTTCTCTTTCCTTCAAATGATAGGGTATGGAGAAACAAATTGTTCCATGAATCAGAATACGCTAATAGGCTATGATAGCCTTAAGGCCACTTCGATTGGAACTATAATACTACTAGTTACCTTAGGAACCAAAACAATCCTGACTGAATTTTATATTATAGATCAGGAAACAAATTATAATATGATCCTCAACCGACCATGGATACACTGTATGAAGGCAATCCCTTCTATGTTATTTCAAGAAGTAAGGTTCTTACACTTAAGGAAGATATTCGTAGCCAAAGGCGATCCAAAACCATTCTATATACACCTATGTTAACTTAAAGAAAAGACCAGGCATTCACTCTGAGTTTGAACTCCCAATAAACCAACTTAATAAACCGACTGACGTGAAACCAGAAGAAAAGTTGGTACCTACAACAGATCTTGAGAATATGAGCCTAATCAAGACTATCCCAGCCCTCAAGGATGAGACTAACATTGTAGAAACAATATCATTAGGAACTACTGCAAAGATTGTCGACTTACTAGAATAGGATCTACCAATTTTACTACCATTTGATTATGCAGGTATGGGATATACCCTAGGTGTTGGTGCTCTTCTAGCAGAGGATCTCTGGATGGTAGAAGTAACCGAAGAAAAATAAATTGACATAGCAAATGACCCAACATCCATCTTCCCAACTAAATATTGGACTCTCCATTTCAATGGAGCAAGATGTCATTATGGGGATAGGGCGTAGTGTGCAATCTTTACTTCTCCCAAGGAAAAGATACTACAGTTTTCCTTTAAACTAAATTTTGAATGTATAAACAATGGCGCAAAGTATGAAGCCCTCCTCCTTGGCCTCATCATAGCTAAAAGGCTCGGTATTAATGACATTAGGGTGTTAGGAGACTCTCAATTAGTAGAAAACCAAGTCTCTGAGGTATATGAAACCAGAGATGAACACTTACAACTCTACAAAATAACGGTATTAGACTTTGAGAAAAGAGTTTGACTTCATATCAATTAAAGCAATCCTGTGAGAACAAAATCTTCTTGCAGATTCTATAGCAACCTCAGTGTCATGCTTCACCCCAAACAGTGAGTTAGAAGATATCTGTTTCATGGTATCCCTTCATACTAAACCATTAGTGAAAACAAATGTGAAACCCTCTTTTAATGAACATAGCTAAGAACAAATCTACTATCCTAGACCATGTTGATAGTGATAGAGCCACTCTAGATTACTTAAACGCTTATGCAGTGTTACATTTCACCCATCATGTGGTAGATTTTTCCTTAATCCCACATTCATCTTCCTACTTCGTAAATCCCATGATAGATCTTCCCCCACAAAAGGAACTCAGACATATACATAGTAGAGAATGGAGACAATATGGAATTACCTCCAGCCCCACTTGAGTTTGAATAAGGTAACGCTTCTTTAATCAAAGAAATAATTGATATTAACATTGGAATGGAGGAAGAACCAAAGATATTAAAATTAAGGTCCTCATTAACTCTAGAAGAAATAGAAATACACATTCGAATCCTCAAATAACATCAGAATGATTTTGCATTTAATTATAAAGAAATGACAGGGGTTGCACCTCACACTATGGTACACAACCTCATCACCAAATCAAATGCAACGCCAGTTAAAAAAAAATCAATACTAATGAAACCCAAGGTGGCTCTCATGGTGAAGGAAGAAGTAATGAAACTCCTCCAAGTAGGATTCATCAAGCTGGTCAATTACTCTCAATGGGTATCTAATATCAGTTCCCGTTCTAGAAAAGAATGGGAAGATACGCATCTGCATAGACTTCCGAGACATTAAAAAAGCATGCCCTAAGGATGACTTCCCATTACCATCCATAGACATCATCGTTGATGTAACAACTGGATTCACGCTTTTGTCTCTCATGGATGGATTCTCAGGATATAATCAAATCAGAATATCTGAAGAAGACCAAGCCAAAACCACGTTTATAACTCCTTGGGGAACCTATTGCTACGCTGTTATACCATTCAGTCTCAAGAATGCTGGTGCTACATACCAGCGGGCAATGACATACATATTTCATGATCTTATTCACAAAATCATGGAATCCTATGTAGATGACTTGTTGGCCAAAGCCAGGAAGCATTGCGATCACCCTGAAAGTACTCCACATCATTCTTTCACGTCTAATAGACTACAAAGTCACACAAAAAACCCAAAAAAATGCATTTTTGGTGTGACAAGAGGGAAGCTCCTTGATTACATTATATTGTCATGAGGGATCAATGTAGACCCAAGCTAAAATCCAGGCTATTCTTAAAATGATCCCACCGTTGGATGAATCTAGAATCATGTCGTTTCTTGGGAAACTCAGTGCAATCCGAAGATTCATCCCAAATTTAAGCTTTGCTATTCATCCAATCAACAATCTACTCAAGAAAGATTATAGTATCAATTGGACTAATGACTGTAACGACACTTTCGAGGTCAGTTAAGAATTTCCTGTTGTCACTAACCACGCTAATGCCACCTAACACCAGACTACCCTTTAATCTTATATTCATGAGCTACTAATGTCTCGCTAGCCTGTATGCTGGCTCAAGAAGATGATGACAAGAGAGAATGCATAATCTATTTTATAAGCCACACGTTACTCAATTATGAAACACACTATACACAAGCAGAACAATAGTGCCTTGCCATATGTCTTTGCAACCAAACGCTTAAGAAATTACATGCTAAATTAAGAAATGAGGGTCATTGTAAAAATAGACCATTTACAAACCTTCCTCACGTAAGGGTCCTTGTCTAAAAATGTTGGACGTCTTTATAACCTTAATGGGTGAATTTGAATTAAATTTTTTAAATTAGAAGTCCGTTAAGGGAAAAATCATAGCAGATTGGTTAGCTGACAACCCATTAGACGGAGGCAATCTAGTCAATTTGGACTTTCCTGATGAATGCATATATTACATCGAAACTAGACTTCCCATCTTTGAATGTCCTTGGTATACTAATATTATTAGTTATATCATGAACCATACATATCCAGAAGGTTCTACACCACAAAAAAGAAGGCGGTTACATATTATCATAGCTAAATACATTATTATAGAACAAGTGCTCTATCATAAGGCTTTCGATGGAATGCTTCTAAGGTGTGTTGACATAGAAGAATCCAAGAACATCCTCCACAAATATCACAGTGGAATATTTGGAGGCCACTTCGGTGGTCATGCCACCACTCATAAAATACATTAGATGGGCTATTTTTGGCCCACTCTACAACATGACGCAGTAGAGTTTGTACACAGGTGTCATAAATGCCAAGAATTCTCCCACAAGATTCACATGTCGGCATAAGCTCTACAACCAATTGCTACTCCATGACCCTTTTCTACGTGGGGGTTAGATTTGATAGAGAAATTCTCTCCCTCATCTACAGATGGCCATAACTTCATAATCATGGCCATCGAGTATTTTACCAAATGGGTACAGGCCATGCCTCTCACCATTGTACCAGGTTCCGTGATTGCCAAGTTCATTTTGAACTAGATCATTTACAGGTATGGTGTCCCATAAATCATTATCACAAATAATGGGACTTCTTTTAAGAATGACAAGGTTTGTGAACTATGCAATAAATTTAAGATAAATCATTGTACAGCCTCTCCTGTATTACCCTCAAGCTAATGGACAAGCTAAAGCAACAAATAAAACATTGAAAGCTATTCTCCTTAAAATGGTGAAAGAAAACAAAAAATATTGGCATTTAAAGTTATACCTAGCCTTGTGGGCCCACCAAACCTAAATAAGAACACCAACAAGAGAAAATCCTTTCTCGCTAGTATTCGGCGTGGAAGTAGTTCTCCCACTTAAGGTTGAAATACCCAGTCTCCGCATCTCATTACACGGGATTATGGATGAAGACGCTTATAGAGAAGCATGTCTCTCCCAACTAGAAAGCCTACATGAAGCCAGGTTAGATGTTGAACAGCATGCACACAGATTCTATGCTAACTGGATGTGCTGGTAATATAACAAGAAGGTCTATGAACAAGACATATATGAAGGTGATCTAGTTCTAAGTCTAGACAGCCGGATCGATAAAAAGACTGACGAAGGGAGGAAATTCCGGCCCAAATGGTTGGGCCCATATCGATTCATGAAGGACTATGGAAATGGTGCATATCTCTTATGCACACTGGAAGGTGAGGAATTTGGTGAAACTTTCAATTTCCTACACCTTAAACGATTCTATGCATAAGTGACCAGCACTATCTATATAATTATATCTACATTGCATCTTCATGTAGTTAGGTTCATTTCATCCGCTTGTTTCGTATAAATCTTGTGATCAAGGAACTTATTCCCAAAGTAATTCATTACAAACTTCTTATGATATTGACATTAGCTTTCAGATCATACTTCTTCACTTTCATAGTCACATCACTCGTTTTTGAATAATTTCATTAGATAAAGCTAGATATGACAAAGTCTTAATGGTAACCATACCAAGATCTACTGGCTTGTTCTCACTTTGGTTTCTTCCTAGGATAGGTATCTTCCCTATGGTCTGTTCTAGAAGGTTCATCATGTCACATCTATCCCATATGCATATCTCTTTGGAAGTAAGAACATGCTGACATTTTTCTCAAATAAACAAGTCAAATATAGATCAACAAAAAAAATTATATTTTTACACATTTCCTTGCCCTACCAACCTTCGATGATGAGCTTGCATCTCTTACTAGTGACGTAGGGTTGGGAAAGGATGGGAATTCCCTTACTCGCCTGTACCTTATCCATGGTGATAAGCCCACGCTTCTAGACTAGTAGCATGGGGTAGGGTATGGGGGGTCCTCTTAACAATGAACGTTGAAGGTAGTCAGTAAACAACTCAAATGAACCTTTGAAATCTTGAGTAAAAAATGAATGAATCAGATGTCCAAAATTCCAAGAGAGTTCAAAACCCTAAAAACTAAATTTTGTCAACCATGTGGCCATCTACGGATCTAAGTCTAGATAAACCACAAAGCAAGTAGCATTCTAAACTATGGAGTCACTTGAGTAGAGTCAGGTTTGTAGCATCCTAATTTGGTTCCTCAGAATCTTTGTCTATCTCTCATCACTACCATTCAACAAATTTCATAACTTGTGCCCTTTCTAGCTCTTGGTGATGAGCCCTCGCATCTTACTAGTTGTGTGGAGATAGGAGTGGGGAAAATTCATCTACTCATCGTATCAGATTTATCATCACATTTTGTCAAAAAAAAATATGAAGTATCAAAAATTGCTTGTAAAAAATAAATTTCAAAATCACATTGTGTCTACATTATCATACATCAGCATCATGAAATACAAAAAGAAAGAAAGCATTTGTATCATTTGTTCTCCATTGCATACATTCTAAAAAGCATATAAAAACAACATTATAATTTACATGAAAAATCAAAACACAAGAACATTGATACTAATAGTCTGATCTAAAAAGAATATATATATATATATATATATATATATATATATATAGTCAAATTTCCTATACAATGCCATCATGTGCTAAGCATGGTCAAAACACTCAAAGAGCCTAGGAAGTACAAAATACATCATACAAACAGTCTAAAAGATCCAAGAAGCCTCTCAATTCCTATGAGATCCCTCTTATGGTGTGCAAGCCCATGTCTAGGACTCTGGCTACACCAGCACTCCCTGAGTGCACAGAGGGCTTATGGTCCCGAGGAGAAGCTGTAACCTTGCCATGAGAGTGACTCCTTCATCAGACACTCTGCTTTCCTGTACCCTGTCAGCTTGGTACAGAAGGGAAGTCACCATCTTGAACCACATGCCAGACAGGGAAAAAAATGTTCGGTATGCCTTCCAGTTGGTGAAGGTTCCCTTTGAATCCATGGAAAGCTCTGTGTGGGTCTTCTCCATAGGGATCATCAGGGTATTAGTGCATACTCTGGTGAATCAAGTCTCACCACTCATCGGTAGTCTCTACAAGCGAAGGAGAGAACACCCAATTAGAAATAATCAAGAGATATAATCAAATGTAAACAAAAGGAGAGATAGCAACTAAGGCAATCCTAACTAGAAACAAACATTAAAAGGAAGGATGATAACTCACTCGGATCTCCGGGCCTCCAAGATGAAAATTTCCACTAATGAGTTAGGAAATGAATCTCAATGTTGGGTCAGGTAGATCCGAAATAACTTGTGCCCTTCCTCCTTTCTCGCAGTTTAATTTCTTGGTGCTAGCTCTTCTATCTTTGCAGTGGCACTTAAATTGAAGGTAGTGTCTTCACCTCTATTTTACAGGCCCATTACCCTATGGATAAAATTTCTTGTGAGTTTTATCCTTCTACCCACAAAGTAGAAAATTCTTCATGCACTCATGACATCAACCATCTGAGCAATGGTACGGGTTTAGTAAAAAAATAGCTCCCAAATTTGTAAAACCCTAGTTTTCTATAACTCCCTCTTCAATAAATAATATACTCCTAGGGTTTCCTTGTTTGTCCAACCTTGGTAGCTCCTTGTAAAGTGTCCTGTACGTACCCAAAATTGTAGGGTAGTACACCTCTGGAACAATGTTACACGTGCCCCAATGATGATCACAGGTCTCCTCACAAGGTGTTTAGAATCTGGAAAAGCTCTCCAAGCATGTGTTAACATCCTTGGACATGCCATGCTTAGCCCCTACGTGATTAATGTTTTCTCTTCTCCTCTCCTTTTCTTTGTGTTTTGGTCTTCAGTGGCAGCCCTGCCTGGGCGGTGGTCCTGTAACCGCCACCCTACTCAGGGCGGTGGTCCTCCAGGAGCATTTTCCAGAATGCTCTTTTTAATGCAAATCGTGTAAATTTTCAATGTTTACCATTTTTTTCACCGCCTTTGCTTGTATTTATGATTCTGGTTCCTTGGAATAGTGTTTTGGCATTGTTTATGGTTTAAGAGATCAATTTGGTTTTCACCTTTGGGTAAATGGGATTCTATAAATAGCTGGCTTGTGCTCAAGCAAATGGACCCTAAAATTTTCCTCTAAATTTCTCATTTCAATAGCTTATCCTTTCAATTTTTCTTAGGATTCATAGTTTCATTTGTTGTATGCTTGGTTAGTGTTATTTAGCTATTAGAAAGCCACATATTCTCCTTGTGCAAGTGCTGTTATTATTTCATCCAATCAATTGGAGTAGGATAGTTTGATTTTCAGTAGGAAGCCATTAAAGTTACAGGTTCTCTTCATCAAATAAGATAGTTCCAGGTTCTGGATGTTTTATGTTGCATGAATCGTAATAAATCCCACTAGGAATTACATAAGCCAAGCTCTATTCTCTTGCGCTATCCCTCTCCTACTCGCATTGTATTCAGTCTGCATCCTAAGCTGCCATTGTTCTAATATCTACATTTTTTTATGCTAGCATTACACACTTTTTTGGATCCACGTGAGCACGAAGGAATGAGGAGATCACACTGAGGGGACAAGGCCACACACCATCAGATTCACCACTGTTCTGCAAAATCCAGGTTCAAGTTTTCAAAGTTCTAGTTGAAGCATTTCAAATAGAGTAGCCAATCATTTCATTTTAGTTAATTTTACTTTCGATATTGCCAGGGAAGCTATGGGGATTGATATTTTCTGAGAAACTATGATTCACTCCTCACTTCTGAGGTAGGATCGAGAGTCTTTCAAATAGATTAGATCAGTTATCTATTTATTTAGAATAGATCTACAAACTACATAGACAAGTAGCTATACTCAGCTGCTTTGTCTGTTTTAATTGTGTTATTAGTTTAGTTTTCAATTTCCATATGTATTAGATAATTTCTATTTTAAATTCTATTCAGTAGCTTATCAATAAAATTAGATTTAGGAATATACATAGATATATCTTGCGTAGTTAATTTATTCTGTCTTTAGTTATATTTATATCATTTCCTTCTTGCATGACAATCACGGGACCTAGAGAGCCCAAAGAATACATATTCGATCCAATAATGCCTCAACCTAATTTTATTATGGCAATAATTGATATTGATCAGAACCTTAGAATCCAAGTCTTCCAAACAACAACATACTTACAAAAAATTAGCTCACAGTTAAGAGGATTAAACATAGAAGATGACAAAGCATATACGTTTTGGTCAAACCGGTCAGAATACAGGTTAACCTAGATAAATATCCACATGACTTTAGAAGGGCTTGAAAGAGAGCAAATGTTCGTTTGTGATCCTTTGGTCCCACAGCCATACGCGGGAGACACTCTCATGGACATAGATACTAGTTTAAGAATTTAGGTTGCAAGAACGCCTGTAAGATACTCTGAAAATATTGCACAACTGTTAAGTTTGAACATAGAGGCCGAAAAGGCATACGACTATTGGATACTAGGGATTAGGGACTAATTCCGCACATGACTATAGCAAGTCCACAACAACCATGAATCTATGGTTGTGATTCACAAATCCCACAACCTAGCGAGTCCACAGGTCAATTCGATGTTGATGTTGGCTTACGCACATTAGTATTCAAATCCACTCCACTTCTACCTATCATCATAACATAGTTATCCTTAATAGACATTGCAGCTAATGAATCTAAGGATTTTTGGACTAGACTAGAGAATCAACCAAAGAGTCCGCTATACCCATCATCCATTTTCATGACCCTGTCTGGAGACATACACGAAACAATCCCAGGTCACTTTCCACGTATCCCACAACCCATAGATCAAATCATGCTAGAGCTCAATATTGATTGTAGCCTTCGAGCAGTCATCCTCGCCGATCGATCTATCACACCATTTTAGGTTAGGAGGGCCTTCTTTGCCTTAGATTCCTAGATTCCACTAGTGCGCATCGAAGACATGAGATTACCTAACTAGTTTGTCTGCATCCCACGTGTATTCCATCCCCACCGGCTGTCTCGAAACTACCTCGAGAGGTTAGGTGCGAGGAAGAGTTACTTGTATATTCCCATGCTCACTTGTCACTTTTCCATCTTACATTGCCACATATCAATGGGCTATGACTTACATATTCCATGATATCATGCATCGCATATTGGAAGATTACATGGATGAACTCTTGGCCAAATCTAAATGTCACTCTGATCACCTTGCCGTCCTTAAAATCATCTTTGATCACCTCATTAAATATTGCATCTGCCTTCAGCCTAAGAAGTGCTTCTTTGCGGTTCTTTCAGGAAAGCTCCTGGGATTTATCGTTTCCTTCCATGGTATAGAAGTCGACCTTGCTAAAGTCAAGGCCATTCTCAAAATTCCTCCACCTACTAACCTTCGAAAACTCTGTAGTCTGAAAGGTAAATTGTAGTCCATTCGCCGTTTAATTTCACAATTATCTGATCGGTGTCAACCATTTCATCATCTACTCAAGAAGGATGTCTACTTTAAATGGGATGATGACTGTCACAAAGATTTTGAGGCCTTAAAACCAATACCTTCTCCAGCCACCCCATACTTATCCCACCTAAAGACGATCAACCTTTTTATCTATACATTTCCACTACCAATCACTCCTTGCGAGCCATGCTCACTCATCGTGATGATACAACATAGTGAGTAGGTGGTTTATTACATTATTCCGTACTCTTTTGGACTACGAAACCTAATACACCCATCCCAAAAAACTTTTCTTAGCCTTAGTTTTTGTTTCCACCAAACTCCGTCATTACCTACTCAACCAAAAAACCTATGTTGTGACCAACACTGACCCCTTACACTTCATGTACGCCAAACCTTATCAAAATCAGTGTGCCGCATAAGATGGCTTATGATTTTAACTAATATTGACCTCAAATTTATTCATCAAAAGTCCATCAAGGGCCAATCAATCATTGACCAATTGTTTGATGCACCTATTTCCGGGGATCAACCCTCTAATTTTAACTTTCTAGATGAGTCGATTGCTACCCTTTCCCTGGATGAACCTCCTTATCAAATGACACTCTTTTTTGACGGTTCCAAGTGTTAGCATGTGGGGGTGGGGCTGGTATTATCCTCATTCCTCTTGATGGATAACCCATGCCTTTGTCTTTCAAACTAGATTTTGAATGCACCAATAATATTGCTAAATACGAAGCACTCGTACTAGGTCTCCAAGCTACCTATTCCCTAGATGTCAAATCAAATCAACATCTTTGGTGATTCTCAATTGGTCGTAAAACCAAGTCAATGGTATGTACTAATTTCATAATGAGATACTTCAAAAGTATAAACATCATGTAGACATATTTTTGACCACCTTTGATCATTACACCCTTCAAACCATCCCACGTTCAAACCCAACAAATTTGTAGATACCATGGCCTTGCTTAGCTTCCGCAAATACCCGCTTCACCCACCGATTCTAAAATCTTTGTCACTGTAAAATGACTCCAATCACCTTCTTATTTACCTCACGATTTTTACTTCAATCAGAACCACTACCCCTGACTTGACTGACCTTTGGTATAAACAATACTCCGACTATCTTTCTCTCTCCATATTACCTCCTGATCTCACCCATAACAGACAATACGCCTTCCTTAAAAAGGTCTCTCATTACGTTATCCTAGGGGGACTCCTCTATAAAAATGGCTTTGATGGTATTCTCTTACGATGCCTCACAAGTTCTGAAATTCCTTATACCATTAAGGAGGTTCATGATGGCATATGTGGAGGTCACTTTAGTGGCCTTGCTGTTGCTAAGCAGTATTCTTCACCTAGGCTATTACTAGCCAAACCCTTAACCATGATTGTTGTGACTACGTCAAACATTGTGTAAAATTCCAACAAAAATTCCAATCTTCATCATACACCCAGTAATGCCTTATAGGTCACTCGCGACCTTTGGTCCTTCTCTCAATGGGGTTTGGATCTTGTTAGAGAAATCAATCCTCATTCTTCCCAACGCCATCAATGGATCATTACTGCTACCGAATACTACACAAAATGGGTGGAATCCATACCACTCATCTCCACAAAAGTCGAGAAAATATGTGAGTTCATTAATCACCACATCATTTGTTGCTTTGGTGTTCCTCATCGCCTCATCACTAACAATGGAAAACAATTCAAAAAGAAAACATTGCAAAGACTTTGCAACGCCTTTGGCATTCAACTTAGTTTCTCATCACCTTATTACCCACAAACCAATGGCCAAGCCAAATCCACTAACAAAACCCTCAACAAAATTCTCATGAAAATGGTTGAAAATACTGGGAAGGATTGGCATATGCACATTCCTTTTTCCCTATGGACATACCCGCACTAGTATTCACACTTCCACTGCAGCCACACCCTTTTTCTCTGGTCTATAGTACAGAGGTTGTTCTGCCTCTCGAAGTCCAGATCCCCTCACTCCAATATTTCTCTCCATGACATGCTCACTGACTGATGACTTTTCGTCAAGACCGTTTAGCACAAGCTAGAGTTATTAGATGGAACATCTTCTTAACTGCCTCTTGGATCACCTTCAAGTTTACCAAAAATGTATCAAACGTGCCTATGAAAAATGTGTTCATGAATGAACCTTCCAAGTTGGTGACCTTGTCTTGAAATAAAATAAACACGTAACCAAAGCAGGAAAAAGTAAACGGGGAAAATTTTCTCCTAATTGGCTTGGACCATACATCGTGACTCGTACCTATGGATCAGGAGATTATCATTTATCTTCACTCAATGGTAAACTCGAACCTAATCCCCTTAACACCTTGCATCTTCAGCCATTCTATTGTTGACTCATCATCCTACCTCACCCTTTGTCTCTTCGCATGCTCATCCCTTGAGTGCCATTCACTCCATACACCTCCCTAACAATTAAACATGAATCATGTGAGTACCCATCCCTTGTTATCTTCTCTTAAATATGTGTACCATGGCACTTCACATAGCATGATTCTCATGGATACTTTTCATCTACCTTTAGATGAGATCCCATGGTCATTTCACCTTTCCCTTTGAACAAGAGTCCTATCTTTCACCTTGGTCTTGTCCATGACTGACCTCACAATGGGACCAAACTCCTTGAGTCAAACTTCTAATAAAAAAGATGACTCCCTCAAAAGGACATCTTCCTCTTGACCAATTGTTGCTATAAATAGACTACTCCCATGAAGGACAAGCTATGTAAAGCTCTCCCAAAAAAAATGAGAAAACCAAAGCTTCCTGCATCGATCAGCTTCACGAAGACCTCAAGGAGTTTTAATATTTCCCATAGATTCCCACATCAGTCTATCTCAACTATAAGTCAAAACACTCAACCTTTTTGTCATGGACTTGCCCATTGTGACCTCGGATCTCTTACCTGAAGTGCATGCTACCTCATACCATATAAAAATTACCTACTCTTCACCCTGTGAACCATGCCCACTCTCATTTCCTACTGCCTCAAGGGACTTCTTGGAACTTAGACAGTTGGTGATCATGTGACTACTTTTCACCGTAGAATAGTCCATCATGTAATGTCTTTAGGGTCTTATGTTCATCACCTCCTCCAAGGTATGATCTACTTGGTATGATCCTACCCAATCAGGTGGCTTTATTACCCCCTTTTATCTTTTAACCATCTTTGTTTATGTTTTCTTACCTTATACAGGACTTGGTCCTCGACACTTCCTTTTGGGGTAATATACTTCTTTCGCTACAATCTCCCCCACCTATATCATTTTTCCTATAATCCACCCAGACCTAACAACATGCCCAAACCCCTACCAAATCATTTACACACCTCCTCATTTTCTTCCCTAGCTTACGGGAGAACTACATTGGCCTGAGGTCCCTTTTTCACTCAATACTATGTAGGCAACACTCTGAGGGCATGGGGCCCTTGGAGGTTAGCTCGGCCATCCTCTACCCTAAACAATTCATCTTCCATGTTCCCCACCATTTACACCATATCTCACTTAGTCTCCCTTTTATATACAACATTGGAAATTAAGCCACATACATAACAAGTTGCTTCATATTTTATACATTTATTACACCTACCATTTCTCTATCATCACTATGCATAGATTATACTACATCTCACATATGACCCATAGTATCATTTATTGCAAAAAATAATGAATCACAACTTCACCTACTTTCAACACAACCATGCCTATAACCTGACTCAATCCATGCCTAAATCGACCTAACTCAACCATGCCTAAGGACCTAACTCAACCATGCCTAAAAAAACCTCAACCATGCCTAATACAAACCTGACCAACCATGACTCAACCATGCCTAAACTGACCTGACTCAACCATGCCTATAACCTGACTCAATCCATGCCTAGCCAAACCTAACTCAACCATGCCTAACCAACCTGACTCAATCCATGCCTAAACTGACCTAACTCCATCATGCCTAACTCACCTAATTTCCATCCATATCAAAACAACAAACCCATATCTCATCTAACACAAGCCATAAACCAATATCTCATAAACACATCAACACATCACAAAATACCATGTATCTCATCATATAAATCAATAAATGTGTATCTCAATATACATGCCTATCTCATCATGTCCATCATCTCAAAATTTCGGCACACAAGCTGATATATAATACAAAATGTCATCGCACACAGGCTAGGTCTCAGTCTCATATACAAAAAAATAATGAATCAATACAAAATCTCTTCTGGCACGTAGGCCGGTATATGCTCAAAATATACAAATCACTCATACATCCTCACTGTCTTTGGCACGCAGGCCGGTATATGTATAAAAAAATAACTAGTATACATCAAAAACTAGGTGACTGCATATCAGGCATCTCGCTGGATGTCCTCCATCTCTGTGTCACCTGTACCCTTAGCCTCCTGTGTCCCTGCTGGCACCTCACCTAGAGCTGGTCACCATGTGTTGGTGGCCTCTCCCTGATTGGGCCTCAGAGATTGCTGACCTCCTGTGCTCTCCATAATATGTGTGTAGGATCTCATCCTCTCACTAGACACCTTGATGTGCCCTGTACTCAAGAGCATAGGATATGAAATCTATCCCAGCCACCATAAGCTAGTCCTGATAATATCTCACCTCACCTAGGGCATCCCATAACCTAGATACAAGCATGGTCTGTGGTGGTCCCATAGGTCTCGGCCCCTATACCTGCCCTACAGCAACCTTCCCTACACCCTACCTATGAACTGGGACCTGCTCCTGATGCCTGTGGTGGTGCCCCCCTACCCCTGTGCCTGTATCTGGGCCTGTAAGGCCCCAATATATGTTTGGGCTATGGCCTAACTGGCCCTGTAAACATGCCACCTAAGCCTATAAGGCTGCCACCTAACCATCCCTCTTACCATCTCCATCTCCTCCATCCACCATCTAGGCCTACAGATTGGCCACTTGTACATGTATCTCTACTACCTCTACCTCCAAACCCTCCAGTTGTGTCTGTAGTATACCCAACTGGGTAATCAGTGTAGCTACCTACCCCTGTAGGGCGTCTCTCTGCACTGTAATGGTAGCTAGGTTTGGCTACCCTAGTTTGGGTGGTATGGCTCGTAACTGAGCCACCCACCACTACCTGTACCTATCTATACATCCAGCATCATCTATCCACCGATCCACTGGCTGCTCCTCCTCCCCCTATGGGCACTGTAGGCTATGGTAGAGGTAAGGGCCTCTCCACATCATCTCTTCTGATACTATGGGAAGGGCGGAGGAATGTCCTGTAAGATCCCGAACTACCGTCAGACTCTTGTCTACCAGGGATCATCTCATCCTCCCAAGCATGGTGACCTTATATCCACCTCTCTAGCTGGAGCTTAGCTAGCTCCTCATGTATATGCCTATATGAGGGGAATCCCACATATGGCCTCCATATAATGTCCACTCTAGACAATCCCTCCAGTAACTACCTCCAAAAATGGGCCACATCATGTGTCAGCCTATCCTGATCTCCACTCTCCTATCACTAACACCCATCTCCTATATCCCACCCACACAAATCTAGGTGGGAATGCATCTTCTTGAGGCATCCCTATAGGTCACACACACACTATGTGCTCATATGCCTAGCAGTGTAGTATAAATGTACAGCACAAGCTAAACCTACGCAACCACCCATATGCCCACAACTCTCTGTATAGCTGCACTAAGAATGTTGGTGCCCAGGAAAAGCATGTCTCATGCACCATCATATCATGGAGTACCCCATTCAGTGATCAGGGAAAGTGTCCACCCTCTGCATCTGGTAGTGCATAGCAGCACACTACCTCCATCAACAGAACCACTAGCCTCGTCTCATCTGGATGGGCTAGGTACATCTCTCCATAGCTCAAACTAGTGCTATGGAATCTCAGATCAACTGCTCCCTCACCAAAAATAGTCCCAATCAACTCCTTTGAGGCCTTCGGAAGGAGATAGAGTACACCTGGGCACCCAATATGGGTAACTGTAAAATCTCGGAACATGTCCTCCAGGGTGATAGTCATCTCACCCGTCGGCAGGTGGAACGTGTTGGTTGCGGGATCCCATCTATCGATGAGCATGACCATCAAGCTGTGGATGCCGAACAACATGTCTGTAGTGACAAACCCCACTCAAACCCACTACCTCCACATGTTGTAGCTCCAACAAGGTCACTGCACTGTGCACTATCACCAGTAGTAGTGGAACCCTGTCTCGCATATGTAACTGTGCTCTCCCCTGCATCCAATATAAACACAACATTAATTTACCATTACCATGACCATATTCACCAATTATCATTACCCTCCACCCTATTTTCACCCTACCCATCTCAACTACCTAGCCCACATCATTTTTACACCCTTGTGCCTAAAAGCCTGACCAGTACCAAGTTCATCCTAACCGACTCCGGTCACCCTTAAACTGCATTGGTCACCATATTTGGTGACCGATACTGGTTCACCCTTACCAACCATAGCTACCCCTTAACCGGCATCGGTCACCTATTTGGTGACCAATACCGGTTCCACCCAACTTACACCGGCCACACTTGACCGATGCCGGTCACTATCGTGAAAAAACCCGTGACTTTCCAAAACCCCCCTTTTCTAAAAACCTTCCTCCTACCCCTTTTACCCACCTACAATGACCTAAACTACCCCTAGACCTCTACCCACCCCACCTATACAATTTACTACCCTCCCCCTTCCTCTTTTTACCCGCTATTCCCCCCATACCCAAATTTAATTTTTACCCACCCACAAAAACCAAAAAACAACAACCTACAAATAACAATAATCTACTCCTCTACTCTATCAAATCAACAATGTAGAGTAGGGTGCTTACCTTGTCGAGTTGCCACCATCTTGGTGGCACGTCTGGCCACTATACTGGTGGCCCGCTCCAATCCCTCTCCGGCCTCTGCCATCACCGAATAGCTACTCGTAACCTCCAACCAATCAAATCTCTCGCCCTGATCCCATGGACCCACTGCTCACCAACCAAACCCTCATCTAATCACACTGCCAGCTCACTGTCTCGTTTCCTCACACTTTTCTCTCTTTTCTCTCTTTTTTTGTCATTTTCTCACTTCGCAAATAACAAATGAATAAAAAAACACGTGGATTTTTTGTTTTTATAACCAACCCGACCTAACCGACGTCAGTTACCATTGACCGGCATCGAGGTCGCATGCCCTACCTTACCATCGTTGGTTGCCCTATACCGTCATCGGTTATCCTTGACCGGCATCGGTCACCCTCACCTGCACATTGCCTTCCCTTTTTCCCTTTTACCCCACCCTTCACCCTGATCCTTTCCCCAACCCCACCTTTACCCAACCCATTTACCTTACCTTTCCTGACCTCATCATTTACTACCTCCCTTTGTCCTCCTTTGGGGACTCCTTATTTTACCCCTACCTTGGCCTTACCCATGCTGTGACCTCGATATTTGGACCTAGACCATCGCTAGTGACCTTTGACCTCATGTGTTCGCTATACCTTATGGCATTATTACCTGTGTTGTTGACCTAATGACCTTACCTAGCCTATTGCCATGACCATTTATCCTAACCCTACCTTTGGTGTACCGGAACATACCTAAACATTCCTGCACCTAACCTACATTGTGTTTCCTGACCATATCCTATACCTTGGATACTAGAATCACTTCAACCTTGTTTGGATAAACCTATCGACCTTAGACGATGTAGAGTTTGTCTTGCTCTTCAACCTGGTAGCGTGCTGCAGTTTATACATGTGTGTGCATTTGACTGTTGCCTACCTTTGACCCCAACCCATTACCTAGAATGGCCCAAGTAGACCTTTTTGCCCATTTTTCCATTATGCCCACCTGCCTTTTCCTCACATTCACCTTTTTATCAAACCACTCACCGATTCTGCCTTCGGCCTCATCAGTTCCTGGTTTGAGGGGGATCACCTTCACCCAAACATGGGGCAACCACATCTTATTTTTGTTAGCATCACTTACCAATACAAGCTACACAACAAAAAGGGGGCAAAATGTAGACACTAAAATTAGGTCACACTCCCCTTTGGTCCCTCGATGAATAAGCACCCTTCATCACATTCACCTAGCCATGGCCCCCTTCACCCCACTAATATTAATTTAATTAATTTAATTAAATTAATGCATTATCCTCACTATATTTATTATTTAAATATCTTATTTTAAATAATATCCACACATACAGTTCACTTAGACACCTCACCAAGCCAACTCAACCTAAGACCTATTCTTAGTAAGTTGTCATAACTAACTAAGACTTACCCAAACCCTAAAAATCAATGCCTACATTCCCTCTAACCACATTCCCGCATGCTCACAAGAAGCTCCCAGTCTAATCCATGGGTTAATGACATGAGATCTGAGGAAATCAAGAGGATATACCTAGTTTAGTAAACCTAGGAAATCCCGCCTTGACCAACGCTGGTTACCCCTAACCGTTGCCGATTAAGCTAGAACCACCGTCGGTTACCCTTTTAACCCCAAAACAACCTTATTCTCAAGATTGGAAGTTGGAAGGAAAGAAGTAGAAGGTTGGTGAGAATTAACACATCTCAGAGAGATAACACATCTTCAGAGAGTGAATTCCAGTGAGAATCCGCATGCAAGGAAGGAGATCAAACATCTTTTCCTGCAGAACCATCCCAACCATGATCTGATCTAACCAAGCAAAGAGGAATGTACATGTAGTCCATGCAGAAGCTTTCCTTCAGTTGGTGATCACTTGCAACCTTCAAACCTCTCATCAGCACCTCCATCCCTCACTCATAGGCATTCAGGACTAGAATCCAAGTAAGTATAACGTCATACTTTTCTGGTTTATTTCATTTCATCATCATTTTATCATCTATTGTTTACCTAGCCACCTATTGACCTTCTCCAACATTTCCACCTCCATATACCCATTAAAACCTTTCCAAATCCTACCCTAATCACCCAATACCTCATCCCGACTAACCAAAGTCCTTTGTGCAATCACAAAGGAGATCCAAAGCTTGTTCTGTGGCGTTTCCAAATTTCCACAGTAACTAGCACTGATTACACCTGACCATCGTCGGTTACCCTTAACCGACATCAGTCTCTGTATTTTCCCATATAGCCCAGAACAGGGACCTACCGACCAAATTTCATCTCACCCTCATCCACCTATGATCTACCCGAGACCCCTATCAAACCTGTAGAATCCAGAACCAATAATTTTTCCTTTGGATTCTATTCTAGCTTGGCATGTTAGATTAGATCTATTTTCTTATCGTGTTTTAAGTGAGATACCTAAATCATTTTAAATTACAATAGGATTTACTTTGTTTTACAGCATTAAATTTGTTATAAAATAGTGGACTGGACAGCCATCTATGAAGTATCACACTTCTCAAATCTAGCATACGCTAGGCAGTTCACTACCCATATTTTTTAATTCCTTCTCGTGGTCTTTCTTTACATTACAAGTAGTTCCTCCTAGCCAAAAAGAAGTTCTCACAATCAGCTGTGGATTCAGAAGTCATATGTGCGCAATAACCCATCAACCAACATTTGAATAGGTATTCCTCCTATGCACGTTACCCTATTTGTTTCGTCAACACTTCAAAGAAATGATCTAAGAAATAGGTGAAACAAGTGCAATAGAAGAGACTTTTTATTCTTACTACTGGAGATCAAAAGGAGACATAAAAATGAGAGAAAAATTTCTACAATATTTTAAAGACAAACATCCAAATATTGATCTATTGGCATCCTGTAGTGAATCCAATGTAACTGAAAAAGTTGAATTGCATGAATCACACTACCACCAGTTCTCTGTACTATTGGGTGAAGAGAGAAAAGGAAAGGGAAAATTGGGTTCCCACATAGGGGGAAGAAAGCTAAACAAAAAAAGGAATAGGTGGCGGAAGAAGTTCTTCCCATTAAGGCTCAAACAATATTAGACAACTACTTAGAAGAATTTACTTGTCAATGTGCATACCTTTTCTAGCTTTCGTCAACTCTAGCAGTTACTCTTGCCACAAATCCTTTCAATGAAAACTTTGTTATCACTAATTTTTACAATTTGTCTCGAGATATTTCTTCTGAAGTAATAATGGAGCTATTAACAGTTATTGGAACCAATGTGCTGGATTGTATTAATATTGTTCTCATACCAATTGAATGTTAAAAAATGTTGATAGAAACAGTAAAAAAATACATGGGAAAAGTTAAAGACAATGAAGAATCGATTCTGGATGGATGCTACAGACTCTATGATAGCAACGGGAAATTTAAAAGTTTGTGTATTAAGTACATAATAACTAGATTGCATAATTGCAACGATAGCAATGATGAAAGAGAAGAAGTAACTAGGGTTTGGGTGGAAAAACTGACATAAAAATTGATAACTGCAAGTGAAATTGGGCTAAAAGGAAACAAACATCCTTTTTCTTATGAGTGATCATATGAGTTCTGGGCTGATATGTTCACTTGATGTTGTTTCTAGAATTCTTTAGTATTAGTGCTTTACAGTGGCAATGTCACACTGCATGCATTAGTTGAATCTAATCTATCAATTGTTTTTATTATTGAGACACATAGTTAGGAAATGTTTTTAAAACATTACTATTCTCATATGAAGAAAGGTTCATACCGGAATACAACTCAAACTTGTGATTATGTTTAATGTCTTTCAATTGAAAAAATATACTTACACATTTCTTATTTACGTAAAAAACCAAATAATAATAGGATCTTATGTACAAACCTCCCAACTTGACGCTACACAACCAACTCCACATGGTGATTGACCTTCAATCATTTTATAAATATTTTTAATGAGCTCTATTTTCAATTACCATTGTTTTCATTTTTAAAAATACTTTATGCTCACCAGCTCTGACGACAAATGAGGAGAACTCAGCCACATCATGCATGAATATATAATCAAATCCTGGTATGTTATTCATGTGCATTTATAAATAATAACCACCACTAAGACCCACAAATTTATAAAAAAATTAATGGTTTATGCAAATGACCAACAACTGGAGAAAGTAGCAATGTAGTGCGCAATGGTAACTAGCACGAATATGTAGATAGAACCAGGTATGTTAGCCAAGCGTATTTTTAAACATAACCATTTATAAGACTCACAAAGTTATATAAAATGATATCAGATAATTCTAGAAGTGAAACCATTTTAAAAGAAGGAATTACCAAATAACCTATTTCAAAAGTTCACGGTGGCATCTAATGCAACATAGTTTGTAGTTACTAGGTTGTTGGTTGTCTACATAAACCATTAGTATTGAGCTAATGATACAGACATCAGAATCGATGCTTATTCTAGCCAATGATGGCATAGCCTAGCAGTCACTAATCCACATCATACCTCAAAAGTGTTTTCTGCTAATGGGTGGTTCAACAGATATAAACGAACCCTAGTGGTTGTTACAATTCATTTAGAAGACATAGAAAATTTTGATTTGTACTTACCATATTACCACGGAGACCATTATGCTTTTCAATTATGATTTCATTTTCCACATAATGAAATCATTTATGAATTGATTATTGTTGTTTGGAATACATCTTGCATCAAAAAAACTTGGAATACATCTTGCATAAAAAAAACCAGCAGTCATTAAGGTCTATGTAAGCCAAGTTGGAAGCTTAGTCAGTAAGTGGTAGCTACCTAAAGTGATAATATTGAATTTACCATTTTACCACGTAGATCACTATGTTTATTTTCAAATGCACTTTCATTTTCTATAGCAAGAGCTATATTAATAATGAATAGATTGATGTTTGTTTGAAATAGATCTTGCATCAAAGGATCCACCTACAGGTAAAGAAGATTCAATCTAAAATGTAAGTGGTATCCGCAAGCTAAAATGTTGATTTTTTCCATCAGATAGAATTGATATGAGATTGATTATAAAAATATTTACTTCCCTGCAGCTAGCAACAAGAATTACTTTCTTATTTTATAATTCGAGGGCTTGTTGTATGAGAAAAACTAATCTACCTCTAGGGACGTGTCATTTAATTTCCGCAAGGAGACTATCAATGTGAGAGGTGGCTTGAAAGAGTTTATAAATTCATTATCAACAAAATTTGAAATTGGATTCTGGTCAGACAAACTCACTTCTGCTGATTTTGAAAAGCTAACAAAGGACTTCAATAAAAAATTATCAACTAACTTTAATCCAGTACTCACCTGGAAAAAATAACATTGCAATATTGTCCATGAAATTACAATAAAATATCTAGAAAAGGTTTGGAGTAGAAACCGTGTTCCTTATAATTATGAAGACACATTGTGTATTACATTAGGTGAAAAGGGAAACCCTCCAACAAATTTTATGGTTGGGATGACAAGAAAAGGAGAAAAAATCTCAAAAGATATGTGGTTGATGAACGATTTTTACAAAGACTTATCACTAATAGTGTCAAAGGGATCGAATGTGGTAGAGGGCATCAAATATTTGGAGTGAGTAAATGTTAAATAAAAAGTTAGCATTTCAAAATGTTATTGTGATGATACAAGTTAACATTGTAACTAAAATACATTCATATGTTTTAGTGATGGTTCTACGTAACTATTTAAATTACGATTGTAGGTTAGGATAATTTAAATTTTCCCTGATTATAAGTTCAAAGTGTGAGCATGTATAAGTTGCAAATGTGAATTAATAGAAAATATTTGATGTAACAAAACTTTGAGCAGTTTTTATTAATGAAATATGTATTCCTAAATTAATTTTGAGCATGCTTAAATACTAGTTTTTTCTTCAATATTAGAAAAAGTATACCACTTTCCAATGCAATGAAATAACTATAATATAGTATGTAAAGACTCGTCACGCTGAAACATTACATTCTATTTAAATAAAGTCTGCACAAAAAATATTCCTAGTATAACAATACGAAATGAGGAACGCCCTTAGATTTTACCTTCGTCACCACCTACAACCATTTTATTTTTGATATACCAATATCGAAAGGGAGAACACTCTAGCAACGGTGTAGGGAGAACACTCTAGAAAGGGGTGTCATTTCATAAATGTGAACAACTTGATAAAATTCCTTAAAGGAATATGGTCTCTTGGAGTGTGGTGAGGAGAAGATATTGCATCATTACTATTATACTTCTAACCTGTGCAAAATAAAGAGCTTTGCAATGAGATATGGATACAAATGGAGGAATTATGTTTTCTCGTGAACTATTGCCAAGATGCAACAGTGTAAAAACATTTCAAAATAGCAATATGGACATCGGCAATAAATTCAAATGTTGATGACATGATGCCTTCATTCCTTCAAAACATTGGCTTAGAGGTTGCAAGCTTCGAGTTCATATTTATATAGGAAAATTTCGTCGAGACCAAATGCTCTGATTTCAAAGGTTCTAGGAATCCCAAAATATATCTCAAGAATCTTAACTCCATTTAGTCATGGTTTAATGCATCGTAAAATTGTAAAAATACAGTGCTTGTAGATGACTCGTTAGAGAAAAACAAGTTCAATGATGTTGTGAACTACATAATTGTTTAAACATTTAACATAGATTCTAAGTTAGAAGACAACTACTTGTTAGATGTGTTGTGGCCTTTTTAGCAACCATTGAAGGACGTCGAAGATGTTTGGGATTATATTAGATCACAAAAATAATTATAGGGATATTTTTTATTGGATCTTTATTATGTTTTGTATTGTTGATTTGGAATCCCATCTTTGGGAATAGTGTTACATTATAAATTCAAATTATTTTTCAAATGTTTTACTATAATTATACTTTTAGTAAAGGAATTTAAATTTATTTCATAGCTATATTTAAATACTAAAATATATATGGGATAGTTTTACAATTAATTTTATATCTAAATTTAAATATGAAAATATATTTGGTATGATTTTACAATTAATTACGTTCTCCTACACTGTATCGTCGCCCTATGCTAATTTCTTCATAACATCTTTAGAAATTCAATCACACCATAATAAATGAGGTAAATTTGATATCTAACTTTAAATATGAAAATATATTTGGTTTTACAATTAATTACATTCTCCTAAATTGAATCACCACCCTCTTTAAGTTTCTTCATAACATCTTTGGTAATTCTTTGTTTTCCCCAAGGTTCAATGGAACCATAATAATTGAATCTGGAAGTGTCTCACATCTCGTGAATGTCATTAGCATAGTGACCACTTAGCCAATGGCATTTGAAATATTCAAATTTTCATAGTTTAATCTTAAAAACATCTTAAAACTAATAAGAGCATTATTCCAAAGCAATCATTAAGCGTAGCAGCTGCCAGCCCTTATAAAACATAACATGTATCTATTCAATATGGGATAGCGGCTGCCAGGCATTATTTCTCATATAAATGTTGGATTTCCTGAAATCATTAATTTTTTTTCACATATTCACAAATTTAATTCATGACAAGATTATATTGGACTCTGGAAGGAGAATTAACGGATTCCAATATTTTGCTTTTCAGATTCCAATATATGTGATTTTAGAGTATAGTTAATTCCAATATAGGTGATTTTGGATTCGAATATATGTGATTTTGGATTCCAATATATGTGATTTTGGAATCATGTCTAAAAATAATTAACATTGAATTGCATTGGATACATAAACAACACCAAACCGGTGAATTATATACAGATGGAAAGCAGGCTGAAATGAAAAGATGGCCAAGGACCATAAAGGTCACATGTCACTTGGAAGAGGGAGAGTCATGTGAGAAAAATATGCCAACATTCCCCTCTTTAATACATTATTTCTAAACATAACTATGTATACTAAACAATGTATTACATTTTTCTAACATCAAATTTCCAGATAGTGGACACCCCCTTATTCCAAACATAGTAAGAAGTTTATTACACTCTCTATGTAGCCTACTCATCTTTGAGGTGGCATGCCAACATCTGGATTCTTGGTCTTGGTGAAACCTTGATTTTTCCCCACAGGATTACCACAAACCTGGAAGTGACCTAAGCACATCCAACCTTGAGAACACCTTAGTGGTTTCTGGTTTCCCTAGATTACCATGAACCCATATGGTTTTTCAACTGCAGGATCACCACAAACATGGAGGTGACCTACTACCTCAACTGTACATTTAAGTGGTTTATCATATTTCCACAAACCCTTTACATAAGAACCACGTACTATTTTAGTGCTTTTCGCTCCTCACAATGTTCATTCAGGAGGTACCAAATTGGAAAATGCTCTACACTTTATTGAAAAACACATGCACAACACACACCAGAACCACATCATGAACAATAAAATACGAACACAAACATACAAAAAATTGTCACCAAAGTTGTGACCCCGTCGTAGGTGAATGATGAGAGGATGTTAAATTTCTAAGGGGTGTCATTTCAGAAATGTGAACAACTTGATAAAATGCCTTAAAGGAATATGGTCTCTTGAAGCATGGTGAGGAGAAGATATTTCATCATTACTATTATACTTCTAACCCATGCAAAATAAATAGCTTTGCGATGAGATATGGATACAAATGGAGGAATTATGTTTTCTCGTAAACTATTGCCAGGATGCCTAAAGCTGCTGCGGTCTCGTCAACTGCAAAAATCACGAGTTTCATGAAAAAGGTATGGTTTTTCCCTTTTCGCTTGCATTAAATTTCGCTTCATCATTTCAATATTTTTCAAAATTAAATGTTGAATGATAGGTGACAAAATATTTCCTTGACGTAAACTCTCAAAACATCAACATCCAAAAAAAGAGAGAAAACTCTGATTTTGAAAGTTACGTGCATGGAGCACCACACCCAAACGTACCACAAAATGAAACTCTTGCATGACCCCAGGTAACATGTAACACCTTAGGGAACCTTAACTGAGTTTTTTGAAATCATTTAACACTCTTGTAATTCGTATTCCTAAACCCCCTTAACTTATCAGTCACTTATGGTGACATGGTCATCTTAATAAAACACGATCACTTTTGGCTTATGGTTGTTGCTTAGCTTGAGACAAACTAAAAACCACTACCTCCCTACCTCTAGACTGCCAACAATAGGATCGTAACCCACCTTCAATTCACTAAAAATGCATTGGGAAACTAATTTTGCAAGTGGTTTTTGGGGCTCACTGGTCGTCGTGCGACAAGAGCTGCTAACGTAATTACGATATCTGGCCCCAAAGTTCCCCTTGTAACTTGAGCTTTACTCATCGTAATCAACTTATGTTAGACAAAATAAATTCTCTATATATGAGAGAGTAATTAGGAATTTTCAAACTTCATGATCAAACTTAAACCGAGTGTTTCCAATCCTAGTTTGTAGGCACTTTTGATGTTTCGGTTAGCCTGCACCAAAATTACAACTTTAGCTAAACACACCTTCTAAGGGTTCTGTTCACTCCTAACTAACCATAGAGCCTTTTACATATTTTCTCCACACTTTATAGAGAATGAATTGATCAAAATATTGTATGAATGCTTTTTGGGAAATTATGATGTTTCTATCTCTTCCTTGTTCTCTTTCTAGAAGTAACTCTAATATTTTGACTGGTTCTAGAAATGTAAGTGAGTTATAAATGTTCATGGGTTGAAAATGAAATGAAAATTTGATAATGTATGTGGTTATGATATGATGAATAGAAAGGAAAATGAAATCCATACTTTCTCTCTCTTCCCCTTTCTCTCTATAGAGATAATTATGGAAACATTAATTGGGTTTTGAAAATACAAATGGGTCAAAATGTATATGAGTTGAAATGAAATTAAAAGTGGATACAGGATGTTATGGTGATTTGAAAATAAAATGAATCCTCTCTCTCTCTCTCTCTCTGATTGTTTGAAATGACAAACGCGTGGAATTTATGCTTGAGTGTAGGGGATTTCCATACTCAGTCCTAGGACTGACGCAACGTTTGTTGTAGGTACTCCAAACAAGACAAATTTTAAGGATGTGATATGTTGTAATTAATGAGTTGTCATTGTAAAGTTATATTCATCACATGCAATATATGTATAGCCATAAAATAATGATATGTATTGTTGTTCGAAGAATTTTTCTTTGTATATTTTGAAATGGGAATACCAATGTAATTATATTTTATAGTGTCGGATTGGAAGTGAAGTTGTACTCAAGGTTGTACCTATGTTATAAAAATGTTAAACTAATCTTTTTATATAATAATTATTGGTTTATTTCCTTAACACCTAAAATGCTAGGTAGAATATCCTCTCATCAAAACTAACAAAATTAAAAGAACAAATTATAATTCCTATTTTCCTTCCTTCCCCCATTTGAGTCTTTTTCTAGGATATAAAACATTGATTGTGTTAGTAAAATAATCTAACCTCATTAATTATATCATTGTTTCGCATCTAAGACGTCTTATTAAGGACTATTTCCTTGATATTTTATGAGGTGGTGCATATATGTTGTTAAACCTATCATATTGGCATGAGTGAAATGATCATGTTTAGGTGTTGCAAGTATGACCATATCCTGAATAATTTTAACCCTCTTGTGTGTGATTTCCCTTAGTACCCTAGTGGGTGGCCAAAGTCTCGCAAGATAGTTGGTGGTTGTACATTTGATTGATTTATTTTGAGATCTAAATTATGTGAGTGGAGACTATGTGTCGAATTAGTTGTGTATTTACCAAACAATTGAAATAGGTCTTTAGGAGGATCTTGTAATGCTTTAGATTATTTGGGATAATTATCTTTCAATATACACTTATAATTCCATGTCCAAGAGCATTGGAATGAGTTGTCTTGTGAGAGGTCGTATTCCTTGTACTCTTAAATCCCTAAGTGTTACTTAAGTGTTATAGGAATTACATTTGTTCCAAAATGTTGATAATACAAAACCATAGTAACCATGTAAATGTAGTTAAAGTAAAAAGGGTAAATAAGATTAAACTAAGGAATGACTGCTACAAATGTGGTACACCATTGAGCGATGTCAAAACCAACTAAAATGTCAAATGTGATCATAAAATGAATGTGATAAAGTAGATCTCCATGAATAATACAACAACCTAATAAATTTGAGAACCAAATATGATGCATGATCACATACTTTGTATGCATGAATGTGTTTAAACAACGATACTAATGAAATAACAAAATATAGCCTTGAGATTAAGATACCTTTGGTTGTAGCCAATGTCTTGTGAGTTAAGGAAATTGCATACTAGTTGAGCTTGTAAAAGTTAGAAGAACTCTTGGTGCAGATACAAATATATTAAACCTAGGATCACTCAAGAAGTAGAATTTATGGTCGAAACATGAAATTAACCCGATGCTCTTATGAGTAAATCCTTAAGATGATAAAACAGATGTAGTTTGAAATGTGAAAATTTTCCCTCAAATTCAAAGAAAAATATCTATAATGGGAACACATGTGTAATGTACCCTTCCATGTGAAATATGATTGTAAAAATATGAATTCCTAATTAGAGCAACGGATCATGAATCAAGAAAGGTACAATTTAATTAGTTAACCTACATGGTTGTAATAACTTAAATTTGAAAAGAGTGTATTGTCAGTATCAAAAAATGATATGAAATGAACTCGGGATAGGTCTTCTATTGATATAGTAAACTTCCTTTTTGCTCTTGTGAATTTTCCTCCTTGTAACGAGAGTATTTTTCCAAACCAAGTAAACTCGACTCTTTCAAACAAATCCATAAGTCAAATATTAGAAGGCGTATGTGTATATATATGTTCCTAATCACAATCAAGTTATATAAAGTTATTTCCATAAGAGAAACAAGTAAATTATAAAGGAAGTGCTATAGGTGAAATGTTAAACAAAAACATGCAGCCTAGTAAAAAACCGAAGGGTCCCATGTTATGTGTTCTTCAGACAATTACAGTCAACTAAACAAGTTTTGAGAAACAAACCTTTAACATAAGAATTGAATATTAGGAGACTCGTAGTTTTTTAAAATGAATTTATTAAACAAATGAGCTATGGATAACTAATGGAATTGGAGAAAGAAACCAACCATGCATTCTCCGTTAAAGACTAATGCTCTGCAAAATAAAGCAATTGGAGTTTGAAAAATAGGAAATTTTAAACCTTATGCGTTTAATCTTGTTGAAAACTATAAGGTCATACAATGGAAACCTTAATGTAATGAATATGTAAACCATGAAAAGGCCATGTCTTGAAGTGTGCCTATCATGTGTTTCTTAATGTAATTGGGTCATTGTCCTGGTTTACATTGTTTGAGTAAGACATTGGTGCATACTCTATGTTATCCTATTGTATGAGTGGGTTCATGTTTATGCAAGTGTCCTACATGATGTCGAGTTTCTTTTTTTGGATCCCATGTGGTGTTGTGTAGTGTGCAATCAAAGTCAAAAAAAAATTTATTCTGATAATTTTACTATTGTATTTTGGTGTTGACAATGTGGGCATTACAACACTATCCTTATCTCCTTTAAAATAGAAAATTTTATTCACTATCTTAAAGGGGGTAAATGTAAACACCAAAATTGGTACAAAATCACTATTACATCATGCTTTTGGAAAATTGTATACATATGGTTCATTTTCACGATGAAACTAGATCTTAACGGTGTAATTCCTTGTTATTTTACTCTCATGTGTCTTGATTAACATTGAAATTTTAACTTCTTCGACTCTTTCACGTGTTATTGCGTCATGCCATGGAGATATTTAGATTTTGCAATCTACTATTTGATTTTTTGTACAAGAACATATAATTCAGTCCTAACCATCATAAAAATTTATCCCAACCAATACAGTCTCATCTCCTTTTATTTTTGGGTCTCTTTTTCTAATTGGTCCCATTTGTTACTCTTTTTTACTTGTTCACCGTATGTTTAGGGTAAGCCTTGTGTGTCACTAAGATTCAAATTTAAAAATAAAGGACTCATATATATACAAGTTATCTGTAACCATTTATCATATAGCAAGCACCTATCTATCTACCATATATGAGATAGGAAAAGTAAGAATCATTATAACACACAGCATAACACAGCACAAGGGAGCAAAATTATGATTTCTACAACTGCATACGAAATTTTAAGTTGGGGCAAAGCAGTCATCCTTCTATCAATGTGGAAGAGTGAGGGAAAATATAGATCAAGGTTTTAATTGTGTGCACACTCGTACATTGCACTAGGAGAACTACATTAATTCTGAAATGTAGTGTATTCCTCAGTTGATTGAAAATAGGTAACCATCAAGGTCATTTTGAGTCAAACACTTCATATTTTGAATATTTTATCTAAGGTGCGCTTGAGGTTCTTTATAAGAAACAAGAGTTGTTTGTAGTTACACACACAATGTGACAGTACAATGAATATAAAGATATCAAAATGTGACACGTGTAGAAGTAAAGCGACAAAAGAAAATCCATTATCACACCAATCACCAATCCAAAACTATACATATAAGGTCTATAGTGGAGTACTTTCCTTGACACTTGTTTTAAATTCATTGATGACATCGGCACAAGTCAACTCAAATCAACTAAGCCATATCTCAAACCCTAATTACCCTCTTAGTTTTTTTATCAATTTAACATGTTTGCAAAGCCTTAGTTTCCAACATGCAAATGTATTATATGTGATCTTGATTGAATTGTTTTTTGTAACATTATTCATCTCTTTCTAAATTACTTAGTTAATTGTCATTTCATTAATTTAGGGTTGAAATATATAGAGAAGCACCCTCGAGCCAATAGAAATCATCACACTATATTTAGAGCATATATTGAAGCATTTGAAGAAATATGAAGAATGTCTAGTATTTATTGTTTTTTTCTCAATTGTTTTTTTTTTTATCATTGGCAAATAGTTTTTTGAAAGGGACTATACCCTTGTACACCAAGGCTCACAAGCCAGAATTAAAAGTTAAAGCACAAGAGATGGATCAAAATCCAAATAGACCAATTAAGCCTGACTGCAGAGAACTGTCTGCAAAGTAAAAACCAACAACCGACAAAGCAACAACAAAAAAACAACAGATGTACAGCAAACAAACAACAATGGCATAACAACACCATTGGAAGCATTCTACTATCCGGCCAAGAAAAATGAGACCAATGAAACCCAGCCAACCAATAGCAGAGATAAGAATCAACAAGGCGAAGCGTTACCCTTCAGAGTGGTAGATTTTTTCTTTTTGTTGATCGTAACCCACCCTGATGGAGCCTTCGCTGTTGGAGAAGAAGACAAAGGAGGAGTATTTTCCTTAGTCACATTTGTCCCATTTGGAACAGCCACGTTGTTATCCTGAGAGAGATATTTATCATTTTCCATGCTGCCCTCAACAGCTTGTGTATTTTTCATGTTTCTAACAATCTGAGTTTCGGATAAAGGGGTTTTCGTTGACTCTGGTTCAGTTACTGCTTTAGATTCAAGATCCTTTCTATCCACAAAAATCAAGTGCTCTGAGAGTGCGTCTTTCCACCAGTTGCGCTTCTCATGTTGACGTTTTTCCATCCCACAAGCAGTAGAGGTGTTTCCTAATCCAAAACACCTTAATTAGAGCATTAAAAGTGATATTACAGAATTAAAAGTGACGTTTTTTTTCTCAATTGTTAATTAGAGCATTAAAAGTGATATTACATTACGTTGAAATTCCTATTGACTTGTATATTACTTGGTTTGTTGGCTTAAAAAATCTATTTCCATCAATTTTCTTGACAATAATGGAGGTTATAACAAAGGCCTTTCAAAATATCGCCTTTTTATACTGTGTTCTTGCAAGATATTGCTACTCTATTAAGGTTCCAAGAAAGGAGATCAACTTCTAATAGATCCAACCACAATTTAGGAAAAACAAGTTAGGTCTTTGAAGCCCCAAAGTTATCGAAGAGGGTAATCATAATAGGAGAGAACAATAACTATTCTAACTATGGTTCTCTCATATATTTCAAGACACATGCCTAAAAATTTGTGATTGATCAAATAGTTTTGAGAAACCATCTCTTATCAATTATTTCTACTTCAAAAATAATTTTTTTATAGATTTATATCCAATTTTACATCTTATTTTCAATATTTATAAGTAAATATAATACATATATGATATAAGACCATTTTCCCATAAAACAAAATTATTGTCTTGTTAAACTATGCATAAATCACTAGTATACTTATCTTAAAAAACATAAAAAGTATACCCTATCACAAGAGAAATCACCCAACCTAATAAAAACCAAATAATCTCACCTCTACCCACCTCACAAAATTAGTCTACCCTAGCATTCGTAGTGAGGGCTGGTCCACCAAATTATTAAAGCAGCTTTAGGAATAAAGTTAGATTGCTTGGCCTACTAACATCAGCTAAATTGGGTGGAAGCCCTTCTAACCTTTTTTAAAGTATTGCTGAGGTTTTATTTTGGGTAGGGATCTACAAATACAAATAAGAATAATAGCTTCAGAAAACAAGTATCTGGCACTTACCATAATTATGAGAAAACAGGCAAAAAGAATAGCAGGAAAGATTACAAAAGTAACTTTTATGAAGACTATATTAGTTTTAGAAATGTTATTCCAATTTTTAACACATGCTGTTATTTAAAAACTTATCCTCCTCCTCCTTTACCATTGCATTGTAAAGTAGGTATTCATATTGTTATGTTGAAGGGACCCATTGTTATGTATTGAGCATGGTAATGGAGAAAATATGAAAGCCATTAAAATAAAACCCAAACCCCTACAGACCTAGAGAGTCTAATACCATTATAAGTCTAGGCTAGATAATCTCCTGTATCAACACCATTAGTAGTACTATTAGAAAGAGAAACTCCTAGATAAAACTGAGTATGCTGTTGTTTTTTATCCAACATTGGGTTATCCATCATCAGAAAAGGATAGAAATTGTTGTATTGTGTTTATAGTACTTCACTGTAGTATCACGCTTCATCATGCTTTTACAAAGCATAGCCCCACGTTACTGAAAGGGTAGAGAGACACATCCTAATTCCAAAAGCCTTACAAAGAATATTCCCTTTGTCCCACGACCAGAAGTTTCAAATAGTAGTTATGAACTTACGTAAGTGATCTGTGATCTGCATGGTACCCCTCAGAAAGGAAATATTCTGGAGACAAAAATATTGTTAAAATTCTGTTTGGGATTGGGATGTGGTACAATTTATAGTGGAGAATACCTAAGGATATTTGCTTGATGGGCTTCAGCTCAGTATTCCTGGGAATTTGTGAAAGGTCTTATCTGCATTACATAGGCCATGTCCATAGTACAAGTTTGGATCTCGTGACACCCAATCTGTTGCTCATATTCTTTGCTTTTCTTTAATGTGCATTGGTCAGGATTGATTCAGAAGAATTTGTCTCTAAGTCTGTCTCCACAGTCAGTTTCCCAGACTCGGTGTTCTTGTTCTAAGTCTTGGCAATACCAGGCTTTACAGCAGCAAAAATGAGAGTAAGTTGAGAGAGTATGAATCCCCATAAATGATATTCAAAGCTTTTTTATGTTTTATGCATACCCATGTTATTGACTCACACGGTGCTCATTTCAATGTTGTTTATTGACTTAAATAAGATAGAAATATGATGAAGCAGCTATCAGTTCTTAACCTCCATTGCAGGTCAGGAATAATGCCATCCATCTATATAATCTTTTGCATTTGTCTATAGTCAAATCAGTTTTGAATAGTTTACTATCGTTAAGACTTCTGGAAATCCTTCGACCCATCATCATGTTTGTGTAACTTCTGATGATGGGTCCAAGGTTTTGACTAAAAAATTAGAGATACTTGTTTCAATTTCTAGCACAGGTATGTCAGAAGCCTTTTTTGATTTAATTTGATGGATGTAGAAGTTTATATGATTCTACAGAATCATTTTATGTTGTTGATTTGAAAAATACATATAAGTAGTCAATTGAAAATTTTTATACCTACCATGATCATATAATAATAGTCATTATATCTGTATAATTTTGTATAGTTCGATTTGGTGGGTTATTGTGATTTTTATCCTCTTTTGAGGAAAAAGTTCAGTATTGGTATGGAGCATTATGTAGCTGGTAGTATTAGATTTGAGAAGCTAGCATGGCCATGCTATTATAGAGTATGTTCTGTCTGTGATGGAGTGCTGTTTATTGAATACATAAGTGTCATGATAAAAAAGCAATGCTCAAGGCAATCTGAAAATTTACTGGGCTGCATGCTTAAATCCTGGTATGTACCTATTTCTAAAGCATTGATTAGATTATAGAGCGAGTACTCTATTTTTCTTGGCATTTCTTTTGCAGATCTTCAATTGGGTTCACAGGAAGTTTCGTCCAAACCAGCATGATTATGACTATGGTGTCAAGGATCCTTCTGACGGTAAGCATCCACATAAAATCCTAAGATACTGACCTTGGTTTTTATTTCTAATAGAATCCAATGATCTGGTCAGGCCCTGAATTTCATTAACTTAGTGTATATTTAATTGGGTGGTTTTATTTACCTTCTCGATTTCCAGTCTCTAGTATTATGTGAAATAAGGCTTCTTTTTTAACAGCCAATTCCCATGGGCCACCTTCAGAAAGCTGTCTTGATGAAAGAGCCAAAAGGGTCAGAATATCACAGGAGGTTAAAGTGGAAGACTCCAACAGAAGAGACAAGAACTACAGTAATGTGAATGAAGATGCCCAGGCTTTGTTAGGCCCAAGGAGGAGTAAAGTCAGTGAAATGTTCAGCAAGTGGCAGAATGGTTTGCTAACTATAGGGACCTTTGGGATTGACCAAAATGATGAGGGCTATGTCTATGGCTATGAATCTCTGGATGTTGAGGATATTTTCTTAAAGGAGACAGAGGATGAAGAGCTTATAAATTCCATTGAAGTTGAGGTTTTTGAAGGAAAGCTTGAGGAGGTGTTTGGACTTAAGAATGAGAACTACTTCCAAGTGAAAGACTTGAAGTCCCAGAAATGGCAGAACAAAGGATCAATTACAGAACTAAAAGGTTCTGTTAAAGAATACTCTGCCTCAGACATTCACAAGGAAAACTCGGGCCATGACAGTAACACCAACAGCAAAAACAATGGGAACAACATCTATCCCTTGCAGGAGTTCTTTGAGGTTCCACTGTTAGCAGGAACGATGACAAAGAAGGAGCACAGAACTACCTTGGCAGATCTCTTCTCGCGAAGCAAAAATTATACCACCTCTAATATGTTAGATGATGCACCCAAAATAGAATTTGAAACTGAGTTTGTGGAGAAGAAGAAAAATGATTTAAGCTTGGGAAAGTCAGGTCGATCTTTAATAAAGAATGTGCTCAAATGGAAGAAAGGAGGGAATCTGCATCGTCCTAAACAGGTAGACCCTAAGCTGTTTTCCATTAAATCATGTAACTGGGCATCATGGTGATCAGAGTGTGCTTCAAAAGAACCAAGTCAACTTATCAAAAAGTTAATGACAGATATGAAATAAATGAAGTCATTTATGAGTTCTTGAGCCTTCAATGTTTGTTAGATTAGGCTATGACCAAAAAGCTTCAATTGATAATGCTGATTTGAGCAATAACCCTTAGATATTCTTACAAAGAAAACAAACTGTCATAATGATTTTTGTTAGATATTTCTGTTAAGATTATGGCTTCGCTCCATTAAGTTCTTCAACTGCTTGGTTCTTACATTGTATAAACCAGATTCAAACTGTAGCTGGTCTGCAATAGACATTGATAGTAACCAGGAAACTTCAGTATAGAGACGAAGACCCCAATACCCACATTTTCCTGTAACTATGGTTATAATTAATAATTATAACTCTACCCTTTTCATTTACCATGATTTGAATGGCATTTCCCTCCATGTACCATTACTGTCCTGTCGTCTTTCCAGCCAGATAATAATAATTGTTTTTATAGTCCACTATGTTGGGTGGCCTATTTTTGGGTCTGCAGACGGCTTATTTACTTGCAACTTTCACCATGAAATATAACTTTTTTATTGGCCTTTTCCAAAAGCCTTTCCATATATACCATATTCTTTCATCTCTGCCAGATCAAATACCCTACTAATAAAGTTGTACTTCTTGACGTTATATACTGAGATATGCTTTAATGGAAGTTACACAGCACGGAATGGCATCTTTTAAAACCAGTCTTACAAGCAATAACAGGACTTAATTTGGAATAAAACTTAATACCAGCAATCGATATGTGTTTCCATAGATTATTAGATAAGGTTCTTATCCTAATTTTCTGTTGTTATTGTTTGCAGTGGATGAAGAAAATGTTGAACAAGAAGATCTATCCAGAATCAGCAGCAGCTGAATTGCATGCCAGTGAAGTTATTGGACATTTAGATGTGTCAAAAACCTATATAAATGCCTCAAAGATCAACGACATGGACACCGAGAACAGTTGTGAGGATGGGAAAGGCTCTCTAACAAACGGATCACCCTCTGAGCTTGCTTCTCTATTGAGAGATGCATCTAAAGGCAGCCAAGAATGCTGGATAAAAACAGATTCTGAATGTAAGTCTATCTTGATATTACCTTTTACACCTTTCCTATTATGACAACCCAGTATAGATAATTATTTTGTTTCAAAGTTAAAAAATCAGTGTGCTCTACTGTGAAAGTTTTCTAGAATAAATTGCTTAGGTGCTAAGCTCTGGATCACTTTACACAAACCATCATTAAGGATAAGATTAAAGCCAATGATTGGTAGGAGTAAGATAAAATCTGACAACTATTGGCTTCAATCATTATCTTTAATAATGGGTTATGTAGAGAGGCCTTAAATGTTAGATTTAACACTTGCACAATATAACAAGTAGTTATCCCGGTTTAAAACCAATTTTTTTTTATCTTATCTTAAAAAAAATATAACAGGTAGTTATCATAAATTGACACACCCATTCCTGCCTACTAACACGTTTGCAATATGCAGATGTTGTGCTGGAGTTGTGAACATTGGAACTTGGCAGAGAGCCCCTGGTTTCTGAATTTAGATATTTCAGGATGGTCATGAGTCCTGATAGAATATTTGCTGATCAAATAACTCAACTGCTTCTAATGATGGTGTTGTTGCTTAAGGACTAGCCATACCAAAGTATTTATATTACTTTGAGGACTGGTATGTTTAAATAAGTTAGCTTTTATCCAAATTCATGTTTTCTTAATGATACCCATAATTGGTTGTTAAGATGTGGGTATTTTTATATTCCTTTATGAGAAAGTTAATTTGCAAGAGTGATATGTATAAGAAACTCTTGGCAGACAATTAATTATATAAATTGTTCTGGTTTATATATAAATTTATCATTAGGTTTATATTATTTTTTTATAAATTTTAAATTGAGGTTTAATAATTTTAAAAAGAGAATATATTATTAAAGTTAATATACACAATTAACTATAGGATATCACCTATTTAAATAAAAATTAAATGAAATAATTGTTTTGTAAAAGACTAAAAGTTATATATATATATGAGCAAACAAGAACAATGATGTGTCTTTGTTATGCTTCCATTTACATTTCGATCAGAAAATAATAACCAATTAAACACAAATTCTGGTCTATACATAATATTTGTGGTTTAAACTACTACAAAAACTATGATATGTTATGAGAATTATATCTTCTTTGTTTCCATAAAATTAAGTACATGATATTTGCAGTAATAATTTACTTAAATTGTGACATTATTTCAGAGATTAAAGTCTAGAATATTAATCATGTGGGCTTTTAAGTTATTTAGGAGAATAAAAGATTATGAAAAAGGGTATGAATATTTTTTGTTCCATAGAAATTTCAAATCGTCCATATAAAACAAATTCTAGAGGGTTTTATAAATTTGACATGATTTGTTTCTAGTATTGAATGTCTCTTTTTACAATTTACATTAATCATAAAATTAATGATAAATCATATAAATTTTTTTTAAAATTGATACAAAAAAATATTTATATAAGGTTTACCTCAATATCACACAAAATCCAATTTAATACACCTATTTCTAGAAGAGTATTAAATTAAAATCTAATTTTTCTTAATGAAATATTGAGGTTCTCTCTTCCTCTATGTGTATTGAGATAGAATCCTGAAAACAATGTTATTTTCTTTTAAATATAACTAAGGTAAATTTTAGAGAACCGTATAATTTAGGGCTTGTCTTTTTGGAATAAGTCATCTCATAATGGATAATGACATATATCTTTATACGAGTTTAAAGTGGATTTATAATGGTCATTACCCGATTTTATCATTATAATTGATTACATTTTATAATTATAATTAGATAAAAATATTGTTATTTATATAAAAATTGAGTTGAAAAAATCACACTTCTTTTGGTCATATGATTGAGAGAAAGTAAAGCTCCATTAGCAAAAAAAACCAATATAAAGATTTAAAAACATGAAAATACATGAAAACGTCCATTTTTGATGGAACACCTAACCCACTTACCACACCTAAGTTGTTACTCCTTTGGAGTGGGTTAGACCCTATGTGTATCAAGTTACAAACCAAGACTCTATGGTATTGTCAACTTACTGATTAAATATAGCATTAAAAGGTCTCTCCAAGGAGACCTTGTTTAAAGGCTCCACTACACTCTTGGTTGGGTCGATAGGGTCAATGCAACACTTCCCTAATCCGTACCCTTTTGGAAGGCACAAGTAGTAGCCTCTGTGAGGCCATTCAAAGCACATTCAAAGACTTTATAATGGGATCGAAAATTGCCTTAGGAAATATTTCATCTTTTTTCTCCTTCAATATTTTTGTTGAAACCAAAACATTACCATCACTCTTTACATTTGTACTTAATACTATAAAAGGGTTAACACTTTACCCAACTTGATCTCTTTTCTTCCCTTTACCTTCAAACATGGGAGAATTCTTTCTTTTCATGCCCACTAACTAAAATTCCTCTTATTCCTTTTCTTGTAAACTACTTGAGCCATGGGAAATTATGACATAAATAACCATAGAGGCTGCACATTAAGTACTAGAAAGAGAAGTTGCTTTCTCAAATATTTATCTGTCTAGATATTTTAACCATACCCTTATAGGAAGTGGTTTTCTCATGTCTATTTGAACAAAAAAAATTGGCATATGTAAAATTCCTCTTAGTATGAGTTTAGAAGAAATACAAGTCATATGGACCTAAGGTAGTTTTAAATCCTTGAAAGAATGGCTTCTTCCCATATATTTACACTAGGATCTTACACAATCTTACCCTTGTTAGATCCACATTTGGATCCTCTTGTAAAATTCAAATCCACGTCCTTATAGCATTATGAACAATCTAGAACTACCAAGAAACCAAGGTCCATGTTCAAATACATTAGCTTTGTCTTCATCTACTATAAAAAATAGTGAGGGAACCTCTTTTGTTAACTTGTAGATCCACATACCATTTTAATGACCATTTCTCCACAACCCAATCTCGTAGATCAATTTTCACGAGGCTCTTGACCCATAAATTTGTAGTTCAAACTATTTTTCTTCATAACATCCATTTATGGCTCAATCTTATTTTGTTTAGAGGGCATAAACAACTCTTCCTCAGTCATTTGGATACACCTCAATTTCATGTAGAGGCTATCCTTCCTCACATTATTAGTGTTTGGTCTAAAATTCGCAAGAGTCATCGTTTTTAAGATGAATGTTTTGCAAAATAGGGAGAGTGTGTTAAAATGGCTAAATAAAAAATTTCTAAGGAATTATTTGAAATAAAAGGGCTAAGCTGTGTGTGTGTGTGTGTGCGCATGCGTGCGTGCATGTGTGCAGACGCGCGTGCGCGCTGCGCGCGTGTGTGTGTGTGTGTGTGTGTGTGTGTGTGCATGTGTGTGCGTGTACGCGCGTGCGTGCGCATGCATGTGTGTACGTGCACGCACGCGCGCATGCGTGTGTGTGCATGCATGTGTGTGTGTGTGTCTGTGTTCCCGTGCGCGTGTGCATGTGTGCGTGTGTGCACACGTGTGTGAGAGATCTAGTAGTTTATTTATTTTTTTTAAACTTGTCTAAAAATGAAAAAAACTACCATTATTATATTAAAATAATTCAAAACAAAAGATATAGAAATGATAGCCCTAATTATACAAGGACAATGTATCACTCAACACACTTCTAGCACATATCATATAACATAATCAGGGTTATGTTTTAGAATATAAATTTCACAATTTCAGATCATGCTATGAGATGTAGTGAATTGTAACTATCTAGACATATGTAGTAGTTTATTATTTTAAAATATTGTGACAAAATGAAAAAAAACACTACCATATACTTACACTATGTAATATTGAATTTAGGGTTTATTCTATTTAAGATATTACAAATATTATATTAAGATAATTCAAAACAACATATATAGAAATGATACTCCTAAATTATATACAGACAATGTATCACTCAACACACTTCTATCGAGGAATGTATAACATAATTAGGGTTGTGTTTTAGAATATATTTTCCCCACTTTGGGATCATACTATGAGATGTAGTGAATTGTAACTAGCTAGAAATGTTTGCACAATGTCATAAGGTTGTTTGTTAAGTTTGATGAACTTGAATTGAATGCATGAAAAATTCAACCAGTAAAGGAGAGATTCACCAGGTGAATATGTCTCGGTATCAATGAATGTATCGTCCAGGATCTAAATCACCATGTTCCTCTAACACTTACTTTTTACGTGTGTCTTTCGACATGCTTCATATATATTGATCCCTACAATGATTCTTGTGTATCCATATATGTCTTCTTTTTATTCAAGTCATAACTCTCTTCTTATGACCTAAAAATGGTTAGTACAATTTTATTTGGACTAACCTCACCGCACCCCACCGATGCAATGAGTGTATCACTATGTACCAACACTACAAAGAGAGATTGATCCACATATAGTTCTCTAAATCTTACGATGATTTAGGGTTATAAAATTTAAACAAGATGGATCCCTTAATCCAACCCTTCAACACTTGGTTAATTGTTAGTTGGATTAATTCTAATGCATAAACATGTAATCTAGGGAAATAATATAGATGTATGCATATTTGAGTATCTCTATAGTAAGGTGTTTTACAAGAGAGATTTACTTCAATACTTGGCTTAATGTTCATTTTAGAGGGTGTTTACATTGTGGAATCCTTAGATGCCCCTAATAAGTAAGGGTTGATACACTTATCTAGGTAATTGATTTGATTGATTTCTTTCTCAATCAATCATAGGTTGACTACGCATCTTGTGAAATTGAATATATAATTGTTGTAAGTACAAGGGATAGGTTTGTTGCCCAATATTTTCCTGGTCCCATGCCCTCATTTAGGCTTATGATGAAACCATATTTGAGACAACAATTGGTTTGTAGAGAGTATTAAGATTTTTTCTTTATAAGATGTATTGATCCTTGAAGTGTTAATATAAAGAACAAGTTGTTGGAAAGGTTATTCATCGACTAACACCTAAATAAAGATACTAGAATATATTTGAACAGTGCAACATAAACTAGCAGTGTCACAAACTAATTAGCTATTGTACGTGGTAAAGGAAGGTGATTCAACTAACACATTGAATAATCTAAGTGTCTAATAGGCACAATTAATAAAAAAGTGAATAATTTGTGAGTATCTAGGCACGATTAAAAAAAACATCAATTTCTAGATGTAATAAATGTATTTTGTACTTATGCAAGAGTAATATTATTAGATACTATTTTCACCCTATTTAAATAATGTTATGAAAAGTACACAACAATATAGGATGCAAGGGTTTGCTACAGGTGGTTGTTTGATCTAATTAATTCCAATTAACCATGCATAATCATAACAACACATTAATAGTACCGGAAACAATGGGAAAAAATAGATTAATAGCTCAAGTACAAAAGAGGAGATGAAAACTTAGTTATACATGTTATAAAAAAGGATATATAGAAGTGTAGATAGCTGGACGAGGGTGATCAAAGACTATAATTTATTTATTACTGATACTGGAACTAGAAATTAAACTAGTGTAGGACTATACTATTCTTATCGGAAATGATTTATGGTCTTTACTGTTCTAGAAGATATTGAACCCTTTCAGATTTATATTTTATAACATTATGTAACCTTTTCTTATATGAAAATGTGGTTGTATGTCACTTTTTCTCTTACAACCTTAGTACAACATGTAATGAATTGTAAAAAAGTGGATACCCTAGATTCTAGCAATATCCTTCATTATATAATTAAATAAAAAATAAGAAATCATGTGTGTGGTGAGTTGGACTACCCTTGGTGGTCAACCTTTGTCAAACCAATCTAGGTTTTGCACTATACGCCCTCATGTGGTAGTAGACCTCGTGTACTTCTCATAGTTGTAAATGCAAGTATGAGTTGATCTAATCCAACACCATATGGGTCCTCTTGTCTCTTTTGAAATAAATATATCGAGATAACTATATAGTATAGAATGTACCTAGTGTGGTAGTAGTGTGATATAGTGTTCTTCAACTACATGACTAACCCGTTTGTCCTCTACAAACCTTTAACAATTATTGGAGTGGAATTCCTCTTGATAAGACATAGCTTTAGGACCTTTTCATGCTTTAAAATGGAGTAAGCTAGAATATTTGATGTAGTTGAGTGCTTGAGACCTACAGTAGCGGCCTCTATAAATTCTCATGTGCGATTGATTTAGGAAGATATTTGAGAGCTTTGAGTGATTTTGGAGTAATATTTGCAATAATATATTCTAAGAGTGTCAAGTGAGTTACAATTTGATATTGAATTTATTATATATCCTTCCATAGGTGAAATATTGTTATAATGAAAACCCTAGAAAGATGAAACAACACAATATTCAACTTGAATATTGATCCAAATTATGTAAAATTTAACTGACTCAATTAAAAAAATTTATGGATGCTTAATTAAAATATCTCAAATTCACATACTATGTTAAATTTGGCATGTAAAAACTCTAAAATTGAAATGTAATCAACAGATTAAACCCATTCAACCAATTTTGCATTCACTTCCTTCAATTCTCAATTTCACGTAAAACATGTAATTATGTAAAAATTGGTATGAATACATAAAAGCCATATAAAAATTGATTAAAATAAATAAGAAATGAAGGAAATCATAGAAAAATACTCCAAAACTGATAACAGATTTCATCTGTGAGGAACTACGCCTCCAAGTTCATGAATATGACGAACTGGTCCTATTAATGATGCAAAAATAAACAAAAAATCTTCAATCAAATCTCCAAAATGGGAGAAATATAGCCTACAAGTATCTCAGACCACCTTTAGAAAGTCTCCACAAGAAACTCTTGACTTTATAGTGTCGTCTTCCTGTAAAAAATGGTCTCCACATGTATTTTCTCTCTCTAAAAGGAATACTCTATCTCTCTTATACAAGGAAAATTTTCTCCAAAATTAGGAAAATATATATGTGTTATGTATTCAATAACAATCCTACATGAATTTGGCACAACATGCCTAAATATCCATCTATAAGGGCTTTCTCTTGCACTAAGAACCTAAAAACTATACACAATCCTCATAAGAGTCCCCTTGATATCCCACTAAACTCATTTTATAGTGTTTCTGAGCTCATGGATCAACTGTTGGGCCTTAAAAAAATTTATATGTGGCCCAAGTTCAAGCCTCACTCATCTCTGTTGCATTTTCTTTAGGGATCAATATCCCACATTTAGTGGGATACAAACAACAAATCCTTTTTAAGGCTACAAAGGATGGGTTTTTACGTTGCTTCGATCATGTCTATGTGATTAAATAATATGTGGATTTTATTAAGTTAATATAACTAGGAACAATAGTAAATAATAGTAAATAAATGAAATGAATAAATATATAAAGTGACCCAAGAAACTAAACTAATAAAAATGTGAAACCCTAATCGACAAGTAGGTTTGGAAGGAGCTTAGCTGGTTCATGGGCTAATTTGGACTATGTCATAAAGTAAACTGAATATTCTAGAAGCAAGAACGAACATGCAAAGGTCTCTAAAAAGATAGATATGAGTTGTTTGGCTGGACTAGGGTGCCTATGAGAGGATCAGGGTTCCTGTAGGTGCCCTAGTCTGAGTTCTAGGCACCCTGGTTTGTGCAAGAGGTCCAGAAACCAGTTTGTAGGGCTCGATGATGATGTGAAACCATCACTATATGTCATGTGTAACTCTCTGCTCTACATTAGATGTCGCTAATGATCTATGATGAAAGATAGACCTACAAGACCCCAAACCAACCATCAAACCCTAAAAAAGAAAAATGCAAATGAAGGGTTTAGACTGTCCTCAGTGGACACAATGGTGGACTTACTAACTAAGCACTACACTACATCTCAAACCCGATGTAGTTCTATGTGAGTGTTTGTGATCATGCCCTAGGTTTCTCTTGTTCCATTCACACTTTATGAAAGTAGTGAACAATAACTATATGTAGAAAATGTAATAGAATGGTGGATGGAATAGAATAAACTTCCATCTTATGCTTGTGTGGTGCAGATGAACTATCCTTGTGCCTTGTGATGGATCTAGATGGATGCAACCTTAGATGATGATAATAGTGCCTAGTGTTTGGTCCCTCATTATGGTCTCATAACTTTGTATTTATATGGTTCTCTTGTTTTAATTTCGTAATTAACCCTGAAGAGGCTAACCACCAAAAAGATAGAATGTTCAAAAGGCTAGAAAGTGCCCAAAAAGTGGTCAGAAAGTGTAAAAAGGATCAAGGCGCCCCGACGGGGACCAGATCCTATTGGTGCCTAAGTCAAATGCAAAATAACAAAAAATGATGGAAACTAACTGGGAAAGTATGTAGTGAAGGTCGGTACTGATGGAAGATAACAGAATAAAATGGCCAAAGGAAGTGGATTAATAAGTACTTTCTTTACTCAAAACCATAGGTATAGTAGTATGATAGTGGGACTAAATAATACTCAAAGTGTGTGATTTAGTGTCTACATTTTTTCCCACTTTATGTTGGTCAGCAAAATTCTCGGTAACATAAAGTAGATAGATATGTGTACCTAATGTCCATGTAGAGTGATGTAGAAAATGTCGAAGGGCTAGAAAAAGCGTGGAATGAAAAAAATATGAAGGAACATGGAAATTAAAGATACAAAAGATAAAAAGTGATGAGAGTGAAACTACGGTGGAAACACGTGTGTAGCTGCCGATGTGTGTGATGTACCTGCATGGTTAGTACGGTGTTTGCTATCGTAAAATGTTGTTGTTGATGTTTTCATTGTGGTTGTGGTTGTGGTTGTTGTTGTTTCATACGGTCAGACCTGCAAGGCGACAGTGATCAAGTAGTCAAATACGCATGTATATATGTCAAAAATGCATGTAAAACATACATGTATGGAAAGTATAAAAGGAATATGTGCACTTGATCCATGATGAGAGAAAGGGTGTAGAAAGAGGATATCTTGTCGTGAGTTTTTTTGGCGATCCGATGCCATAAGTTGAAGAAGTGTAGGGAGGAATTCTGCTATATCCTCCAGCATGTAAATGCTTCCCTGAATATGTGTGAAGAGATCTATGTACTTCCTGTTTTTTTGGCAATCTGATGCCATTGGCCAAAGTAATTTAGAGAGGAATTCCACTATATCCTCTAACCTGTAATTGCTCCCTAAAATGCTAAGGACAACTATGTCTTGTAAAAGCCACTGTGTATGGGGTTCATAAACTGGTCTCAACCAACTTGATGTATAATCCACAATGCCAAGGGTGGAAATGGATTGAACTGAACTAGTGTAGAAGCATTTTCTAGTATGTTAGAACCCCAAATGATGCCCCCCTCTTTGGGGGTGCATGCAATGTCACTGATAGGAGAATGCAACCCTAAAAGAGGACCAACCGCATGAACTCTATAACTCTACCCTACATGGGGAAAGGAATGAGCTTGGTAGATACCAAGGCACCCATAAACAAGAGGCTATCCAAAGACAAGTGTTAGTATTAATAAGCATGCATGTATAAGACAATGTGTAATCTACGCAAATAGTATAAAAGATACCAATAAAAGTAGTAATGTAGGAAAACAAGAAGACAAATTAGACCGCCAAAATGGGTTGTAAAGATGGGACACCACTCACGATGTTGCAAGACACTCAAGGCCATAATGGCCACATACAACAAATAATTATACACACTAAACATAGGGCAAGACCTGCATACAAAACAAGCAATAACAGAAAATGTAACGAACAAGTATGGAAGAAAATAATTGTGCAAAATAAATGTTGCACATGAAGCACCCATTAGCATGTTAGAAAGATAACCATTATGTCAAAACCATTTATAAACAAGTAATGAAAAATGTTAAGTATAAAATGAAACAATAACACCTGGAAGAGACAAATGTGGATGCCCCAGTGACCATTGTAGGAAGGGTAGAAGGTGAGCATCTTTGTTGTGTACAAAATATCTGTATCTGCAATCACAACTATAAAAAGGTGTGAACACACATGTGTGTATGGTATAGATAAATGACATACAAGAGATGTATCTATCACATGTAATAATACGACCATATACAAGCAAATGCAAGCAAGAGTAGAAGTAACCATGATATGCAGTATGTTGTGGATGGATGGAATGGAATGCAACATGGAATAAAAGAAGCTGCATGCCCCTCGGGTGAATGGAAATGGATGAAATGAGGTTCATTTTATTTTCCCCTCAGCCATTAAGAATGGACCATAAAGGAGAGTTCGTCATCGGGTAATGGTCAAATAATGTGTATTGTGTCTAACGCGTTGTGATGAATATGTATATGTGTTGTGAAGATATGCGACCTAGAGATGGTGTGTGTGTGTGTGTGTGTGTGTGTGTGTGTGTGTGTGTGTGTGTGTGTGTGTGTGTGTGTGTGTGTGTGTGTGTGTGTGTGTGTGTGTGTGTGTGTGTGTGTGTGTGTGTGTGACCCTTATAGATGTAGTGTATATCACAACAATATGATCAAAAGAGTGATGATGTAGCCTAAAATGTATATCATCATAGGATGAATCAAAGGAGTGGTGATGTATCCTAAAGCGTATACCACTACAAAATGAAGGAATAGGTGACCATTTAGCCTATAATGTATGTCACTAACCTAGAATTTTTTCATGATGATAGGTCAAATGATGAACATGTAAATATGATAAGGTCCATTTAATTTGTAAATCCTCAACAATCGAGTATGGACCAAGGAAGTAATGTGTGTCATAAGGTAGTGAGTGTAGTGCGTAGAAGATGATGTAGTATGTGTGATGAGTAGATGACCATATGATATGTAAGATTTGTAGTGTACAATGTATAAGATATAATGTGAAAAGTGTATGTAGGTGAAAAACTATAAGATGTGCATGATGTAGTATGAGTAGTATGTAATGCTAGATGCATAAACAATAAGAGTATGAAGCTTGTATGATGAAGAGTAATATGATGTATGATGTGTAGATGCGCAATATGGACTAAATGTAGAATGTAGGATGTAAGATGTATGAAACACAATGTGTGAATAGACATAGAGTGTAGTACCTATAGTGCAGTGTGTGGGGTTCATGTGTAGTATGCCCTCAACAGTCAAGTGTGAACCGAAGCACAAGAGTGTTTCATCGGGTAATGACGATGCTAGAACATGGGATGAGTATGCCTTATGAAAGGAAATTGATGTATGACAATGAAAATATGAGAGAATTTTTGATGTGAATATGAGGTGGGGGATGTGTAAATACTATGCCCCCCAATCATGTGAAATGAAGGACACGATCCTATAATGTCATCTAAAATATCATCGCTTTCATGATTATAATTGAATGGATATGCATTAGTGACTTTATATGAAATAGTATCAGGTTGATTGTGTAATGAGCCATTTAGGCGTAAGTTATATATACCCATGGCATATTCCTCATTAGTAAATGGAGGAAGTGGACAACCATGTACATACCAATGATTTATATTTTGTGTATAACCTAGAAAAGAGCTATTACAAATGAAGATGTGTCTAAAAGGCACAGGGAATGAGATATCAGTATAATCAAGATCTAATGTGCCCCAAATATAAGTAAGACAAGATGCTCCTAATGTGAGTGGGGAAGAGCGAGGAGTGTGTGATAGGTAGATCATATGATAAAAGACATGTAAATCATAAGTAACCAATAATAGTGATGAAGCCATAATATAGATGAGGATCATGAGTAGGAGGATAAAGGTCCTCGAAAGCGAAACCAAGTTGAGATAGACCATCATGTGAACATATAGTGACATCGCAAGTAGGATCAAATGGAATATGTTCTTAATATGATCATTCATGAAAAGTGTGCAAGTGAATGGTGGGTGTGCTAATGTAGGTGGTGCATGTGAAGGTGTAGGTGATAGAACAACGTCCATAGAATAAACCGGCCCCTGATAAGGGATCACAGAAGTAGTAGTAGTAAGAGGCATAGAGGAAACTACATCTATCACACAAATGGCACCCTCAAGTAGTGGCAAGTGAGGTGGTTCGTCCATATGTTGAGGATCGTCTTATAGACACCTAAATTCGGTATCTATACCCTTAATCACTTACGTGTGCATACTTATTTAATTCACCCCCCTTATTAAATTAAATGCCCACTTTAATATCTATCACCTTTAATTTGCATTAATTAATAAAGCTTAAATTAATTAATTAATTAATCAATTAGTATCCTATCTTTTCCCCTAATGGATATTATATTTCCCATCCCTACGTTTTTTTACACCCATCTCTCCTTTTAACTCACCTACACCTCATCCCTAAACACCCTCTTCCCACCTAATGCTTTAAAGCACTCAATCCTATCCTTAAAAACACAAAATCACGCCAAAAAAGAAAAAAATATTGTGCATTGGGGAAACTTTCCCTATAGTCGGTGACGACCTATCCTAGTCATCATCGACCCTATAAAACTAAGTTAAATCCTTCCAAAAAGACGAGGAAATCATTAGATGCATGTGAATTTTGGATACCTCTTGTGACTACATATTTTCCTCTCATGCCTTAGCACTCCTCCAATAGTTACAGACCTCCATGATCTCCTTTGGATGCGCTTGCATCACTCACATTCATCCTTTATGAGATTATCATTGTTTTTATATTGCTTTAATCAAATTTTAATCATATTATCATAACTCTTCTTGTAGCTAATGTTTTACAGGTTCAGAGAAGATTTTGTAACCTCTATGGGTCACTTTGTAACCTTCTGTTTCATCTCTTTTTCTTACAGGTTTCCTTTTCCATCCATTTATCCTCAGCCTCGTCACAGTCTGCTACAATCGTCATTGATCCCCCTGGTCACTGTCCACCAGGGTCTTGTTCATCTAACAACCTATCTAAATCATTTCTTAGTGTCATATTCTCTGCTCTTCTGTCTCAGAGACCATCTTGCAGGTCATTATTTAGCACCCACAGACCCAACTTGTCATCCAGCCTCCCTTGCTACCACTTTCTATTATCCTTTGGTTTCTGCTCCTTCATATTCCCTCTGCAGGTTGACTACAACATTTTTAGACCTTTGTAGTTTCCAGATTACACTCAAATCCTACACGGTCTGCATACTTCCCTTACATTATAGATCCATTCTACCAGGTCGTCGTTGACAAGTTCATGCACATTTTGGGTCATCGTCGACCTAAACCGGGTAACCTTTGATTTACTATTATTCCAATCATATCAACTTCTATATCAGTTTTAATCAATTTCTCAGATTTAATATACTTCTATTTCTACATGTTATCTATTGTTCTTACTTTATTTCACTCTTTCTAATCAAATGGGGATTGACATCCGTTAAAGGAAGATAATAATTTCTTGGAGCCAACATTGTTCGGGCAGCCCTTGCATAAATCTATGTAATCAATCTCATTTCAGTTTAACTTATTTTTAGGTCACCAGCTACAACGAGGATTCATCATCACTTTGTGCCCAAATCCATACATCCCATCTTAAGGTACCATAAACCATCCATGATTTCTTAGTTTTATATTTTATTTAGTAGCTAGTGCATTAAATTTATTAGGAACAAGAAATCTTGAACAAAATTCTTGGCATGCCTGGTGGGACGGCCCTTTAGGTCATCCTTTTACATTTTTTTCTATATTTTCCTTTTTCTATCTTCCACTGACACTGTAGTGCGAGGTTCTGCTTCTTTCTTGCATGTGTTGGGTTCATCCGTTGGATTGCGCTTTGTTAAAGGTTAGATAAAAAATGAAAAGCTTTATCCAAGTTTTCTTCTTTTTCCTTATTTTCTCCTTTCTACATTGTAGTTCCCTTTCTCATGTGTGTCCTCATCAAAATATCACACTTCAATTTGGTTTTAAAAAGAACCTTTATTTTTTGCATCCTGTTTGCTCACATAGTTTAAATTGGAGGTTAACTTGATGTATTTCACAATCCTCACACACAAGCTAAAATCCACACATCTGAATCACACATATAAAACATCTCCTTACCTAGTTGACTAATTGGGATTTCATCACCCAATAGGAGACCACCAGAGATTCTTCCAAGCCAAAACAATCCTGTAACTAGCTTTAGACTATCATTTTTAGGAACCTTCACTGTCCACGTCCTTTTTTGTTTTTATCACATTTTCTCAATTAATCATGTTGATAAGGAACTTGTTGCTTGAAGTGTTTATTAACAAATTACATAAACAAATGTTCACCTATTTCATGCCTATTATTACCCTTCCTCAAGTCGAGGTAACACAACAATCCACTCCACCCAATGACATCCCTTCCTTTAATGTTCTTTCCCAATAAAATTTTAAATTTGAGACCACATCTTCGGTTGCCCAATCCCTTGTTAACATGGCTTTGCTTCTTGAGGACCATGTCATCTGAAATCATCCCTATCTTGAAACCAATCCTTGTATATCTCATCAATCCAATCTTTCTAAACCAACTACACCCCCATCTCCCGCTCCTTTGGAGACATTTAAACCTCCTTCTAGCCCCATTTATAACTTCTTACTTTGTAAATATCCCCCATCCTTTCAATCCTCTCAATCTACTCAATTGGTGGGTCTTATTCCAACCACATCACTTTATGTCAACTCTATCTCTATTCCATCCGTTATTGGTATTCCTATCCAACCATCTCAGTCTCTTAACACCAACATCCCCGCTTATCATTCACCACCAAAAATTGTCCAATCCCAACAATCACATCATGTCCCTATTTATCAATATCAATCATTACAACAACCTATCCAATCTCAGCCCATGACATATATTAATCCTTATCAAATGATTCCTCAAACCCCCACACATCCAAAGACTCATCAACCTCCTTATCAAGCTACGTTTCATGTCACACAACCACAATCCAGACCATTCATCACAAAAAATGACCCTATGCATTCCCTAATGAATAGTTTGGCTAGTCTATAAGATGATACCTTGGGAACCAAGGTTACATTATCTTACGAACAAATTTTTAATGGACCCATTCATTCGTCAGTTCCAATCAAACCTTACCCTACTCATTGGGAGCTTCCCAAATTTATTAATTTCAATAGAAAGGAATATCCCCAACAACATCTCTGTGCATTTGAACATGCATGTTGCCTTATTGTACATGATCAGCAACTTAGGCTTTACACCTTCCCTATGTGTTTGGCTGGTCTAGCACTGGATTGTTATAATGAGATTCCTCAACATTCCCTATTCTCCTTTACCCATCTCATGCAATTGTTCCTACAACACTTTTTGATTAATATAGCGTGCAAAATTACTATCAATGACTTATATGCCATTATACAGTCTAATGACGAGTCTATCATAGATTTTTTTACACATTAACATGTCATTATAAGCCAACTGATATTTAATCTTCCATAAACTAAACTCATTGAAATCTTCTCACGTTCTTGTGCGAAGCATATTTCTTCTACGTTGCAAATCCAATCTTTCCAAATTTTCGAAGAAGCCTTCATTGCGGCTCGCAAAATTGAAACTCATGTCCGTGAGCAAGGCCAATTCAAACCTAAATCAAAAAAATCCAAAACCAAGTTCACCGAATCATCTACATACAATGATAAACCTAAGGGTATAGCCAATGTCGTGGCTACCAAATCTTCAGTTGCTCCCACATTTAGTACAAGGTCTCAATAACAAACCCTTATACCTACACCAAACTATACCCCTTTGGGGGAATCCTATAGCTCGATATTTGACAATTTGATGGCAATAAACTCCATCCAACTTCCTCCCATACAACTGGTAGACAAATCACAACCCAAGCCCATTTGGTATCATGAAACCCACTATTGTAACTATCATCAAGTCAAAGGTCATGATATTGAGAAGTATCGGTCCTTCAAAGATCACATCTAACACCTTATCAATCAAGGGGCTATCCAAATAGACAACTCCACCACTTCACCTAGCCAAACCCTCAATGAAATTAAATATTTTTTTCCCAACCATACACCAACAAGACAAGCCACCACCATTATCACAACCCAAACACCTAACACTCATAACATAAATAATTTAAACACCTTTGATTAGGATCCTACAACTTCTCCTCCTTCATCTCCAATGACATCAATCCATGTCAGTATTATTCCCACATCTGTAAGCCCATTAACACTCATCCCCACAACCACACCAATCATATCTACATCTACCTCAACATGCCTTCCTACTACTAGGATTCCATTTGCACACATATCATTATTGCCCCTACAAGTATTAATGAAACAACCATTCCCACCTACTTCCACAGTTGACATTGACTCTACTCCTACTACGCTACCTATTATATTCACTTAATTATCCACAAAATTCACTTCATCGGATCTGACTACCTCACCTACATTTACCCCACTTCTACCTATTATACCATCCTTAGAATTGAGGTCAGTACCTCTTTATAAGATTTTAGCCACATCAACTGTTAAGAGTGCATTCACACCAGTTTCTTCTTCAATGTCACCTTTATCATTTGAAGAATATTTGAAAACATTTTAATTTCAAATAACCTCAAGTGACCCTTCTATCTCATTGACGTAATAAAATCAATCTTTAGGTATCCTCGAACAAATATTACTTCCTGCATCTATACCAACTGTGACACTGCCTCCAGGTCCTCCAGAAGGAATTGTTGATGCTCCTCCTAAGGAAACACCCTCACAAATAAAGCCTCCAACTGTAAGTACATTATCTAAAAAATGTCTTGTACATTTCTACAAGAAACTTGACATTTCCACCTCTAAACCACCCAACACAACGACCTCTTCATTAAAAAAAAAATTTCGACCTAAATTAAAGCCATCTAATACTAATGCATTAACCTATGCCAGAACTATATTATCTCAAAAATCCACCTTCAAGGGCCAAGAAAAACACAAAGGATATTTATTCTCCCTTTACAAAATTAATTGTTTTGATACTAACCAATCTCAAACCTACACTTACATTTTCAAATCCGCCATTTGAAATTACAGTTATCCCTACCAAGGGTAAGTCATCTTAATCAAAATCTACAAATCCTTGTAGGCATCCCAAAAAGTCTCCCATGCACCCTCATAAGAAATTAAACCTTATCTCTCCTCAGCGATTCAACATTACAAAATCCATCCCAAGCATCCTCTCATCTTTTTTAGAACCAGCCCCTTCACCTAAGATACCTTGTTCTAGTAAATTCTGATCCAAACAATCTAACTCTCTACCCAAATTTGGTCCATATTTTGAGATTTCTAATTCACCCATTCAATCTACATCCACTCCTTCCCCTAAATCCAAACCAAAATATCTTACCCAGCCTCATAATAACAATCTTCCCTTCACTACAATTATTATATCTTATATAGAGATCCTTAAACATTTAATCCAAACATCTGCCATCATGTTTCGACATATCAAAATTTTTAACCCTTATAGTAAGAAACCTTCATGGTTTAATGCCAATCATGTTTGCACCTACCATCCCACCCTGGGAAAAGACACTGAGCATTGTAAGGCCCTCCCAGTTATCGTCCACGATCTTATTAAGATGGATGAATTTATTTTCCAAGAGAATCATCCCTCTCCATCCTCTATTTTGTCTATAACCAATCGACCCTACGATCCTTGATCATCTATCCCATAAAAATCCAAAGTTATTATTGGTGCTCTTAAAAATATTACTCCATCATCCACATATGCCAATCCGTCTGTATCCAAATTAAGGTTACTTAATGCAATGTGGCATCTCTCGTTGGGGGACTGTCTAGCCCTCACTTCTAGCCCCCTTACATCCTCACATATTAAGCACATCCATTCATCATTTGATTCATTAGACAACTTCATGGACACTGGGGGACTTTACATTAGCATTGGATGCTTATCTAATTAGCTCCTTTCCTTGACATTACCTTAGTTATCTCATCCAATCTTATCCAATCCATTTATTCACACTTTAAGCCCACTTTAGTGGCCATATTTGTCTCTCCATTGAGGTTTCATTTATTCTAATCCAAAATACACCACTTTGGTCATATTCACCTTTCCTTTAGGGGACCATCTCTTTGTCTCATTAGGGATGCATAATTTTTCACTTTCTTAAGCGCATAGTTTTTCATCCTTTGCTCATCTATCTCATCCACTCTTTCCTCATATCCTATCGTAACTTAAATCATAATTTCATTACCCTAGAAAGGAGCCAACACAGAAATTTTTCCCCAACCAGATTAGGCCATCCATTATCATGAACAAGTATGGATCAGGAGCCTATCAATTGGCCTCCCTTGATGGTAAATCAGAAGTGGAACCTCTTACTGCATTGAACTTGTGACCATTCTATTTTTAGCATGTCTATCAATGCTCTTAGTCATATCTCTAAATCATTTCTCCATCTTAGCCCCTTCCATATCTCATTGCAATGATTTGGAATTATGTCATCTTCCGTAACTTCCTAGATGTGACCTTAAATATGGGCACCATGACTCTGCCCATAGCATTTTCCTTATGTATAGGTTCTCCCTCTCTAGTGATAACTCCACAATCATTACATCCATCACCCTCTTATTCACCTATTGGAACCATGCAAAGGGTCTAGGGGCGTCTCTTGTACATTCATTATCCCCTCCCAAGTGGTCTACTTAGCTATTGTCAAGCTCTTCCCCCATGTAACATTCAAAATTCTAGATGCTTAAATCAAGATCAAAGCTATAAAAAAAGAATCATCCCCTAAAGGACATTTGTTCATGCAAAAAAAAAGAAAGGAAGAAAAAAGAAAAACATGGAAATCAAATTCAAAAGAAAAAATCAAAATAAATAGACCGATCCCTCAAAGGATGGCTATCATATGTTATTTCCATCTATATTATTTGTAAAGTAGACCATACCCTCGAAGGATGGCTACTCCTTATGGAATTTGAAGCAAGGTTCATTTTAAGACCCCCCCAATTTTTTTTATAGAATGGGTAGCGAATCTAACCAAATAGCCATTCGCGCTATAGGAAAATGTATGAAAATGAGTTTCATGACAACAAAAAAAGAAAGTCTTTTTTCAAAAAATGGTGCAAAATTTGTGGTTGTTACCGGCCAGTAAGGTTAAAGCAATAATATGTTACCGACCAACACGTACGGTATGCTATCGAATGACACCAAAATTTTAGTGTTACCGACTGATAGTGTGGAGTTACTGGCTGACAACACATGTTACCAACTGGAGTGATGTTGTTACCATTCAGAAACATAGAATTGTTTTCGAGAATGAAACAACACATACAATATGCTACCAAATGAAAACAAAATGTCAGTGTTACCAACCACTAACCTGATGTTACTGGTCGGTAACACATTTTACCGGTTGGAGTTCTATTGTTACTAGTCGGTAATATGGTGTTGTCAGTCGAAAATGTTGCATTGAGTTTTGGTGGTGTTGTCAGCCGATAACATATTATTACCATTCGACAATGTGTGTTGTCAGCTGGTAATGAAGTTATTGATGTAAACATCGTTACCATATGGAAACATATATATGTTGTTCCCATACGGTAACATATATGGTTTTCCGACATTTAATACACCACGTGTCTTCCGCTCCCCACATTTAATACACTTTCCTTTCTTATATATATACCCTTCCCCATTCATTTTGTCCCATTTTTACATGTAAGTTTCTCAGAGTTAGAATTTTTTAGATAGTTCCAGCCTTCTCGTCCACTTCCAATCTTCCAATATTAGATAGTAGCAAGTGCCACATGCCACACAATTTATTCTACGACCCTCAAGGCTCATATACATGTGTCTTTATCTGTCATTTTCTAGCCTCTTATTTTTTCAAGAAATAAACGTTCAAGAATAATGGCCCCAAGAAAAAATACCATTAAACCTTCTTATGCCTACCAAAACATTTTATATCCCCAGTTGATACAACTACTTAAAAACCTTGAAATAATCATCCAATCCGATTGGATTCTTAAGTCAAGCTTCTATGGACTTATTTGCATGCCCCAATATTAGAAAAACCATAAATTATTAAATAATGCAATGGAAGTGTATAATACTTTAGATGACACTGTCACAGTTCAATCACCATCCCAAAAATTTCACATCAAAATAACACCTGAAGAAATTAAACATCTAACAGGCCTGCCCTATGAAAAAGCAATTCTTGTAAGCACCAAAGTTATTCTTTTTATGAGAAAAATAAATTTTTAGAGTCTCATTACAATCTCTCTATTGAGGGTGAGGTTAATACTCTAGCCAAAAGATGCATTAAATCTCAATCTATCAAATACCCCTTTCTCCTGGCCATGGTGGAATTTTTCCAGTTTTGTATCATTCTACAGGGAAGATACACTAACATTCCTCAGTGGGAAATGTACTACCTTCTTCAAACCCTTTCCGGAGTTAGATTCGATCAGTGCTCACATCTTACATCAAAGATTCATTATGAACTTGATAAATCCAAATTGAATCCTTATGTAGTTATTTGTTCTTGTTGTTATGTTCTTTCTTTCTATTATGAGGGTTTTTATGGACTCAAATCCACAACTATTCCAACTGCTCTTCATGAGAAGATGGATAAACATGAATTCCATTGGATGAACACTTGGTGAGTATTTTGTTTTCAAAATTATTTAATCTTGATTCCTTTCAAAAAAATCATTGTTACATTAATTATTATAAATATGTAATCTATAATTGTGTTATGAATAGGTAAAAGTAAGCGAAACATTGGAACATCGTCATGCGGCAGTTCACTCACATAAATCTGTTGGGCCTAAGGGCTCTGGAGACAATGATGTCACCATATCCGATGAATCTTTGGTAGAGTTGAGGCTAGACAAATGGATGTGTTGTTCCTTGGATTCCTCTCGCTCGTCTCGGTCTCGGAGCAAGGAGAGCACATGTTCTGCTTCTGATCATGTTGCAGAGGTAAATCAAGGTTTTATGTTTTACATAATACATAATTGTTTCAATTTTATGATATTATTTTATAGACTAATGATAATTTGAATCTTTGATTCTTGACAATGACATATTTCTAATTTCTTTATCCTAATGTGTAGCCTTTTCCAACATATCTGCATCAACGACTCTGAGAGTGTTTTCTCACATTGGTGGTGGTGCACACATGACATAAATACCTGAGAAAGAACATGAAGAGTATCAATCTGCACCACCACCATATAATCACCTAGGCATTTCAAGTTATAGTACAAATAAACCAATAAATAGTGACTTAAACTTTATTTATATTAGTCTTTTGAATTGCTTTTACGAATTTATCATTATTTTTAATTGGTTTTTGTTAAATTCGGGATTTTTCATGCCAGTGCCACAACCACCCTTCCACCTAGTTTCATAGTCTGTTGATTATAGAAAAAGTTCACAACGTAATAAATTCTTATTTTTCACTTGTTTATCTTCTTATTTTTAAATTTTCAACATACTAATCACTTAATTTGATATTGTTAAATTATTGATGCTCGTAAATCTTTTGTAATCTGAAATTGATCCCTTGGCCACGCCGAAAACCACCTTCTCTACTTTGACTCATCTTAGCACATGAGGTGTACATAATTCTAACCTCCCATTCCTCCTCCTTCACCTACTTATGGTAGGGGAAAAAGGCTTGTGCTTCCTAACCCTCAAATGACTACGAGTAAGGAAACTCAAAATTTTACAACAAGTTCCCCAATTTTACAGTTGACAACAAGTCGAGTGACAGAGGCACTTTTTTTTTAAATAATATAGAAATGGTTAAGGAGTATCTAGGGTTTGACATCTATTTTGACATGGCACCATCAGGGAGACATGCTGAGGATCTGACACAATCTTCTCGTAAGCAAGGGCCAGAGCTAGTAGGCTCTTCAAATCCTCCTTCCCCAACTAGTTAGGAAAAAATGGATGATGATGAAAATAAAAAAATTTCACTTGACATCCTTGTGTCAGATAATACTACAACCCTTGTCACAGAGAATTTTATTTCTAATCTTAAGGATCTGAAAATATGGGAGATCAGAGTGAAAGATCTAATAAAATAAATCAATGATAGATATCATAATTTTGAAAACAAAGAAAAACTTTACTGATTGGTTAAAAATCAACTGTTGGTGAGTGACCCTATACTTGCTCAAGCACAATAAGGAAGTGTAGTCACCAATAATGTTTACAGCATGGAGGAAATATTGAAAATAATATTGAATAGATTGGCTAATCTAAATGCCGAGGTGCAGTCTTACTACAACAAGTAAATTTGCGACAAGAACCTTGTAACTATTGATAATGTAGAGAAATACTTGGCCGTGGTAAGTTCTATTATTTTTTAGATTGTTAGATAAATCTATAGTTATCCTTTATCTTATTCTAAATACTAATTATGGGATTTTTTAGATGCAGTAAAAATACTAGACTTTGAAGACAAAGATGCAGGTGTTAGATGACCACCTTAAAAAAGTGAGAGAGATTGTTCGCGGGAATATTATTTTTAAAGAAAAACTTTTTCTATTAAACAAGAAGAACAATACATTGTGGAGGATTATCAAGGAGCATAAAATGGTTTTGGAAATTCTTCTGAAGAAAAAAATGATGAGGATCCTTCTATCTTTTTGGCAAGAGATACAACTCGTGAAGATAGAGAAAATTAAAAAAAAATGCTCCTGTAAAAGAATTAGTAGAGTTTGGTGTAATCCAAGATAGTTCAAATGTTGTAGGTGTTGTTGAATTTTTTCAAGGACAAGGGTCCAATTAAATTCTATTAAAACTTTAAACTATGTTACTATTGATGTATTGAATGTTTGACAATTGGAATTTGAAAATAATATCTTTATGTGAAATTGTTGATATTTTTATTTCTCTCAGAGTCTCATGTGAAATGGTTTTATTATCTTTACGTGAAACAATTGATGAATAATACACATGGATTTTGGAATCTAGATTTACATTGTTCAATTTAGTTTCAAATATGTATGAACTCGAAAATTTAAACTTGTGTCTTGAATGTACATATTGCTCTTGAGCTTGATAGTTTAATCTTGATTCATAATGTAAATATTATCTCCAATAATCATGATGGGATGTAGTCGTAGAATGCTATGTTTTTTATTAATCATAATAATCACGATGTTATATATCATATATGGATTATAATACTTTTGCAAATAATTGTTCCTATGGAATTGTGATAGTGAGAAATCAAATATTGAACATGTTTTATTAGTAACAATCTTTAATTTTATTACATCATCCAATTTGCATATATAATATTGCACAAATATGAACTATCTACCATGTGTTATTTACAAACATCATAAAAAATATAGAAGGGATTAAAAAAAATTCTAAACATTATATGCACAATATATGTAAATGGAAAAAATATCGAGTAACAATATATTAATATATTTTAGAAAATGAATACATTCAACTATCTGGTAGCTAAAACAACCCTATCCTAGGTGGTCCTTCATCACTTCTTATATCTATTATATTATCTTGTCTAGCAAAGTCCAATTCATTTTCACCATGATTAGAGACTTCATTGTTCTCTATCTGATTAACAGCTCTGCGCTCTGCAAGAGATGTCTATGTAGATAGTTCTCTTTCAAATGGAAATGTGTCCACCCTATATCTTGAGACATAGATTCTCAAACAAGTTTCCAAATTATTGTCCAATTTGTTGTGAAGTTTTGATTTCAATAGACCCAAGAATCATTGTTTGTATAAGTTCATATATTTTGAAGTATTCACTTATATTATCTCTCAGAACGCTACTCTAATGCATATTTATCTATAATAGAGTGAGAACTCCCATTTCTATTGAGTTAGAAATATAATTATATTGATAAGACATTGTAAATTCAAAATCTTGTGACTGGGATATGAGTAATTTTTTGTCTAATATACCATTTAATTCCCTTCCATCAACATGTGAAGATTTGCAAAACTTCTCCATAAGTGCAGTCATGGATTTCCTGAAGTTTGTAGCTCTTTGTTATTCATCAATTATTGGGTTCCAGAAAATGGGATTTACAACTCCCATAGCCTCCAGTAGATCACTGTTTTTAAAACGCTCTCTGATCTCAGAAGATAATGTTTCATATATATTTTCATCAATTTTTTATGTACATTAGAAATTGTAGCATCAAAAAGACAACTCGTGACATGAACTTCCTCAATTTAAGAACCTACTACATAAGGGTCTTGTATAAAGTGTGCATTTTAATATTTTTACCATAAAAAAAATACAAAGATGAAAACCGATATTGAACTTTAAATAGCTATTCAGATATTTGGTGTCTGTCAAAAACTTGAAGCTACTAAAAATTATATTTTGAATCTAGTCTTGGGTTATATACAAGGTATCTAAAATCATACATACTTGTCTCTCTAATTTTAGAAAATCAACAATGTATATGGATCTTTCATGAGCATGTTTCACCAAGTTGTTTATTTCCTTTAGCATTGGAAAAATATCACATAAAGTTAATAATGTCTCTAAATATTTCAAGCGATACAGTAGATCTTTATCCTTATCCACTAGTCTTACATGCTTGAACATATATCCTATTAAGGACCTCTATTCCTCAAAAATCCTGCAAGCTAGTTCATACAATGATATGCATCTCGTGTCAACATATTTTAGCAATTTTTTGCCATCTCATCTACAGTATGGTCACTACTAGGGTTTTCTAGATTTGAGAGAAATTAGTTTTCTTACAGCTTCCCTAAGTAAATCAAAAAAATAAGGTAACATTAACATAGTAGAAATTGGTTTTCTTACCTCTTTCCACAGGGGTTGTTGCTGGATGACTGAAATGTTTTGAAATGTCCATATTGCATTTTCTTTTTCATTGACTTCTTTTCTCATTTATAGCAGGGGCCATCGAATGGATTATTTTGAAGTCTTTACATGTGAAAAAAACACAGAACTTTCAAATACTGATGGAAAAAATATTTATCCAAACGTAAGCCAACACAACTTAAGAATGATGGACTACAACACAACCAAACACTCAAATGACAAAGCAATATACATGATGACTGCAGAAAATACTACTACTGGCTGGTAACACAATTAATTGTTATCGATAGGAAACAAATATTTTTGTTACTGGATGGTAACACATATATCTATTACCATCCGGTATAGATATATCTATTATCATTTGATAACAAATATATTTGTTAATAGCCGGTAAAAGATATATTTGTTACCGGATAGTAAAACACACACACACACACATTACCATTCAGTAACACATATATCTATTATCTATTAATGTCCTGTAATACTTATACATGTTACTATCCAGTAACACTTCCACATTTTCCTTTTCATCCATCAACACAAAATAATCTTGTCAGTATACAAAAAAAATTCTCTTTTTCTCTTACCTCTTGAGTCTTTCGTTTTTTCTTGAATCCTTCATATTGTGGTCTTATGGTTTCAGATTTTTCACACGCTTATAATGTAAAGATACAAATATACTATGGAGAATCAACCATATATATATTAGAATGTTATAACATGAAGGAGAATATACTAACATCAATTGGCCCTTGGAGGAAACATGAAGGTGACATTATATTAAAAAAAATTAGGTCCTGTAAAATTTTGGTGAACACGTTATCATATGGTAGTATACAATTTACCAAATTCAAAATTCAAAATTCCTTTTATTTGCGTTTTCATGAATATTCACCCCTAAAATTTACACTGCATCAATTTATCAATACCCTTTTTAAGTGCTTTCTCATCAACACGTTGTCATGCAAATCTGCAACAAGAAAATTGACAATTTTCAAACATGAAAACGATGCCCTTGTGCCAAATTTTTCATGTTTTACCCTTATGAGGAACCTCAGGTATACCTAGTCAGTCTTGTGACCTCCCAATTGATGTAAACTCATTTCTCTAGGTGAATTAGGAAATTCAATTCAACCCCCTAGGTGATTTTAGGAGTTCTTGAAAACTACTATTTTTGGGTAGTGTTGGGAAGGGCTACCACTGGCCTTATCAAGACTGATGCAACCCCATCAATTGGAATAAAGGAGATAAATCCAAAACAGAGGTGAATTGAAGGTCTAATAATATCATGACATTTATTTTGGAAGATTCAGGTGGGATTTGCATGAGTTGGGCTAGTTTGATCAAAAAATAGGGTTTCTAGGCCTTGGTAGTGCACAGGGCCAAAAAATATATTGAACTTTGCGAAGTGATTATGGAATATCCAAATGGAGTTAGGAGAAAAAATAAATCTATTTTGGAAAGGGAATTCAGATCCCTACAAGATGATGAAATCATTTTTTTCACAACACTTTAGTGCAATAGGTCTACAAGCAGTTTTTCTCATGCATAGGTAAGGGACTAGATCAAAAATCCCATTTTTTAGGGAATAAATATAAGAATAAAGATCTATGACCCCCATATTTGGATTTAGAAGTCCATTTTCAGTCAATTTCATATAAAACTTCACCAAAAAAGTCCATTGGGAGCTCTAGATGGAGCTCAAGATATCGTCGTTTCAAGTTGCCCTCAAGGTAAGCTTCTCGCAATTAGTCAAATTTCAGTGAGGACATGTGTCAGCTCCAGGAGCTTGGAAAATTTTCATGTCCCTTTTGTCCCTCAAGATAAGGGACATTACAATTTTCCCAGCCCTAATAAGCCATCCGGTCACACATGGAACTTCCCAGATCACCAATTTAGCCCTCAGGTGCTTGCAAGAGCTCATCCCTTCACTCGCTCAGATCGTGACAAGTGTCAACACCATGTGCATCGTGAAAATTTATGACCCTAATTTCCATTTTAAATGAGGGACATAAAGTTTTTCCCAGCCCCAAGAATCTCTCAGGTCATCCATGTGACCCTCTTCAGTGCAAATTGCCAACCCCTAGGAGCTAGTGGAGCCAAATGGATAGTCGTCGGATCTCTGCCAAGTGTCAGCACCAGGCATAGCTTGAAATTTGATGACCCTCATGTCCCTTAATGATTAAGGAACATAGGGGACATGAAAATTCACCCAACCCAAGGAATGCGTCCCAGTTCCTCAAACGACCATTTTCCAGCCCCCCAGGTGCTTCTCTCAAGTTTTAAGCCTTAATGACTCGACCGTTGGATTTTCACCAAGTGTCCCATTGAGGCGCATCATGTAATTTTATGTCCCTCTCATCTGTTAATTCTTAAGGGACATGAGGGACATAAAAAATGTGCCCCACCCCTGGCATGTTGTTTTAAATAATTTTAAATTTTGTACTCATCTTTCTTTACTGCCGCTACTTCTTCATAGTTCATATCATGCCATAGTTGTGTGTTTGCCTTCACCCAGTCCACCATTGATGCTCTAAACCACCTATTCCATGACAACCAAAAATTCCATTTCATGAAGATACAAAATTTTATATAGGTTTTATCAATATTGTCAAAGGATTGAAGAACAGAAGGAGAAGAATGAAGAAATTCACCCAGAAACCTCCATTTCCGTGAGATGAAGATCTGGACATATCTTGCAAACTGTTGCATGAAACGAAGAATAATTTTTTTCTTAGTTATTCATTCATGAAGGCCATGAAAACCTCAATTATAAATATCCCTTCCACTGCATAAATTTCTCACAGTGAAGAAAGCTTCTTCTCGGCCCAACGAGGACAAGAACTTGATTTCCCGTCAAATTGGTAGTCATTCGAAGAGAAATTTTACTAGAAGAACAAGAAAAAATCCCACAATTTTTTTTTTTGTGAACGGAGAAGAAAAAAATAACAAAAAAATTAAAGCTTCGTTAATCGTTGTCATGTCTAGCGTTGCCACCAGGTCAAAAATTTGAATTTTTAAAATCTCCCAAACTGGTGATCGGGTAAGTCTAAAATTTTATAGGGGCGATATTGAGAAAAAAACCATATTGGAAAACTTTGTTCTACGATGATCTAACCACTAAAAACTCACGTTCTAAAAATATAAGGTCTTTTACATAAGGGACTACTATTTTAGGAAAGTCACCAACTGAAGAACCTGCGAAGGAGGCAGTGAACACAGATGATGTATCACAGGAAAAATTGATCGAAATGGTCATCTTGGTACAAGATTGACACTTAATAAAAATAGTTAGTTGTCTCACGAGAACCTACTAAAAATAGTAAATTGGTCTAGAAGGTGAGGGGAACATAGGGATAAAATGGAATTCGAGTTGCCACATCCAATTGAGGTTTAAAGGAGCTGATTTTTCATACTTACTAAAAACAGTAAGTTTCTAGTTCCAAAAATAGTAAGTGACGAGGATTCATGACGTATAAATGGACATGAGAGAAGCCAACACATTCTTTTGCTTCTGATTATGAAATAAAAGGAAATGATGTCTCGTATATGGATCTCAAGGATTTGAAGACCCACATGACTGCCAAAGAAAGAGGGAAAATTGAAGATAAAGTATTCTCAATTGGGTTGTTCATAGTTGCAGGACACCCCATGTCCGTATAAAGCATCAAGATGGTTTTGGCCTGCTTGCACCACTATGATCTGGAAACACAAATAATTCGAGCCAAAAATGGTATGGAAATGGTGGTCATCAATTCTAGAACAATCTCACTCATTCTATAAATCTTGACATCACCCAGCATGGTCATCATCAAAAAGGAAAGAGGTGTTCACAAGTGGGAAAATATGGATGCATATGTGAAAGGGGTTGCACTAGGATTGTGGATGAAGACTGGGAGAAAACCCTCCAAAATTCCAAAAAATATCCAAGATGTGAGTTCTGGGAGGGCTATTCAGATGCCATCTCTCTCCTTAGTAGAGTTATGAGTAAAGTGAACACGAGAGACTTCCAATACTGGATGAGCCTTTTCATCTTAATGATGACAGAAGGAAAACCAAGAATTGACTGAGGTCAGATCATCAGTGACAATCTACATCTGTAACTACTTCAAGTACCCAATACAAATAAGTTCCATATGACTTCCTATTTAGTCTATTTTCTCACGAGATCATGATCATTCAAAATACTAAACCTCACATAGAACATCGCTGCCAAACTACCCGCAATAAATCAAGTCCCGCAGTTGATAATGGAGGAAAGTCATAGGCATTTCACCTATGTGAATGATGCATTCATGATATACATGGTCTGAACCTTGGAGGATGATTTGAAGGCAAGGATGTCGCCACAAGTGGCATCCTTAATCAAGAAATATATATCTTATTTCATGAAATTCTTGACTTTCTCCTATCTATGATTTGTCTTATTTGACCAAGATCCACTGAGGTTACCCAAATACCTTAGTGACCAAATGGTATTATTTGAACTTTACATACAGATCGTACATGTTAACAATAGACTCAGGGTTAAGAAAAATAATTTGATTTCATTCCCCATCTCTCTTAGGGTACTCATGTACAGGAGTTCAAGTAATGTATCTCATCTAGATGTCGTTTTCACACATCTAACTCTATACTCCTACACTACTAGGCCAAATTTTGACATTCGAGATGATCCTGATTATTTCTACATTCTAGACTTGTGTCATGATCTGCACATCGAAGACTACTGGGCCAATTACGTTGATGAATTTGAAGTACATGAGAAGGATCATATGAAGATGAAAATTGATGAGATGAAGAAATTTAAGTTCTCTTGGTATGAAGATATCTTGCAAGATGACCAAACAGAAATGTATGATCTTGAGTACTTAGCGATCAAAGTTTCTACATTTCCTCAATTTAACTGGCACGTTCACAAGTTAGGGGATATAAAAGAGTGAACTAAGAAAGTGGTCAGAACAATAAGGAATTCATTCCAGAGAAATAGAGCCATGATTATCCAATCATGAGGTATTCCTCCAAGTTAAAAATAGGCTTCTCGGCAGTCATCCTCAAAAGCTACAGAAGTTACTCCAAGTTCTAAGCACTATAGAGAAATTTCAAAATGAAGATCCACTGAATTGGAGACTTCTTCTCGTGAAAGGTCACCAAAAGGATTCAAGACAGAAGAAGAATCAGTTGTAACAATGCAAGGGGAAGACTTGGTTACAAAAATGAAAGAATAAGATCCAATGGTGGAAACACAAGTGGAGGGAGAGCACATAATTCAAGACCTAGTCTTTAAACCACCACAGGAGGTCTCAAGTCTTGTCGACACCCATACCTCCCTTATTCAGGATTTTCATCCTCCTCCAGAGTAGGGAATGATTGATGCACCTATCATAGAACCGAATTCTGATGAAATGTTCCCATGGATGCAAGAAATAATAGCCCCTGAATCTCACATTGTTTAATAAGTGGTATCCCCTAATTTATCAACAATTGCCTCACTAGCCAAGGGAAAGAAATGGAATTTTTCACACATGGCTTTATAGTTCTACAATAGAGAAACAGGTAAGCCAGTGGACGAGATGACACCAACTGACTATGAGATGAGCATAAAACAACTAGGGTTGACTACTCATGAAGGGGATTTGCACATGTACCAATAGTCTTCCACTCACATGGTGGCAAGGAACAAAGAATATAAGAAGAAGATTGACGAGCTAAAAGAAAATGTGCAAATTTTGTAATCCTATGTGTAACATCTCATAGATATAAATGATACAACAATTCCCATAAAAAAATTTACACCCATCAACAACTTCAATCCAGAATCTATCAAGAGGACACATAAGTTCACAATACAGAGGCAAGCTAATAATGACTAGGTCAACTCAATTTATGAAAAGGGGAAATCATTTCTTCAAGAGGAAGTCAAAATCTTCACCTAGATGTGTGCGGTAAAAACAAGACATGGGAACTCAAGGAAAACTTGTAGAAAGAAAGGGAGTACTGGGATCCTTTAGGTTCAGTAATGAGTGAATGAGAAACACTCGTCCTCACAAGTTGATCAAAAAGAAGGTTTTTGAGACTCCTTCTGAAGACTTGTCACATGTATGGGATCGACCCTTGGTAATAAGGTTTGAAGCAGTCAATTGGGCCATCACTGAGTTTGACGAAAAATAAGGAACTAGCATACAAATTGCAGGATAGTATAAATCATCAAATCTAGAAGCTTGGAGTACCTACAATGGTAGAAGACATAATTTTCGATGAGTTGATTGGCCCATTTGAGGAATATGTCAAGAAAGAGGCAAGTAATCCATTTTCCTTCACTAAAGATACCCTAGAGTTCCTCTCAAATATTCGGGTCGTCATTGCACATATCGCAGAGAAACATCCATCATGGTTTGGAAAGTGAAAAGATTAATGGATGGAAAGATACCCTAAGATGTTTTCGCATTCCTCACATTGACAAAGTGAAACCTGCAACAGATCATTTCGGTAAGGAATTTGGAGGGATGGAGATCTTCTTAGCAACGCGATATGGAGACAAGTCAAGGATTGAGATCAAATCCACTGCAGCAGCTCATTCTTTTGTATAATTCTTCTTCTTCGTCATGTTTCTCTCCATTCTCTTCTCTTGCAATGCTCTCTCCCTTCAATTTTATAATTTTACATTGGGTTTTACACTTTTCTATATATCTTTAAGTGGCTTTAGAAACATAATGTAAACTTTAAGTCATCTTGTTTTTATAAAAGGGACTTAAATATTTAATTGGAATATAAATAGACAAAAGTCAAAATTTAGTATTTGAAAATTCACCGAGAAGATGAAAAGTTTCCTCTCTTCTATAAAATGTAGAAATCTCCTCATTTGAGGGTCTTCTTAGATCTTATTAGACTTCTAAGCTATTTTTTGTGAATTCATGAGAGAGATATCCTTGTGAAGAGAACAAAGAGATAACCAAATTTCTTCCATTTTTCCCTATTCTCAAATGTCTTCCATTCTTATATTATGTACAATCTTTGCATGAGCATCAATAGAAGAAGACGGATTTTCTAGCCTTTTTTACTAAGGGGTTAATTGATACTTTGTGCTCATTAATTTCTATTTGGTCTTGTTTTTATTATGAAGATTTGTTTATTCTTAATTTTAGTGCATGTGATGAAACTTATAATTGGTGTATGAAAGTCTTTGATTTTCTACTTGCAACATTAGTTTCCCTTGTCTAACATTCTCACTCCCTTTCCCTCTCTCCTAAAAAATTCCTCCCTTTCACATATCTGCAATATTTTTCCATAGTGTCATTAGAGTTCCCCTATTGGATCCCCAGATGAAAGGCCACTAGGAAAATACACTTTTTAACTTGTGCATGCATATACGGAAGCTGCACCGGTTAAATAGAGGGAATTAGATTCCTAGAGCATTGGCAAGAAATCAACCAATTTGTCCCCAACAAATTTTCTTTCCAATAGTTCTTAGAACCCACCGTGGGGAAGATTTAGCAAAATCTGCACCCAAAAATGACCTTGAAAAATTAAAAAAATTTCAAAAATCCAAAAATTCAAAAAAAAAAAATCTAGAATTTGAATAGATATTCAAGCCTTATGTCTTCAAACCATGGCTATTCTAGGAAATCCTCCTATTGAAAGAATTGAATTACTCTTCCACATTCAAGAGGATATCACTTCAGATTTATGAGAAGCTATATGGCATTTCAGGTAAAGTGTTAACCACTACTTCATCACCACAAGAATACTTGACCTCAAAGAAGAACACATTGCTTAATTAGAAAGACAAATACAGATTCAAGCACCATAAAGAAGAGTATACATTTTCAATCTAGCGGATAGAAGATAGACCTAAAAACAAAGGAAAGGAGGACAAACCGATCCCACTTTTGAAGAACTTCAAAGAAGACAAAAGATGCTCTGAATTCATAGGTCTCCTTTTTGTCACAGTGTCTCCAATCCATTGGACATTTAGTTTCCATACATTAACGAGAACCTTGAATATTTCACTAATGTAGAGACCAAAGAAGAAGCTAGAGAAAGAAAAACAAGAGTGGAAGCAGAAACAAGAGCTTAGATTGAAGACATTAAAAGACTTTAAGCAGAAACAAAAGAAAGAGCAGTAACCAAAGCGGCATCCGTAGAAAGGTTGGAAACCAGAACTAGGAATGGAATGGGGTATCATAATTATGAAGAACACAGGATAAATGTACCATGGGGTGGAAACACCAGTCCACTTTCCCTTGCTTAACCACTTCACGAGCTACCAAAAGGCTCAAGAATTATTTTTTCAAAATTCAGAGGTGACGCTTCTCAAGTTCTTGAGGAACATGTAGCACCATTCATCATTACTTGCGGTGTGTTGGGAGTTGAATATGAAGATGTGTCAATCTGGATCTTTTTGGAATCACTCCAAGAGAAGGATGTAAAATGGTTCTACATGTTTCCTCCAAGGTCCATCACCTGTTGGGAAGGTATAAGAAGTACATTTGAACATAGGTTCAAAACCACCAAAGACTATCAGGATCTTCTAGTTCAGTTGGTACAAAATAAGAAAGATGCTTCCGAATCAACGAGAGATTTCATCACCAAATATAACTAGATGATAAGGAGGATCCTTGAATATGTTGTGCCTCTTGAAAATAATTTGAAGAGATTGTTCATCAGTGCCTTACCATCGGAAGTTTTTTTATTCCTTCTAAGATCCCAACCTAGATATTTGAAGGAAACACAGGACTTCGTGATCAAGATAGAAGATGATCTGATCTTGTCTGGAAAGTAAAAATTCTGAATGGAAATAAAAAAGGCCAGAGTTTGAGATCGGTTACCATAGTCCCAATGTTCCAAAAAATGGCCAATGAATTAATTGTTGTGAAGAAACAACTATCTCAGATCAAAATGTAGAATACTCTAAGGAAGCCAAATCCTCCAAACAAACCAAGGACCACCCCACCTCTTCGCTATCTTACTCTTGAAGCACCACCAGTCAATACCGCTTGTGACACCAAGGATCCAAAGGAAGAAGTAGGAATAGAAGAACCTGAGGAAGATGATGTGGGTGATGATGATACACATAATGGCCTAAATGAGTATGTTGATGGAGATGAAGATGATGATGATGATGATGAAGCCCCGAGATTCTTTTACATGGTATTTACTCATGCACAATCCCATAGAGGAGCCCCATACTTAACAGTTGCAATGATAAAAAAGAAGAAGAAAGAAGATCCTCCTATGTAATTTCCATAAAATAAAATCATCAGCAGGGGATCACCGCTACCACCTTCAATGGAGTTGGCTAAAGAAAAACTAGACCCACTAGTTAGTAAGAATCACATTGCCATACCAAGTAATTCATTTAGTCCTTCTCCTAGTCCTAAAAGTAATTCTTCTTAAAATTCTATTCCTATAAAATCACCTAAAGTACCATAAAAATATGCATCCCAGTCCCCTTCCAAGCAAGTTGCTACAACTATAAAAGAAAATCCAATCCCCAAAGTAGCAAAGCCTTCACCATGTAAATATTCTGTCATTCTCAGAACCTCAACCTTGCCTACTATGACTCCATTTAATTTTTTGGAACACGCTAGAAAAACCAAAGTCCAGATCATAGAGCTCGAATATTTGTAGATGCATCCTACTCAATTTTATAGGTTTGTTGGTGTGTTCCGTGGGGTTATCCCTACATCATCAAGCTCAAATTCCAAAGGTCTACTTCTTACACCATCCACACCTCCTTCACAAATCATGGTAGCCCTTAGTGCCTCCAAAACCAAAAAAGTATAACCTTTTTACCTGCCACTTCTCATTAAAGGTTTCCAATTCAACAGTTACATCATAGATTCCAGAACCTTAGATATTATAATATCCGTCAAAGTTACAAATGATCTAGGCCTCACCCTGACTCGAGAAAATGGCTCTTATTATTCTATGGAATCCAATCAAGTTCTATTGGTAGGAAGAATCAAGGATACATAGGTAGAACTTGCTGGTTTTCTACAGAAGAAGGTGCTTCTGACCATCTTGGTGGCAGACATTCCAACATCCTTCAGGATGCTACTGAGCTGAAGCTTCTTCAGAGATTTGGGCAGGGAAATCAAAATGGATCAGTCATCTATAACTATTCCAATAAAGGGTGAGATGAATAAATTTATGTCAGTAAGGGATATGAAGTACACGATACGAAATTTTGATGACCCAAGGGAAAACATTATATTTTAAGACAATGGGCTAGGAAACTACTTCCTCACATCAAAAAAAGATGAGAACTTTCCACTTCTTATGGAGGAGGAGAAGACCAAGTCTGGACAATGGAATTTTATGGTAGACACTCCAACGTAGGTTCGAGAGTAGGTGTGGTGTTGTGCTCTCCTTTTGGTGAATTGTACCATTTTCCTACAAGCTACAGTTTGATAATACAAATAACACAATGGAGTATGAAGCTCTCCTCTTGGGCATGGGTGTAGCAGAAGATATGGGAATCAAAAAGATGAAATATCAAGGTGACTCATAGGTGATAGTAAAGAAATTCCGATAGCAATACCAGGTAAAAAATCCAAGACTCTGTCATTATAGAAACAAAGTATGGGATTGCATTGAATCTTTTGATGCATATTCCATCAAGTATGTCCCATAAGAGAAGAATAAAAAGGCTTATTCCCTTGCATTATCAGCTTCCCTAATGAAACACCATCCTTTTGTCAAAGACAAAGTAACCATTGAGATGGTATTCAGACCTAGTGTACCAGATAATACAAATCAATGATGATAATCAACTCTTAGCATTCCTGGAACAAAGAGACAATTTCAATAATCTCTTATTTAAAGGAAGTGAGAATCCACACTGCAAAGTAGTAGCCAAAGAGGGGAAATAAGGAATTCAAAGAATTGATGAAGAGAGAGTGATCAAATTGAAAGGAAACAAGATTCCTAAAGGTATAGTTTCTCTGAAGGACCTCTTTGAAAATCACGGTATATTCATTCAATTGAAGGAAAAAAATCTTCAAAGTGCCCAACTAATTTTGAGAAGGAGAATATTGGCACTAAAAAATAGCTGAGGATGGTCAATATCAGAAAGTGTTATTCACCCGAGGAAAAAATAAGGTTTGCTTCTTTTGTTAAATAAATATTTGGATGTTTTGGTTGTTGCAGCCTAGAATTCACCAATAAAATCCCAGACGCGCTGGAACATCACTCAACCTAGACTAAGCACTCACCTGAAGTACACAAAGGTACCAGGCCCCTCTTTAGGGTTGTTGTTGTAGGATGTTAGCATGATGAAGACTTAAGGCATTCAGATTTATGACTAATATATCATTCTACAATACATATTTAGATCTAGATCTAGAGAATAACAAAATTAAAATATAACCATGATGAAATCAAGCATGTAAGAACCAATTACACTTAGGATTTGATACTCTGATTTAGCCAACATACTCCATTGCATTAAACATAATAAATACAGTAATACACATAAGCTTCCTTACAATAATAGTAATAAATGCTCATGTGCGCATCATATTTGGTAGCATGACCTCATAATAACTTAGCTCCCACATCTCACTTATGCTACACAGTTCTCTACATATTTATAAGGGTGGGGAATTTCCCTTCATCGATTATCTAATCCCAAAATAGGTCACATGCTATTATTAGCCACACGTCATTACAAAAATAGCTATACATGCAAGTACACTAATAATAGGCTACTTTTAGTTAACTGTTGGTAATAGATCTATTATCAGCCTGTATCCATGCAAAGTGCTTCATAGCTGATCCTCCAAAAATAGCTAATGCATGTCGCACAAGTCCTTGACTGGTTTGTGTGCTTTGCACACTATCCCCAAAAATAGATCCTCATCGTGAAAATGGCTAAGTCCCAAGTCTGTCTTTGTTCCCAGTGTGTGTTGCCTTTCCAATCCTCCTGCACTTTTGGATGTGCTCTGCTCTTCCTGCGCAAACCTTCTGTATGTTCTTTGCTAAGTGCCATACTTTAACTGATCAAAATTACCCCACACTAGTTGCATTACTGCCCTGGCAATGGTTGTCACCCAAAACGAATCAAAGAATATGAATAGAAGAATAGAAATAATATTTATGAACAAAAGAATGTTTTTACCATGTAGTATCTTCTACTTCAACCTAAAGAATCAACTCTAGATATTCTTCTTTTATTTCCACCTCTAAAGTTTTCCAATCATTGAGTGTGACTTCTACCTTTTCCGGGATATCCACTGCAATTGACTCTAATTCATCCTTTGCAATCTCTCCTTTCTCATTCTACAAGACCAACACAATGTTGGACATTGCAGTCATTCTTCCTTCTAACAATTCCATCTTTTACGCGATGAGTTTCCCAAGCTCATCTAGCCTTTCCTTGTGTGGTTCTTGTATTGCTGAAGGGCCTCGCGCTTCTAATTGACAAGCGCTAATAATTCCGTGTGGCCCAATGTTTCATCTTTCATGGCCTTCAGGACTTCATTGTCTTCCAAAATGGTCCTAGTTCTTATAACGGCTTCTAGCACTATACAAATATTAAGCACTTGATCTACCTTCTTTAATTCCTCCTACAAGCTCTGAAACAACCCCTCATATGATGCAATCTTCCACATCACTGAAGCCTTTTCTTGATCTGCTTCCTGTGTTGGATCCTTTGGCACTGGCATCCACATAGGTTCATCTTTAAGCACTAAGTCCGCCAAGGTACTTACATAATGCACTGTTCAAGGAAATGTTTTGGGTACCTTTGGCTATAAATGTGGCTTTACTTTCATGATATTGTCCCCAACTTCCTCTATCATGCTGATGAAAACAACATTCTTCTTTTGTGCCAAGTCTTTCTCTTGCTTTAGGTGTGTTATTTTTGCAACCTTAGTCTTGATCTCTTCTTGTAGCACCCTAATTGTTGCAGCATTATCCATATTCCGCCTTGCCACCTCTGTCAAGACTTTCACCAAAGCATTGCTCACCTGTTCATCTGACATAACAATAGGCTTGAATGTTATGTGTCTAGGATGAGGTGTCTTCTTCAACCTCCTTGACATGCATGAATCCTCACACACATCAAAATCCAATTCATCTGTGTGTTTGCATCAACCATGAAATCTTCTTCCTTATGTGCATGGTTACCATATCTTCATCCACCAGCTCTCAACCATACAACTCCTTTTATGTCATTGTGATTTGAAAATGGGCATACATAATTTTACCTATGTCCTCAGCATAGCCCATGACTGGTGGAACATACTCTCCACTTGTTCTCTTCGATCTTGGCCCCTTAGGAACTTGGGATTCAAGATTTGGAGCTTGTTCTATTGTGTCCTGAGAAGTCTCAGTTGTTGTCTCATCTGCTTCCTTTTCTCCCTCTTCTCCATCCTTCATTTCTTAATCCTTTTGTTCTTCCATGTCCTCTAGAGGTGTAGGGGAATTGGGTGCACTTTCCTTAGACTCTTCCACCTCCTCATTCAGCTTTAACTTCCTTTATCTCTTCTTAGTTGTATCCTTCTATGAGAGAGTTGAGGTGATCTGCACACTAATTGTGGAGTAGCACCTTAGGTCCTTGTTCTCCTGAATACTCTTTTGAAACGGCACTCTCCTTGGACTACATCCAAGTCCTCATCATCTCCCTCTTGTGTCTGGGGGGAGTAGTTGTATGCTCAGCTTCTTCACTATTTGGAGGTTATCTTCTTCCTCTGTACTCTAAACCACCACTATCCCCATGTTCCTCTTATTCATCATCTACTTGTATTATCTTTGTGGGATTAGGCGCTGGAACATTTTCCATTATATGCTTACCTTTTGGCGGCCCTAGGAGCGTGAAATCATTCTCCACATACTTATTGTTCTCCATCTTGGGCTTGAGTTACAGGTACACAAGTGCTTCTCCAGTGTCCCCAAATGCCAAGATTACAAGATTTATGCTTATAATATTTGGGAAAGCCTCTCAATATAGGCATTCCGCCCTAGATATACATACTTCTTTCTCAGAGTGTGGTAATTGCAATCTACCTTGTCTACATTGAAGGTTAGGTGGTGTGCATCTAAAAAATGGTGAATTGATGCTTGGAAATATCTTACTGTGAACACATATGGAAGTTTTTAGCATTGGCTCCAAGCCTTGTCCTTCATTCTAAATCATGTGATGCAAAACTTTTGGTAAACTACAAACTGAACTGCCTTACCCACCACCAAAGGCAACTCCTTGGGTATGCGTCATTCTTCTTCGAACACTGTGTGGATTCTATCATAGCACTTCTCCGCCCTCTTCTTGAATGGGCCACTCATTGATCCTTCACACAAGTATTTTTTAAATTTTTCTACCAGATACTTGTGTTCCATGGGGTACTCCCAAATCTTCTCTTTTGGCCCATCGGGCACTCCAATCTCTATGAACACCAAAGAGAATAAAATAACACCAAAATTTATTATTTCACCTTTTTTTGCTTCTTCAATTATTGTCTTTGCTATGTGATCCGTGCTATTATATACCACTCCTTCAGACATCTTATTTACAACGTGCAGCTACACTATGTTTACCTGTGACCACCTTTCTTGGTCATTCAAATTTGTCACCAAGTGTGTAGCTGCCTGAATTGTTGGGTACTTCTTAAATTTTTCAATGTCCATGTCGTGTGGACCTTTGGTATACCCCATCTCCTTCCTTATCTCTAGGATTGTGGCCTTATCAGTAAAATCACTCTCCAGATCCGCTCTTGAGGCCCTTAGTCCTGTCACCATTGAAATCAAATCAGCTATGATTCTAACCCTTCGTCCGACGAAATAGAAAAAGTCATCATGGACCCTTCTCATCAACCATCGATACAATGGTTCATACTTCCCAAAGTATGGAATTTCATACAACTGGTAGACTCTAATTTGCTTCAGTAACTTCTCACCAATGTCATTATATACTGGCATATCTTCTGTCGTGCGGTTGTTAATATTTGTGCTCAACAATGCATCAAGCTCCTTGTTATTATATGATGTTCAATGGTTGTAATCAATGATTTTACATTGATGGATGTGGGAATCCCATTCTTGTCCCATGATCACACCCTCTGTATAGTACATTTCTAAGAAATTACTCTCAGGAGTAATTTCTTCTTCCACTTAGACCTTTTTCTTTCCTTTCACTCTTGTTGAGGTTTCTTTCTTCGGTTCCATCTATAATATGTAATCTTCCAACTCCAAATACTCACCTTTTATCTCCTGTAACATGAAAACACAAATCCTATCTTGATTCAACATGCCCTAGTTAATATTACATGCCCTAGCTCTTTTGTAACACCTTTCTTCGCTCAAACCTTTCGCAACTAGGGATGCAAGCTTCCTCTACGCATAAATCTTCTCTTATTGTCTCGAATCACACTCTTCACACTTGAATACTCTTCTCGTGGATCAGTCACACTTAGATCTTTCAAATTATCATGATTGCAATAGTAAAAATGAACTTGCATCCCATCCTTATATAATTTTTAAAATGTTAGTGCATTTATTTCTTCTTCACCTACCAATAATCCTCGTATTAATTGACCATTTTTCATTCTTTCCACACGGTACATATTCACACCCAAGATATAACCTTCTAGTGAGCCTTCCTACCCTCTTGCCACAGACTTCTCTTCAGCTTGCCTCCATGCACCTGAGTACCTCGCCACTGTGCTTTCCCTTGGTAGTTCTCATGGCTTCTGCTTACCTCGTGTTATACTTGTTTCTTCATTCATCTCCACTTATGGTCCTCATTTCCAAAAGTAATTTTTCAATTCTTCAACTTGAATAACACCCATAGCAATTAGTTCCTTTAATGTGTACTTATTTTCATTAGTCATGTACTTTGTTATCAACAACTTACCCCACACTAAGGGTATGTGCAGTCCTCTACGCATAAAAATTCTCCAAAATAGGAATTAGCTTCTGACGTGTAAACGTGCTTTATTACAAAAACACACCAACTAAATTGAAAAAACATAGCGACAAAGAAGGAAATACATTAAGGAAATTTATAATTGAAAACCTAATCTAAATGAAAACACTTCCTTATTACAAACACCAAGAAGACTTATTTATAGTAGGGCTTCATCCTACTCCCGTTGAAGTAACCGAGTAACTGTATTCCATCAAGTGCCTCTAACTGATAGGATCCTGGTTCAAGTATGTGAGTGATAACATATGGCCCCAACCAATGTATTTTTAGTTTACCTAGATGGCGCAAAAACTTAGAATCATAAAGGAGCACCATCTGTCCTATCTTAAGTCATTTATCCCTGATGTGCTTGTCATGCCATGCTTTCTACCTGACCTTTTCTTGTTTCTAACTCAAACGTGCTATTGCTTGTAGCTCATCCAACTTGATTAATTTTCAATCCATTCTTCTAATGCTTTCTCATCAGCTAGACCTCCAGCACGTGCAATACGCAAAGAAGGTAACATAAATTCAATAGGAAGAACTACTTCTAATCCAAACACTAACTAAAACTGTTTGGATTTGTTCAACCTTTTATATGTTGTTCTATATGCCCAAAGTACTACAGATACTTTATCATCCCAATCCTTTCTTCCAAAATCATAGATTTTTGTCAATGTATGGCACAAAATTTTGTTGAAAGCCTCAGTAGTACCATTATCCTGAGGATGATAAGATGTAGTCTTATGGTGTGCAATCATGAATTCATCCAATAAAATTATGATTGTATCATTAATAAAATGTGTGCCCCTATCACTGGTCATACTTATAGGACACCCATACCTTGTAATAATATTTCTCCATAAAAAATTGTCTATTATAGCCATTGTGCAATCCTTTATAGGTATTACTTTTGCCCACCTTGTCGGATAGTATGTGCAAGTGATGATAGAGCGGGATCTAGTTCTGCATGTGGCTAGTGAAATAGGACCCAAAATATATATAGCCCATTTCTAAAATGGTTATGTACTAGGAATAGGCCTTACTGGCATCTCATATTGTTGTCCTGGTTTCCCAAGACACTGACAATGATCACAAGCCTTGCAATAATCCTTGCAATATTTATACATTGTCTACCACCATAATCCAATGAGTAGAATCTTATGCGCAGTGGCATCACCTACATAGTGGCCACCTACAATACCACCATGAGATTCCTCTAGGGTTTCTATGTGTTCATGTTCCAGTACGCAAAGGAAAAATACTTCATCCCTGCCTAATTTGTACAAGTCACCGCTAATCAACATATAGGGTTCTGCACGTGTAATAATTTGTTTCTTCTCTAAGGATTTCATTCCTTTTGATGTCATGCCTGTTTATAGAAAGACAAAAATATCCTCTAATTCCAATGGCACTCATTGTAACCTATATAATTATGCATCTGGCATGGTATCTTCAATCACATGTGCTTCTTCTCCTGACTGTATTATGGATAAATGGTCTAGTCCAAAATTACTTTTCCCTAGTTTTACCAAAACTGTGAAGTTAAATTATTGAAATAAGAGTACCTATCTACATATGCACCCTTTTAAAATGGGTTTGTTTACCAAATACTTCAATTCCATGTGATCTGTATAAAAGAAAAATGGTATAGCTAGTAGGTACTATCTGGATTTATGAAGCACATAGATCATTGACAAAGCTTTGCGCTCTGTAGTTGTGTAGTTCTGTTATGCAGGAGTCAGCTTTATACTAACAAAATATATAGAATGATCTATAATACCTTCTCCAGGATGAGCCAAGACTGTGCCAATGGCTGGGTCAGAGACATCCACATGTACATGAAAGGGTTGGTCCCACGAAGGAAAACACAAAATAGACATGGTAGTAAGTTTCTTCTTTAATGTCTCGAATGTGTGTTGCTGTGTTTCTCCCCAGTAGAATGCACCTTTCCCTTTCAGTAAATCTTCCAACGGTGTGGAAAATTTGGCATATCCTTTAATAAACTTCTTGTAATATCCTATATGACCCAAAAATATGCACACCTCACTCTGACTGGTAGGTTCTTTTAGTCCTATAATGACTACAACCTTAGCTGGATCAACTAACAAACCTTCCTTGTAGATTATGTGTCCTAACAGTATCCCAAATGGTGTAGCAAATATGCACTTCTTGATGTTCAAAGAGATACTCAAATGTCTACATCTTTCAAACATTAAGTGCATATTGTCACAATGATCCTTAACTAATCCATACATTGTCCAATCATCCAAATAAACCTATAAGAAGTTGTGAATAAACTCCTTGAACGCTTAAAAAACTATGTGCAAAAATATAGTAGGTGCATTTTTCAGGCCAAAAGGCATCATAGTATAGGCGAGGCTACCCCATTCAGTAGTAAAGGTATTCTTTTCATGATCCTCCCAGGAAATCCTAACCTGATGATACCTGGAAAACCCATCTATAAACAAATAGATTTCACTCTCTGCAACGCCTTCTAGTATTTCCTCATTGAATGGCGTAGGAAAGGGATCAATTACACATGTAACGTTTAGCTCCATGTAGTCCAAACAGATCCTAATCGAAACATCCTTCTTGATAGTTATCACCATTGGACTGACCCATTCTGACTCGTTGAGGGGCTTGATAATCCCAAACTTCAACATTTTGTCAATCTCTTCTTTGACCTTTTCACGCAAGTTGGGATTCATCATGTAGGGTCTCTTTCTAACTAGGCACACACCCTCCTTAAACATTATCTTCATCTCTCATAATGATTCATGAACGCATTTAAGTTCATGATACACTTAAGGGAATAAGTCCTGATAATCCCGTAATAGCTCTATGATTTTTGTAACTTCAAATTCTAACCAATAGTCTCCAATTATGGCTTCCTTAGGCTCTGCATCTAATCCAATATTCAATTTCTTGCTCTTCATAGGTTCATGATAGGAACGCATGGTCTTATCTATGTTGTCTAATACTTCACACCTACTTGTTGAATGGTTTATATCCAGATCTTCTACTTCTTCTTCATCCACTAAGTAGACCATTTTTCCTTTTTCTTTCTCAAGGCAAGCACGCTGAAGTAGTGTGGCATCAGCCTCTATCTCTTCAACAAGATGCACTCCTAAGTCACCGTCCTCAAACAAATCTTGAATGAGTTCTTCAGCCTTGGCACTATCTCCTATAGTTAAGCACTTTATGAAATTTAATTCTTCCTCCACCGGAGGCTTGGTAGAGAAGAAGTCAAATGTCTGGGTCATTCTTACAATTAAATCCTACCAATTTTTAGTCTCTCTATGAAGTTATACATATACATACCAAGCATGCGCATAACCATGTAGAGTGGAATAAAACTTATGCACCCAGAGTGAAGGTGGTAAAGCTTCCTTCCCCTCTGTCCAGAGTCTTTCACACTTCTGAACATGATGTTGAACAGGTTGATTACTATGATAAATGCAGATTTGAGTAGGTGCATTTATCCTGAAGCAATCCGAATTTCATTCCATCCTACAAGATTGTCCTTGTGGACTACCCACCAAGCACTGTTGTACCACATAGTGTATATTCTAGTATATTTCTTCTTTCTAGCGGGTCTATTCACTGTACCTCCATAGCATGCAGGAACACCATAGGATATCCTTCTCTAGTGTAACAAGGTAACGAGTTGTTAGTTATTCTCCCAACATAACACGGTTTGGTGCCCTTAGGAAATATGCTCTTTACTTCGTGCCCTACCAACTCATAAGTTCTATGATCCCAATTATCACAAGCAACACTTGTAGTGTCGCTGATAGACTGTGCATCCTCCCACTGAAGGATTTATTCTTTACATGGCTCAAGCACCTCTAGTCTCGAATGGCACATACATAAATTCTATTAAGGTTTTCTTCACTCAAAGGCTCAACATAGGGTGCAAATTTACCATCTGTTAAAGGGATAATAACTCTTTCCTCCTTGTTTTCAAAACTAATATAACCCTTATTGAACCGAACGTCAAAATTATTTATATAGCACCAATGATGCCCCAATAGAGTTAGGAAGTTATCTGATTCAGCCAGTGCTAAAACCTCAAAATCTCTTGTGAACTTGGCACCTTGTATGGTAATAGATGTATCTTTCAAAACTCTGATGGGAGTGGCCTTAGTCCGATTAGCCATGAACAATAAATTAGATGATGGATGCAATGGGGGTCTCCCCATTTGTTCCCATGCATATAAGGTAAGAACATTGACTTTCACACCTATACCAATCAGTATATTACTCAATAGCCACCCATCCAAAATAACATTAAGATTTATTTCCTTGTCATAATATAGGCTATGAGGGTGAAGATTCACATGCAAGATCTACCATCTAGTCTTAGTACTTACAGGCAGAGTATTTCCTTTTAACCAATTTCCCAATAGTGGAATGATATACTCCTGGCGCAAAATTTTTTACACTTCTCTTAAGTCATCCATATCAGTTTGGACCATCTCTGATGATTTCTTTTGCTCCATCTTCTGTGATTTCTCTTTTAAATATTGTATCTCACCCTAAAGATTCCTGAGTACCTCCCTGGTCTCCTGGTAGACCTCCTTTTGATGGGCAGGATCTAGGTACTGTGCATGTAGAACCTCCTCCTTAGTGAGGGTAGGCTTCTGATGTAATGCTTCCTTGACGTGAGCTGCTTCAACGTGCATCGCGATCTTTACCTGCAATTCCTTAAATTTTTGTTCCAACTTAGGAATCCACTTATTATCCACAACGCGTTATATCCTAACCATCCATGTGCCTTTTTTTTCTTGTTTATGCTTCTTGCTAAGATGCTCATACAAGTTCAGGAATTCCTCATTACTATGATTCTTTCTAGAGAAAGAAAATGTAGCATTGTGAGGACATTCATGCCTGTAGTGGTCAGAAGATCCACATGTATAACATGTTCCACAAGGGAACTCATTTCTTCCACCACCATGACCTCATCCTCTAAATCCACCATGGTATCCTCGACCTCTGCCACAAATGCCTTCAAAATTCCCATCGTTTCGATCATAGCATACCTAATTGTGATCCCGATCATGATACTCATTCTTGCCTTTAGAGTTATCTAAAAATCATGTCTGTCATACACCAATATCTATAGCATCATGGATCTGGCCAACAGTTAACAATATTCCGTTTTATGAGTTATGGACCTAAATATTTTGTAGTAGCATGAAACATTCTTCCTTATCATGCATTGTAGTAGTAGGCAGTGGCTAGCATCATGGTTTAAATAGCAAATATCACAATCCAACATTAATGATCGCACTGACTTGCGGGGAAAACTATCCTTTGTGTGACCTTCCACTTCATAATCTATGCACCAAATCCCTGTGCACGTCTCATGTGCTGAATTTACCAATAGTTTCTCCAACTACTTTTCCATACCTGTGATATGTGATTCTAAAAATGGGCTCACCCCATTGTCTATACTTCTAACTGCCTCAGGGCATAAATTTGCTTCAAGTGCTTTGCACATATCTTTAACATTCCCATTTTAAGACTTTAGAAATAAGGCTTTTTTTTACATAATGTTCTCTGTTCTAAATAAAACATCATTTAGAACACACATTCCATGCCAATCAATCTCATAATAGATAACCATATGCAGCTAAAAATGACTCGGTGGTCCACCGATCTATTCATTTCATAACTCGGTGATCTACCGATCTATTTATGTTGACTTTAAGTATTGGATACTTATCATATACTTCGTATACTTGGTTTTCCTACCTGCAACTGGGTACAAAGTGATCTATTTAAAGAACCTATCTGAATATTTGTTACCAATATTCATCTTACATCAGATTGCTTTAAACTAGGTGACATATGACAATGCAACCAATGGCTTGCGATACTTTGGCCAAAGATTTTCAACATACTGTTTATGTCACTATTCCTAGATGGCATACTTGTCATTTCGGAATACGTCCTTCACCTCACTCCTCTGTTATCTAGAATGGTCTTTACTGACTACCGTCAGTCCACTTGTCCAAGGTTTAACCCTAGCTCTGGTTAGAGACATGATTTATTATAAGAATATGCTCACAATGTCTTAGGGTATACAGGCATACTAGGTTGACCTAAGTCAACCGTATGTGCCAAGGTACCCTGAGCCATTAAAAGCTACTGCCTATCCTAAACATGCCACTAACTTGACCTAGAGAGAAACTAAGTCCAATTCCTTATTTGTTTGTAGATCTAGATGATCAATGTAAAAGGGTGTTGCCACATGTGAACTGCAACGCTGTATCCTTGAGAAGATCCTTGTCTTCTCGAAGGTATAGCCCTGCGGTTGGTGTGTGCCAACATCCTATAGAAACTACCTCATTGAGATGTACATACTGTTGGTACCCAAACGTGTTCTCCTTTTCAGTCTGAGCAACATCAGAGATATGGCATGAAGCTTGAAGTCAAATAGATCGTGATGTGTGTCATTTTGTAGCCAGGGATGTGATCTAACTGGCACTCATATTTGTGGAGAGATGGATAGCACTCAAATAGGACTTGATCTTGTCCTAACTGTTTTAGGTTGTGCCTTTCAACCAAGGTAAGAGACCTATTTTGTAACCCTCAAATGGTTAAGGAGATGAAGATATCCCTCAATTTGTGCAAATAGTTTGGAAAGGGCCTTGGGAAAATATGATCAACACTCCAAATCTAACTTTCACAAGTTGTCACTCCTAGATTATGGAGATATTTTCAATGCAAGGCAAGGGTTACTAAAGATATTGCATGATCCTGATTTGCTTTGTGCATTTTTGTAGATGGATTATATTATTTTGTTGACACACAATTCAATGCAGGGGTAGTATGGGGTAGGATTAGTTATTTTGAATGAATTTTTTGGTGGGAGATTTTAGACAAGACTAACAAGAATTTTCCAGATTCTTTGAGGACCTTTGCAAGAAATTTGTAAGACCTAAACAACAGAATGCTTCAAAGGGGTTAAGGTACTCCTTCAACCAGGATATGTGCAATAAATGGAAGCCCAGATCTACACTCTTCCACACAATCTTTGACAACCTGCCACAAAATATTGAAGCAGATAAACCAACAAAGCATCCAAAAACCTCTATTTTATCATGACCTAAGGTGCACCCAAAGGTTTACAAACAATCTCTAAATTCAAGGAAGGTAAAGTGATTTTAAATCTGTTTATCTCTTTATCAAATGAAAGCTCTTCTGAATGTGAGATTGCAAATGCCACTAAACTATCAACAAGAAATGAGACCATGTATGATCAAGAGATATTTTAAACACAAGACTGCAATCAGGAGCAAGAAACACAAATTGAAAACATTCTGAAATATAAGTGCATGTAAATTTTTCCAAGAGACAACACAAAATAATCTAGAATGACCAAATTTATCAGCAGGGGAATGTTATAAGAACAATCTCAGATCTTGTTGATGGATTTACAACTGAAACCAACTCAACATGATACAAATCTGATGCAAAAAGGAATTAGAAATGGTTCTCAGGTGGTTTCTCAGAGAATGGGATTTTTCCCAGATTTTCTTATCAAATTCTACGTTTCTTCGACCTTTTGCATGTCAAAAAACATGCATTATATAACATTCTATTACATTTGATCCTTCTTTCCCAAGAAAAGAATATTCCGAACATCAAGTTTATTACAAAATTCCAACACGATTCACAGATAGAGACGTTTAACAAATTTGCAACAAAAGTTTCTAGGTGTTTCAAAAAAGGTGAATCATTACAAATACTTCATCATTATCCATTGTGGAGGCACATTTTTCATCCTCAAAGCATGCAAGGCCCTTTCATTTCATCATTTCATCCTTATCCCTCCAAAATTTGATTCTACAACTTCTTGATTTGATATTTCACGTTTTGGATAGGGTAGGGGAAAAATTATTTCAAAAACACCTCAAATCTACAAATTGATCCATAAAACAACTTGCATTGGTCCTTGCAGGCACAAATGACAACATGAATTTGCCAAAAATTTGATGAAAATTGACGCAAAATTCACATTTCCACACTTCCTGGAGCAAAAATGGCGGCCAAAATGAAAAATGTACAGTTACCATTGATTTGCCTTTTTTCCTTCAATCTGAGCCCTCCACGTGTCAAAATATGATTGGGAATGGATTTGGGATCATTTTTTGACTTTTTAACATCTTTGAAAAAATGTAAAATTTTGACTTTTTTCTCCACCCCTCTGCCCTTGAAATTTGGTGCTGACACATGGCATATGGTAGGCCCCATTGAAGTCGCGGTTCAATTCTGCACATTTCCACCCTTTCTTAGAATTTGGAAATTTTTCACTTTTTTCCCCATGGCCCGCACCTTTGCCTCTATCCTTGACATGTGTCCACTTCTCTATCGCTGAGGATCCGCGGGCTCATTTCACATTTTAACACCCCTTTTTGCCAAGGGAAAATTTTTCACTTTGCCTCCGCGGGCTCGCGCCTTTGATTTCTTCCTTGCCACGTGTCTCCTTCTCCTTCGTTGCAGAGCCACACCTCAAATTTTTACTCTAAGTCATTTTTTCCAAAAGGGAAAAAATTCCCCCTTTGACCCTCCGACCCGCTCTGCCCACCACGTGTTCCTTCTACACTTGGCCACCCGTGTCTCCCTTATGCAACTTTCATCCCTTTCACCAAAAAAGGGCCTAAGTCCTCCACTTCTACATTCTTCACTCTGCCACTTGTCCACCCTTGATTGGCTTGGTGGAAAAGCGGAACTATTTTTCACTTTTTCACCCCAGTGAGCCCAAACTGTTCCTCCTTTCTCCCTGCCTACCACATGTCTCCCATTTGCAATGCAGACCCATGGCCCTTTCCTCACCTTTTTCCTTTCGCCAAAAAGGAAAAAAACTTCTAAGTCCCTGCCAGCCTTTCATCCCGCCTTTGAATAAGAACGTGACACGTGTCCCTCCTCTGGGACCTGCAGTGTTACGGGAAAAATTTGCGAAACTTTTCCAAAACCAAAAAAAATGTTAAGTTTTCAAAGAAACCCGCCAAACCTCATCCAACCACAAGTGGCCACGTAGGAGAGCCGTTTTAAGATTAATTTTGATGGGCAGATGACACCCGTATAACCATCAAAAAACATAGAATTTTCTAGAGATGCCTGAATTTGATTTTTTCTTCATGGGTGAAGGATTTTTTGGTCAAAAAACAAATGGAAATTGATTCTAACACAATTTACGACCATGGGGATAGATTTTTTAGGGGAAAATAAGCAAAAAAATGAGAAAGCATTCAAGCTCCAAAGGCTAGGGAAAAGTGGAAAAAATGACAGAGGCCCGTGGATTTGGAAAACTAGGGCATAAAACAGAGCATACATGTATTTTTCACTTCAAGTTGGGGCAAAATAATAAATTGTGAGTGTTTCAAGGCATTCAATATAGAGGGAGAAAGTTTACAGATCACCAAATTTGAAGAAAAAAATTTAAGAGCAAGAAAACCAAAGGGGAAAGATGGCAATATAACAGAGGATTAAAATGGGCACCAACATCGGCTCCTGCTCAGGGATGGGCACTCCCAGTGAGTGCCACAAGAACAATAAGTAGACCAAGTGCCAAAATAATCCATTGGGAAAATAGAGTCATGAGCCAAAGCCACCAAAAACCAGCTGAGAAACTGACAAAAATGGCTTACCACACACCAAGGCAAACCACAAACTGACAAAACACCAAAAAACAGAGCAAAAACCAAACACTATACACTGTACAAGTTGGTGCATACCTCAAATTTGGGGATTAATCCAAGAAATGCTTCAGATGCCTACCATTAATAGGTAATTCAATAAATTCCCCATCTAAGTCTTTTAGAAAAAAGGTATTCTCACCAATTCTAATATCAATGGAGTAAGGGCCCATCCACAATGCATCAAATTTTCCATGTTTGCCCTTATCTTCATTTATGTTGTCCCACAACAAAACCAGATCTCCAATATTGAAGGCCTTAGGAGTAACCTTCTTGTCAAACAACCTCTTCAACTTCTCTCTAAATATGACATGCCTTTGGTGGGATGCTCTTCTCTCTTCATCTAGCTCTACAATCTAATTAATCCTTGCTTCATATGGGCTGACCTCTTGATCTTCAAGTTGCTGAACAAATTGAAATGAAGATAATTGTAGATGTAAGGGCAGCAGAGCTTGAGTTCCATACACCAACTCAAATGGGCTCTTACCAGTAGCTCTCTTGGCAGTGATTCTATCAGCCCAAACTACAAATTTCAGTTGTTCACCCCATTTTCTCTTGTTCAACTCCAAGGTTCTCCTAATGATCTTCAATAAGTTCTTATTGCTGGACTCAACTTGTCCATTTCCTTGGGGGTTATAGTTTGAAGAATAAGTCAGATTGGTTCCATACTCCTTGCACATTTCCATCAAAGGTTTAGCTCTAAAACACATGGAATTATCAGCCACAATCTTGATGGGCACACCAAATCTGCATATGATATTATTCAACAAAAAATCCATAACAACTTGGTGTGTTACTTTCTTGGTGGGGATTGCTTCTACCCACTTGGTGAAGTAATCTATGGCTACAAGGATCCACTTATGTCCAGCACTGGAAGGGTCTGAGATCTCACCAATGAATTCCATCCCCCATTGTTTGAAAGGAGCTTCAATTGATACAGGTTGCAAAGGAAGGGAGCCTGAAGCTTTCATTCTTCTAGAGAAACACTGACAACTTTCACATTTTCTAATCAGCATGGTTGCATATTTGAAGATATTAGGCCACCAATAACCAGCTCTCAAAACTTTGTGTGTTGTAACCCTTCCAGCAAAGTGTCCTCCACAAACTCCCCCATGGAAATTAGCAACTACTTTGGGAGCTTCATCTTCAGTTACACATTTCAAGAGGACACCTTCAGGGTTCTTCCAAGCCAGCCCAAATTCAGTGATGATGTATTTTTGAGAAGCCAGCTTGAGGGATCTTTTATGATTTTTATTTAAATGATCATGGAAACATAGGTGTCTGAGGTAAAAGATTATATCCTTGTACCACTTAGAACTTACCAATTTCTCAAGAACATCTGCCCTTTCTTCCTCTACCTCATTCACTTCCACAGTCTGCAAGTTACTCTCAGCCATGAGCTTAGCAAGACCCAAACCTCTTACCAACTTTGTGGTCTGAATGTCCATGTCATACTTCTGCATCTTTTACTTGATATCTCCATCATCTGATAAGATGACTTTTACCATGGTGTGGGGAACATAAGCAACAATTTTTGAACTTAAGATATAAGGCCTGAAAACCTTTGTTGCTTTCAACAAGGAAATTTTTTGTTTTTCCATTATTGTGTACTTTAACTTAGCAGCTTATAAAGCCTTGCTAAAGAAGGAAATAGGCATCTCATCCCCATCTTCATCCTTTTGGAGAAAAACAGGTGCAATAGTATTTTAAGAATCAAAAGAAAATATTTGGAAAGGATTATTATAATTCAAAGCTACCAAGACAGGTGCATGTTTCAATGCCTATTTGATTCCTTCAAAATCCTGAATAACAACCTCCTCCCACTTGATAACTTGATATTTCTTTAACATGCATGTGATAGGAAGAGTCAACTCAGCAAAATTTTACACAAACCTTCTAATGAAGTTGATCTGCCCAAAGAAAGATTGGATACCCTTCTTTGTTTTTGGAATTGGAACCTTGCTGATTGCTTCTACTCTCTCAGGGTTAATCATGACACCAGCCTTTGAAACAATATGACCAAGCATCTTGGCCTTTTGTACCCCAAAGTGACACTTCTTTGGATTGAGAGAAATTCCAAATTCTCTACATCTGATCAACATTCTTTCCAAGTGCTGCAAGTGATCTTTTCTGCTCCTTGAAAACACAGTCACATCATCTTGATAAACTGCAATGAAGTCATTTATGTAACCAACAAAAGAAACATCCATTGCTCTTTGGAAAGTAGCCCCAACATTCATGAGACCAAAAGGCATTCTCACATAAACATATGTTCCCCAAGGAGTGGTAAAGGTAGTTTTAAATCTTTCTGACTCCTTAACAACAACTTGATTGTAGCTAGAGAAACCATCTAAGGTGGAAAACAATTCAGATCCAGTCACTAACTACAGCATGTTCTCCATGTTTGGAAAAGGATAATTGTCTTTCAATGAAGCTCTATTCAAATTTCTGAAGTCTACACAAATTCTGATATCTCCATTCTTCTTTCTGACTAGCACAAGGTTTGCAACCCAAGATGAATACCTTGTGGGCTGAATGATCCCTCCCTCCTTCATTTTCTTCAATTCATCTTGCATTCTCATGGAGAGGAGTGGATTAATTGGCCTTTGCTTTTGTTCTAGATGGTTTGGTACCTTTCTCAAGAGGGATCTCATGTTGGAATAAGTCTTCCCTATATGCTTTCAGCTCTGAATATGACCTGGTAAGACAGTCTTGATGTTGTTTTAACAATTGGAGGTAGGACTATATTTCTTCCTTGCTTAAACTGCTTCCCAACTATATTTCTTCTTGGTTTATCACTAGTTCCCAATTTATGCTCCTCCACATCCCTTGAGGTAGATATGTTTCTATTTATGATGTAATCAACATTGCTAAAACTTGAATCAAGTGCAACAAGACCTCTAGGAATGGTGTTAGTTTTCAATTGGATAATATCCTTTCCAAAAAACATCTCTCTTCCTTCAGTAATACATACCATTGGTTCCCAATCAATATTCTAATCTACAAACTCACCTTAATTTTGTAAGAACCTTTGCACTTGAGCATCATCATTAAACACTTGCCAATGCTTGATGTTGTCAGGGATAGTTGGCCTAGTTAACACTTCAACATTGTACTCACAATAAGGTGAAATGGTGCAATCTCCAAATCTTGACCCCAACACTGCCAACTTGTCAGCAACAACATTCAAACTTTTTTCATGATGCACAATATTGAAAAAATCAAACATCTTAATTAGATCCCAAACTGCATGTTTATACTATTTCATCCGCTAATTTTTATAGCATACAATTTTCTTATTTGTTTGACAACTAGCTCTGAATCTCCTTTTGTAATGATGTCCTTGACACCATACTTCCATGCAATTCTTAGACCCAACAACAAGGCTTCATACTCAGCAATGTTTTTAGTACATTCAAAATTAAGCTTGAAGGAAAAAACAAATTCTTCCAAGCTAGGAGAAATCAGAATTATACCAACACCATTTCCAAATTTGGAGCAAGCTCCATCAAATAGCAAGGTCCAAGGAGAACTTACCTGATCAAGGCACTTTGACTGATCCATCTTGTGTTCTTTTCCATCAGCAAACCTAATAAAATTATCAGCATCTATATCAACAAACAACACCTCATATGAAGCATTGTTTGGATCCTCAATTAGATGCAACATTTTCTTCTCTCCATAGAGCTTGACAAGGCTACCCTCAATGGGAATGGTGGAAAAATACATATCCATTTGGACACTCCCTCCAACAATTGCAGCCCACTTTCTTGACAATAACATACCCCATTTGGTAGGGCAATCAACAATCACAACATCCAATTTTAAATTCCTCCCAGGATAAGATGCAAGCTGCACCACCAAACCCTTCACACAACCAACTACTGACACTTCTCTTGAGTCCATGGCAGTACACTTTCCATAGGCTGCTGTCACTTTGATATCCAACTCATTCATGACTTCTAGAGGCATGACATTACATGATGCACCGGAATCAAACATACAATTGTGAAGTAGTCTATCCTTTATGATCAAAGTTGTGAAGAATGGATCAACATTCAATTGGGAATCAACCAAGGATGTTCCCAAGTATACCTCAGGTGTTTCTCCAAGATCCTCTACTACTGGTGGTGTTTCAAGGTCAGAAATGATCTGAGGAGGAGTTTCAACAACATTTACATTTCTTCCTGGAGTAGTCTTCTCCTCCTTCAATCCCAAGTACTCAAATGCTCTCTTCTTATGCTCAGGAATCCTAAGCAACTCAATGATTGGAACACTCACTTTTATTTGGCTCAATACTTGGGCTATGTCATATGGAACACTCTTTGGAAAAGCAGCATTGGAAAGGAGACAAGAAGATTCATCAGATGGCAAGGGATTCTTGGCAGCTTGGGCATGAGGAGGACTGAGATTTTTGTTTGGGACAGCAGAGCTTTTGGTAACATGTGTTTCTTTTCTAGGAGCTTCTTTGGGAATACTTGTGAGTAAGGGTGTTTTAGGTTTGGCTTGAGGCCCAACTCCCTTAACAACTTTTCTTCTAGTGTTATAGTCTTTCTCTTGAGCTACAACAACATTCATCAACAATTGTCTATCTTCTTCTGAAGGGATACCACCATCATACTTATTAATCATCAAAGCTCTTAAGTATTCAAAGTCATTGTTAGGAATTTCAAAATCTTGCACTACATCAAATTCAAGAGTATGAGGGGGAAGAAAGACTTGTACCCGTTTGATGCAATCCCAAAAAGTAGCAGTTGTCCTTGCACTTATCACTTCAGTAGATGTTGCTCCTCCTTGTGAGCTCGAAGAACAGCCCATCATGTAGATATCATCATCAGTACCATCATCATTATTAGCTTCACCATCTTGCTGGTCCACTTCACATGGAGGATGGGGCAGAAAACACCTACCACACCAATCAATATCAGCAACTTCCTCCATAGCAAAAACCCTGGAAGTTAGGGGATTAGAAACACTCTTCCTTCACGTGCTTGAGGATGTCTATTTGCAGACCCCATGGGTCCTTTCCCTCTATCATCTTCCCTTTGATCACCTCTAGGATGATTGGAAAATATGTCATGGTTTTGTGCTCTTTGCTGACCTTGTGAAGTCTACCCAATTCCCTTCTCAACCCTTGCCAACTTGTAGGAAATCTCTTTGACAACCCCTACCAAAGTCTTCACAACCTCCTCCAAATCAGCACCCTTGCTAGCTTGAGGTTTTTCAGGGTTTATCAACTTTACACCATCTCTCTTGAGAGGTTTCCCAATTGCTTTGATATTGTTTTCAATTTGAAGTGCCATGGTGAAAGCTTGCCTTAGATTGGTAGGATTCTTGTCTCTTAGGTAATAGGCTACCTTTTTATCAAATGCATCTACATATTTGATTAAACAAGACTCATCACAAGGCCTCAAATTAACAAGAATCCTTCTCAAATTTTTGTTAAACCTTGTGTTGAAGTCATGAACTGATTCATTGGGGTTCTTCTTGATATTCTCAAATTCAGACAAGAGAAATCTAGGATCAGTCTTGTCACCATATTGCAACCTAAATGCATTCTTCATTTCAGTCCATAGAATCAATAGAATTATCAATCAGAGCCTTGTACCAATCCCTAGCATCCTCTTCTAGTGTATGAATGAACAATTTAATATACACATCTTCAAACTCTATTTCAAAATCCTCCATCATGTTAACAAAAAGTTTGAGATGCTGATCACTAGTTATAGCATTGTTACCTTGGAATTTTGGCAACCTATTTCTGACATCTTGTGGGACAGCATTTGGGTAACCATCCATTCCTCTAAAGTCTATAGGACCAAAGGTGTTAACAAAAAATGGAGGTCTAGGCTGAGCCATATTGTTTTGTGGAGGTGATCTTGGGGGTGACACAAGCTGATGAGGAGTGCAAGGTCTTTAGGGCTCAAGAATGTGATTCACAAGATTGGTATTCTCTAAGTGCTGATTTTCTTGGAAAGTTTTATTTGATTTGAAACATAGAGGTGCAGATTGAAGAAGGAACTTACCAGGTACAGTAGAAGGACCTTCACTAGCTGAGGTAAACAAGTTTATGAGAGGATTTCTTGAATCAGAATCACTGGAAGAAGAGTGATAATCCTCTACCAAAGGCTGATCTCTCTCACCAATGGATATATCTTTGCCTGATGTCTGACCTTTAACAACTTTCCAAACTCTTCTCCCTTCTAACTTTGAGTTCCTTGAATCTGTAAACAACTTCTTAGTAGAGTCTCTAATGAAGAGAGATCTTCTTCCTTCCCATTTTGCAGAGATTAGCAACACAAAAATAAATGACAGAAAGGTAAGACACTGGTATTTATCAAGATCAGAACAACATGGAGTCACCACTAAGGATTTTCACCTTAGTTGTGCAAATGAACTAAAATACTCTGTCAAATATCTATCAACACTGAAAATCTTGCCAAACTTTATAGATCATACCTTCCTTTCTTTGAATTTGTCAATCACAAATGAAAATGAAGTGCAGCAACTACTGGAAACTGATAAAATTGCTAGAAGAACTTATATCTTCACCCAATCCTTACAAATATGATCATAAAATGATGCTTCAACAATGTATTTGCATAAAAAATTTGTAAGGGACAATATCAGGGTTTGACATGCATTCAAATATCTCAAATATGTATACACATGGATCAGATTGAACTAAGAAAATATCAAACTCAGAACACTACTCTTCATTCCAACCTTATAAATCTGATCAGAAGATGATACTCAGATTTGTAATTGCACATAAATCACATAAGAAGTATTACCAGGCATCTGAAATACTGAAATATTGAATAATGTCCATGGAAATGGTGCCAAGAAAGTGTTGGTACCCAAATTTGTTCTCCTTTTCAGTCTGAGCAAGCATCAGAGATATGGCATGAAGCTTAAAGTCAGATATATCATGATTTATGTCATTTTGTACTCAAGGATGTGATCTAACTGGCACTCAGATTTGTGGAGAGATGGATAACACTCAAATAAGACTTGATCTTGTCCTAACTGTTTTAGGTTGTGCCTTTCAACCAAGGTAAGAGGACCTATCTTTGTAACCCTCAAATGGTGAAGGAGATGAAGATATCCCTCAATTTGTGTAAATAGTATGGAAAGGGCCTTGGGAAAATATGATCAACACTCCAAATATGACTTTCACAAGTTGTCACTCCCAGATTATGGATATATTTTCAAAGCAAGGCAAGGGTTACTGAAGACATTGCATGATCCTGATTTTCTTTGTGCATTTTTGTAGATGGATTATATTATTTTGTTGACACACAATGCAATGCAGGGGTAGTATGGGGTAGGATTAGTTATTTTGAATGAATTTTTTGGTGGGATATTTTAGACAAGACTAACCAGAATTTTCCAGATTCTTTGAGGACCTTTGCAAGAAATTTGTAAGACCTAAACAAAAGAATGCTTCAAAGGGGTTAAGGTACTCCTTCAACCAGGATATGTGCAATAAATGGAAGCCCAGATCTACACTCTTCCACACAATCTTTGACAACCTGCCACAAAATCTTGAAGTAGATGAACCAACAAAGCATCTAGAAACCTCTATTTTATCATGACCTAAGGTGCACCCAAAGGTTTACAAACAATCTCTAAATTCAAGGAAGGTAAAGTGATTTTAAATCTGTTTATCTCTTTATCATATGAAAGCTCTTCTGAATGTGAGATTGCAAATGCCACTAAACTATCAACAAGAAATGAGACCATGTATGATCAAGAGAGATTTTAAACAAAAGACTACAACAAGAGCAAGAAACACAAATTGAAAACATTCTGAAACATAAGTGCATGCAAATTTTTCCAAGAGACAACACAAAATAATCCAGAATGACCAAATTTATCAGTAGGGGAATGTTATAAGAACAATCTCAGAGCTTTTTGATGGCTTTACAACTGAAACCAACTCAACATGATACAAATCTGATGCAAAAAGGAATTAGAAATGGTTCTCAGGTGGTTTCTCAGAGAATGGGCTTTTTCCCAGATTTTCCCATGAAATTCTAAGTTTCTCCGACCTTTTGCATGTCAAAAAAATGCATTATATAACACTCTATTACATTTGATCCTTCTTTCCCAAGAAAAGAATATGCCTAGCATCTATTTTGTTACAAAATTCCAACATGATTCACAGATAGGGACATTTAACAAATTTGCAAAAAAAGTTGCCAGGTGTTTCAGAAAAGGTGAATCATTACAAATCCTTCATCATTATCCATTTTGGAGGCATTTTTTCATTCTCCAAGCATGCAGACCCCTTTCATTTCATCATTTCATCCTTTATCCCTCCAAAATTTGATTCTGCAACTTCTTGATTTGATATTTCATGTTTTAGATGGGCTGGGGAAAAAAATTATTTCAAAAACACCTCAAATCTACAAATTGATCCCTAAAACCACTTTCATTGGTCCTTGCAGGCACAAATGACACATGAATTTGCCAAAATTTGATGAAATTTGATGCAAAATTCACATTTCCACAGCTTCCTGGAACAAAAATGGCGGCCAAAATGAAAAATGTACAGTTACCATTGATTTGCCTTTTTTCCTTCAATCTGAGCCCTCCACGTGTCAAAATACGATTGGGAATGGATTTGGGATCATTTCTAAATTTTTTAACATCTTTGAAAAAATGTAAAATTTTGACTTTTTTCTCTGCCCCTCCACCCTTGAAATTTGGTGCTGACACGTGGCATATGGTGGGTCCCATTGAAGTCGCGGTTCAATTCTACACATTTCCACCCTTTTTGGAATTTGGAAAATTTTCACTTTTTTCCCCACAGACCTGCACCTTCACCTCTATCCTTGACACGTGTCCACTTCTCTATCGTTGAGGATCCACGGGCTCATTTCACATTTTAACCCCCCTTTTTGCAAAGGGAAAAAATTTTCACTTTGCCTCCGCAGAGCCCATGCACCTCCAATTCTTCCTCTGCCACATGTCTCCTTATCCTTCATAGTGGAGCCACGCCTCAAATTTTTACTCTAAGTCATTTTTTCCAAAAGGGAAAAAATTCCCTTTTCCTCCTTCCTATGGCTGCCCGCCACGTTATCCCTTCTATACTCACCACGTGTCTCCCTGTGGTTCATTTGCGAAAAAAGGCCAACGCTTCTAAGTTCCATTCACTCTAACTCCTTTTACCCCACCCTAACGTGTCCAAGGGACGCGCGGGCCAATTTTGGTCTTAATACCTTTTCACCAAAGGTGAAGATTTCCCAAACTGCCCTCCTCTGCCCTGCCTACCACGTGTCTCCCCTCATTTACATGATGCGGACCCATGGCCCTTTCCTCACCTTTTTCCTTTCACCAAAAAGGAAAAAAAACTTCTAAGTCCCCCACCAACGTTCCATCCCGCCTTTGAATAAGAATGTGACACAGTGTCCTCCTGGGACCTACAGAGTTGTGGGAAAAAATTGTGAAATTTTTCCAAAACCAAAAAACGTTAAGTTTTCAAAGAAACCTGCATTGAACCTTGTCCAACCACAAGTGGCCATGTAGGAGACATCATTTAGGATTAATTTTGACAGGCAGATGACACCCGTATAACCGTAAAAAAACACAGAATTTGCCAGAGATGCCCTAATTTCAATTTTTTCTTCGTGGATGAAGGATTTTTTGGTCAAAAAACAAAGGGAATTTGATTTTACGCAATTTATGACCATGGGGATATATATTTTGAGGGGAAAAAAGTAAAAAATGAGAAACCACAAGCTCCAAAGTCTAGGGAAAGTGGAAAAAATGACAAGGCCCGTGGATTTGGAAAACTAGGGCATAAAACAGAGCATACATGTATTTTTCACTTGAATTGGGGAAAATAATAAATTGTGAGCACTTCAAGGCATTCAATCTAGAGGGAGAAAGTTTTTAGATCACCAAATTTGAAGAAAAAAATTTAAGAGCAAGCAAACCAAAGGGGAAAGATGGCAATATAATAGAGGATTAATATGGGCACCAACACATACCCCAAGGAGGTTATTAATAAATTATTAATTTGGATTAATACACCGATTACAACAATCTTGCTAAACCCTATCCAACACTCCTTAAGTTCTTATTCTATACTTAAATCAATTAAGTATTAAAGAACTTCCTTTAACACATGATTGCTTTTAATGTTCGCTTACTAGTTTAACAAGCAGTTAACCAAAACAGGACAACAATATCATAAGTTTCGAAATATTGTTAATTTTAACATTCAGGGAGGTTTAGCAACCACATAGGTCCAACTAAAGTAGACTTCATACAAAATGAAGTCCTATGATTTACAATCATATCACCAATCCATTTTGGTTTACATTCATTTAAGATAGGAAGAGTCTTCCTCTAAATGATTAAGTGTTAGGATTTTTCATTCACAATATCCATAGTTCTTACTACATGTTCATTATGCATCACATTACTATGTTATATTGTTTAGATAATAAATATCATCTTATGCAACTTAACAAGATGCATCATTATAAGGGAAACTAAACTAATTCCCTTTATCCATCTTATCAAAGGATAACCAGATAAGCACATAACAATATGAAGAATATCAACAAAAAAGAACTACCATCTCCTTTATAAAAGTATGAGATAATTTATACAACCAACGCAAGTAAATACTTGCAATTCTTCTTTATAAACTTATATATTTACAATACTATGCACTTTAGGCATAGTGCATAACAATAGCCTTCATTCAAAAAGATATACAAATTTTCTTTTTTCAATGCAACTAAAGAATGAATCAAAATTCATTACAAAGAATCGGACTTATATGATCCAATGCATCATATAAGTTTTTGCCTTCTTTTATCACTTACGATGTCCATCTGCAAAAATTGCTAGCATGGGTTAGTTCAATGAATTGAGCATGATAAGCACTAGCATTAAAACGAAGTGCATTCCACTAATTGTTTCATTGAAACAACTCTGCTTTAATGAGACAATTAATATATCATACAATAACATAAGTGATACCAACCAGAAAAGAAGTACAATAATAAATCTAGATCCACTTTTAAGAGAAGAGCATAATACAATCCACAACATCTGTCTTAAAACTTAAAGTTTAATTGATTCTATCAATTACCTTTAAACAAACAATAGATCTTACCATCCCATTAATTCATAATTATATCCTAATTGAATACAACATTTATATTTTCTATAAGAAAAAAGAAGTGTTTACAGCATGGTTCATTTTAGGACGATTCATCTAAATCTTAAGCAAGAATAAGAAGAACTATAATGTACCATACCCAAACTCAAAACATCCAAAAAAATGATCAAGTTCATAACATGAATTAACTATTTCCTTTCAGGGATAACAACTTATAAATTCAACATTTAAGATATATATCTAAGCAGAATTCCATATCAATCCAAGAAGATATAGACAATCAAAATAGTCTAACTGCAATCTAATTATACTTCTACATATTATAAATTATCATTCAAAGATCTGAAACCAACGTTCACAAATCAAAGTAGTCCCATACAAAATTTAATCTCTACTCAAGTTCACCCAAAAATATAGAGTACAAGAGACAAAACCTACTCCTATCCATCCAAATAAAGCAAGGCTTAGTCAACAATACTCGATCAACAAGTTTGCATTCACTTATTAGCAGATCGTCTTAACTACTATCTTTCTACATCATTGCAACAAATGATTCAGATAAGGTGGACCAACTTACCATAAGGAAATCACCGTCTCATAAGAGAATCGAGTGCAGAGGATTTCAGAAATGAACTTATCTAAACAACAGAGAAAAGGTATCTCTATTAGGTAAGGTCCATATAATTGATCATTTCATTAAACTTAACAAATGAATTTCCTGTTTTATTTTAATTCAGAATGAAAAACACATTACAGTCCCAAAATCAACATACTGATCCCAAGAGAATATATATTTTCTCTTTAAAATAAACCCAAGAACTCATTCACTGTATCTAACAAGAATAGAATCTCGGAACAGTAAGCTAACAAGTTTAGAATTATCCACGAACTCAAGACTGAAGACTCTTAAATGCTTCACAACTTAATACAAATAGGTAGTTCGTGATTCAAAAAGAACTATACACAAAACAACTAAACCGAGAAAGTATCCTTCCTTTATAAATTCAGTGTATAAGGGTAATAACTCAACCTTCCTATTAGACCCAAACTTATTTTAAAGGATCTGAAGAGAGAGCAAGAAACCCAAAAACATTTAAGTCAGAAGATGTCCCATTCTTATCTCCAATGCAACTGAAACAGAAAACCAAAACAAGACTTTCACAATCACAAAATTGCGATAGAGGAGACTTAGTTTCAAACAAAACAGTCAACCCAGAATGCAGGTTTCCTCAAAACAGAGGGGAAAAGAACACCCCCCAAATCTCACGCCATTACCATCTTAGAGAAGATGATACATTGATAAGAATAGAAGTACCACATTATTTTAAACAAGACGTTTCCAGTTTCAAATCTCAAAGGGATTACAAAACGACTCAATCAAACTATCACCTAGTTTTCTAGTGAGTAAGTTGTTCCATAAAAGAGTTATAAGCTTTAAGCTTTTAATACAAGTGAAACCCAACACAAAAATACTAGAACAGAATCGAATTCATCGATTCAATTAAAATTTCTTAACACTCAGGTACCAAATATGAGTACAGTGTCAAACATGAGCTTCACATAAAAGTTCAAAACTTCACAAGTAATTAAAATACAAGTATAGTGCCAATACAAACTTCAAGCAATAGTTCAACATTGCATAAGTTTCCAAACACCGGTTCAGAACAACACGAAGCCCAAATACAAGATCAAACGAAACTCAAGGTTCCTATAGAGTTCAAAACCCTATAAAGTAATGAAGGAATGTTCCAAAACACAACAACCTCGAATGCAAGTTCTAGCATGAACAAAACAGAGCTACAGAGACAATTTTTGCATACAAGCATCACACGCATGCTATCATTGAACTTGCATAGAAAGAAAGTTTCCAAAACAACATTATTTTTGCCATGTATTCATACCCAAAAATCACAGAGATTCATAAAAACATGTAAGTAATCAACCAGACAAATCATGTAAATATTAATAAGCATAAGAGCAGAGTTATTCTAATTAATCATTTAGAAGAAAGCATGCAATATTAATGGGTAGAGCCTATCATGCCTGATAGTGCTTTTTCCAAATCAAAGGAGACTTCAAGCCGAGCTTCTAACTCTTTTTCTCCTGAATGAAAGATCAACAATCAAACACCTTTTCTTCTTATGCCCCATATACTTTCCTTTGAAGTGAAGGTCGAACTGCTGGTTCGAAGAACTAGATAGCTCCATGCAGAGTAAAATATGCAATGCATGAAAAACCAAATAACCTCCTACAAACCCACCTTCCAAGTTTCCAAGACGGTTTGCACACAAAAACTGAGGCCCATCAATGCCATTAATTCCAATTTTCCCACTTATCTTTCCTTGTCACCACCTCCTAAAACTTAGGTTAGTCTAGCAATAACCACCTTAGGTCTTAAGACATTGTCAATAGTAATGCCCACCTTAGGTTGGATTAAATTCATAACCATTTAGTATTAGGTATTAGTTAAAATAGCCTAGCATTACTTTAGTAATCTCTCCCATATTCATTTAGCACAATGCTTAGGTTAGGATGCCAACCCAATAAAATAGAATAAGAGGCTTAGATTAGAATAAATTCCAAATAAGTAGACGTAGCTAGAACATAGGTGTTCTTACCTAGCTTAGGATATTGTTAGGATAATATTTTGGTTTTTGGACTCCGAATTCCTCCTCTGTCGTGAAATAAATTGAATTTTTCTTACGTTCGTAATGTCCTGTCAAGATCAATCACCAAAGACATGAGCAAAAACATAAAACTGAATGAAAACACGTTCACATAAGACCAAGGAATTTGTAACATACAAAGTTCAGTCCACTATGTCCCTCAAACTACTGAATGTCAATCTACCATTCAATCTATGAAGAAGATTTAAAACATTCCTTGGATCACTGAATTGATCCAAGGTTGAGTCAGAAATAGGAATAAGTTTGCAACTCTTAAAGATAGATTGTAGCTTACCTTTCCAAAGTGAAAATAAATTCTTGAATTCCATACTATTTTAGTCTAATGATTTTAAAGAACAAAAATGATTTATCCATATCAAGCATGATCTTCAGAATTCAAAAGAACACATCTTTATCAAGAAAATCACATGTCAACACTTGAAATGCAAAGGAGGAATATAACAATTATCAAGTGTGTTACAAGATCAATGTATATTTTATGTGATAGTGCCCTCATAAAAGGGGTAATCAGACCTCCAAAAAACCATTGTGCATGCTATCTTGCATGAATATCATAAGACAACTTAGATAACAACGTTTTGAAATGGGCATCGTACTCTCTGACACTTTCAGTAGTGCCTTGCTTAATATCCTTGAGTGCACTTATACTCTTCTATTCAAAATCAGGGATGTGAAACTCTTTAAGGAATGCATATTTTAAATATATATAGTCTACGCAAGTATGATCAAGGTCAAACTTTCTATACCAGCTATGTGTGCACCGTTGTAACGTAGTAGCAAATTGGCTTCCCTTACACTCAAAAGTCATGATTCATTTTACGTGCCATAGTATTTCACACATGTGTACATGTAAAACATCATCCTCTATTCCCCTATACTCTAGAAGATGAAGAGACATCTCCATGTAAATATTTTGGGGTTGGTGCAGACCTTGCCCACCTGATCTAGAACCTCATGTGTTTCCTCTACCTCTAGAACCACCGAATCCATCGGAGCTAGAGCCACCTATACTTCCTGATCCTAAACCTCTTGTAGCTGGGGTTGGACCAGAGGATGTACTTCCCTACATCCTAACTGCATTACTGAACTGCACCCCAATAGTTTGCAAAGTATTACTACTCCCAGAAGATAGTCCAAAAATCTGCGCACCTGAATTCTGTGCAAAGGATACACCCGAAAAGGTACTCCCATATAACAATGAAGTCTTTTGTGCTGCCATCAATGTGCCTCTTATAATATCGCTCATGTTATCCCACTGCTTGAATTAGGTTGCTAACTATTTGTTATACTAGATGCTAGAAAACCAAGTGCAAGGGCAAGGTTACTAGGTGGATTCATACATGCACCCGTGACGTAAGATGTTTCTGTTGGCACACTTTCGTGTGAGGCTGAGGAGGGTTCCTTGTCATGATTTCTCAAATGGGGGAGTTCTTAAGGCTCAGGTTCCACATCTTCTACAGGAAATTCAATTCCTTCCCACACTATCTTTATCCACAACACCATTTTCTCTGTAACCTCTTGTTGCTTCTATATCTCCCTCTCGCGGGACTCATTATACTTAAGCCACATTTCCTCTATCTTTCTACCACTAGGTCTGGCATATTTCACCAATCCTTCTCTCACCCTCACCCGTGGTGGGGTTTAGTTAGCCAATGGTTTTCTCTCCAAATTCAAAGCTACCATTAGGATCTTGATCGCTAGTGGAATGCCTTGCAGGAACGTTCCCCTTGGATAT